>CAJZCY010000003.1:12217500-13417500 GCA_914969975.1 Anopheles atroparvus | reverse complement strand
TTGAGTTCTAAAGTGATTTCATTTAATTTAATCGTTTCTCACACTGTTCCTACTCCAAAGAATTGTGCTGGCCTAGCATTGACTTTCTGCGACCCCTTCCGCACGATGCAACAATCAAACTTATCACAGGTCCGCCTCGGGCAACCGTCCCGAAAATAGTTGCGATGCTATGGTTGCTAGTTGTTCCGACCGTTTCCTAACGTCGCCGACCAAAACAGCACAGCTGGCTTCGCGTTGAAGTGTGTTTCGTTTTCGTTTCGATTAGACTTTTGGCTATACGGGAAAAAGATCCTCGATTCCCAACCTTCCGTCTGCTTGATACATACCCACCCTTCGTGCCCGTCGAAACATTGCGCTCGTTGTTAACGCCGAACAATTGGTTCATGATGCACATCAACAGGATGGTGGCCACTTGCGAAAGTGCAATCTCTTTCTCTTTCCTTCCATTGTCTGCGCAACCACTCTCTTTCTCTTTCTACCTCTCGAAGGCGATCGGTTCTGCTGGTCGGAGTAGGAAGCCGTCTTTTGCCGTCTCCAGTGCCAGGTGGGAAAAACTCAACCAGCCCCAGTTGAACGTCCTTGATTCGACGGGACGGCGATATTTTCCCCCAAAACACCCATCGGCATCCATCATTCTGATTGAGTGGATTTATTACATGCATGGCGTAGAGAGTTCCTTCAATTTCCTGTCCCATGCATTGCCCTCGTCCGATTTCGCCTTTCTTCTCCGTCGCTGGACCGCCGATGTCGAACCCTTCGGGAACTTCTGCCAGTAAATCCGTGGTTCCCCTTTCCCATCCCGCTCGCACCGGCACGTCCTTCCAGGTGCTTCCAGGTGCGGTCTTCGGACTCAGCATCTCGCGGCCTTGGAATGAATGTATGAAAATTTCCATTTTCTTCCGGTGTCCCTTAACGAAAAGGGGATATTTTACCTTTTCTTTTTTCCCTAGACCCAAATGGATTCAATAGAAGCTGATGTTCGTCCCATGCCCTATTCCCCAATTTCCTAGTCCTCGTGCCAGGTTCAATTTCAATCGAATCCAAATCACCGACTCTCACCGTTTTGTTCCGTGCTATGCATTCTCGATGTTCGGCTACTGCCTCCTGAGGTTTTGCCATGTAATGTCGATGTGTTTGCAGCGCCACAATCGCAGTGGAAAATTGGAAAATCAAAATTCTATTATACAAAGCGACATCCAATTCGACAACGGTAGTTTGAGTTTTGTTGGGTAGACGCCCTGGATGGTAGGGGCAAAAATTTAGACAGAAATATGTTCGTGACGCTAATGGCACAGGTCTAAACCGTTGCAGCAGAAGATTGAAGAATCTTTCGAAGTTTTATTAAGATATTATGTAGTACCTTATAATTAATGATAGAGAAGAACAAGCGTCAACTTTCGAACATGATTGCTTCCTCGGTGGATTGGTTGATTTTGTTCTTTTTACTGTCGGAAACATCTTGGCTGTTTTCGGCTACAACAACAGCTTCTAATTAGGAACATTATTAATTAATTCATTGATATTCAGCACATGCGTTTAATGAAGAAGTTTCGCTTTGCTGGCAGGCAGTGCACTGGAGTAGGCCGCTGCTTTTTGCACCTCTTGCCAACGTTGGTATCTTCTGAGCGCCTTTTTCTGCATTCCCTTTCCACACTGACAACGGTGCTCCGGTAAGGTGCATTTCTGCGCAGCTGATGCGTTGCAGTCGCGCGAAATGAAAAGTGATTATGATGATTCGCTGCACGGAATGGGGAATGAGGGGAAGGTTGTCGCACGAAAACGGCGATAGAGAGCAACTTGCGGATGAGAGCAAAAAAGAAACAGGATGCTTCCTCCTCGTTTACACCACCGCGTCTCCCACTCACGGAACACGCAGGCATTGAACATGGTGTCAAGGGCAACGTGCCCTTCCCCGACGACGTTAAACGTTGCCGCCTTCACATTCGTTTCTCCTTCCAGACGGCTTGTTAAGGGAAAATAAAGACGCCCCGGGATGAGGGAGAGCAAGCCGGCGGAAATAGGCAGCGCCGCGAATTATTAATGAACTTATCATTCTTGTTTTCAATTAACCACGAATGCAGCAGCCCTCGGGCTGCAAGCACCCAACGCTGCTTATTCGATGCACAATACCTAATGTGTGTTTGTGAAGTGGCTTGGAGCTCAGTTGAACGCGCTGAACAAATTGGCATCGGTCACGTGGAACACCGAGACCGCCTGAACGGAAGGGGTTTGTAGATGTATTTAATTTAACACACCCTTAGCTGGAATTCAACTGCATCTAGCTTTTTTTTGGAAGGGAAACAATTTATAGCAGATTTACTCGATGGGAAAATACGGAAAAATCGAACAAGATCTTGTGATTTCTTAACATTTGTTTTAATTACCTACCGTCAAAAACCATACCTTTATGTCATTTGCTAGATCCGGGTTTCAGAATGATAAACAAATCAAACCAAAACATATATTTATGGATTTTTGAAAAGGTAAACTCACATCTGCTTACATCTGCATTAATGGTTATCCATCATTTTAATAAAGCTGATGAATATGGGAGCCTCGTTTTTCCCCTTTTGAAGGAAGTCGCTTTTATTAGCAAGGCGCGGTAGACTTCAACTCGCGTGATGGAACAACTTTTCATCTGTCAAATGGATTCACACGACGTGACAGCTGAAATGACGGATGGAGGGGACGGATGCGAGAGCGAAGGCTTGGCTAGATTCTGCAAAATATTTCGCCTCGTTCGTCACTTTGTTCCTCACGAGCGCTCCCTTTCTTTCTCTCCCTGATATCTCCTTGGCGTGCTATCACGGGCGTGTTGTTTAGGAGAAGAAAACGGCGGGACGGGGAGTGTTGCCCTGCCGCCTAATTAGCCGTCGCGTTTTCCGGCAGGTCGGGCGGTAACGGCGCGGATATAATGCACCACTAACAAGCGCAACACTAGCTGGAACATCTTGCGCCGTTCTTCGCTTCGAGCGCCGGGAAGAAGGATATCCTCGCCCCGTCCGTTTCGGTGGGCTTCATCTGGTGCCTTAGGCCAAAATCAAACAATTGCACTAATTATTTCCCATCATCGTTTTCCATGGGCTTCTGTGCTGCCCCGCACCCGGCACTCAGCTTCCCAGCCCGGCTTAACGGATCGGAAAACCCTCATCCTTCGGGTGCCCTCCTGAATTGACGGTGCAGCAATTGGCCAATTGACGAAAGCGGAACACCGGAGGAGGGAGGCTGCAGACGTTCACTAATTGAGCGAATCCTTCCCGTCTGCAGCCGATGCTGCACCGAATCGTTACTAACATACTTGCTCACGTTTTCATGTTTGTGTTTTTGCCGCGTTTTCTCCCCTTTTTTTTTTTTCGTTCCCCCGCGCGTTCATCTCAGATTGCGCCAAATCTTCATCTTTCGCCTATCCCGGAGCAATCCCGGGTGCTCCTGAAAAACAAGCAACATGAGAAAAAAAACGCCTCCGTCACATCCTCGTTTCAGTTTTTGTTTTTTTTTTCCTTTCCCGTCATCATTTCTGATGCGAGGTACCGCTGGAAAAACTGGTTACTCATGTGTGTTTTTGTGGAGGTGTGCTTGTGGGCTCAGGTTTCACCAGCACTCCGTTTTTCTCTCTTATCTCTCTTTCTCTTTCGCCCTCGGTCGTTATTTCTCGCCCCACGCGCTTCTCAGTTACCCTTTCCTTCTCTTTCGTTGAGGGCGATGGAGGCGGGCCACTAATTGGCTTCATTTATTAGACTTCTTCTGGGTAGTAGGACCCTGTTGAACGCGGCCAGCCAAAGAGAAACCGGTGCGGAAGCGTTCGGTGTCGCGTTTCCATGCATGATCACCTTTCCACTATTCCGTCACCACTTGTCCCATGGTCGGAAAATGGAGGATCGATACCCCTTGCCCCGGGAGGTGTATGGATTGTGTTCCGTAGTGCACGCAAAATTTTCCCCTCGTCGCTGTCAGCGAAGCACAAACACACACACACACACACACACGCTACAAACACACAGTCACCCAGCCAACCTTCCCTGCTCGCTGCAATCTGTACGCCATGCATGCAAACACACCAACACACACATTCTCCCATGAGTAGCGTTTCCTCCTCGGGCTCTCAAGGGCTTAAGGCTTTAATTAATTAATTGATCGAATCGATACCGCAACGCGTTTCCCCGCCTTTCGCCCGGCCGTTTGTCCGGGCCCTCGTCATGTTCATTTACATGATGTGCAGCATCGGGCACGGCTTGCCTAGAGCCCGTCCCTTACTAGCTCTTTCGCTCTGGAATTTACTGAAAGAGAACTGATAACGGAAAAGGTTTAACGCCGTGTGGATATGGTTTGAACTGTGCTTGCGAACGAGTTTCGCATACTTCCAAACGAGCGTAGTCGGCTGTATGTAGCAATTGTATTACAATTTTCAATCTGATTTGAAAATTAAAAGTTTAATACGTTTCGTGCATAATTTAGGATTGTTGGTTATCATAGAAACATTATTTTTATGTTGGCTTTTGTTATGTTATGTAACATAATAATGCAATAAAAAAATGTTTTTTTTTTTAATATCTCGAGCACAAGTTTCCCTAATACACATAAAATAGGACGCACTGAACCAAAACGTGCACAAAAAGGGCTTGGTCCTGATGATGAAGTCTAATTAACCTAAATCTAGGCATTCTGTCCCTCTTCACCTTTCTCTGCAACAGTCTTCCCTGGAAATTTATTCGAGCTGAATCCGGAAATAATCAAATGACGTTGCGGGCAGAATGTGAGAGGGTGCTACGTTACTTTCCTCTGCACTTATCCTTCCAATCCTTTTCTGCTCTGCAGGTACGATCTCATACCCCGCTCCTCCACCGAGAATGACAATCTCGTCATCGTGTGACGGTGTGCGTGAATCTTATGTCCTCGTCCTTTTTCTGCCGCCCTATCAAATAGCACCCCCCGATCCACACGGTTTTTCCATTTCTCATTTTTCCCTATTCTTTGCTCTTGGTCTTTTTCCAGATTATGCGATATTATCAGCGTAATTAAGGATATAATTAACTTAAAAGGATAATTCACATCCAGGAAGGTAAGCCTTTTGATGATCTTTTTTTTTTCGCTAGGCCAGTTTGAGCATTAATGCTTTTTATCTTTCTTATTTGGTTTTCTGTTAATTACGGCGCGTCCTTCACAGTTCCGCTTTCTGCTCCTTGCGACACAGACGCGAACTTAGTAAATTTTCTTCATTCTCCTCGCGTCACTCCTGCGTGTGTTCTTTACTTCATTCCTTTTCATCGAAAAAAAAAACCAGAGGTGCATTAGGCTTTTCGGAATGGTGTCTGAAAGAAAGGAAAAATACATTTCAGAAGTATGACAATGCTGTAACTGCGGCACGGTGCTTTGCTAGTATTAAAACAATAAAATAATGCCAAGAAAAAAGCATAGCAGCCGATGGTTGTGCGTTTTCGCATTTCTCGTCCTTTCCGCAGATTTTTCTCTAATTCTCCAGATGATCTGTCCCGTCTTCAGTGGAAAGGATTGACCCGACTTCTCAGCACGGTAGAGCTTTCCCACCCAACTTCATTCTATTATCTTTCGCTTGTATCTTTCTTAATTTGAATAAATTAATTAGGATTATACCTTTCGTCCCTACAGTTACGCTTGGGGAACGGGGCATGGGGCATCAAGGAAAAATGGGTTCAAAATCCATTCTCCAATGTGACTCACTACGAAGCATTAAAAATCCTTTCTCATTTAGCTTCACTAAGTCTTGAGGATGAATTTTATTAACAAATGAAAGTGAATATTTTTTGAGGAAGTAAATCGACCAGAATTTGACACATGCACCCCGAAATGCACCCCGAAAAGAATAACAAACAAAATACGGACTAACATGAACAAGAAACCAGGACATTTAAGAGACTAAATATCTAACACAAACGACACCCATTGCGCCCAGTTAAGAAAGGAGTATACGAACAGGAAAGAAACTCAAAGATAACAGGATGGATCTTATTCTAACACCCTCAAAAAACACTGGCGGTGGCCGCCAGCCTGGCCTAGTTGATTACAATTTTAATTGGATTGCGCCTTCGGTGGCAACCGCACACCGGAAAGTAAAACGCATGTCTACCGCCTTTCCGCCAACTTCTCCCGTCGGAAACAAAAAAAAAATGCAGGACATCCCTACTACCAAAGGGAATTGTGATGAAGCAGGACGGTTGATGCGAGAGATAGGCCGCACACTCCGTGTTTAGTTTGTGTAGGGGTTTTTTTGTGTGTGTGTTCTATTCTCTTCGAGTTTTTTCCGCCTAACGATTAACCCCAGGGTCAACATTACCAGACACCCTTACTTTACAGTGATGGATGAAAGTTTTTACCAATCCCTGGACTCGGGCAAATTGGCTTTCATCGGAGGTGATGGGCGCAAAAAAAAAAACTATTCCTTTGCTCTCAATGTACGAATAAGTCATACAAAGGGGATTCGGTCCACCCTGATCCATTTTTTTTTTTCATGAAAACAAAACAATCTAAAATGCCTAAGGAAAAAAATGCTACCCCTTATTGTTTTCGATGCATTCGATTCAGTTTTATTTATTTCACCCCGCTAGGTAGTTTTCCCGCAGGATGCGTTCGCTTTTCGTTGATTGTCTCGTAGGGGAAATATTTTGACACTGTAATCCGCTGATTTATGGTGGCCTTGTGGCCCATATTGGCGTTATCGCATGCACCGTTATCGACCGTATAATGATGCAATTATTCAAATGGTTCAGGTCGAATGACTATCGTAAACCTTTTGACATGCTGTGTTGTGATGGAGCTTTGACTGGCTAAATTTGTTTTAAATTGATTTTCCGATCGGTATGGCGATAATTATGGCGCTTCTATAGTCGTTTTTTTAAAGCACTTTTTGGTTCGCTTTCACATAAACAAACCGTTCGCAAACTTGTGCCATTCACTGTCTGTGAGCAAAACAAGCACCCTTTTTGAGATCCCCCTTTACCTTTACCACTACCGTCGTTGCTAATTCTTTCATTGCTTGGAGCAGTCCTTTCCCCTCCCAGCTGCAAAATAGCCACGAGTGATTAAACCAGATATCGCCCGAAAACACGCGAGGAAATCCAGCGGTCTGCTTGCGATCCTCGCTGCTGGCAACCCGTCGGTTTCGCGCTCGTTAGGCTTCTGGAGTCTACTGGAGGCAAAATTTCCATTGTTTTTTTTTTTTGTCTACCATCCTCCAACATTAATTGCATTTTCAGCTGGAGCTGGTTCTGGTTTGGCCACTTTAAGCTCCCTTTGCTGTTGTCCGGGGGTTTCACTGTGCTCCGTTGTTCCTCGCCGTAACCTGTGATACACCCGAAAATTGGCGGTAATTCGAAATTGTTTTTTCAACCACCTGACCTTTCCAGGAAAATCGGTGGCGCTCAATTTGTCTTTAAAAAATTTCCCTTACCTTAAGCTGCATTGCGTACCGCCTGGCCTAAAATAAGTAATGGAAGGGCCACCGGCCAGCCGGGTAAGGGATGTACGGGCTTGTTTAACAGGCTCTAAAAAATCCGATAATTATGATTAGCCGCAGCAGAGCAAGCGGCTGCCAGCTTCTCTGGGGCTCATGAATGCAAAATGGGTATTACCGATGGGATCCTAAAGATTCTAATTTACTTAGCGGGAGTACTTTTTTATCGCCCGAATTTGTGTTCTGAACTCTTCTTTTATTTTAATCGGTTCCGGTTATTTTCTTTTCTGTTGTGGGTTTTCCGCCTTAATCGCATTAATGCGTACAATTTTTTCCACCCATGAAATGATAACCAAATCGCCAAGGCGTTTGCTTTTTGCAGGTTTTTGTTTTCTTTTTTATGTTACTTTTAACTAAACTAAACGTAGTTATTAAACTATTTTTTCGTTGTTCAGTAATATTGTTGATAGTTTATTGGGTTCGCTCTTAGCCAGAGCAAAAAATAGCCTATATTTTTTTGTTTTCTCTGCAAAGTCTGTTCAATCTTAACATTTGTGTTCTTTGATACGTATAGAATGAAGCATGGCTAAACAAAAATACTATGCTGAGACAGTAGTGTGAAATAAACCATAAAAAGAAAACAATGATCATTTTATGTCCTTTTTATGATTGCAAATCACTCGTTAAATAATTCATACTATTCCATTGCCACCATCACCATCGTCTCAGTCAACGTCCTTGGCTGCGCCATCATCATTATGTTTGTCCTTTTGCCTAACTTTTTTTCCAACATAGCTCATCCTCCATCGTGCAGGAAGTTCAATCGTTTCCGTCACAGTTCTCCTTTTTTCTCCGCCACAGTTTTTTTAAACTCTGTTACAAACGAATTTTCTCCCAGATCCTTGATCCTTAGGCACCTACGCACACGCACCTACACGCGCAAGAGGCCATTACGTTTTTTATCACTTTAATGATGGTGACGAGGGTCGGCAATGGCATTGTGCCGCTATTGATGGCTCTGGAGGGATATGTGTACCAAATTCAAACTTGAATGTATGTGTGATGATTCGTTAGCGAAAAAGCGGACTCAGTTTTTCATCCGTACATTTGCATTGTAGTTTTTTTTTACAGTGCCATTCTTAAGTTGCAACTTGTGCAAAATTTAAGGAGTATTTCTTTAATCCGTAGTGAAAGCTTTTTTATTTTATTAATTTACGTACGCAGCACTATAACAATTGTATAAAATAATTTGAAAAAATTAAATTGCAACCTTTAGCGATCAATGAATTTGAGCTTGTATTATGTATTTTAATCGATTTTCTTACAAAAAATGTCAAATGAACAATGAACAACACAGGAGTATTGCTCAAAATGGGTACTTACTGTAGGCAAAGATGGACATATTCGTCGAGTGAGGTGTATTGGTGCGTCTAACCCCACCGCTTTCCTCTTCTATAGCGAAATTCAATTACGTTCTACGACATTCCCTTCACTGCGGTGTGCCGGTGTCCGTGCCTGTGTGTCTTTGGTGTAGGGTAAATGAATCGGAGAAATTTAATTACTACGCGGAAGAGTGGGCCACCGCAGCACCCTTCGGCCGAGCCCCTGCTCACCCGCGTTCCTGTTCCACGCCTTTTCTTCGATTGCGTGCTGCCGAGCGGTGGCACTAGTGTGCGCTTTTCGCTCCCTGTTTTCCTCGCTGCGTGCTGCAATTCGATTTGCATTCCTCTCTTCCGGCTGCTGTTTGTCATAAATCCTACCCATTATTATTACATTTATTGGATTACACTTGTTTCGATCATTCATCTTCTTCTCGAGGGTGGCTTTTTGCGAAAAGTCCTTGAGCACCACCCCCCCTTCCAACAGATGTTGGCCCCCGTTTGGACCGAGGATGTCGGCAGCTGTGCAAGAAGCATCACAGTTTAATTAGATGCGGGGCATTTTTTCATAATTAAATTCCATTGATTGATGTGAATTGTTTGGTGAAGCGTATAAACGACCTCCAAGGTTCATTCTGCGGTTGCACGGTTGCGTCTCGCAGTTCCCGTAGATATAACATGTACTGATGTGCAACTTCTGAGCTTTCATATTGTTTATTTCAATTTGTGATAGATTTAATGTTGATAAATTTATTCGGTTAAATTCGTAGAGCATCTAACTTGTCGTACTTTGACGATGGCGGCTCTCAACGAAGCGCATGATCGCGTGTCTTCGATCAATTAAAACCCATTCGTCGTCGACAACGTCGTCGCATCGCAATCGTAATTGGTTGCCCTTTTCGTCCGAACATCTTCGTCCGCTCGCCTGCCTAGCTGCTGTCGTTCTCATGTGCACCAGATGCGTACGAAGCACGTGCTTGAGAAATGATTTATGTTGCCACCTCGGCGACGACCCATGTTGATTACGAACCCCCTTTCGCCAAGCGGTGCACGCCCTGCCCCACGCTGCACTGCTTGCGTATTAACAACAATGAATTTCCATGTTCGAATCCCCAAAACGATAAGGACGGTGGGTGAACGGGTGTGGTCGAACATCAGCGGACCGGATTGGGCAAGGACTTGCGGGGATGATATGAGTGTTAGATGGCTCTTCCGTCTGCCCAAACCGTCCTTCGACCGCTAAACAGAGTCCGAGGCGCCACAACAATGCAGCGAGCGGCGAAACCAACGAAAGGCCCATGCCTAATTAATGAGCCGTAATTTGTAGTTTGCGTTTTCCAACCCAACCTATGATTTATTAATGAAGATGAAATTCCTCCTCTGCCTGTTCCAGGGCACACCCGCCGTAGGACGATTTCCGTTTTCGGGGGGACGGACCGGTGCCTCTGGAGCCGCGCTGTTGTTTGTTTCATTTGCTTCCATTTCGGGCTGGGACACTCGGTCAGTCGACTATGGGACGCATAGTTTAACCAGCAATCAACGCAATTCAAAACGATGCCAAGGCTTTCATTGTGTGTGCGTTTGTTCGAGGGAGCCTTCTACAGTCGAACAGTTTGGTTGAATTATACATAACCTACTAGTTTCAAGTTGGCTGAGGTATGAAGTTGCTGGAATCGAAAAATATATTTAGTTTGAAGATAAAGCAAAATAAAATGAAACTAGGCTCAAATATAAGTGCAAATTAGTTTCATTCATACACATTGAAACAAGTTACTTTGACTGCAGAAATTTACGAATTTCTTTCGCAAGCTGTCCAAACTCCCGGAACTTGCCGTCTCGGCATATTCACCCAATGTTCACTCCAACTTCACCAAGAGACTTGATGAAAAATCTATTCAATGGTCGTTAGATCCCCAATAAAAAAAGGAAACCATATCCAGGGGTTTGCCATCGTCTGCCATCGAGTGTGGTTCCATCGGACGTTGCAGACGAACTGGGGCCCTAGATTTATAATTAATCGGAATATTAACGCGACCGTCTAATGGTATGATAATCGCTTTTTGATTATTATATTACGTGCTAAGAAATAAATGCGCCAGACTTCCCTTGAGGTTCCGTCTCCGTCGAAAGGCGCCTTCGTCAAAGCGCAAAGAAATACGAGCGATCTTTCCCATCCAGCTCTTTGTTCTGCGTGACTGATTCATTCTGAGCTTCGGCTGGCTTGGTGTAAGCTTTATTCGCAAGTGGTCCGCTCTGGCGTTATTACTGTGGGAGCGTTCTTGTCCTTTCGGTCCAGGTTACTCTGCCCACTCAACACGCTCGAGGGGAGTTCACTGTTCTTTTGTAGAATCTTTGATGGTTGGAAGGTCCATTTTAATCTTTCCGTTTGGGAAACAGTGGAATGTGTCAATATGTAAATCAGATTACGTTTACCCTCGAAAGAAGAAAAGAGGGGCCAATGGAAAATTACATGTAAATGTTAATAGCAAGTTAACACATGATTCGCCTTCATTTGTCTTTTCCTCGTGATCCTGAACAATTTGCCGCATTGATCGAAGTAAAAGTCTTCTGTTTTTATATTTATGCTAATAAACGATTCAAAATGAATCTGTTATGAATTTTATGTTCATAGACAATGAAATGCAGTAGTTCTGGTAGTATTTGAAAGTCTACTAGAGATTTCTAGGAGAGATTCGTAACGAATGTTCTGAATAGTTGAAACGAATCACGAATAATTTGTCTCTGCTTCCTATTCCATCAACGAGCTTCGGTCACAACAACCAACGAAGAACCGCAACCGTAAGCAATGAGAAGTCCTTTCATTCTAAAAGATGTAGCAAAGCAGATGGCACCATTCCCTTCGAAATTTCACACTGGGCAGTGTTTGTTTCTGTATATTCCTTTGGGCTATGGCTCACTTTCTTCAAAACTCTCCGATGGCGAAGAAAACAGTTTTGTATAAGGTGCCTGGAAAAATCTTAGGACAGTCACTAGCCACAAGACGATTTCCTCTGCACTTGAGGGAGCAAACCGCCTTAGGGGTTGGAATTGTTCACGACGAATGTTTGTGTCGTTCTCACCACGACGAAAAAAAAAACAAGTTTTAAGCCGGCCAATTCAATGGACCCATTATGCAGGGTATTATAACTGCATCAGTGCTTTACCTTGCATTTCTTGAAAGGGGACTTTGCCTAACCGTAATAAATATGTTATTTTTCCCAGATTTGGTTTCCATCTGCCACTTGAAATTGGTTGCAAAGATGCTATGGTAACAACGCTGTTTGCTGTTTAAATCCTCTTTTCTTGGAGAATAAACGAAGAGTTCCTTGCCCTTTCATATTGTGTTCGTAGTTTTTCACCAACAAGACAACATTACAATTTCTTTAAAAATGCTACAAATTCAATATGCAATCGACGATCAGTATACTGTGGCTTGAATGTAAATGACTGTAATGCTTCCATATTTTTACAATGAAAATTTTTGTCGGGAATTTGAATCGCAAGTCGCAAGTCCTCTGTATCGAAAAATAAAATACTCTCTGAGTTTATTTTTCATCGTATATCCTTTCTACTCTCCATATCATAGAACGCATTATCACGAAAATGTGAGATTTTAATCTACTAAATGCATCCTCTTCGTTCGCTTATGTGTTTGATAGTATTATGTAGTCGCGTCGAGCCCTGGTCTCACCGTAGTAGCAACCGCTTGAGCACGGCCTTGTTTTTGAATGCTACTCGCAGCCTTGCAATGGTGGTTCGTATACGAATACTACATCATTTTCCAACAGTCACCCTGAACGCTTTCTACGCATTACCTGGCGCCTCCATCGTGTATTGCGGGGCTCGCCTGCTCGGGCAGGTTTTAGGAAGATCTATTGCTTTCCATTCGGTTCGGTCCCTCGTTGGGGCGGCCATTGATGCCAGCTCACTCCTCTTCGTGCGGCTCCCAGTCCTGCAATGTCCCACAGTAGGACGGAGCACATGGCTTGAATTCAATTTAATATTCGTTAACAGGTAATCAATCATCCGGCCCAATGTATGGAAATGTTTGTAATGAAATTAAATTTCGTAGAAAAGAGAAACCTCCCACAGAGGGTTTTGTGGGCGCCAAGATGTGTGTTCGTTGTATGTGTAGCAAACGATACACGACGCAGAAGAAACTGTTTCATGATTCTAGTAATTAGATGAACATGATATGGGCGTTTAGAAAAAAAATCAATGATTAAAAAAAATGCGTATCATTCACTTTGTGGACGCAGGTCTATTTGTTTCTATTACCTTTCTATGTTTTCTGTTTCACATTATAATAAGAACAGCCTTAAAATGCATCCTTCCATACTTTCTCTTTGCACATTTCTCAAATTTTTCAACTCGCTTCCTCCGAGGTATCGAATCGCAATAATACACTTGCACCATTCAGGGCAAGTAGCATAACGCCGAACGAGTGTAAGTGCTGGAGTATTGCCGTGCCGCCTTATCGTCATCGGCGATATAATTTCCGGTAATATGAACATAATTTCAGCCTCCGGTTTCCATCCTCAGCGACTGCCACTTTGCCTCGCAAACATAGGGTCCCCCCCCCCATACACAAACACAAACGTCCGTCGTCCTCGAAGCGAGTACACGCGCGCGTCAGCCATTGACTGCCACACGGAAAATGTGTACAACAAGGGGGAAAAAACCCACCAAACACCACAGCAAGAAAGCCGTTTGATTGAACAGCTCCAGTTCAGTTCGTTTCTTCCCAGCGAGTTTCCTTCGCGCCTTTCCTTCAATCCACCACCAGCTGCCTCCGGCACACAACCGCTTAACCTTGGGTAGACAAACTTTTGGCCCGCTCACGGTGTTCGGCCATTGGTGTTGGTGTAGAGTGTCTCGGCTGCCATTTTGCTCCGGTGTGAAGGTGGAAGAGCGAAACAACAGCTCCAAGAAACTGTACAGAGCGGAAATTGGAATGAATTCCTTCAAGGGCTTGAGGGTAACGGAATGGTAAAGAGGAGGAAATCGTGGAGAGAAAATCAAAGTGCTGCGTTTCTTATAACGAAGGTCTTGGGAAAGGTCGTGAACGACTCCCCGCAAGATTAAGGGGAAGCCTTATCGAACGGTTTTGTCTGTGCTGTACAGAATAGAGGGTTTTTTTTTAACTTTTTGAAGAATACCAAATCAGTGATGCCTTTGATCAATTTGCTTAAGGGGTCAATATTAGAAATGTTGATCAAGTGCATACGCAATCTAGTAACGCGTAATCATGTCATTAATGATTACTGTAGACATTATTTAGATACATTCACGTTTATAGTATATTCTCGTTAGAAAGCAAGAATATTATATTACAAAATTTCGCTAAAAAAATACATCATCTGCCTTTAATTTATTCAAAAAAATAATAAAAAAATAGAAGTAGAATAGAATAGAAGTAGCCTTTTTGCATGACATCTGCAATACATTCACTTATAATGAGAATCTCACTTAACTTTCCCATTTGCACAAACAAGTGCATCACTGGTTGGAAATAGGGAAAACTCTGCTCATTCATTCGAAGCGGGAAATCATAAACTACCGCGGAGCACCACGATCTTTCAGCCAGTCCTTACAAAAAGGCATGAGAGCAACGGTTGCTGAATGGCAAGCGGCAGCAAGAAAAACATGCTCATCATTAGCGCGAAAAAATCCCAATTAGACTCTAACAATTTACACTAATTAAAAATTGAGTTTATCAAGTCAAGTGATGTTGGTCCTTTTGGCTTCGAATGAAGGAGTTCTTACAAGGTTTTGTTTTTACATTCTTGTTTTCAACGTTCATTCGATTTGTTGCATGCATGGTACTACGTATGGAATATGCTCCATACTACGCTTGTTGTATAGAAAATATTTATTTCAGTAACGTAAGCAAATGGTGATTGTGAGGAAATTAGCAGTTTTTTGCCTTTTTCTACATCATCCTTGCAGGCATATTATTTTCAGCTTGTTGGTCCTGACACCCTGAAAAGGAAGTGGTCTTTTTCTATGCAGAAGATATTGTTTTTAAACTGTTTAATTTAACGTTAACGTTTTTAAAGCTTTTGCTTAACGAACATACTAGCTTAAATGTTCTAATTAAGGCATAAATTTCCTATCACATTTTGCAAAGTCTTCCCTCTAAATCCTTGACGTTTTTCACAAGATGCTATGCTTTGGCAAACCAGTCGAATGTATGCTTTCTACCACCAGTTTTCTCTTCGTCCTTTACTTTCACGCATACCATTCTCCCGTACCTGTGTCTGACTATGAAGTCGTTCAATCCAATCAGGACTGAACCCACGCTTCCAGGTGACGGTGTGGCGTCTCGAGTTGACGCTCGGAAATTGGTTATCCTTCAAATAAACACGGTCACCGGTGTTGGCCCACCAGCCTTTTAAACTTTTGCGCTCGATTTCCTCTTTACCTCTTTTCGTTTGTGCGGCTGGGTGGCAAGAATCGACGGTTGGACGAAGTATCGAGCGGAAATCGACACAATTTGGTACGAAAGCGATTTGAAGAAGGTTCCAAATCGACATCGCCACCATGTTGATCATGCCGGGCAGGTTGTTTAACACAGAAGTTGCTATGTGCCGTGCTTGTACTCACCTGGTTTTAAAAGTACTTACCTTTTTGGAGGCGCACCTGACGATTTGGTCGGTGCGTCTTTGGAGAAATTTAAAATAAATCTTATTTCCTGCTAAGCGAGTTAAGCTATCTCTTCCAGTTGAAACTCAGCTGTGAAATCCATTTATTGCGAATGACCATCGCAGAAGGAGCCCTTTTTAACGTAATTGTACTCGCTTTAAAATTCAATCCATCAACCAGCCAAAAAGGAGCAAGTGGATTATCAGTCCCAATTTTCCTCTCCCTAGAAAGCCTCTCGGTAAACTTGCTGGTGGAAATGAATCCAACTCCTAATTGAGTGCATCGAGAAGGTGCACGGCAAGAGGCGAAGATGTGGTTGGCAAAATTGCATTTTCACCTTCCAATACGCCATACCTTACCGCCCTTGGCTGGTTCAACCGCGACGTCCAAGAGCCTAATGGCAGTCGAACGGAGTGCAAATGGTCGAGACGATACGCCGTTGTCAAACATCCAGAGACACCGTGTCAGCAAGGACGTTATTCCGTCGCTGGCACTCGAACCCTGCTCGGTGGCCCGACGTGAACGGAGACGACCGTCTCTAGTCATTAGTTTCCGTTTTCAATTTGGCTTCACATTGACTTCCATTCTTTCCGGTCCACCGTAGGCTTTCTTCCGTGCTCGGAGGGAGACGCCTGATGAAAAAGCGCCAAACGAGATTGAGACAAGAGTGATGAATTAGGAGATTGGACCCGGAGCACCTCGGGAAAAGGGGGAGGTAGATTGAATGTGTGTGCTCTCATCTTCAAGGGATTGCCACGTCGAAGGATGCTCCCTCCAAGAACGGTGAAGGCTAGGTGACGCCGTGATCCCCTTTCGAGTTGATTTTCGATTGTGTTCCATGCAGCGTACGTCGACTTTTCACCTTCCAAAAATGGCAGTTCGTTCACTCTGTTTCTAGAGCAGCAGTGAGAGTGCCCCTGACTAGCTTAGAAGATTTGCCGCTTTCAATCGAAGAGACTGTCGACGGAAATGAAGTCCTATTTCCTCCCCGGAAGTTGAGGTTTCCGGCGTAGGTGTCAAAAGGGACCTGACAGGCGCATCATGTTATGACCTGATGCTAGGTATCGTGCATTGAGCTCGACCCGGTACGAGGCTAAATTTTAAAAACGTGGTTGTAGAATTCTAAACTGCATTGGTAAAATTCATGTTAGAGCTTCATACATGCAATTGTTTTAGAAGCAGTTTCTTTTCGATCATTCCATCTTATTACAAAGAACGGAAGGTGTAGGGCTTTACAAATCCAAGCGCTGTATAAATCTGGAGCCTATGAAGCCAATCAACCACTTTTCAATTATTTTCTGCTCTATTACGTTGAGCAACAAACACTAATGTAACAGTATTTCCGCTTTGTTTTACATCACTAATTAGGAAAACTGAAATCTTCCTTTCACTTCCTTTCACCCCCTTACCCAACCCATTGTGAAACAAATAAGCAAATGATCGCATTCCCCTTTCACGCGCGTAATGTCTTCTCGCACATCTGCCTCCATTGGGAATTCACGTTCACGCCCTCACTGCTCACGGACAAGATTCTTCTCATCTCACCTCCAACACGGTGGGCCAATGTCACCCAGTTAGGTACGGAAACACCGAGCATTCGGCATCAACCGAGGGTGAGTGAGACATGGAGCCAAAGAGCAACACGAGAAGAAAACATAAAAAAAGAACAAAAACACAGCATAACCATAAAACCCATAAAAACCATTTACGGTGAACCGAACCCAACACCGCCACCATCAACACCACCAACCGTGCCTCTAACGGGCTGCCGTTGCGTCCTCTACGCACGTAATGAGCTAATTTAGCTTTAAAATGTTCTACACTAATTGACAATTAAAAATCTAATTAAATTAACCGAGAAAACAAATTTTTGGCCTCACCCGCGTGCAGACGACGTCTATCTATCCGTGTGGTTCGCAGTATTTGTTTTATTTTGCTGGAGGAAAAAGAAAAGGTATGGGGTCATCGTCTGAGTGTATGTATCCTAGGCGGCGCCAATCTGAAGAACAATGAAGCCTTGGACAAGAACAAAAGGGATTGAATATATCGGAAAAAGAATGTCTATGGTGCAGCAGGGCACGTTCTATTATTTTAATTCTTTCATTAATTGATCAAATATTGAATTGTGAGATATAACATCTCAAGTGCCAAAGACTTATGCTATTTTTTTCTCTTTTTTAACAATTTGCATTGTTTTATCATATTCAGACAAGGAAAACGACTAATCTTGCAAATTGATGAGAAACGGAACGCAACCTGTAACAGGAAAGGTTTTTAAATACCGAAAATATTTTTACTGGCAGCGATTATTGGTACAAGTCCTTTATCCTGCGCAGCCCTACCGACTTATAATCCCGCCGATTGGTCCCATTGTAAACATTCGCCTGGCTGAAGTCGGAGCCGATCGTTCTAAATCCGTAACCCGTACCCAATTAGAGGCAGATAAGCGGCTTTTCTCCCTAATTTGGCATCGGCCTTTCCGGGTCTCGTTTTCTCGTTTCTGCTTTGTTGCTTGTTGCAAAAGATCGAATCTATTATGCACTGCTGCGAACGCCCGACCTTTGTCGATGGCGATCGGAACGTGAGATTGAGTTTTAGCAAGGTCGAACGGAACTGTTCAAATAAATAAATAAGGTCGGCGGTGGCGACGATCGCCGGCAGCGATCTTCGAAAGCGATCCGGTTTACAAACGGGATCAGTCGGATAGATTGAGTCTGAGCTTTTCGGCGATCTAATTACGATAGCCGTAGAAGGGCGCAGACGAAAAGAAAACGGAAAGGAATTAATAAAGGAAAATTAGCATTAATCTTGCTGTCGTCCTGCGGCAGGTAATTAGTGGACAATTCGTTTCGCTTCCCTTCGCGTGGTGCTTCGCATAATCTCTCAGCTGACTCAATTTTTATCACTCGCAACATTAATCTCAAGCCACGTTCACTGATAACGAAGATACTATTATAATGTTATCTTATCGTGCCATAGGCATGGAACATATTTCTGCACCAATCGCCCGATCTGCACCAACGAATACAGAGTGAAAGGATACTTGCATCCAATTTTCTTTACCCCCACATGCTCTACATGGCCATGATATTTCGTTCTATTTCACGTTCTGTCATTTTCTTTATCTTAATTTGTAGTCGTTTTATTCTTCCGAATAACATAATTTATGCTACGGAGCCTTTCTATCTTCTCATTAGGGTCGCATGGTTCACATGTAAACTGAAATGGACCGCCAAATAAGTGCGCCAATTTTTAAACAAAAACGAACAAGTAATAATGAACCTGAATTCCCTTTTTCACACATTCGACTCCAGTTCCTCTTGCTTACTTTTTGAGCTTTTTTTGTCAACCTCGGGCTATGCTGTTCGTTAGATATACCCAACTGTCACCATCCTTTCACTTTTGGCTCCTTTCCAACTCGTTGCTGTAATTTTTTAAACAGCCTAAAGGCCCTAAGAAGGGGTAGAGTTCAAGAGTGCTTAATTGTTATCGCCTCTGCTTCTGTGTTTATCCTTTCTCTGAATCGATTGCTACAGCGAGCCAACTGCATTTAAAAATAGCTTTTTGGTGATTCCGAATGTCTTGAAACCTGTAGGAAAGTCGGATAGTTTTAACAGGGGGTGTAGCTCAGATGGTAGAGCGCTCGCTTAGCATGTGAGAGGTACCGGGATCGATACCCGGCATCTCCAATTGGCTTTTTTACATTGCTTTCATCAGTATTTAAAAAAAAAAGATGTCACGAACATTGTAAGATGTTGAAAAATGGCCTGTGCTTCTTTACATATGCTTCCGTTTGGGACAAGTTGCCTTTCCACAGGCATCCTTAAGAAGCGATCCTCACGATGTTTTCCAAGCACCAAAGTCCAGCAACTAGCCTTGCGAGATAGACCGTTCGGGGTTGTGGTGGAACTCCCTTGTCAACTTGTCCGTCAGCGTCACCCTGGACTCGCAACCCGGGCTTAATCCATGTAATCAACCAACCGTCTGGAGGGCTCTCTGCAATCGGAATCGCCGGAAAGGCGGACGTCGCCGTCGACGGAAATGTGGAGTCGAGCTGAAAACCGAAACCACTCTCCTAATGAGCAAAACCACCTTCCACGCCGACGTGTCTTGCACCGACCAGGCGTTCCGCGTGACTCGCTGGTCGTGGTTCAAACGGGTCTTGACTTACGGCGTTGATCGTGTTGCTGCTGCTGCCAAAGTTGTGGCTCAAAAAGTGCGACTGTGCAAGTGTGTTCGCCATAGCGTGTAAGCCGCGATTAGCGTATCGAAAAATAAACTCCGCACGGTTCTTAAAATAAAAGCATTCAAACGTAAACATAAAGGAAAACTTGTCTTCCAATTTTTTATTTATCCCTAACAAAAACATACAAATTTCCATGAAAAACATAAAAATTAAAATATAAATCTTCAAAGGGAGCGATTGCACATTTCAGAAAAGATAGCGCATATAAAACATAAAATTATCATTACTATAAAATTATTATTATCACAACAAGAAAAAAAGAGTAATTTATAACATAACGTTGGTTTCAAAATTAAATTAAATTTATTTAAAAAACATTATGTCTGCTCCTGGGTGGATAGAACTATCCCGCGGTACGCGACAGCTTCTCCCATTTGGCGACTTTCAAATTTATCTTGATTCCTTTTCGATCTAATTAAATTTGAGCGACACTCGAGGGGGCCAAAGAGTAGACCCGCGGGAAGGCCGCAGTCGAATGGAAAAAGGAACCAACTTGGAGGGAACTTCTCCTGCCGAACCCTGGCTTCTGCTGAGAGGGAAACGGAGAGGTCCTCGTGAAGGGAGAATTACCGGCTCGCATGACACTAGACCATTGACGCGAGGGAAGCTGGCTGGGTATGCGGCGTAAGCCGCGCGGGACGAATGGCACAATAAAACAGCGACATTCGGCGGTCCAGAAGCATGTGTGAAAAAGAGAACCCAAAGGAGCAAACGTGAGACAATAATGGGCGTCAGCGACTTGCAGCTTGATTGGGTCCCCGCGAGCTAATGAAGTAAACCTGAGCTCTCTCGCTAAGGAGTCTAGAGTTTTCAAGATGTGGCCGGGCAGCGCGGGTTGGGTGGGATGTGTTTCCGAGCAGGAACGAAGGCGACAAAAATCAACAAACCATATAAAGCAAGCTAATGGGATTTTTCATTCGGGGTATGGGTGGAACTGCCGTTGCATCGAGTTCTTCCGCATCGATTATCTCCAAATAAGAAAGAGAGCTGTTTCTCTTGTGGATTTTTTTTTTGTTCTTGTAGGGACTTTGGATTATAATTTAGTCATAATGAAACACCGTCAGTAAACAAAAAAAAAAAGCTCTAATACAGTGGCACCATGGCCGTTTGAAGTTGCTTCATGGAAAAATGTTCCTTCTCTTTTCTTTCTTTAAGCAAGGATTATAAGCACTCCTGTTTTTTTTTTACTTCATTTACACAAAAAAAAAACCAAGAAAAGTGCTACTGCTGTGAACTCCTATTTCAAATCATTATCATCACCATCTTGACAAAAAAAAGGAAGGAAAAGGAAAAACGTACATGACCCACCGAATGGAAGGTGGTAGCGTTTGATGAGGAATTTGTAAATTAGAGCCAATTCCGCAACCGGTCACGGGCCGGAAAAAGCGGCTCCAAAGCGTTTGTGACCGCATTCGGGCACGCCGAGTTTGTCATTTTACTCCCCGCGCGCTGCCCGGCGTCTTTCAGTTTGGCGTGCGGCAAAATAACCCGATCGAAGCGAGTTGGCCACCGCACGGGCGAGAAAGAAAGCCGCTCCACGAAGGACGGCGGAAGGATGTGCTTTTTTTTTGCTCTCCTTTGTTCGTTTTACTGCCCCGCTACTTCATCTTGCTTTTTTAATTAATTTCTCGAGCTCCCCTTCGCCCGCACCGGCCGCGGCTCAGCAGCGACGTTTGCCTTCCATTTGGGCCGAGTTTGTCGGCAGCGGCAAAGAAACACGATCAGTAAATATTTGATTAGCGCATAAATTAGCAAATCTCCCCTCTCGCTGACCGGGGAGTCCCGTTTATGCTGCGCCAACGCGGCATGCAGCCAGCGTTCGTGGCTTGTGTCGTTTGCGATTATGAGGCCGTTCTTTGCCACGGTTTCTCTGGCGCAAGTGTCGCAAGTATCCGAATGAAGAATGGTTTGAAGAATGGTGGTGCCAGTAGCGATACATTCGATCGGCCGGCTAGCAAATACAGGGTAATGAACGTAAATGAAGAAACTAAGCATATGACCAGGCCAAGCTACTGTTAAAAGAATAATATGCCGGTTTCCGACTTGTTCCCGTTTGAACAGTTGCGTGGCATTGACTGAAATGTGATATAAGATTGTGTGGTAAAAAATAGGAGGTTCATTATATCCAGAGGATCTACACTTTAGGATAGCTCCAATGTTATATCAATCATTGCCTCGCTCCTTCATTTGCCCCAGACTTCCGATAATGCAAGCGCTCAGACATTCGGCTTATCTGCTGCCAAATGCCGCTAATGAAAATTTCCCCAGTCCCCCAAACGAGCGTCAACTTTTCTACCCTCCTGTCCTCTACCAGAATCGTCCTTACCACCCGCTCGAATTTCCATTACAGGATCGGATCGAAGGGATAAGTTTTAACGATAAGTTTTTCTCCGACTCCTGAAAATCGCATGATCTATCTCGCACTTCCTCTTTCCTTTCCCCGGCTCGTGTTTTTGCTCTGAGAATGTAGCCATCTTTCCCTGCCCTGAACCGTTCTTTCGCAAAGTTTGAGTTTAGAGATTTACCACGACTTCCTTTCCGAGCGGTAATTGTCATCGATGTTGCTATCGTTCATGGTCGTCCTTCGACGTAACTTCGCAACCTTACAGCGCGTTCGCTAACAGCTTCCAAATGCACTTTCAGTGATTGTTTTGCTTCTTTCTAGCGTGGCCAAGATGCTCGGTAACCAAACTGTGGGCAGGCTCTAACGAACTAACGTGAGTGATATGCCAATTTCTGGCAAATTAATTTTACTCTACCAACGATGCTTTGGTACGTCAACTCAACAGGGAACGGTTTACTTAACTGTTCCATGTGTTAGAATCTTGTGTTCATGGAGCTGTAGATGGTTGAGTCCGAATGGCCTATTACAACGATAGAAGACTTATCCAGTGTTTAAAATAAACCCCATTTATTTCCATTTTTCACTAGTACAACTTTTTGTATTCAACAAAACACTTTTTGCTGAAAATATTTGCTGAACCTCCTGAATACTGAATATCTGTAAGCTCGATTTCTTAGAATATAACTCCATGGTGGCAGTATTGGACCACATTTGGATGTTCATTTTTCAATGTTTCTCTCCGTGCGCTTTCCACCACCGTGCAGGCACATGAAGTGGCCCAAGGCCAACACTGCAACCAACCATTTTCCATCAATTGCCACTTCATCCACAACGCTTCGTCCGTCGTTCGGCCCTCACCGCCCACAGTCCACCAACCGCGGCGCGGTTCGTCACCGCCCGACCCTCGAGCGTCCCTCGAGGGGAGCCGGCGTACGAAGTTTAATTAAATTTAATTAAATTTGAATTTAATATATCAAAGGGAGATTGTCAGCGATAAGAAAACGACGGTTGCTACCAAGACGAACCCTGCAGGCGCACGGCAGGGAGAGGCCGTGCAGTGGGAGAGCGGGAGGATGCTGAGCCATATAAATATTGCTGGAGCGCGCGCTCCTCGGGGGCGAACGAAGATGTACTCGCTCCAATCGAGACTACTGATGGTAGCGATGATGATGACGACAATGATGCTAGTGTACGCCAGTAGCGCGTTATCTCGGTTAGCTGCTCTTCTATCCACATGCAAATTTGGTGAAACTTGTCTCACCAGCGAGACAGAGCGAGGGAACGAGACAGCGCGAAATTGAGCCAACGATGGACGGAGAGCGTTGTCGAAAGATCACTCTCCGGCCTGCGCTCTGCCATCATTAGTGGCCAAAGTCGATTTCCAACTGCTGCCGCTTTCGTTACATGGCAACTAAACGGTAATGATGGTGTGTTGCCTCCTTTTGTTCAAGGCGGTTGCCTGCTCCTTTGCGGAAACCTGCCGCATCCTACGAGGCCCACCAACCCGATGAGACACGATCACGCGTCGAAACTGATGATGACAATAATGCTAACGATGTGGTTCCCCAAACACCCACTGCCTCTGCCGGCTCTCCCCGCTCCACCCCGATGCTGTCCCGGAGGAGCGGATGCGACAGTCGCACTCCCGGCGGGAAAACGGTTGGCCGTACGCCTTTCCGTACCCACTTCGCTCCGGGCGGGAGTGCAGGTGGACGCCGGAGCACGACTCATCGAAGCCATTTGGATGCGAAGGAGTGAAACGAACGCCGGAAAGGGTGTGCACAGACAGATAGCTTAAGCATAGCACACTAGCAGCGCTGGGTGGAAAATGCTATTAGTTTTCCACGGCTTTCCGATGCACTGTAAAACTTTTGGTGGAAATAATTGATTCTAGGACGCTTTTAACACTTATGGAAACCAAGTGTTCTATACTGGCACTGGATAAAGGTATGGCAAGCAAAAAGATAACCCAATTCCTATTTTGTTGAATTATCATTATAATTATGTCGTTTATTAATGTATTTCCTTGTTTGTTCAAATCTTACATTTAATTTTAAGATTGTTTAAGAAAGATTGAAGTCATCGCTAGAGCTTGTCGTCAATTAAAATCTTGTAACGTTTCTATTGACATGACTTCTCCAAATATCACAGAACGTCATACCAATTACGACGCAGAATTACATACCTGGTCAAACACCAAAAACAAACTCGCCCGTATCGCTGCATCGTCATCTTTACATATTTTGGAATACCACACCGTAACGACACCTCCAGCAAACACATCCAGCTCGGTGTAGTAAAATTACTTTCCCAAGTTCTTCTGCAACCGTTGCCAAGTTCAATTTACAGACACGGGATGTTCCAACACGAAACTTAATGCAGTGTAGAATGAGAGAGCAGGCTCGATAAAGGTAGAGAAAGGTCCGGTGATGAAGTGTGATAGCCCGAAACGAACGATTGGCGAATGGCGGGGGCTAGTGATGAAACGTTCAACAGATAAAATTTGAATAAAATGGATGATAGCCGGGGTGGAGCGCTAAGTGGGTCATCCTCGCGCGTCAAGCCGTCCTGCCTGGGTTTGGTCGGTGACCAAGGAGTATGTACAAACGCTTTAATTATGCCATCCTTCCATCGGTCGCTAATGAACGAAAGCAGTACGTCCGGAACCGAGCGGTGCTGCCATCGGAAGTATCGATAAAACCGTCCTGCAATATGACCGTTATTAAGGCTGCGAGCAACATCCATGCGGAGCCTATGATGGATTTAGTTAGTTAGTTCCTAGGTTGTCTCCTATGACAGCAAAAGGCTTTTGATGAACAAAATATTTTACAAACACAATTATAACAGGATAACTCCAAGCCATGGGATGAAATGTAAATTGTTTGTTATTACAAAACAGCAAAACTTTTCTTTTTTCTGATTGATGGAAAACCGATCCAATTCCATCAATTGTTTCGGTTTTATCCATTTTCCCCTCACAATTTCGAGCGCGGAAATAAGAGTTACAAGGCAGAAACTGGAATTATGAAACTACGAATCCTAAACGGATTGCAATGGATGCCAGAATGGATGGAAGTACAAGTACAGGAACAAAACACGGAAAACAATGAAAAATCGCACAAACGCACGGTGCTGCATTTACCGAGGTTTTTTACCATACTCACACGAATCAGCCATCCTAATAGGACTAGCTGTTGCCATATTTAAAAATGGCCAACTGCTCCAAACCCTTCTCCACCTGCCGTGCCATAATCTCTCACGTTCTGAGGGCCAAAGATCGATTCAAAGCGAGTTGGTCCTCTTTTTTTAAATTTCTTTGCTTTGTTTTTTGCAGATATCGATGCCTCCTGCCTGCATATGTGTTCTGGTATTTGCTTTTGCGCTTGCTGTCTGATTTGATTGTTATTTATTTTAATTAAATTTAATTTTAAAATATTTATTTCCATGCTCTCTATTTTTGATTGATTTAATGCATATCATCCATCCGTCTCGACTGCACCAGCCAGCACCCGATGGTTTGATGATGGTGTCGGTCTGGTTTCTATCGATCACCGGAACCCCAATCCCCTCCCCCCTCCCCCCGTGGTTCTGTACGATGCGATTAATTGAGAATGAAAACGACACGCCGATAGGATAGCGCAAAATCGAGCGAAAGCCTTTCCTTTCGTCATATTCCATTTTCCGCCCGTCCTGGCGGTGCTATGGAACCGAGGGATGGGTATCGCATCCGCTCACCATCGTTTCGGTGAATCGGCCGTATTTAATTATCGAGTTGAAGATAGAACGAGCGTTGGGGGATGTAATTTGGGCTCACGGGGGAACCAGCCCCAACCACAGCTGACGTTCGGGCTGGGAGAGCAGCACGAGAGGAAATCGGACGAGCCAGCCGGTTCTTTTCACTCGCACGCCCTTCGGGGGCGTGAGAAAAGGACAGAATTGAACTAATTTATAAATGAAAAGCTATCTCTAAACTTTTCTCTCGCCCGACAGCATCTCTTTCCCTCTTTTCTCTCCACCAACCTGCCACCCAATTGAATTGTTGGATAAATTCAGGCGAATTAAATGAAAAGTGAAATCAGAGCCCCCAAAAGATTGGCAGAATATCCTTCGCCCTTCCGTCGGCTCGCCATTATCCTGCCCGGCAGAAGAAGATGAGATGAGATTTCGCCGGTTAATTGTTTCCTACGATGATTGATGATATAGCCAGCTCACTTCTCTCCCACGTTTCTCCCGAACCTCCTTTGCTTCCCGTTGCAGGCGTCACGCTGAAACCGAAGCCACACCGAACTGGGAGACGTAATTAGTGAATTATTTACATTTCCAGTAATTAGCAGGATTTGCTCAACACAATAGATTGATGTTTTCCAAACCCCCTATTGCCAGGCCCGGCAGGGGCGAGATGGGGAAAGGTAGTCGGCAACCGAGCTTTACCGTCCACCATTGCTGCCTGCGCCTCTGTAACTTTTCATGCCTTTCGCCTTGCCGTACATTTTCATCTGCCCCGTGATGGGTGGCAAAGGATTGGGGGCGGAATCCAATTAATATCTAATCAACGATGTCAAGAATCAGTCAACGACACAGCTCAAACCGATGAATCCGATCCATGGCATCGATCAAATTTTGTGTTCCAAGCATCTTGTAAACATTGCCTAGTACAAACTTTATCAAATATTTTTGAGTTTTTAGACAAAATATGTTTTAACTATCTGATGTCATTAACCTAAAACATTTCCTTACTACGTTACCAATGAAGGTCAAATTTCTAGCTCTTCATTGACCGAGCGATATTCAATGGATTTGATGATGGTCAGATGTGGCTTTCGAATTTCGCCTTCTACATAAACAGCCCATTTACCACCATAAGCAAGGAATTTGAAGCAACAGAAATGTGCATTCAATCTCTGCATGAAGATTATCAACATATAATATTGCCATTGCTAGGAGGGAGAATATTAAAGTGAGCTTTGATCTGATAGCGTGATGTATCTTGGAGCAATTACACCATCCTTTGTTTTCATGAGTCTTTCATGCAATCAATCAAATTCGAAATCAAATCAATGCGCGAATTAATTATTAATTATTAATTTAGAAATTCCAATAAGCTGTCCATCAAATGCATCAAAGGTTAAGTCGTGTTTCAAACATAAATACGCATAATGCAAAATCTTTGGTAGCACTTCGGTCCTTTGATATTTTCGTTCCAACATGAACCATTGTATAGTAGCATGGACATATTTAGCTTCATTGAATAATTTTTTTATTGTATTAAGAACTTACACTTCGTTATGAGTAAATATAAATCTTCTTTTTGAGCTTTTCCGGTCCAGTGTTACAAAAAACAAACCAAAGTGTTGTTGGCTTACCAACATTACTTCCTTCATTTCTATTGACTTCTTCATAAGAGAACGTAACGACGCAGATAATCGTTTTCAAATGAAAGGAAACAAACAATTAAACTGATATTAAGAGAACTGCTTCGTTTCGCTGGTCTGTATTTGAATTTATTTTTCTAACATACCAAAGCGTTTTTCCGTTTTTCTTTTCAACATTAATTTTTAATCACATTTGTGAAAGGATCATTAGAATCCCCACAGTAAAACGGTGGTATAGAGCAATTAAAACACGCTTTGGTTGTTTCTTTTTCATGTTTTTATCATTTTCGTCGTTGCCTGGTGGTGTTTGCCTCTTTATTGTGTCAAATGTTTTGGTGATGTTTGCCTCCTTCTCGTTGGCTCTAAAAGTGGGAGTCCTTTTCTTGCTTTTTCTCACTGTTATAGAGAGGTTCAAGTGTCTTGTATCGTCCTCCAACTCTTATTGGATTTCGTATTTGCCACCTTGCATATGAGAGTAGTTATTAAAATCACATTAAAGGGAAAGAGGATGTACCTAAAAGTAAAAGTGAAAGAGAAGAATCGTAGACCGCGGTGTAAAGATACCGTGTATGACAAAAATGTCCACACTACAGATGTAGATTATACCACACACTCGTTCCTTCTGGTTTTTTTCAGACCTGTCCTCATTTGTATTGTTTTTCCATTCTCATTCGATTATTGGAATTAAAATTTTACGGAAGATTACTTCGAAAAACGGTGCAATACAAGAAAACTGGAAAATTAATGCAGCTTTGGTATGGTGCTTTCTATACTTTGTTGTCAAAGAACAAAATTCATTTAAAAGCATAACATGAGCCTGGTCCACTGTTTTGGATCCATTCCCAAGCATTTCGCGGCTCTGTGAACGCAACAATGATCCAAACTCGGATGCTCTGGAGGAACCGACGATTGGAAGGACGAAACCGACTTGATTGCTTGCTGGAAAGAGGAAAGAGACTTCGCCGGGTATCGTGGAGATGTTGGAAAAAGGATGCGACGCCCGATCCCCGACGAGACATTGGAAGAGATAAAATTTTAATTAAAAGCATCACGAGGAAAACTGAAACACTCACTCGCGTCCTTGTACCCTTTTCTCACTCCAGCGGCGGCCTCAAATGTCTCCTTCCCATCTCCTCTGGCAAACTTTCCGCTCGTTTCCACGCTGTCAAGCTCTCTCGAATGGCTCCGAGCGAAGGAAAAGCGTTGCCGCGCTGCGCGAGAAGCGAAAAACACTTTACCCAACCCTGTTCCCCAGTTTCTGGGTGCTTCTAGGGCAAGACTTCGGCCCTGTCTTTCACCCCGTCCGTGCTCCGCCCTGCCATGCCGATCCATTTTCATGACTGGTTGGACAGACACGCGGATATTATTACCCCTTTTTCGGCCGACTTTTCTATACCCGCCGGAAAATGGTTCGCTCATTGCAACACCGGAGAGTGAACGACAACGATTCGCAGTAGGCTAGTGAGCAGAAGGTGAACACTACTTGAGGGAAGCGAGCTGATGGTTAAAATTAGACACATTCCAGCGATGTGAGATTTTCCTTGAGCCTAATGGATGCGGAAAATTTGTTTCTATTCGGCAGTTGTGATATCGTTTTAAAACAATTTTGGTTCCAATTTGCAATGCCCATAGTTGCATTCGATTTTTCTTATCCGCTTATGTGCATTGATCGTTTAATTAATATCATGGTTATAGTATAATTATCCCATTTACTAGACGACGAATAGTTGCACATGGAAGCAGCCTGTCGTAAATTATAGTTTATAAGTTTTATTTATCACTTTGCAACGCAACACCAACCATAACATGTATCACGCGCAACCAACAAGTTAGGAAAAGTTATTATTTTCCAACGAGCAAATGTAAGTTTCCTTCCCGTGTCGCGTATCGGACGCGCGATATTGTCTGATAATCTCGACGCTCAGCCGAGGAAGAAAATAAAAATAATAGGGTTCCATTGAAAACACGCTGCCACGGCACCGAACACGAGCCCGCGGATGGATAATTAGTTATAAAATTATGTTAAATGTATAGTTTTTCGCATCCAATGCCCAGTTTTTCACCAGTTGTTCGTGTTCCTTGTTTTAATTACACACCGAAACAGAAACCGAACCGACTCCGATTCCTTCTCGACGTTCTCGTCGCCGGGTCGCGGACGATGTCCTGGAGCATCCTTCGGTAGCCCCGGATGCGCCCCATTCTCTCCGACTCACTTTCTTGCGCTCTCCCAGCGCTGGGGCGAGCCACCCGAGTCTTTCCTTTCCGCGGCGCAAGAGGAAAATCCTTACGATACACCCACTGCCGTCCACCTTCCAGCAACCCGCAACAATCGCTTCGCCTCCCTTCATTAAGCAACCACGAGTCCTGCGGGTGCTGCGCTGCGGAACGGTGCGAGAAAAGTGAGAAATTTCCCACCCGACACCTCTTCCGCCTGCCCCCCCACCGTCCTTGGAAACAATAAGAATAGCAACGATAATAGTAACAGTAGTAGCGCATTTAATTACGTTCCGAACTCAGGCAAAATGACCATCATACCCACTCCATCATCTCGTCCCGTCGGTCGGATTTGGTGGAGAGAGCAGGATGGATGCTGAAGAAAACATCCCTGGCCGCCTCCCGAGGTCCTACTTTCTTCTCCGCCTGTTTGGTCCTGCAGAGGGTGGGGAATGTGGCTCGAACAACTCGAGCGCACAAACATTTGACCGCGACGGAGGGCGCTCCGCACGGTGGTGTGAGTACGACGCACACTCGGCGCTCTCTTTCTGGCCTCTGGTTCGCTCGATCCCGCGGTGCTACGGGAGCCAAAGTATGCTGCCGGATGAAACCCGGCTCGATGTCTAAAATACTGGAAAAAGGGAAAAGCACGCCGAACGAAAGCGGAGCACGAAATAAATTGAGTGTCGGGCGGCGGACAGGCGGAGGGTTGGCGTACGATCGGCCAAGGTGCGCCGGGTGGGAGTCGAGGCGAACCGTTGGCGGTTACGGGGGGCCGGGAGAGCGGAAGGAGCGGAACTTTTTGGTCGGAACGTGGGTTTGACAAGTTGGCGTGAAAATAATTAACGGAAAAATAATTGGATTCATTAAAGTTGCAAAGTTGTGTATTTTCCGAGCGGGGCGGGACGGGGGGGAAAAAAAAGAGTCATCTTGTCTGTCCGCGGGCGGCGGGGTTGGCAGTAGCAGCATCGGGGGGGGCCAAACAGATGGGATGCGGATCCCCGCAGGAAAGGTCTTTTCCGGAGAGTGACCGGCATCCGGCATCGGGTGAGATTATTAGTGAGACCGCACGTGAACCGGTGTGTGCGGAGGGTGTGTGCGAGTTAATATGACGCTGATGCTGCAGCCTCTTGCCGTGTCGTTATCATCATTTTCAGCTTCGTTTGATTCTGGCAGCAAGGCAGCATTTTCCGCAAATAAATTTATTTAAAAAAAAAAACCGTCACCCTCTGGCATGCACCCCGCTTTTTTTCTTGCATGCGGGCAATTAATTAGTGAGATAGTCAATGTAGGTAGACGAATGAGCCGAACGTACGGTACGAGAGTGCACGGGGCAATTAATTTGTTGCACCACGGTTCCGAAACACATGTTTGATGTCTCAGAGCTAGGGTATTTTCTTACGTGTCTCAACAAGGTTTACTTTGGGGAAAAAAGGGAATAGGGTTCTAAAAACACATAAGTTGCTTTGAAATACTCCAGAGGAATTTTTGTAGTATATTGGTGATCTTTATAAAAAAACTCTATGTCATAATTTGCTTAAAGATTTGAACTGTTACTCATATTTGAATTGCTCGCCGTTTCCAATATATTCATACTTTTCAAATTCAAATAATTCTTAAGATTCCATCGAACAACCAGTCTGCAAAGAAACAAACACAATTATCAAAAAACAATTTAAATATATGTAATAGAGGTACACTATGTTTGGTGACCGAAATCATCCCCGAATGCGTACAGGTCAAGTGACTCCGGCAAGGATGTGAAGAATCTCACCATCTTCTCTCCGCCTCGATGCCCATGATGCACGCCTGCAATTCCCTTGCAAGTGTTCCTGCTTCGAGGTGAGTTGTTGTGAGTTGGAGTGCGTGGAAGCCGGAAGGATGGAGCAGGCGGCGTTTCGAGTTCGTGCGAGTCGCAAAACAGATACGCACGAAGGCGACTCCACCGCGTGCTCGCCGGTCGGCGTCGTCGTCGTTGGCGTTGTCGGTGTAAAGCAGCAGTTAATTAGGACTTGAAAAATTAATGAACATTGCCAGAGCGGCTGCTGACGCTACTTGAACCACTCGCAGGCTCCTCGGCGGTGGTGATTGGAGTGTTGTTCTCCTCATCCTTCCTTCGCTCCTTACGGCTGCTCGTGTGTTGTGGTCCTTCGTTTCTCTCGCATCCTTAATTTATTTTATTTTTATTATATTTTTTATTACATTTTTCACTCAAACTTCAATCGAAGGGCTGCGAGTTCGTGTGCTTCGGCCTAATTTTACAGTCACTCCCAATGGTGAAGAACCTTTCGAAGGAGCCGAGGTTTTATCAAGGGGGGAAAAAAACTACTCCGCACCGCGGAAGATCATTGAGGAGCCCATCCCTCCTCCGGAAGCCCCCCCTGCTTCGGTGCCCTCGTGAAGGGTTTGCGTTTTTCCACCTTCCACGATAGGAGAACGAGAGAGATTAATGTGTTTGTGCGATTGCAAGTGCGAAGGCAATAGCCATACAACATAAAAACCAGACGTCAGCCAGGGGGGGGGGGGGGCAGCAAGAAAGCGGACAAATAAAACGCGTACGCGAACGCGGGCAGAAGGAGAGAGAGAGATTTTAATTGGAAGAGTTGGATTTTTAATTAATAAATAAATGCCATGCAATTTACATGTGCGCGGGCGTGAGAGATACAACAGCAGGTCGTACGCGCGGGCCACCTTTTGGGGTGTGCTGTTTCGGAGGCTTGACTCTCTCGTGCGGGCAGGGGGAAGGAGGAAGCGAGCAAAAGGGGGAAGCAACACGGCGAGGGACAGAGCGCCGGGTGTTGGAAAGGTGGGATACGAAATGTTGCCAATGTTGTTACGACTGTTGCATTACACTAGAAGCAATCAACGGCCCGCATGATACGGTCTCGCTTTGTAATGCAGGTTCGATGTTTTCGCTGTTTGTTCTCTTTTTTTCCTTCAGTTTCTGAAAAGGTAAACACATCTCCCTACTTGCTTTATTTTGATATTTGTGAAAAAGAGAAGCAGTGAAGGAATAGAGGCTATTAATTAGTGAATTGATGTTAAAATAGAAAGTAGTTCCTAAATTTTCATTTCTTATTCTATTTCTTCCAGATAAACGCCAAGAACTTCCGAAATTTCCTCGCGTCAAAACGTAAAACGTGAGTAAAGACTATTATATGATAGACATGTGTTGTAACTCTTTTTTGATTTCATTACACATTGATATTGTTTGACAAAAAACGTTTATTTTCCCTTAATTAGTCAATTGTCCCTTTGGTTCCTCCAACACTGCCCAAATTACACACTGAAAACTGTAAAATGACCTCAGCCAAGCGGTTTTCGCTCGGCTCGTGCAGCCCAACATCAAAGGGCGCAAGTAATTTGGTGCCATTTTAAACCAAAGAAAAATTGCCTCCAGAGAGCGCCGGCCCCGTGCTTGGCTCCTTCGAGGGGCCACAACGAGTAAATTAGTGACGGAAAATAAGCGCGTCCTGCAAGCCGACCTCGGCCGCTTGCGTTCAGTTTCTTGGCAGCGGATCAAACGGAGGCACGGTTTCCTCCTTCGTCCCCTGGCTGCGGGCGAGCAAAACGAAAGCAGATTTAATTTTCCCCCGCCTGCATAGAACAAAACTTCGAAGCGCACGTACACTTACGCTTGAACTTACTTCACTGCGGCGAACACACACACACACACACGACATGTGCGCCCCAAAACCGTTGCCAATTAAGTCCATATGGTGGAAGAAGGGTTGTGCCACGTGGGGTTCCGCTTGTGCGATAGGAGCGAGGGGGGTCGGGGATGAAATCTACTCAAATCTGTTGAAAGGTAAATCCTTCGCCGCGCGGGAAGAGTCAACGACAGGGTGGAAGACTGCCAGTAAGAGCCAGCATTCGAGATTAGCTCCAATCTGGTAAAACCACCACCACCCGTTTCCCTCGCTGAGACATGCGCTGTTCCTAATCCTTCTGCTCGCCCCAAGAAGGATGTGTGTAAGATTACGACAATAATTAAAGCGAAACAAAAGAAACTCGCGTCTTGAGCGGCGATGGAAGAAAAAAAGAAACGCGAACGCGAGTAAGCCACTCTCCGTCGCTCGTCTTCGCTTGATTCGGTACGATACGGCCGAAGTGGAGTGAGAACTGAAGGAAAAAGGGGTGACGACCAGCGTAATGAGGAAAAATAAGCAGCCAGGGAAATGGCGAGTACGCGTGTGTACGCGTATGCTGGTGAAGAACGAACGATTCTATATTTTAATTTAAATTAATTAAGTTTTAAAAAAAATCCTTCCCCTCCACCTCACGGCGATGAGATGGGACGACGAACAGCGTGCTCTGTGCTGCGTGTAGGGATAATGAAGCCGCAGTGATAACGCTGGATGCTTCTGGTGAAGTGTGTGGACTGTAGATGGGAACTTTTAATCGTTTGGCAGAATTCGCATATAAGTTTGAAGAATATGGCAGACTGAATTAAAACATTGCGTGAACGGCGAAAGACAATATGGAACGTAAGCATCAAAATCACTACCTGAATCTTTTCCACCGCGAAATTTAGGAAAATTAGAAAGGAAATTATCTAAAGTGAAATACAGTGAACAGGGTTTTCAAGGTAGTCGCATTTCATCTACAACCGATATTGGAATGTTGTTTTTCAGAGATGATTAAAAGCTTTTTTCATCCAAACTTTACATCCTAAATGTACACCTATCAATCCATTCATTCATGTTAGATGGAAAGCTTTTATGCAGCAACAAGCAAAACTGCGGCAAAGACATAAAGAAAAAGACACAGCGTTCATTCTCTCAGTCCAGTTCTCCAAATTAATATACATCTTGTTTTCTTGTTTTGTTTTTTCACTGCCTTAGGCCACAACGGGTTTAATCTTGCTTCAGGAAATTTTCCCAAGCAATTCTCGTTCACCTTTCGCTCATCTGATCTTCTCCAGCTTTCCGAATCCCTTCTTCTCATCTTGGCAAACTCGGTTTATCTGAGCGTTTTTTTTTTCTTCTTTCAACCATCCCAAAGGCTTACAAGACTTTAACGGATTATGTGGAAAAGTTGCGAGTTTTTCCGGGGGTTTTTTTCCCCCCCGCCGTACAGCAAAACCCGCATGATCGCGTCTCATCGCTCCGGTGCCGTGCGACGCACTCCGTTAAATTGCTCACTTGCAAGGAACACATCCAACGAACAACAGGGGGGCAACTTTCGCCGGGATGGTTGGTAGTGGCGGTAGGAAGCAGTAGATTAAAACGCGTCAAGACGCTGCGTAGAGTAAGCATTTTAAGGAAAACCTGTATGCAAAGAAAGGTCCTTAACGAAGCGAGAGCCGGTGCTTGCAGGGAGTGAAATTTCCCGCGAAAGGAAAGGCAGGACGCGGTGTCTGCGGGAGGAAATTAAAAATTTCTCATCCCATCAAAACACCACCCGGCGCCGGTGGTGATACCGGGAAAGGGTGTATTCTTTTACAGGACAGAGGGTTAGGAGGATGAGAAAGGGAAAGAAAGTGATTCAGCGGAGAGGGGCTGCACTTAAGGCTAATAATATCAATTAAGCGAGCAGATGGTTTCGGAGTTGGCTGAAACCCGAAGAAAAATAATGCTGTTGCTTGTGAACTGCTACAAGACAAAGCCCTTTAAGGAAACATTTCCTAAATTAAATTGCAGAGTCCTTGCTTTGAGAACGATACTTCTTGTTGAAGGGAAATAAGCTTTGTTTTCATTATTTGATTGCTTTCCTTATTTTTACTTCCTCAAGAGCAACATAATACACGTGTACTCTCTCGTTACGATATTTTTTGTCGTTTGTACTGTACAGAAAAGGATATCAAATATAATAAATCCCCTTCTAAAAAATAACTTCAAATCTACTGAAACTATCACTCTTCGTTAGTTACGTTTCATTTACCAAATTGATAATTAATTTCACTTCGAACCACTTGCCGCAATTCAATTTCGAGCAGGCCACTAGCGAGCGACTGTTAATTGGAAAGTCGACGGCGACGGCAAAGGCACCGACTGTTTGCACCGGCCGAACGGGAAAACTCACTTTTTCCGATCGCTTTCCAATCACTATTAGAAACAAATCCTCCCCGGGCCTTCACGCCGGCCAAGTCAATATGATAAATGGAGCCGAGCTCGACGAAGAAACCGTCCGAAAGATTTTGTCGCTTGGAGGAGACGCCATTTCTTCGAGTGCTGATGATTAGGTTCGTAGGGTCCGTTCCGGAGCAGGCTAGGAGAGAGGCGGAGAGGCCGCGCGCTGATGCTTTCCTCGTAAAATTGCTTCACTCTTTTCCCGAGCCGGTCCCTGGGAAGCAATCTTCCGGTATTTATCGAATTCGTTCAACCCGAACTCATTTCAATTAAGATCAATTGTTCCTTACTAATTCGGTTTTCGTACAAATGACAATGCTCCCGCCCGCCCCTTCGATGTTCCCCGCTCGCGGCGAAGTTTATCTGCCTTTCGATCGAGCGAGTTCTGGAACGCCCCCCCCATGCGTCCCAAGGTCGATTGGTGGGGTTTTCCCGCGTGCCGTGTCGTTCGTTTTATAGTAAAATTCCATCAATCATTCCCCCGCTCGCATTCCCTTGCCATCTCGTTCCTACTTTTCGCCAACCCACCTACCGATTTCTCGTCTAGTCGATTGTGTTTCGCAGTCGGATTCGAACGACTCAAGCCTTTGTTACCCCGTGAGCACACTTACACACACACACGCTTCCAAAACACACCAACTCTCGGGGCAATCGCAGAGACACACAGACACTCTCACTCCGCGAGGACGGTCCGATTCGGCAGAAATGGTTCCGCGTCTTTGTTTACTTATTTTCTAATTAACATCCGTCCCTCAATCAAATCTTGCGCTTCCATTTGCCAGCCTCCCACGTCCCGCGATCCTGCCCCGATTCCGACGCGCACACACGCGCCAGTCGACTCCGTCGTTAACCGTTTCCCTCGCAGGGAAAAAAGGACGACGTTTCCCTCCCATTTTTGGCATCCGTCGCACACGCACGCACCACAATTCAATTAAGGAGCCGACCGGGGAATCTTGGCGAAAATTGGCTGTGCATCTAGAGCGGCGGCCTGACGATGCCAACGTCGTGCGCCTGCTGGCCTCCCACGTCCATCATCATCATCGCCATCGCGGCCTCACTTTCGCCGTATTCTAATCGGAGCTTAATTTGTGGTCTGCCCTTTTCGAGGCCGAGTTTGAAGCGGGAAGTTCCGTTTCGTGTCGCTCGGTTATGTGTTGCCTAAGCTCAACTTCAATGCAGTCAGGTTCATGGGGCTTTTGATTTTCTTAAATCATTGTTACATAAATTAATTTTACGTTTCGATTTGTTCGTTTCATTTATTGCTGAACGGTTGAGTCGTCGTAATCGAGCTGACTGATTGCTCACCTTGTTTCAAACACTCGTGTACGAAACCTCGCAAGGAACCGATTAGATTTTTCACCCAGCATCCCAGAACAGAACGAAGACCACTTCCTCTATCTCTCTCTCTCTCTCGCTCTCTTTTCTTCGCCATCCCATCAACCCAACGCCGATCCTTTTGCGCCTCGTGCATTTCTTTACCGTGGGGTTCGTTGCTCTCCATTTTCCATCGCACCAACTGTTTCCCCCCGCCCGTTTTCCCTCGCAACGTCTTTCCACCGCACAATAATGATAATTAAATTTTAATTAAAAATTTATGTCATTTTAACAAGAAGCTTATTAAAAATTGAAGGGTTGAATTAAAATTTTCTAATTAATGGCATTCCGCTCGCCGCCCGGCGCCCGTGTTTTTCCCGGGTTTTCTAGGACCAATAACGATTCCCATGCGCCGCCATTCTGCCATTTCCTTATGGCGACCTCCCCTCCGCGTTCGTTCGACGGTTGGCTTCCCTGTTCTTCCCGCCGTCCCGGCCCGGCGGCAAGCATTTTTATCCTCGCTGCACCAAATTTCTGCCGGCTAATGGGATGTTGTTGATTGAAATGGGATGCTGAGTGCCGCCGTTGGGGCCATGAAGAGGAAGGGGGTGTATGGGGTGGTAGTTTCTTATGGAAGTGTGAGTCGGTAGGTGGTAGCATTTCCGCCCGTTCGCCGGATCTGCGAAGAAACGAGCCAAAAGTTTCGTGCTCTCGTTACGCGCGTAACGAACGGAATGAACGAACGAACCGCTTCGGACGGAGCGCGTGTCCTTTTTCCACGATGGCGAATGTTGTAGCGCACAGTGTGCTACAATTTTATTCGTTCCATTCGAATCAAGTTTCCTCATAGACATACTTAAGAAATGTTTGATTTTGAAACTAGATAAGATACTTGGTTATTTTAACCCATTTTGATGTAATTCTGTCTTATTGGTTTTTAAAATTTACGAGAACTGTGATATCACATTGGCGGTTTCCTAAATCAAATTCTTTGGAAAATCCTTATTGCGACGTGCGGGGAGCAATTCAGAATCAATAATACTCAGGACCGTTCAGCATTTCCTGCAGCTGATGTGTTCAGTGTCCGCTACTCGCGTGGTGCAAAACTTTACTAGAGGGAGCAAAAGAGAGAAGACTACACGAGACGGAGGAGAAACAAAATGCGGGAGATGGACTGTATTCCGCATTGAGTGGAATAGAGCTATCGAAGGGCGGTAGTTCTAGGCGGCACGGGAAAGTATCGTAAAATGTCTTCCCTCTCCCCCGTTGTAAGACTTGAGGAGGACCCGGTGATAAAAGGGGAAAAACCTTGGAAACTCCAGACATTGTGCTGGAAGGAAACCCCGTGCTCGTGTTTCGTAAGGTTTCGAATTTGGGAAGAAGTCGTCCTGTGCCACTGAAACACCTTCCGACGAGTGAAACGACGGTGGGATTGAAATGAAATCAAGGTGTTTGAAGCGACGAGCGAATCAAGCGGAAGAAGGTTCTGTTTCCCCAGACTGGTTCGAAATGTGTTGGCAACTTTGCCCAGCAACAATTCACCAATAGTGGAAATACGCCGTGGAATCAGGTGTAAAAGTACTTTATGATAAACATTGGGTGGTTTCTATCGAACTGTGCATCCTCTCTGAGTTTGGCTCGTCAATTTTAAATCATTTTTATTTAATGTACATTACTCTAAATTGGATCAACTATTGCTCGAATAATCTGGTATGAAAATTGACGATCATTTTATGTTTAAAATCGAATGGAAAATGTAGCAAAAATTCATCGCTTCTCTGCCAACGGAGGATAGGAATGACTAAAACCGTCTACCGTTCCCAAACTGTCGGCAAAACGAACGCGGTACGGTCCTGTCCCGTCTATTCCGTTGGCCCTCGTCAATCGGTGTTTCGATTCGAACCTTTCGCAGCGCCAAAGGTCGGCCAGAAAAGCCGGTTTACCGAGGGGAAGGGATGCCATTCCACACTCGGTCCAGCTGGACGACTCGCTCCCTCAATGCCGGACGGACCGAGGGAATAAAATGGGAACGAAACGGTACCAGCGCAGACGAGGACGCCGTCTGCACTTCCGATTTCCTGCAAACCCTAGTGCACGGATGAGGTGCGCACGGACGGGGCACGGAAGGCGGGACTCTAATCGCTTTCCAGTCGCGTTTTCACTTGCAGTGCCGTACGAGCTGGAGTCCCCCCAAAGCGTTGGTATGCCGCCACCACGTCCGGTGGGAGGGCGGATTTTCCGGCGAGTCCTGCCACGGCGAGTCTCCGGGCAAAGTTGGACGTCCTTTCAGGGGTTCGGGGGCTGGAATCGGTTCGTTCATTACCGGTGGCCCTGCTCCTCGGTCCGTGCGAGGCAACCGGAGGACGGAGGACGCACGTACGTTCGCCGGAGTTGAGTGTTCGAAACCGGAGCCAGACGCCCGGGCGATGGTTGGTCGGTCGAGTCGAAGAATGTTTTATTAATTTGAAGTAAGCGAAACTGTGCACGGTTTGGACGGAGCTGAGGAGTAGGTGCGAACGAGGGGCTTCGTTTCGCTAATGCAGCCTGGCTGGAAGGGGGTTCTCCTCGCGAGTGGGTGGGTTGGTAATTGGGTGTTTGTAGAAATCTTGGACAAACCCCCGACAAGGGGGGGAAGCCACGTTTCCGTGCAAGTTTTGCGGGCGTCAAGTTCACGCATTAGTTGCCATTGATCGCAAAAGGGATAAGCAGGGCTGGAAGCGACATCCTTGCGAAAGTCCCGATCGGACAGTTATATTTTGTGTTTTGTTTCAACATCTCTAAACTGAACCATGCTAGAGATGGACGCAGCAAACGGTCCGCTGGGGCGGGGGGCAAGAATCGTGATCCGAGAATGAGAAAGAGGCGAAGAGCAAATAAATCAATCGTAAATATGCACAATCGCGCAAAGGGTACGGCAGAGAAAAAAACGGGGGAATAAGAAGCGCGTCGCATGAAAAAAATCGCCTCTCGCCCGCTCTCCGACTGTTGCGATAGCAACCGCAGCGAGCGAGACCGAGACGGAAATGGGGCGAAAGGGAGACGGCACGACCCCAGCAGCCATATTCCGCCTCAGCTGCTCGGCTGAGTTACGCGCACCCCGCACGGCGAACGGAGCAGGACGCAACGAGCCGGCGAGCGAGATGGCCTGTGCGGCGCGTTTCCGAGAATCTCTCATCTCACGCCGCGCGACCCGTCAGTTTACTCGCAGCGCTCGGTGAAGAAGCACGCGCGTGTTGTGCAGCCGTTGTAGCCGTCGTCTTGAAGTCTGCTTCGCGTCGTCATTCGCGTGCCGTGGTGTGTTGTGCCAAGCCTGGTTTTGTGTGCGTTTATTTGGTGCCGTCCACGTCCAAGACGCGGACTCATAGTGCGGAATATAGCTCGGGGCGTCTACACATGCTCCTCTTGCTGCTGCTTGTGCAGAAGAAGGAAGAATCAATAGTACACCGCCGTCCGGGTTTTTTGGGTGATATTTTCGGTTGTCTGACCGCATTTCGAGCGACGCGTGCTGCGTGCTGCTATGTGCTGGCTGTGTGTTCGTGCACGGGATGTGTGTGCGGCCACCGCGTGGTTTTAAGTGAAGATTCGCGTGCGTGTGGGAAGAAAGGGAAGCAAAACAAAAGAGTCAACTGCAGTTGCAAATTGCGCCGGCTAGCGACCTGTGGTGTGTGTGCGCGTGTGTGCGTGCACGGATGTGATGGTTGTGTGCCGTGCTGCCATCGGGAAGAGGCCGTACGGAATTGTAGAAATACCAAACCAAAAATCGTAGCGAACGGGCATTTGCCGCAAAAATGAGTCCTTGACGGAAAGTGTCGACGGAAGCGTAAAACAAAAAAGGGCTACACAGAAGAAGCGGGCGAAGATGTGTCAGTTCGTGCATCTCGAGCGAGAAGAATAAGAAAGGTAATTTTTTGTGCAGATTGTTCATCACGGTTGCTTTTTTTTGTTTTTGTTTTTGTTGCTCTGTTTAATTTCTTCCTTTACTGCTAAGCAATCGAGTAAAGCGCGCGCGACGGACATCGGCAGCCGTGCCGACCATCCCGACGAATATCTTAAAGGTTCTATCTTCCTTTTTTTTTTTGTGTGCCGCTTCTATCGCCGTTTTTACCTTCCTCCGAGTGCGCGAGTGAGTCGGTGCGAGCAAACGTGCAAAACGTGCGAGCGAAACGGCTGAGAAAGAGAGGCGATAGATACACAAAATAAATCCCGCCGCGCTTGCCCCACGCGCCCTACGCTCCTTCTATTTCGGTTTCGCTCACGCGCCCTTCCATCCATCTCTTTCCATCGCTACCCGGCCTGACGGCCTCGTCCTCCTTCACCCTTGTTTAGTCATGCATCCTGCGACCGCCGGTTGTCCGTGTTCTCATCATCCCCGGCCAGGCAGTGGAACTGTTTGTGACACAGCGCTGTTTGTGTGTGTGTGTATTTGTGTGCGAATCTCGAAGACGCGCATCGGGAGTTTTGTGCTCCTCCCGGTTCTCTTGCTTGCAAAGGGAGAGAAGAAAATTGCAAACATACCATCCGTCGCTGGACGGTTGAGAAAGGGTAGGGGAGGTAAACTTTGGCAAGGCAGTCAGGGAGGTCAGAGCATAGACGCAGGGGTGAGAGTGTCAACTGAAGGGGGTAGACGAGAGCAGCCGCGAATCAAGAAAGCAGTAGCGAGTGCGACGCAAGCGGCAAACGAAGGATGGAGTGAAAAAACCAAAATGCTTTAATTAATTTAATTAAAATCCTCACTCATTACTGCTGCTGCTGCTACTGCTGCTGCTGTTGTTGCTGGTGTTATTATTTGCCGGCTGCTTGCCTGTGTGGTCGAGGATGGGCTCGTGTATGTGTGCGATGGTGTTTGTACGTGCCCCTTTGCAGTGTTCATTCGTTTGTGAGCGTGTCTGCCGTCTGTCTGAGGCGCGTTTGTTTGCGCCTCTCTGTCGAACATCGCGTGCTCGGGAAACTCCGGTGAGCCGGTGGAAAACGGAGCTGATTGTGATGATGACGATAATGACGATGATTGTCTGTAATCTTAGACGGTGCATGTGTTTTCCCGGTTCCACGAAGCGTTCTTCTTTCCGCACATCCAAACCATGCAAATCATGTTGCTTGGGTAGAATGTCGGCTGCACTTTTACTTTCTTGTAACAATTTTTACAATGTGTTATAAAATGTGCGTGATTATAGTGTGATTTATCTTCCTTGTTTTTTTTTCATTCACGTAATAGATCACGCAGACAAATGTTTATATTATATTCGAGCAACTTACAAAAGCATCCTTAAATAGTGCTGGTTGTATTAATATTGGGTGCCTTTTTCTTTAAACAGTTTCCAGAATTAGTACAAGAAAACACAAGGTCTATCGAACATACCTGAAGACATTAACGCAAGAAAGGTTCTTCCTTCGATGAACTTGTAAAATTAGTATGGCTAAACATTTAAATTTTATTTTGCATTGCAAGTCGTCCATGTGCATAAAAAAATTATTATTTTAAAATGTTTCCCAAAAAATATCATCTGCAAGAACAAGAAGCAAGTGTGACGCATGGAAGTGTGATGGAAATCGGGCAAAAAAACGGTGAAAAAATCTGAGAAAAAAATTGCCATTCCGAAACCAATCGTGCCGCGGCGAAATCGTTCCCGGCCGGCATCTGGCAACGGAACGACGATGGCTGACGGGCTGGGGCGAGACAAGAGAAAAAAAAAAACACATGAAACCTGGGGGTACAGGAAAATCCATTCGCTAATTGGCCATTTCTCCTTTGGCTAACAATATTTTTCTCATACACACTAACGAGGAATTGGATGGTCCCGTTCGATGCGATTAGGGATGGATGCTCGGTTTGTCGACCGTGGCGTGGTGGAACGGGGATGCGCTGAAAATGGCTAAGGGCCTGGAAGGGGCTGTGCGAAAGGAAGTGTGTGTATTTGACTGTTTGTTTGTTTGTTGGGGATGCAGTGTACTGCAAAGTAAATCGATGAAAGGGCCCTCACATTCGCGTTTGGCCCTGCGGGCGGAAGTGCATTGCGTTCAAACAATCGTTGGATTGTCTGTTGACTTTGAGATAAAAAGGTGCCTTATCTGTTGGGTAGGTTAAGAAAACTGCAAAGAGTACAAGCCTTCGATTTTCAAATGTTGGTTTATTCCATGCCGTATGCTAGAATATGTGCATGTACGTCTGAAAATATTATTTTATAAAAGTAAAAAGGAACAAATATAGCTTTTCTTCATTTAAACTGCTTCATGGCAGCAACACGCTATCCCAAATGGCTTTCAATCCAACGTTCGTCCGTCCCGACGGCTCCTGGTTTGTTGTGTGTTCTCCGGTTACTATGCTCCCTAACTTGGACCGCGACGAAACTCGATCCCTTCTGTTCTACGCCGTTTGTCGTCCTTTTTTTCTACCTTGTGCTACACCTGGTGTCGTACCTATCACACGCACACTTCCACACGGAAAAGGACAACATGGAATAGTCGTTCTTTCCTTTCGCTTCGCTTTTCTGAACGCGGAAACAGCGAAACGCGCGCGCGTTCCGTAGGAAAAGAAATGAGAAGCATTAATCGTTCTCACCTCCTCGGCTCGACGAGACGATTGAGTAAGTTGATGCCATCTCACCTCACCCGGTCTCACTTCGGTTTCTCTCATTCCACCGGAATTGAGTTCCACTAAGTGAGATCGGTGAAATGAGAGAGAATTTGACCGTAAAAAAGGGAGCGAACACCGAGGTGAGAAGATCTTCTCATCGTGAGACTGGGACGTTCCTGCCTGCTGGTATGCACGCACACCATCGACAACATTATGTTTTGCGATTCGTTCCTCTGGAACATGCGTCCGAGCGGTCCCCCCCCAATGCTCCCCCTTTCGCACCGACGGTGGCTGCGTGGATGCACGCGGTTTTCGGAAAAGTCGTCCGCCGCTCTGATCCATCTAACGGTGCTTTCGTCGTTCAGTCGCCACACGGCAACGAAAGCATACGGACGCAGATTTTCCACGCCGTTCGAGCTCGTCCGACATTTTGTCAGAAGCGTACATTTACGTCGGGAAACTCGTAAGCAAAACATCCATCGCTATCCGTTACCCGTTCGAGGTCCGTTGTCGCTGCATCCTGCTTGTGATTCTTCAACATTCGTTATTTTTATTTATGTTTTTCCCACTTATTTGGTACACTTTTTTTTCCATACTTTATGTTTCATTTTTTATGGTGTTCGTCTACATTTACTATTTTCTACAGCTCATTTTGTACGATCCTTTTACAAGCATTGAACGAACATTTATTATTTTATTACTCACAGGCGTAAGCGAAATAGTAAAACAATAAATTGGTAGTTATTAAAAAGAAAAAAAAAATGATAATGAGGCTCAAGGCTTTCATTGAGGCGTGCAATAAAAGTTTTTAAGTGAATATGCTTCGTTTTTTATAATTCTCCGTAGGGTATTAATATCCGAGCGAACGTAGGTAGTAGGTGGCACAAACCGCTCGAAGCATAACGAAACTATAAGTTTTCCAAAGAGCTTGTTTATACAGTTTGATGTATTTGTTTGCTCTGTTCCCACACTCTTATCTCAATTCAGTTTACAGTTTTATTATTTCTGGGACAAAAAGCATCCCCGCTCCTCCTTCCAGAACTCTTTCAAAGCCCAACCCTTGATCTTATCGCATGCGATGGGATTTTTATGTTGCTACGTCGCCTTTTTTTAATATCATCGACCAGCGATCCTCGCAACCTCCGTTCCGCAACCTCCGTACAGCCGACCTTGATTCAATGTTTTTGTTGGTCATTATCAAACTCCACTTCTTCACTAATTTTTGGCGTCTTTTTTACGTTCTCTGTTTATCTCTTTTCCAGGAAAAGTGGCTACGAATCTAGCGAGGAAGAAGCAAAACCATCCTTCCAGCGAAGATCGATGACAACTGGTGGTGATGCACGTGCAGTTTGTTCGTATGACCGCTTATGCGATGATTTTGTGAATGTCATTGTGCTACCGAGCATGAGAATTCGGTGCAAGTGAAACGGTACAAAAGTGCAGTGAAAAATATTGTCTGTCCCCCTGTGAACGGATAGTGATAAACGTCTTCAGGCAAGTTAAGAAAGTGTTAGAGTCGTTAAAAATCGTGAAAAACCTGAGAAACGCGCAAGAAAAGAAACAGTGCAACACAGAAAAGTGAGCAATCAGCGAAAGGTGTGTGCTCGTGTCGGAGTGCATCCGGAGTGAAGAAGATAACAGAAATTAGGCGCATTAAAATAATTATAAAAGTGCATCGCTTGTGCAGATCATTGCTTTGCGGTGTGAGATTGTGATCGCCCGGCCGACATAAGATTGTATCGACTGCAAGTGGTCGATGTGTCGAAAAAGTCGAAATAAATCCATCCTTCAACTGTATCGAGCTGATCTCAGTTTCAGTGCACATTTTATTGCCCCCTACCACCAAACCAAACTGTGAACACCAGGGCTGTTGAGTGGTTTCTGAAACATCGAATTCGATTCGTGTAAGTCTTATGTTTTCCTTCGTAGCTTTAATCAGCACTGGGTGAATTGTAGGATCGATAAACGGTAGTAGGAAAAAGGCAAACAGCGACCGAGTCTTCTCTCAGTGTTACATACTTTCCATCGGTCCTTCCACCCAAAGGGCGCGAGGGGCAGAACAAATATTTATATGATTTTAATGAGAATCAAGATAAGGCGGCAAGCTGGTTGAGACAATAAAATAATAGGCTTCATAAGAAAGAGTAAAGCTGAAGCTAGAGACAAAGCGACATAAATCGAAAATCCTTGCAACTGAATTCAGTACAAAGGCAGGCAACAAAAAAACGCAACTAGTGTAAAATATTCCTACAGGTAAAGAAAATATGGAATAAAGGTGAATGAACAGTAAGGCAAACAATGAAGCAATTAACTAACCGTTGTAGATTTAGCAAGAATATATTAATGTTGTATTAATAGTAGTAAAGATTATTCCTAAAAACTTATTGTGTCGTTTTGAAAACATTTTTTTAAGCATCGATTTGGCCTGACTGTTGCATTTTGTATAAACATATTTTTAGCAAGGATTTCCCTACGACTGAATGTTGTTATGAGGTTCGTCGTCTGCGTTCAATCCTTTTTCGTCACGCGCGTGTGAAAAATGCTTCGTAGATATAAACCGTTCACTAAGCGTACATTTTTTTTTTCTCTCTTTCCCTTCTTTTTCCACCGAATCGTCCCCATTCGCTGTGATAAGAAACGAAGCGGATAAAAAAAAAATGCATTTCACAAGCAGTTGCATCCCTGCCTCGGCGTGCATTGCAATCGCGGCTCGGAAGTGCACACAAACACACACACACACACACACATACAAATGCACTGCAAGCAGCTGTTGTGCACTGTGCAGAGTTTTCTGAATTTATCTGCTTCTTCGGCACGATAAGCCAGCTTTGCACAGTCTAGGCGCGAGGCCGTCTGATGATTTGTTTGCATTCGTGCAAGTAAGACGATTTGTTTTCCGATGATGTGCTTTGGTGCCGTTTGCGAGGGCAGTTTGTGCGACAACGAGATTTGTGAACCGGAGTTCTTCGATATTGCTCCATCACGTTGCGGTTTTTTTCCTTTATGTTTTACGGTACTAAAATCTTAGAATCATTTTATTTTTTTCAATAAACCTGAAATTGCTATTAAAATTGTCAGATTAATTCTTTAACATAACTCATCACCAATGTCTTAAATCCTGCAGTATGTAGAAGTAGCTGTTCAAATTTTTTTTTTTTCAAAAAATAAACGAAGAAGTAGTCAAGAGGTAGTGAAATGCAGTGCAAACAACAAACTGTTTAAAAATAACTCAACTAGTTGTGGAATAGCAGCGCAAGGAACAAAAACAACCAAACATGAAGTGATGCGTTGGAAAATGGAGCATAGACAGATAAGAAGTACGTTAAAAATAGACAATTATTTATAAATATCAGGGCAGTAAAAGAAAAGCGTCCAAAGATAGATGGCTCGCTGTGACACCATTCGACAACCGAAGAGTATGTGCCGTAGTTAGACCAACGCAGAGAGAGATCCTATGTTACAATCGGTAAAGGTTTTTTTTTCTGACTCTTTAGTTGCTTTTTTGTGAACGGTTTTGGCAGCTGTGCAACGATAAGAATTCATGAAGATTCTAAACTACTAGTTTATGTTGTATAGTCCTCGCTAACATTGCAATGTTTTTCTCAATTTTTCAGGTGTACGAAACTGGTTATCTTCTAACAGAACTAAAAGCAAACTGGTTCTATGTGTTGAATAGTCTTATTGAAAAGTGTTTTAAAAATAAAAGCGCGAATGAATAAGAGTCAGTGGACCCGGTTCTAGTCCTAGACACCCGACAAGTTCCTTTTCGCTCTCATTACATCGGCGAAAGTAAGGATACCAAGCCTGAACGCCCCTCCGTTAGTTCCCGGTAGCACTCCGTTCGGTTTTCTTTCCCTTTTTTTTTTTAAACACCTTCGCGTGTGTTGTTGTCGCGGCCGTCCAAAACGCCGTTACGACAAGCGCGAAACCAAACAGCCGTCAAACTGGCCGCCTCAATAGCAATGAATCCCCACTACCATCCGTACTCGGATCTATCCTCACCGCACTCGCCCAGCCCGGACAATGCCGGCAGCTACCCGCAGCTGACCCCGCACCACAATGGGCACGGGGGCGGTGGCGGTGGCGGCGGTGGCGGAGGTGGCGGTCCCAACTCGATGGTTAGCCAGATGGACGGCCAGCAAGGATTCCACCACATGAACAGTGGTAACGGCGGCGGACCGGTAAAGCACTGCGCTGGATGTGGAGGTGAGTACTACGGACCGTGAACGCACACAAAGGCGGGCTCAATAGTTTGTATTAAACACACACTTTTCTGGTTGTTTCCAATCGTCAGGCAAAATCACGGAACGTTTCTTCCTGCACGCACTGGACCGATACTGGCACAACTCCTGCCTCAAGTGTTCCTGCTGCGGTGCGATGCTCGCCGATATCGGTTCCAGCTGCTACACCCGCAGCGGCATGATACTCTGTAAAGCGGACTACTCGAGGTAAGTACGCAATGGTTCATACCGCAGCGGTTCTGAGTACTATTAAGGAAATGTTGTTTGATGCCTCCAATCCCACGATTAATTGTGGTTTACTTCGGCAACGTGTGGCACATTAGGCTTGTCTTCACTGGGAGTATCCTTCAACAAGAGTGTTAAAGCAATTCGAACAAACACATGCCTGACAGTACAATTTAAGGAAGTTGCTAAACAAAAGCTGTTCCTGTTGGGAAGCCGCATTTTTTCCCTGCAGAGTAGTCAAAGTGGCCCAAACTGACTGTGACCAACACGGCTGATCCTATAATCTCCGGCCCTGATCGCAGCTTGAGCTTCTGGTGTCTGTAAAAAGAAGAAAAAAAGAACTACATCTTACCCTTCGGAGGGCAAGGCCTACTGTCGCCTGGCTTCCTTTAGCCTCTGTAGACCGTAATTTGATAGGGTTCCGTTGAGCACTCGTCTTACCTTTCGGGCGGGTTCACTCCCCGACCGAAGGCAGTGTGCGTTTGATTTCCCGTTTACTGTTCGATTGTTTTTAAAAACAATCCACCGCCGTTTTTTTTTCTATTCCAAACCACAAGTGATCGGCCGTAAGAAACTGCAGCGTGTTAATAATACTATGCTGAGCATTGTCCTGTTTCTGTGTCGCCCCCCTGGACGGTTTTCGTGCGTGGAATTATTGTTGAGGTTTCTTTTCATCGCGCTGCGTTAGATTTTGTACAAACTGTGCCTTGTCTTGCAAGAATCAATGAATTCGGCCCTTATGCGTGCTCTACGCTCGGTCCTCGTTGTGGGGATGAATTTTGAGCGCGAAGTCTTGTAAGTGTCTGCCCTACCACGTCTACATACCAATCGCTGAGTCTTTAATGAACCACTTCGAGTGAAGGCAAAGCGCGAAGGATTGATGGTGTTCTTTATTTCGTGGTGAGTGTAAAAGAAACAAGAAAATCTGTTTGTAATTTGAGCCTCATATTTGCAGCTGGGATTAATTTTGCACAGTGGATGAGATTTCAAAATGCGCACTATTTTCAATGCTTCTCGTGTCTTGCGCATTGACACTTTTTTTGGATCTTTCATGCTTTTGCCTGCGATGCTAGTGTTAAATGGCTTAAACGATCGTTGTGTAACCTTCTACGTTTTCTGTGCTTCAAACGAAGACATTCGAACACTGACGGGTTATGATTTATACCTTTGTTATATGTTTTGTATGCTCTACTATTCATTTCAATAAGTACCTTGTTCTTTCAGTGGTATCTGGTTATGCTGTAGAGTTTTCTCTTCATCCAAACAGACTGGCGCAATGAATCATCGCAAAGCAATTCCTTTTTATGAGCTAGCACAAGAGAAAGCACTTTATTTCCAATGTCTAATATGGATATTCGCAATGCACCACGCAAGGGACCTAGTCCCCGGAAGAGTCTACAGGCGTGCTTCCGTTGGCAATTGTTCCTCAGGAGACTTACTACCAATACTACATTCCCTCTCCGCGGTGGCAATGTAATTCTTCCGATGTTTGGTTCCATTAGCCGGCCTCGGCTCATACGTTTGTTACTGCATCAAGCTAATTACGAAATTGTGTGCCAAGCCAAGCCAATCCTCTGTGTCCGCTTTGCTCATGTCTTCCACCCCACGGTTCACCCTAGCGTGAGATGAACGTGCTCGATGGAGGGATAGAAATTTATTAGATTAGGCCATGGGGCAGAGACCGAGTTGCGTTTATGACCTTTTTTTGCTATCGCAGCTGTACCATTTGCGACCAGCGACACGTGACGCTTTTATAAAATATGCGTATTCTTAGTTTTTGAAACGTTGACAGGCAGGTTTTGTGATGCGAAGCTTAAAAGGGATGTCAATTAAACACAACAACATAATGGCAAGATGGCAAAAAATGAGGGAAAAGAACGCTTCTCCGCACTCTGCGGACGACAACCTTCCTTTCGATACTGGAGGGGTCAACGGTTATGATCGAAGGAGATTGACGAGCAAAGAACAATATCCTTCTTCCGTTCCGTCGATTGACCAGCCGAACGGCTTGAGCTTCCTTGAGACCCACAGTGAGGTCGTTTTCCTTGAAGCTTTGCTCGTGTTGGTGTGCGAGAAGTGGACATGTTTGTGTACATTCTGCTAATCCTAAGCCGCAATCGAGAGCCGTCCGTCGTGCAATTTCGCACTTGCCAAAGCCAAAGCTCACAACATCCTGGCCGCTCCGAACTGCAAAAGACATACACAACAGAGAACTGCGTTCCCCTGGGGTGGAAGGCTGGGAGAGCGCAGCCCTTCCCATTGAGGCACCCCCGGGCACCGGGCACTGGGCGGTGCGGCCGTTGCCTGAGTAATTGAATCATAATACTGCTAATTTAATTAAGAAAATGTCAATTAGAAACTCACTCACTTGGCCCGTCGCTCCGTTCGCCGGTGTGTGTTGTCGTTGCTTTTCCGTTGGTGACAAGGTGCTCGGAAGACATGGAAATAGAAACAAGGAGAAGGCGCACATACTTTGCCTTTATAGGGAAACGCACACGAAACGAGTCATCTGGAGTTGATAGAGCCTCCTGCCGCCGTGGAAAGTTCCCTTAGTTGATTGAAAAGTTACAAGTTTCAACTGAAAGCTAGAGAGTTTTCTTACTATATTATAGTACAAATGTTTATATTCAATGTTCTAAGAATGTCATTATTGTGTTGTGTTGTTACGGTTCACATTAACAAAAGTCGTTTAATTTCCTTTCCATTCTGTAAACTTATCAATCGAGGCACAATATTCATACTGTGCAGTTTGTGGGTACATTTTCAGGCCAGTTGTCTACTACTTCGTTTGAATCGTTTAGCCTCGTGTGGGTGTGCGCTCTTTTTCCTTCGCTTCCAAGCTTACCGCGATGGAGCACGTGAAGACGGACAGGAACGCAGGACTCAGGGTCGTCATTGCGTGCAAGCATGGGTTTCCTGCCCTGACCCAGACGAGCGTCTCCCTGGGGGTGAAGTGTCAATCGGTGTGTGAGGGCCTCCATCACCATTGCCAACTCCATTAGCACTGGTCCCCCCCTTCTTTTCACTTTCATTCACTCTGTTTCTCTGCCCGCCCCCCTCCGTGCTCTCGGGAAGTCCACCAGTGGCACACCGAGGTGGTCGTTTGTAACGAACCGCATCCCTTCCTCGTCTGATTGTGATTCGCGAATCGTCCGAAAACTTCGGAATGGCAAAATGATTCATCAGGCCAGTCAGTCCGCCAGGTCCCTGGGCAGGTAGCAACAGCAGGACGCGTGGGCACCATAAAGGAATCCATTTTAGCTCCTTTTTTTTTTTTGGTTGTTGCTGCCGTTGTGTGCTGTATGCTTCTCCACCTCAAACACATTCAATCAAGCAGCTACATTCTTTCGCTACTGCGAAATTCATCAACGAAATGTTTCGCCCTCCCCTGGTCGCTTCACCTTCCATGCCGGCTAGGGGTAGTTTTTCTATAAATGTTTGTGTGTATAGGCGTATGTGTGTGTAAAGATGTATGGCAGTATGATAAGCTATTCTCGAGCCCTACGTAATTCGATACGTGTGCTGATTGCAGTTCATCAACTCAGAACGCAACGCCGGCAAGAAGTGATGCGAAGGATCGTTGCTGTAAGCAATGTTTTTAGAATTCAGCTCTCTTCGCAATCAACCGTGGTTTACATAATCACATGATTGTCTCAGGAGAGAGAAAAAATAACGAACAAATGCTCACTTTCCTAATGGCGTCTCGAAGTTCCGTTAATTAATTGTTTTACTTCTCTTACACAGCACAGATTCGTCCTTTTTTTTTCCCCCCGAAGTTAATGATATGCGCACCTCTGCCTCTGACACTAATGATGTCGAGAGAAAGGACACAACCTGTGCGACGAACAATCTTCGCTGGTCGCAATCAACCACTTTCGGGAGCATGAAGAGGTGATTGATTTGTGCTCAATTTGTGTCACACCAGCACCAGGAGGCGACTGTTAAGAATTTGGGATTGTGTTTCCTGCGCGTGTATGTCTGGAGAGTCCTCAAATCAAGATGTGCATTGTGCCATTGGCTTTCCGTTTTTTTTTCTCCCCTTTTTAATTTGATGCAACAACTGGCCCGTGGACGATTCGTTACGATTCGGTTTCGAACCTTCGCCTTGCAGGCTTCGCTTCAATGCTTCTCATCAAGCGTTGCAACAATGCAGTCCCTAATTACACATCGGTTTTATTGATTCGTGCGTTTTTTACTTCTTCTCCCCGTCCAGCAATTGCCCGTGCAAATGGTCGCACGGGTTGCTTGAGGATTGGTGTGTTTTTTTGTTTCTTTTCCTCGTCCTCTTCCCTTCCCAAACTATGCTGCCGCTAAGCTAACGCAACAAACTCCAATCCACCAATTACCGGGCGAACAATGTTTCGTAATCAGAGGCGATTAGGTATCGCCTTTTCCCCCGCTGCCCATGGTCACATTCGGGTCGGTGGGAAGCGCTGCGGCGGGCAAATTGCATACCCCACTTGCACGAAGCAGATTTCAAAATCAATATATTTATGTGACCTCCTTCACCCTGCACCATTGGATTGCTATCCCTCCAGGCATGCAGGGGGTTTTTTCACCTTCATTAGCAAAAGTGTTGCAGGAAGACGGGGTTCCAGAAAAGCAGAAATCTTCCTGGAAGCGCGATGTTTGTGGCACCGCGAACCGGCGGGCCAAGTTTGTAGCTCGCTGCGAACGCTGGGCACCGGATGCACCGGAGATAAGGAAATCGACCTGGAGGCACCTTCGCTAATGATGGCTTAAACTGCGTGCTTGGTCCTTGCGTCGCAGGGATGCGTCCACACATCTGCCACCGTGCGTGCCACCTCAATCAATCAATCGTTATTTTACTTTTCCCGCTTTCCTCGTTCTCAGCGACGCGCACGGTCTTGGAACGAGGACGTCTGTCTTCTTACCTTGCCGCCCCGGCGTGATTGGTATCATATTTCACCCGCATGTGCAGCGAGGATGGAGATCGGAAGGCCCGGTCCTCTTCCGATCACAAAACCTTCGAGCGCGATCCGATCGATAGCGAAGTGCATCGTTTTCTTGTGCTAATGATGCTACAATGTTGTGCGCCCGCCGGGGCACAGTCCCTTCGGGTTCGCCCCCGAAGAACGTTCCCTTTTTCGTGCCCTTTTTGCTTCCCAGGGCCGCGCAAGAAAGAACGAACGTCGAAGCGTATTGCGCAAATTAAAACAGCACTAATCAGTGCGCTTAATGAACGGACGGCCGGTCGACATGAATCTTGACCCGGGGGCGGCAGGCAGGGCAACGGCTGCCGGAATGAGTTGTTTCGGCGGACGCAGAAGGATGTGAGGAAAATGTCGGCCTGGACCTGAAAACCCCGAAACCAGCCCAACGCGGGACCGGTTTTGGAATCGATGGAGCGTAAAATAAAGCAAACTGCAGCAGTTCTCCAGCGGAGAAGGGCACAACACTAATAAAGCAAAGGGCACGGTGGTTGTGTGCGTAAGACACGTTTAGTTGGTTAATCTAAAATGTGTTTAATAAAGACACATCATCAACTTCCTTTTAATGTTTTAGTTTTTGGTCAAACCTTTCCTCCAGAATCCGTTCCTCAAATATTCTACGATTCTTCCACGGATTTGAAAATGTGCGTTTCTTTAAGAGTTACAATCGACCAAAGATGATTTAATCCCGTGGGACGAAGCAAATGCAAGGCTTGTGTATCGTCCAGAATGTTAATACAGATTGTGCAGCGATCATGCTCTTCGATTCCTGTTCCTCTCGCGCCTTGCCTGCTACCCCGATGAAGATGAATGGTTCCCTTTCACGACTGCCCTTGCTACGGCTCTGTGGGAAAGGCTCTCGAAGCAGAAGAAGAAACAACAAGCCCCCCAATCGTTTCGGGGCCCCGAGCGCGGACACACTCGTAATGAGCATCGAGTTCTCTTTTCCGTCGTACATCCGTCATGTTTTTACACTTTTTTGTGCTATGTGCGAGAGTGTGTGCAATGGACCAACCATAAACTCCCAGTCCTCCAAACCCGACAAGGTAGCACGGGTTCTGGACCGATCCGAGCACTTTGAAACGTGCTCAAATTAGCAAATATACCTCCAATTTGAGCCACCGGCGGCTGCAAATTGAAACATTGTAGCCACAAATTGTGGGTTTCCACGTCCCGATTCCAATCCGCCCGATTGCATCGTGAATCCACCGTGCGGGGGGGGAGCCCCTGGAGGTCGAAGGTCTCAACCGATGGTCGGGCAGCAAGTGACGCGACCAGGCTCCCTAAGTACACCTACAGGTGAAGCGAGACGAAGGGTATAATTACGGATGTTTGTGGTTACATTAATTAAATTACCAACCCCAACGGTCGCGGTTTTACAGAGACAGAGAGAGAGACAGAGACAGAGAACGGGAGCGAGAGAGTGTAGAAAGTGGACACGATGGACGAACTGAATATCGTGCAATTGCCAGCGGGCGAGTAAAGTTGTAACAAATCATTTCTATTGGTTTGCGATGATGCGTTGTTCATGATGATGAAATGTGCATGTGTAATATAAATCAATTCATACTAAAAGCAAACAAAGGGCAATGGAGAGGAGACTTGTACGGTAAGGAAAATGCACTTAAAAATTGCAACTAAATTGTCCCCACGAATGCATTGGTATGGGCAAAATTTCAATTCCGTCGACCTTTACATACATCCATTTTAATGTTTACTCCAGTGTCTTCAAGGATATTTATCCACAATAAATCTGGTTTTAAAATATATTCAAAAACTATATGTTATAGAATTTTTTTATAAGTTGCACATTTAATTACGATTTTCTAGAACCTGTATGCAACCATTTTCCATCACCCATTATGTTTGTCATTAGAAATAATGACGTTCGTTATTAAATATTCTGCTACATGCATCGGTTTATTATCTGGCCTGCGTTTTCTTTCCCTTCATCAAACACTCTTCTTGATCGCGTCACTGACGGAGGAGGACAACCTTAGGCGTAAGAATAATGGTTGTTCTTGTCACCTGCAGCACCACGCGCTCTCCGGGTTAAATGTACTTCAAACTTCTCCCCCGATTTGTCGCACCGATGCAAACGAACCGGGGGACAGATATCGTGGAGGCGCAAATGAAAACTCTTCGCCGGAATGTTGGATGAAACAGAAATTGTATAAGAGCTCCTTTCTTTTCCACCGCTGCACTGATTGTATTTTCTATTTGTTCTTTTCTGTCGCGGGCTGTGTTTTTCTGCATTCTTCGGTTCTTGTTGGTTTCCTCCGTTTTCTTAGCGCAAGCGAGGAACTAAACACACACACACACACACATACCTGCTCCTTTCCTTCTTCCGCACCCTTACGATCGTCGCATACTAATGAAAGCAATCAAATGTCGTCTGTTCGGATAATAGAGAAGCCGGAAGGAAGAAGTGATTTTTTTTTCTTCGTGCCGACGCACTACGCCAACCATTCGTTAGGTTGTGCCTTTTTCTTCCTTTCCTTTGAACGCCAGGTGATAATGATTATGATGATGAGGATGACGATGCGGAAGAAAAAGGAGGGATTCTGCCTGATTCAAACAACGTTTACTCTTTCCCCGATGATGGTGTTGTTAATGATGATGCATACAGCTTTCCGTTTGCATTTCTGCCACATTTGATAGGGAAAGTTTGATTGCTAGTAGGGACGATAGAAAGAGATCATTTAAGCATTTGGTCATTGCTTGTAGCACGCCTGCTAAAATTATACTAAACGTTCCTATATATTGATGAGCTTTAACTTCTCGAGAATTGAAATTAATTTTTTATAAATAATTTAAGAAAAAAACTGCTGAGTGCCGGAAGATAGTTTTTTTGTATAAATTTGTTTTTAGTTTGCCTGGCAAACATATTTGATCCAATAAATACACTCGTTATCAATAGTTGCGCAATTCAATTATTTAGATTTTCGTTCGCGTTATCCTAGTATGCAATACTGAAGCCATCCCTTTCATTCTAGACATGCCGCGGCTTAGTGCATTTGCTCATTTTTTACGATGTTTTTTCCTTTTCCAATCAAAAACGCGCCGCTATTTTCCATCCCGGAACCAATATCCTGTTTCCTCGATTGTTTATCTAGTCATAATCAATCACTCAATCATGCTTGCAGAATGCACGGGGGATGGTGGCTTGCTTTTTTAGTATTGGAGCCTGGGTTGTTCTTTTTTGTGCTCGTTGTTTGTATTCTTTATCTTGTAGTGCCTATGCGGAATTGACCAGCATTTGCTCCGTCAAATTGGCTTATGAGCCGTTCCTGGTAGAGAAAGTGTTTCTATTGAGAGATGCAGCTTTGGATGCTCTTAATTTGTTTTGTTTTTTGTTTTTTGTTTGTGTTGTGCTATTTTGTCATAGACAAATTGGGCCAGTTTTGAAGCGTTTTTGTTGCGCATTTGGCGCGGCTTAGTCCTCGCGACCCTTAGCTCGACCTGGGTTGCAGGCGGCCATGGGGTCCTCGGTTGGGAATCTGTTCATCAGCACGCCATTCATATTCGGCGGCTCTTCAGCTTCCTGTTATCCCGTGCAATAAGTGGATCTGGCCGGCCTGAATGGAAAGCGCTCGAGGACGTCCACGCTACAGCTCGAAACTAGTGCGAACAGCGATCGAAATGCAGTAAGAGAAATTCAATCAATCTTTTGTTTTAATCCTCGCCCGTGCTCCGAGAGAGCTCCGTACGAACTTCGAACGCAATGGAACCGTGTCAGGTTTTTGTTGAGTATGATTTGACTTCGATACGATCATCTACGTGTGGGCAGGACTAGGCGTGGGAGTGCGTGAGTGTGTGTGTGTGTTTTGCTATTCCAATTAGAATGGAACGACAAAAAGATCTTCTAAACATTCCTTTTTTTTCCCCCCGCATCTCATTGAATGACTAACCGCCACCGGTTCCGTTGTTTCGGCTAAGGACACTTCTGTCGCTCTCGTACCAGAATGCCTCGGTGTGGAACTGGGGGAACGTGCGAACACAAAATATAAAATCAAACACGCAGACACTCAGCGATATGTGACCATCGGCGTCCCTCTGATGTTGGGACGAGTTCTATTGTGTATATGTGTGTGTATGCGTGTTTTTTTCCGGCGATTTTATTTCATCGAACACCCGCCGCCACACGGCGAACGAAGAACGTTCTCCTCGAAGCGCGCTACGGATTGCAGCAGAGTGCAATTTATGAATGTTTTAATTTGATTTTTCTCCACCACCAACTAACGCGGTCCTAGCGCTCACTTAGTGCCCTTTGGGGCGCACTTCAATATCCGCCATGCTAGATTGTGTGTTGCTACAAAATTGGTTTAAAGGATTTCGTTATCTTCGGGCAGACAGCATTCTGCCACTTTCCACATCGACAAGGGGAGGAGAAGCAAAGAAAGATATAAATATAAATTCGTTTCGAAAAAAATTCTAATTTTGCTACCCTCACGAACACGTGGTGGACGTTAGAAATTCGTGTTTGTTAAATCCATCCACTGAATGATGTCTCGCAACCTTTCCGATCTATATGAGATGTTGTTGTTTCATTATATAATTTTGGATGTTTCTAACAAAAATTCGGCAACAAACGGGTGTTTCATTACGAAGCCGATTAAATTCAATTTAAAAAAACTCTCTAATTAAATGTTCACTATGTTGGCATTCATGAGGGTCATCCGTTTAATTTACGTGCTTTGTTGGGAAATGGTCAAAATTAATTTTTCATTCGCCATTTTCCACCTCATCCGCTATGACCGATGCTGAAGCGCATCGGGATGAACTCCTGGAGGCTTCCAATAAAGGAAGAAAACAAAACAAAGCCCTTCATCACTTTCAAACGATTCCAGTCACGGGTTGAAGCACACACAAAAAAAGTAGGCACATTCATCAAAACACAACTTCAAATCTCAGGCAGGAGCTGTGGCAGGAGCGCACGGTTCTGGGAAACGAACGAGGCGTGGACCGCTAGTTATTTGATTTTGTTTTAATTGGAAAACAACTGTCCTCCTCGGCTGGACGACAAGGCGAAACAAGCTCGTCAGAGGCAAGGCTAACGATCCCTAGATAGATTTTCCTCGTTTAATACTCGAACACCAGGAGTGGAGGATAAGAAGGAAAAGGTCGGAAATATTATTAATAAATTTTGAATTGTTCTATTTCAATCCATCGGTTCGCCTAATTCCTTTTTGAATCAATTTAACACTTTCCCGACTGCTTTTATTGCAGTATTCTTCTACTGTTGTTAAACTACTTTTTGCATCGTCAATTCGAAAAAAGAAAATGTAACTGTTGCAAGAGAACCTACGGCTGTAATTGATTAACTTAAAACATTACCCTCGTGTGCACCCTTCTTGCCAAAAACCTCTCCCCTTATAAAAGTACGATCAATCCATCGATCAGTAAAATGACCCTGCCCCTAGAGCATCCCATCAGTTAATTGACATCTTCGGGCATTGCATTTCAATTAGCGTCGTCTCCTGGCAGGCCGCGTGCAAAAAAGTAACAAGTAAAGTTCCTGCCAACCCGAACGAACGGGCGAGTTCACCCTCATACTTTTGCCCGCTGCCACATTTCGAGACACGCGGGATCGAACAAATTTAATTATTCACTCCCGAGCGCGATCGAGCCAATTCGCCAAGGGGAAAACGAAAGGAAAAAAAAAATGAGAGTTGGTTAAAATTTAATTCCTTTTATCCTTGCTGCCCACTAGGGACACATTTGGTCCGGTGAGAAGTGGGTGGGCCTGGTACGCGACGCCCCTGCACGGTGAGTGGAGGGTTCTATTTTCAATTGGTTTTCCTTCGCTATTCCTCTCATGTGCGGTTTTTGCTTTTTTTATTTTTCTTTCGTTTTGCGAAACTGACATCGAGTCAATTTCTTTTCCCGCCACCGAAAACGCTACTCCAGAAAGTAACGAACAGTTGAAAACAAATTGAGAACTGGCCGCAAAGGATAAACCGGTAAACTGATCGAGGCGAGTCTGCCGCGTCATCTTGCTCGCGAAGAGCACGCGGAAGGAAAACTAGCTTGCGGACCGGTTTTTCCGGAGGGCGAGTGGAAGGCCGGGTGGTAAATTTCGATGGCGTGGTGAATTTTGACGTTTCTTGCCGAGGAGTACGGGTTCTAATTGACGAGGGTTGACGGAGGTCCTATCGAAGCTGTCACTCGCGTTTCGTTGCAGACTCTCTTCCTCTCTTTCCCGCTCGTTCTCATACAGTGGCCCAACTCTGGCGTGTCGCCCTAATTCCTAGACGAGGGATAATTCCTTAATTTCAATCCATTCTCATCCCCTGTGCTTCCATCCACTTTTCATCTCTCTTATGGTCGATCGGTTCGGTGCAGTATCTGAATCGTGTTTCGGCCGCGTGTGTGTTCGCTTGCCGGGCGACGAATGTGGTGGGTAAAATGTAATTGGTTTTTCCCGTTCTTTCCTCGTCTCACGCTCGACTCTGGCCTGGCACCGATGTAACCGGAGAGTGTTGCCCAAGCAGACCGAGGGATGTTGTGTGTGGTTCGGACCGAAAGGGAGCTCCTATTTTGTTTCAGTTGCTTCTTCGTTCAAAACAGCTTCTACCACCAGCGGAGTGTGGGAGCGTTCCGAGTGGAGTTAAGCATGTTGTGCGGATGAAGGCTTTAATTTTCTTCTCCGGTGGTGTGACGGTGGAACGAATTTGAAACGCTTGCCGTGTCACATATGGTTGGTCCTCTCGATGGACCGGGCCACAACTCCACAACTTGGAAGGAAAATAAAGACCAATGCGGGAAAAGGAGTCACCTTATAGCACGTAGCGAAAGATACGGGAAACATAAATGTATTGTTAAACAGATCGTTCGATTCTGGTTGTGTTTAAAATATTTCAAAAGGATTTTCCCGGTTTTGTTAAAAAGACGTTTTTGTTTAATTTAAAACAAAAATCTTTATCTTTCTTAAATAAATATCATTTTCAAATACACTATCTCTAATTGTTTCTGTGCATTGTAAATATCCATTTTTTTGTAAGAAAGCGACCATAAAAACCTGCGAAAGTTGAATTCTAACGAGAAAATTAATTAAACCTTCGAACAACATCACGCCACGCATACCCCTTAATCTCTCGACCCAATTAAATGTTACATTGATACAAGTTCAGCTTGTTTTTTGTTTTTTTGCCCATCGCAAACTCGAAAATCCCGATCGCCTCAGCTACGTAACCACCATTTTCCGTTTCCCCCACGTCCCAAAAGACTTCCCCGATCGATCCGTTGGTGCGAAAGGTGCCGCAAAAGGAAATGAGCGGAAAATTAAGCTACAATTCATTTTTTTTTTCTTTTCAATCACTTTGCCGCCTCCCGGTTCCTGAACTTTTTTTCTTTCCGCTTCCCTCTGCACACCAGACGAAAACTTGACCAACTTTTGGGTGCGACACGGTGGACCATGGGCAGAATGATCCGCTCTAATTGCACACGCTGCACACTGCAATCGGTACGGCGCTGGGGAATCGGGCGGGAGATTGCGAAACAGTTGCTGCACATGAACATTTCTCCTTTGGAATCCTTACGTGCTCCGTCTAACTATGTGTTTATTTCTCTGGTTTCTCCACGTCGCCCTCGGACACAACTCGGTGTTCGAAATCTCGATTGGGCTCGAGCTGTCAAACAGGAGACTCGTTACGGGGGATCGGATTCCACCCGAAACCGACAATTGATTCAAGTTGGGGAGGAGCTCGCAAGAAGTGGCTCTTCCAATAAAGAGTCCTCATTATCGGCGGCTAATCATTGCTTTCGCGTTTGCCGACCGTCGTCAGTGTTCGTTTCGGTTTCGCTGCCTTCGTTGCCTTGAGCCGGCGAATCTTCCCTTCGACACCGTTATTACCATCGGGCCACTCTTCCGCTTCCACGTCTTGCCCCCCGCGCGTTTGAGTTGAGAAATCATAAATTACCATTCAGCCAAAGCTGAACGCCAAGAAACGCACGTTCCTGCGGTCAACACAATGTTGCAAAACGTGTTGGTGGGGCCATTGCGTGGTCATTTGCAGCCACACACGTTAAGTATAGCTTGGAAGGGGTTGAGGAGGATTTTTTTTAGCAATCAACAGCATCATTAAAAAGAACGGAAGGAAAGAGCAAACTAGCGGGCAAAGGGAAAAGTTGACGCCGCAGTGCGCAAGGGATTTGTTTTCGTCGAGGACGCTACCGAGGAAAAGGTAAAATAAAGTTGATTCATTTCGATTGACAACAATAACAAAAAAAAAACAGTGAGAGAAAACACAATTTCACTCTCAAACAACAAGAACGCGACTAATGACGCTGCTGCGTCGGTATATGCTTTCTATTGCCTCTTTTATGTTTATACCGCCTACGTGCAGTCTCTCGCGTGAAGGACGATTTCTTTTTCCGTCACGCAAATTGTGTGCCTAAATGATTGGTTCGTTAGTGACTAATGAGGAAAATAGGAAGGATTCTTCGTACACGAAGTAGCAGGGAAAGAAAGAATGAGTGTTTTGTGGGCATAAGTTTACGAATAGAGAATTTCTGAATGTTTTTGTAGGGATTCTATTTCATTACATACCTACATCTTTCTATCATTTTGCAAATAATAAGTAAACACATTTTACTATTTACGTTTCTTGATTTGTTGCAAAAGAACAGGCTTGTTTTTGCAGTCATAAACAATACGGTTCCATTAGCTGATCGTTTATGGTCTGAGTTTATTGATCTGAGTCCATCGTTTCCCGTCCTACAGTTGATTGTCGACTATCCTTTTCACTGAAACTCTAAGATCCATCCAATCCCTATGCCATACACGGAGATGGATGGTTGCTCTCTAAATTTCCCTCCCCTCCAACAGATGGCGCAGGAAGCGGCATGCTTATTGCCTCCTCGCACTCATCGCAATCCAATCAAAACAGCCCAACAGGTGAATCCTCCCGAAGACACTTTGTATTATCGTCTTTGCCCATGCACAGTGCCGCTCTCACTGCCGCTCACTGTCCTCTTTGTTTCCGCTCGCTTTCTAGCGGAAAGCGGTTGGCATTTCCCGCTTCTCGTTCGCTCACCCCTTGTGCTTGGGCGATAATTCGATCAAACGCGACGGGAGAAGGAGCTGCTTTCGGGGCAGAGGGGCTTGGTGCGCGGCGGCGGCGGCACCATCGTCAGTTCAATCCCGCAAAATCCCTTCAGCAAATGAACCTAAATTCAATCAGCAAAATTAGCTCAACATGGAATCATCGTCGCTATCGTGAGCAAACGGCATAAGCGGAAGCTGCGGCACCGTGATCACCATTACAGTTAGTCATTGCCGCATCCTTCGTCCGGGCTATTCGGTTGGTTCTGTTGCAGAAACAGGCTCCGGTTAGCGGGGAGCGGCAAAATATGAGGACGATATGCAGAGAGATGTTCGGCAGTAAAACCACGATTGAAGAAAATTGGTCCCGAGCTCGCCTACCGAGCACGATAGGGAAAGCTCGGTACTGCCGCCGTGAGCAATGGGTGTTGGAAACAAAAGGAGCACGGACGACGGATACGTTTCCACGTTGCCAAGCTCACTCACACTCACTGGACGCACCGCGTTCCTCGGATACATCGGTGGTTCGGCTGTTGCTTGCCTCCTCACGGTAGCAATCATTTTCCATTTCTATAATCTCTAATGAATTTTCATCGCCCAACGCTGGCCTCAGTCGGCACCCAGCAGTTACCACGGCAACCCGCCACCCTCCCACTTTCTGTCATTCATTCCGAGCTTGAGCGACCGTGCGCTCGCTTTTGTATCTTCCTCCAGCGAATAACTTGTGTAAAGAAGAAATACATGGGGAACTGAAACCGGCCGAATGGAAACCTTGCTCCTAGCTAGGCGGAAAAGTGCTCCTACAATCGAATGGGATGAGCTATAGAGAGCGACAGATTGAATTTCCTATCGGTTTGGATTGCAACACTAATCCACCGGCTACTAGCTGCATGAATTTGCTATGCTGTGACCAAAGCGAGGAGGCTGTAAGTGGCGACTGGAGTCGTGCAGTTCTATTAAATCAGCAACGAAACAATCTATTAAATTAATTTAAGTGATTAGCTTAAGTAATGATAAAAGGGTGTAGGGGAAAGGTAGAGCGACCAGCGATTTTTTGGCCAGATATAGAAGAAGCATAGAAGGAAGATAACATAAAACGAAAGGAGCGATAATGAGTGAAAGAAGTTTAGCAAAAACGTCATGTAGAATGGTTATTGTCAGATCAATCGTCGTAAAGTACCTTCGCTCCACTTGTGCTGGATACGTTTTCATCTTTCTCTCAAATTTCCGAAGCACCATGCGCCTCCATCCATGACTCTCGGATAACGGAACCTCGGTTGGACTATGTAATAAGAGAAAAAGTCCTTAATTAACATTTATTCCGTAAGTCTAGTAATATTTATCATTGCAAAACAAAGTGATAAGATGTACACAGTTTAAATAGATTAAGTTTTACCTCAACCATACATCCTCTGAAGCTTTTTGGAAGTCTCAAATCATCGTATCAGGTTTTAACTCAATACTAACTGAAGGTCGTCTACGATTCGTTTTATCGTGTTCGCCGCCACATCCTCTCGCAAGATGACACAACCATTCGACGACGATGCGAATGCAGATTGAGGCGCGCGGAACAAAGCTCCGTAATCAACATTAAACTCCCTCAACAATTGCAGCAAATTATGGTCGATAATATGCGCCATTTTTCAGCAACTTGAGCAGGGGTTCGGGTTCCATGCTGCCAGTGAATGGAAGGTTTCAATGGTGTGCCAATCAGTTCAGCTTCGCTTGAGCTGGTTCGTTTGCTCACACACCCTTTGCCACCAGACCCGGCATGCGTCTGGCTCCGGCTTTAAATGTTTACTTCCGTTTAGCATGAAACACGATCGAGGCTAGGTGTATTGTCGTGGTCGCTCTTGTCACCAATCGGTTTCGAGATGTTTGCTTCAAAAGGTCGAGTTCAAGTGCATGCTTCGATAATTTCTTTAGTTGATTGATCTTGCAACTATATTAAATCTAGTAGTACCTATAGTAGTACGTATAGTAGTACGACAAATTTCAATCCATTCACTGGCAGGAAAATTCTCATCATCCAAACCCTTGCTCATGATTATGCGTCCACTTCCCCGTTAACCACACTAACCCATCGTTGTCGTAGTCTCGCTGTCTGCACGTCGTCTGTTTCAAGATTCATACTGCAGCCACTTGCTTCTTGTCGGACGTCGCCAGTTCGGTCGTCCCCCAGTGCTGCTACCAATTCGTCCTGATTGCTGCTCCATTCGTCGTCTGTTGCTCCTACCGAAACTCGTTGCTTTCTCCTCTCCCTCCGAAGCGAACCTTGCTTCACCACCACCGCCGGGTGACGAAAATTTTGCCCTATTCATCTCGCCCGTCGTGTATGTCATGATTTTCAATCACAATTGTATTTGATTTTCTATTCCCTGAACTTTTCTATGGCACATTAATTTGTGTGACGATGCGAAGGAAGGGCTGTCTTCAGTGTGCTCTGTCGATGTGTGCGTCCATACGTCGGGAGTATATTTTTCTTATCTCTTTCTCTGTTTTCCTCTCGTTTCCCCATTATCAAACATTACTCTTCTCTTTCCGTTGCCTTAACTTGTTAGTGAATTGTGTAGTAGTCAAAATCACATACAGTAACATGCCATCGTGTACCGAAACTCCACTTACGTGCCGCCGTCGTCGTCTAGTCGCCTCTCTTCTAGCTCCTTCGACGATGCGAGCTACTTGATTCATTGCCTTCAAAACGTCCTTTAGGTTTTCTTTCATATCGCTCCTTTCCGTCCCTCTACAGGAGTTCGTCATTTACACTGCCAAGGAAAGCTAGGGAGATTGTTCCACATCCCAAATTCATTCATGCTTCTCTTTTGGCTTTGGCTGTAAAAGTCAGGGAGCCAAAGGCCGTGCTTGATGCCATAGACGTTTGCCCCGGCACTGTGTGCTGACTGTCGCTGTGTGTCGCTCATTTCATCCCTCTTTGTGGCTTTTATTTCGAATCGGATTCTGTTATTTCTTCCCTCTGAATTTGTCGTGAAAGAATTTTGTCATAATAAATCCATGTTTGTTAAATTTTTATCAATGTTACACAAAAAAGGTAATGATATGATCTCACCGGCTCCTTAACGAATAATTTTAACGAATTTTAACCAGAAAATAAACAAAGATAAGACTTTTTTGTGCTTCACAAACAGTTTTGTAAGTAAAGAAAAAAAAAGTGAACCACGGCATCCCATCTACGGTTACCGTAATGATAAAGATTATGCTACCACTGTCAACGATGATGATGATGATGATGACGATAATGGCGGTGGTAATGAAAATAATAATAATCGACATCGTTAGCAGTATAGCCGACGGTATCCTCTGCCGTGCTATCGAGTCGTCATGATTTGATATTACGAGGAAGCGTGCAATTGCTTCACCTCCGTTTCCAAGAGGATGCAGAACAGCTTAAATACGTTCTTTGTGTGTGTTTTAAGATTTGGCACAAGGGTGTTGGAAGGGATGTTGCTGAAGCTGGTTTGGCTACGTTATTCCTTTCCTGCTATACTTTCCTATCCTCCGATGATTATTGCTAACGATCGCTCGCTTTGTGACTGCGGCGTACTTGCAGCTGTTTGTCGCTTTACTTTTTCTCGCTCACTCTTCCTTTAAGTCACACTTTCATTTTTACTGTGTTGGTAAGAGCGATGAACACAAGGATTGAAGAGCATAAACAAGAAACGTTGCTGCCACTTAATAAGCCGGTACCGGTTTCATCCTCCTTTCGCATAGAATTCGCGCGATGATCAAATTTGTTTGTGCGCTTTTTTTTTGTATTGCCTGAATGAATTTAAAGAATGATTCACTATCAATGTATTCGATATGCAAGTTTTGTCAGTGGTTGTATTCCACCAAAAAGAAATCGCATCAATCAAACTCTTCTTATCGCCCACTTTGGGAAAAGTCAAACATCAAAGCACGATTTGGTGAAAATAAAAGAATAAATGTTGTTTATCGCACCTCTCTCTGTTTGCTTTCTACTCCAATCATTCCGCCAGGAGCATGCTGGAGGAAATCAGTACGTGTGCTTGTCACCACGATGCCGTTGGCTTCAGACAGCCGTCGTCATGAACGATTACAATTTCCCGTTTACTTGTAGATGGTTTTCGGTGAGTTGTCGTGACGTCGCTCCTTGTGGTGGTCCTTTTTTTTTCTCTCTCGCTCGTCATAAAATGCATTCGTAGCTTGCAATCAGTGGAAACCCTTCCTTGTGGCCACTAACAGACGGTTGGGCTTGTCTTCATCCGAACGTCGTTAGCATCTCGTGCAATTTGGGGAAAGCGGTAACGATTCGTTTAGGACGTAGAAAGAAACCAAAAAACATTGTCATACGAATGGATGTTGCGTGATTATTCCACAGGCATATCGTCAAGTTTTTTCTTTCAGAATTTTTCGCATTTTTCCGTCGTGCTTCGCACTATTGCATCAGTGCTTTTTGTTTCGTTCGTTAGAGTCTCACCAAAAACGAAGGAAAAAAAAAACATGTCAAAAGGTAAACAACATTGAACATAAATCAGCAAAACGCCACCTTTTTGATTTATGCTGGTAAATAAAAGCACCAGCGCACACCTTCCTTCCGCACAATTTTTCTTTCATTCACGTGCTGCCGGCACGTCCTTTTGGCTGTTTACCCACTGTTCCCTAACACCACTGCCGCTCTTACAAGCGCACCAATTCGGTATGCGAGAAACCCGGAGCGGAACGAGTGAGGAACAGTAGGGGAGGGAAAAAAAACCATGCACCAAAAACATTCGTGACTTCGTCTGATGTGTTTTTGTTTGCTCGAATTTGCTCGTCCAAATAGAAAGCGTTTAACGACTGTGTGAAGAGTTGTCCTCGGGCTGCGGAGTAGGCATTACCAACGGCAACACACATGAAGGTGATTTTGCAAAATGTTAACGAGATTGTTTTTAACCTTTCCGTTGCGCTGGTGTAATGAGAGTGCCTTCGGATTTGAGAACTCGGCAGTTTCTCTTCATGATGGCAAAAGGTTCCGCTAGAAAATAAACAAACAGCCAGACTAACAAAACCGCTAGAAAAACGATACTTGCGTTTCTTTTGATTCACCCGAATGTTTTCTTTTATTTGTGTTCATAAAGTGATGCTTTCACTGTATGCAATAGTGTCACAAGTGGTACAGCACTTGTCGCATAATGGATGAAAAACGCTGTCATTTTACATCATGCATAAAGTTTAACAAACGGAACATTTAAATACAATTATACCCTTCATGGAGATTCTCGTAAGAAACTTGGAGCTCCGCTTTAATGCTATGACAATATTTTTCCATAAAAATACGAGCAATTATCGTATGCAGACTCTATACATTTTCATCTGTTGAAAAAGATAAAAACAAACTTATAAACATGTTTCTAATGGAGGCGCATGGTGGTCCATTCCGAACAACTGGCTGCGTACTTTGTGCGTTGATTCCTGGCTCAGGCTGTTGAACTATTGTGAACAAAAGTAGAGGAAAAGATCGTAATTTACACACTTCTATAACGAGCCGTGTTTTGTTTGTTTATGAAATACCAAGCCTTTGAATGCATGCTGACTAATTAGGATGGAAAATAAGATGAGGACAGAGAAGAACACCGTTTTAACTTCCCACCGTGCATCCCTCGGGGACCTCAAAAGGCCATCCGATGAGAGGAGGAAAAAAAAAGAAAGAAGAAACGCTCGTGGAAAAGTACTCCACGAGCCTTTCTAGTATGACACGCCGCTTGAAGCTGTCTTCGACAAGCGAAGAGCGTACGTGCCGAGCGCGAATCGAGCTCCTATCCCGGGGACTATCATGTTCTTTAATTAACTTATCTTATTAATTAATTAATTAACAAATTAATTACCAGCCTCACCGAGCCGGGGCGATGTGCGGTATGCCACGGGGTAATACGAAGCTCCCGCTCACCAGCGCCATCATCATAACCTCTCCGCAAACAGGTGCTTGGCGTGGCGTGGAGTGGCGTGGCTTTGGCTTACCTTTAGTCCCCCTCGAGGCAGGCTGACTGTACCAGTCGTGTTCGGTTTGTCTGTTCATCAAACTCCGCGTACGCCATCGACGGCATCAAAGCCGCCCACCGGGTCGCACCCACCCACTCCGATTTTGTGCCGTGAGGAACCGGCAGGCCACGGCCTCGACGATATGGACACTTCTGCCCCGAGGGGCGATATTTGATAGCGCATATCCGTGCAGCAGGTGCAAAGCGAGAGCCTCCGAGTTGGCATCTTCTTCCCTCCTTTCTCTCGGCTCCCGGGCAGATCGGCACGAAATGGAGCAAGCAAACTGTCGGGGTTCTCCCAACAACCTCACAACGACAACCACGGCAGCGTCGAATTCTCCTTTCATTTCCGCCCGTTTCGCAACAACTCGGGAGGAGAAAAAAAAAGGTCGAGCTCCCAGGACACTCACTTCCATCCCATTCGGTTCTTATTCATCCGTGCCACAAAGTTCACTGTTGCTCCATGCGCCGGCCTTCCCACCTCCTCATCATTCTCATCGTCGTCATCGTCATTGACGGAACCGCGCGGAGGTTGGCTTGGTTTTGGTCGGTTAGTTTGCCCGTCGTAATCGACGGTGACGAGTTTGAACGTTCGGGACAGGGTGAGGACGACACGGCGACACTTATACCTCGTTAGAGCAATAATGGTTGCGTGGGTCCATCACCATCACGGAGACGGGGAGAAACCGGCATTGAGAAATGTGTCCCTCTTGGGCATCAGTTGAGAAATAGTTGGACACAATTTAAAAAATAAAATATAAGCAATTAAATCGAGCTCTGATATGTTTGATCAATTGTGAAGCGATTGTTATCACAAAAACTGATTGATTACTAGTTAACCACCAGTGCGAGCTAGCGAGCTTTGTTTACCGGCAAAACGATACTCGCTGACGCCACCAGGTACGCAAATCCCTCCTGCCGCTTCTCAAGCCTCATTGGCGTAATTAATATTAACAGCCGGAGCGTGCAGGAGTGTGCGTGCAAGTCGACCGCAAGAGGCATTCAACTAAAACTTACACTAATTGCGAGGAAACTAATAGGATTCGCGGGGCCCGTAAGGACTCTCCTGGGTTGGGTGTAGGCGGGACACCAGGAAGAAGCTTTCACTCGTCATTATCCGAATAGCAAAGCACATGGGAGCGCCCGGCAGGAAAGCATAATGAACGCTCCGGGGAAACGGTTCGCCTGGAAAGGCGAGTGTCTGGAAGGATTAGGGGATTTGACGTGACCCACACCGGAACACCCACGGCCCGTGTCGGCGTGTTTGTGTGCACCGGGTGTTCCACACACGTGACTCACACTACTTGAGACACTTCTCCCTCGTCCCTCTTTTCGCGCACCGTTAAGGATCGGTTGTGAGCTACGTGCCCGAAACTCGATTCCTAGTGCCCTCACCCTTAAGGACGGTTTTGCTTCTGTTGCGCCTTACCCCCCACCCGCCCGCCCAAGTGCCATTTGCATCGCACACGCTCTTCGACTTCTCCGATGACTTCCAATGAGGCGTTGGTTGTTGTTAATTTAAACTTGAAACTACCGAACGGAATATTGCTAATGAGGGCTTGGAACGTGCCCTCACCACCTCAGCATCTACACGGAACGTCCACGTTTTGTGTGGGTGTGTGTGACTAGCTTCATGTCGGTCGTACAGGGCGGCTTACCTAGCCTTAGGCCCGGGGCAGTAGCTAGCACCGTGTGTCCTTCTTTTGTCCCGCTGCACGACCACCGCCGGCGGAGGTTTGTTAACGATGATGACCAGGGTGGAATTAAATTTAACTTTCACACCTTTCACTGGGTGTGGTGGTGCGGTTGTAGATAGAGAAAGAGAATGTGCGAAGAGAGAAAACCGAAAGTTAGAGGGGGAGCGAGAAAGCAAATGAAACAGTGGGTGGAAAAGCGAAGGAAAAGTTTCACCCTAATGAGACGGAGCAGCGATGGAGATGGGATGTTTGCATAGGGCCATGCATAATTAGAGAGCAAACAATGACTCAATTATCCTCTCGTATCGGGGCGCGCGGAAGGAAGTGACGGCCTGAGGTGACGTGGCTTATATTGCTTCCGATAGATTATTCGTCTTTATACGCGGAGGATCGGCTCGTCTCCTGTTGGCCAAACCTGATCTTGAAAACGAATCATGGAGAGCCTCTGATGGCGGCAGTTTGCTCAATTATTTTCTCCAATTAACAATGTAATGGTTCATTCACAAAGATAAGAAAAGTTAAATTATTTCATAATTGAATGTTTGCAGTAAATTCAAGACAGCGGAATTCACCAGCATTACAAGGTGCTTGTGCTGACATTCTATTTTTCACCTAATAGGTGTTCTTCCGCTGGCTATGGCTAGGTATTCTAGTTTCTCAAGTAGGTTCTTTACCCTTGAACAAACCCACATTTACGTAAGTGAGCTAGGAGCTTTCACTAACGATACCTAAGCTCACTTTATTAGTTACCCTTTACCAACCAATCGCCCCGTTCGTCAATCAAAGAAAGCAGGTGTCGTAGAACATGGTGCATTTTCCGATGCAAGTGCACTCAAGGTGAAGCCTCTTTGCTGGAAGAACGCTCCTCCATTCTAATCGAGTGGAAGTACCGCCTGCTCAGCGTCAATTGAGTGAAAGCGAACCGAGGAAAAAAGAAACCGCTCGGCATCACATGGTGCCATGTTTGTCATGGCAATTCCCACCCGAACATCAAACGGGTGCATTTTTTTTTTGCTCCCTACTTCTCCTTTTTGTTCGACATCTACCATCTACATCGGGTAGTAGTTTCTTGCAGGGAAATGTTTCCTTCCTGCTTTCTCTCCCTACCAATCTTTAAACCTGCAGTTTTTCTCGTGTGCGTGCTCACACGGCGACAAGGAGCACACCGTGGGAAGGGTGTTGTTATTTGGTTGTTTGTTTACAAGGTTGATCAAACAAATTTCCCGTAATTTCCTTGACAGGAACCGTACGGTCGGCTCTTTCACCAGCATAGGAAGCCTTTTGCCCGCGCGACGACGATGAGCGAGCGACGAAAACCAGGAAAATGTCGACTAGATTTGCATAAGTGCTTTTTCCTGCTCCCTGCCCCGGCGCTCCTTTTATTTTTTGTCCGTGGTACAGACGACGACGAACACGATGTTACCCTAAAGTGTTGGAATTCGCTGAAAGATGGTTGTGCATCAGTTTGCATCATTGCACTTTTCCCACTGTACACGGAAGGGGTGTGTGTTGCAAACAAGAACACGAGTGAAGAACCTTGATAGCGATGGAGTGAAATTGGTGGAGCAAAAAAAAAAAACCTCAAACATTCCGACACCATCAATTATGTCCTGTTTGATTGGGAAAGATGTTCCTTTTTCGTGGCGCGACACGAGTCGGAAAGAGGGACAATTCGGAAGGAAGAAATCGGAAATCTGTCGAAGAAGCCCCATGTTAAGCAGCACAGATTACACGAGCCGTTACAAACGCGTTTGCTTGTGTCTGCCCCTCCATCCTCTCCCTAAGCTGGACTAGAGGAGAGGATGGAAAACCTCCCGCAAGGACGACCGTTTGTTGCCTCTTTCCGGTTTTCACTTAGGTTGTGGAAGAAGGAGGCTGTAGATCGGTGGAAAACGGAACTGGGAAAAAGAAAATCTGATGTCGCCGGGTCTCACGGCAGGCGGCAGTTGATTCAGCTCGTTTTCAAGGCAAAGAAGAGGAAAAAAAACCAAAAAAGAAAGAACGTAAGAAACACTTCGCACGGGCCGACTACGAACGGCACGACGCAAACTTCGTTCAAAGATCATGCCTTACTTGGCGGTTCCATTTTTTATACTGGCAGCTTTTTTTTTTTCTCGCCCGTCCACTCGCGCTACCGATGGACGTCCTTGCCGCGTTGCTTCCATTTCGCCGGCTTTTACTTGCTTCCTTCACCGCCGTGAGTGCGCGCGAAATGTTTGTAGCTCGTTCTTTCACCTTGCTTGCTTCTTGTCGTCACTCGACGACGAGCGCCACTTCCGTTCATGGGCTCACGCCGTTCTGTAAGTGTTTGAGATTGTTGTTTCTTCCCTTTGTCACACCGCCATCATTCCCTCAACCCAGTCTGTGGTGGTTCGTGTTTGCTACTTGATGCACACCTCGTCTCAATGGTCGATGAGTTTAGTTCCCCGATTTTTGATGACTGTCGGTGTTGGTTTCTTAATTTCCCCGCATTTTGTGTTGATGGTTGCTTTAACAATTTCATTTCCGGCCATTGAGTGGTTTGAGCTAATTGTTTTTGTCCGAGAGCATTTCCTTTTTAGCACTTGAAAAGAATTTGGAAAACCGTAGCATTTTCATCAACTATCCTATTGATCTCTTCCTTTCCGCAGGTTATTCGGCACCGGTGCTTGCTCTGCCTGCCATCAGACGATACCCGCCAACGAGTTCGTGATGCGAACGACGTCCCACACGACGATAAACAACAACTTGAACGCCGCCGCCAACAACAACAACCAAAACGGCACCGCGAACAACAACAACAACAGCGCCGCCGCCAACAACAACAACAACGGCCAGTCCGTGCCGCAGCACCACGTATTCCATCTGAAGTGCTTCCAGTGCTCCAAGTGCGGCAGCCACCTGGTGCAGGGCGACCGGTACTACATGCTGGGCGGCAGTCTGGTCTGCGAGCCGGACTGGCACAAGCTGGTGAAAACGACCACCAACCAGACGAATCCGCCGCTGCGCAAGGGCAAGGTCGGCCGACCGCGGCGCTCCCGGGACTGAGATGGTCCCCGGCTGGGTCGTCCGCCAAAGATGAAACGTCCGCCCGTGCCCGTCCAGCCGCAGCAGCCATCGGTTCCGCCGCAACCCCTTTCCACGGCGGCCACGCTACCCCCGGGCGCGCTCGACGAGTCGCTGGTGTCGGCCCTCATGTCCGGCCGGCCACCGGGAGGCGCTTCATCGACGGCTACGACACCAGGCAGCGCTGCGGCAGCGGCGGCGGTGGCCGCAGCGGCAGCAGCCGCCGCAGCCGGCGTAATGCTGGACGATCTCGACCTGGCCACCCAGCGCCAACTTGCCCTGGCGCGGCTTAACGCTTCCCCGTTGCCAACGGCCACCGCCGGCTCTGCATCCGCGAACTCCGGAAGCTCGGCGGCCGCAGCTGCTGTGGCGGCTGCGGCTGCGGCAGCTGCGGCAGCTGCCGCCAACGGTCCCGACGGCCAGTCGCTGTACGGTCACCTCTACGGCAAGGAGTTGGGCCTGATGCGCAAGCTGTCCTCCATTGACGACTATCCACCCTCGGGACCATCGGCAGGTGTTCCACCGGGCGGCAATGCGTCCTCAGCCGCCATGCGCAACTACCAGCAACTGCTCCAGTCCGAGGGTGTCCTTTCGTCGATGCAGCAACATCACCACCAACAACAGCATCAGCAGCAGCAGCAGCAGCAGCAACAACAGCAACACCATCATCACCAGCAGCAGCAGCATCATCATCATCACCTCTCGCAGCAGCACCACCATCAGCATCATCCGTCTGGGCCGGTAGGCGGCTCAAACTACAACCCGGCCCAGCAACAACAGCCACATCCCAATCATGCGGCCAAATTCAATGGTGCCACTGGTGGTGGTCAGTTCAACTATCCGAACGCAGCGGGAGGCTTGCTGAAACCGTGCTATGATTACGGGTCGCCCCAGGCGCACCAACAGCAGGCCGTCGCAGCGGCCGCCGCAGCCGCCGCCGCAGCCGCCGCCGCCGCTGCCATTGCCGCCCAACACCACCAAATGCAGCCCCCGACGACCCCGTCGACGAACGGTGGCACCAATGGACCATCCAACGGTGCACCACAGATTAAGAAGGAGCTGTCCTACCCGGGAGCCAACGATCTCTATACGCCCCCTCTGACACCTTCCTCAATTGGTAGCGGTGGTTCCAGTTCGGGTCAAGGGCCACCGACCTCAAGCTGCGCTGGTTCCGCTACGACAACGGCCCTCTCGTTCATGAACAGCGGTGGAGGCACGCTGTATAGTGACGTGCACGGCCACGCAGATTCCTTCGGTAACAACGGAGGTGCAGCGGGAACGCCGCAGAGTGGTGCGAACAGTTGTATGCGCGGAGCGAAAGCGGACCCAACCGGCATGATGGCCGTCAGCCGCGGTGGAAGCTCAATTATGAATAGCCTAGCCAACGGTGGCGGCAAACTCGACACGGCAAACGCAGCCGGAACGGATGGAACCTCCGCGAGTGACCATCTACATCATCATCAGCAACATCAACACCTTCAGCAGCAGCAGCATCATTCCCTTGGTCAGCAACACCCGATTCACCAGCAGCAACATCCGATGCAACTACACTCGATGGGCCTACACGCGCACCTTGGCAGTGCCGGGTCCGCATCAATGGCATCCACCACCGGCAACAACGGCAGTGGAACGGCAGGCAACAACTCCACGCCAACGCCGGCACTGAATGGCGGCCCGGAGGAGGACGCTGACAAACTGTCCTCGCCACTGACCGGCACATCGGCGCTCACTTCCGACCTGCACGATCCGGACAACGACAGCAACGAGGACGGCTACACCATCCTCTAAAGTGGAGGTTCACTCCTTCACAAATCTCTCCAATCTGGTGCCATTTGTTAACCCTCGGAGAGACCGCCCCTCCTTTGTGCTGGACCTTTTGGGCCGTTGTCCCTGATGGGAAGATCGAATTGGAGGACTTTTCAAGGAACAACAAGAAGATCTTAGAAATATGGCCATTTATCATCGGTTCGCGCGAAATATTTAACTTGAAATTTGAGTAGCGCCATGGAAGCGATCCCATTTCTCAATCCAATGCACTGCATCGCAGTGCGTAGAACAGCAAATTGAATATAACGAAAACAACCACGACGAATCGCAATGTGATGTTAAATAATACTAGCTGTAATGATGATGTGACTGTAATTAATAATTAAGAACACTTGGGCACACGACGGCGGACGGTAAGAAATCGGACGAATCACAGCGGGGGAAGGAATTGACTTTCCAGTAAAAAACAAAACAGAATAATACGGATGCAGGAGCTCGTCTCGATGGTTGACGGCAAACAAAATGACTGAAAAGCCAATGTTGGAATCGAACGTGGGAAGGTTGATTCTTTTCACACGTGTTCGGTTACTAATGTGTCCGAACCGTGTTTGTATGTGTGTGTGTATGTATGATAAATGTGAATGAAGAAAGTGGGTGTAAATCAAATTTTCTTGAGAAATGCACTTTTCTCAAAAAAAAAAGAAATACTTAACTGAATCATAGAATAAAAAAAAGAAATGACAAAACAGGAGAATTGAAAGGCAGAAAGCTTACAGCGATACAGCGATACAATAGTGTTAAGTTAATTGTATAAATGAGGACTAATCCTTACGATCGAACTAGAGCATCAGACAAGAGGCTGTAGCTGCCAGCTCTTGATGAAAGACTAAGAAAAATGAAATAGACAAAGGGGAAGAGAAAGAGAGATACCAAACGTGGAGGTACATTCAACCGCGATGCTCCCCCATGACAAGGAAAGGGTATAGTTGAGCACTTCTTAGTATCTCCTTTCATAGCTTCTGCTACCAAAAGAACGACTTTGCCAAGACGGCCGAAGAGCTAGCGAAGGGAAGCTAACCAACTAACTTTTTGTTATTTAATTTATAAAAAAAAACCCAAGCCGTTTTGCTTTTAAGATTACAACGAGCGCTGAGGGCGCACAGGGCAACGATCACTACTTGTCCGGTGGTTGTGTGTGCATGTTGAGAAATGTGCAAAAGAAGCCAGAACCCGGGAGATGACTGAATGCCTCTCTGTCTGCGAAGGCAGGTGGACCGATTCAGAGTCTCCGGTAGAATTAGTGTTCGAACGATCATTTTTTCACGTCACGATTGTGACGGAAGGTGGAAGGGAAGATGCTGCGAAAAAGGCATGTGTAAATTATTAAACTCTGTAATTACTAACTATTATCGCATCAACCTTTAAGTATAGAAATGAACAGTTAAAAATGTGAACACAATGTGGGAACCGTAGGAAAAGCAAGTTAAAAGGTGACGAGAACAAAACATATTAGCAAAACCAGGAAGCTTACACGAGACACACTAAAAGACATGCAATGCAAAAAACAAACGCAAGAGACAAACAATGGCGCAAAATAGTTGAAAACAACAACGAATCGTGAACCGCTCAGCCGAAACACAAGATAAGCATCCCACATAAAACAGATAAATAGAACAACTGCACACCGCTCGGAGGGCTAAACGAAAAGAGCAAAGGTAAACTGGAGAACGGAGTAAAAATCCAAAGGAAAAAAAAACTTATTACGATTATTATTGACTAATGAGTAAAACAATTATCGATGTTTTAATCGCGAATTGCTAAGAAATGGTGAATGTAATTGACGTTCAAAAAGACCCTCGCTCTCAAACAAAAACTCCCTAATGACACACAAACACACTCACCCCAAATCCTGCGTTCAACCGTCTTCTTCCACGCGATGGATGTTTCTTGGTACGCACAGTTGATAAGAGGAAGGGAAAAAAATCATCGAAAACGGCATCTCTCTGTGAATATTCGTTTTAATGTTACTCAGTCAGTACACTCAACAAACTGCACAGAAACGGGCGCGTACGGATCAATGGCATGGAAGGATTCTAGTAGGTGTCGATCCAGGACAGTTGTACAAACCGACAAGCAGCGACAGAATGAGCCAACAAAACACACATGACACAAAATATGAACAAAATAAAGTCTTGGTTAGAATTCTGCTACATTTGACGATTGCCCGTATTGCTGTCAGCGCCGAAGAAGAACGTTGTGAAAGTTGATTCAAAAAATCATCCTATGAGAAAAAGAACAGAAAAAAATACAGAAAACTTAAAAACATAACAAATGCTTTTCCATGGCGTATCGAAGATCGGGAACGTGTGAAAGAAAAAACCAAACGAAATCGAAATCCGAAACCAATAGAAAAGAAATTTCCAGAAGCGGCTTAATTTAACAATGATGTTTCATTGCTTGAAAATGGTTGATGAAACATTTTTCTTGGAACATAATAATTCGGAAATATAAAATTGCTACTAACAGCAGTCAAAGTGTTAGTGCATTCCTTTTTTCGTGTTTTTTTTTTTACCATACAATTCATTTAATTGAGAAAGAACACGAAGGTAAACATGTGGAAACGGAGCAACATTTTCCTGGAAAAACTGAACAGTCTAATTTGTAAATGTTATCGATACAGATCAAAAATGTAAGAGTTTTATTTACGGAGTGTTGGATCTGGATGGAAAATGGATGTACTTTTTTTATTTTTTCGCTTTTAAGAATTATTTAAAAAGCAACAGGGCAACTTTTTTCCATGCTCGAGAACAAACGTCCCATCGGATACCGGTTTGAGGCAATTTTGAAATCATCCTTGTATTACAATTGCACGCGACTGGCACAATGACGCCTAAGCACCAACGCCTATTACTCCGCGAAGGGCAAATGTCACTAAGAAATGGGCAGCGTTCTCAGGTCGTCGCTTCTTGATAACACAACGGCCAGGCTAAAACACAACATTTAATCATGAAAATATGTGCTTGCTGCCGCAGCACAAAAGGTGGAGATGGGATTGTTTCCAGTGTGGGTGTGGGGAAACAAGTCTCACACCCACTCACTCCCTTCAACGCCTTTCCTGGGGCTCGATCGCATGGTCCCTCACAAGATGTGCTGCTGCTACTTCTTGCGGCAGGACGGAAGGGCTTCGTGCCAGAAAATCTCTCTCCAGCCGGCGTCGGGTCCCAAATTGGCCAGCCGGTGGAGGTTGTAGAGTGGATGGAGACGAAATAAAAAAAAAACGGGAGCCAAACAAAAAAGGATATGTGTGGCAGCTTGGAGGAGAAGGCCACCGATTCACGCCAGCAACAAACGCAAAATACGAAAACAACGGAAAGCGAGAAGAAAAAAGACACCGGCCGACAACAAACACAGGACTACACACGTCGGGCGAAGAAGGCGAATGAGAGAACCCAGGCGAACCGAGCGAGCTCGGCAATATTCGTGATTAATTTCAGTGAGCTTTGAAATTAGCAATCAACTAAATGGCCTCCTATCAGCCGGGACTTGATTTCGTGGTGGCATCAAGCCCGGGTTGTTTTTTTTTCCCCCTACGCTCGTCCGTCCTGTTGTTGTGTTGTCAGCTCCCTGGTGTGTGTGTGTGTGGGTGTGTTTAGCGTCCATTTGTGCGTTTAGTTTTATGAGCACGATGAGCCGGGGGAAAATGGGGAAACACATTTTCACCGTGCCTTGGCAGCTTGATGTTTTTTTTCCACAATCTTCTCACGATGGACGAAACATTCAGGGGGTGATGTGGGGGGGTATGGGTTGGAGGACGAGTATGCCAGTATCGGCATTTGGAAATCCTTTCGCACCATGAGACGACGCTCCATTCAATTGGCTCGCGTTGCTGCGAACGGAAAGTCATGCACGTTTCTTCTTCGGCCCTTTTAGGGGAATCATTTTTCCGCCCCACGGTCGCCGCCCATCCGCGCCGAGCGGGAAGCAATAAGGTGAATGGAAATCTGTGTTTCACACACAGCTAACTAAGCGCGACACGGTTGTTTCATATATCATCATCTATTAGACTAATCACAAAACGGCCCAAAAGGGAAATACGTATATTATACGGAATATAAGAAGGAGGTCGCATTTTATTCCCCGCTAGTAGATGTCCTCAGTGTTGAGCTGCCATTTAACCTTTCCATTCAAAGGAACCAGTTTTAATCACTCATCAGTTTTTTTTTTTTCACCCCTTGCGCACAAGCTCATCGATGTGTAGGTAGGAACGCATTTTCCTGCCAGCTTCACACCTTTGTTATTAACTGCATATAAGTAGCGTACGTTCGCCTAATGGCCCAATTCCACCGAGATCGAATTGTGAACGCTTCGACGTAAAATGCCGTCGAGGAGGATGGAAAACTGGTTCCAATATGGAAAAACTGGAAGCGAAAAGCAAAACCAAGAGCAGAGCTCGATTGAGTCGATTACAGGAAAGCTCCAGCCAGCCGGCCTAATTACTCACTCAATGCAAAAGTGGTTTCAGTTCCATTAAGGAAATTGGAAGTAGAATGCGTCACGGAGTGCGACTTTGGCAAGCAAACAAAGGATGAATGAAAGTGGATTGGGAAAGCGAATGGATTGATTCTGCATTACAGGAAAGAAATCCAAATTCTTTTTTTGCAAATTCACAACTTTATAACGCGTGTTTAAAATTGATTGAAAGTAATGTAAACAATAGGTAGGAGGCAATGTAACATTCAACGTTTTCTTCACTTTTGGCACACAAATGCTATTGTAAGATTTTTATTTCTGGGACTTAAAATTTTCTAAACAACTTACTTTTCCCAAAATTTACAGAATATGCATAGAATCATGGCTCATTGTATTTAATAATTGGAATAATTTGCTAGCTATGTTTTAATTTTTTCCAGCAGATTTTTTTACACTTGGCTGTCCAACTTACTTCAACATCAACGAGCAAATGGTCCCTCAAACTGGTTGTCAGAACTAGAGCTGCCCAAGCAACTAATGGATGTCATGGCTCCCTGCTATACGGAGCTAAGTTCCACCGATGCCGAAAAACTAACCGGAAGGAAAAACGGGAACCAAAAATTAGAACACACCAATTACATCGCCATTCTTTTCGCTCGGGGGTTTTAAACCCCCGGACAACATGACGGCGACGACGATACTTGCCCAAATATTGCGCACAATCAAGTAGTTTCGTCTTCTTTTTCATTATTATTATTATTTTTCCATCCGGGGAAAAGGGACACAGTTTTCCACCCGGCACTTGCGGTGCGGAAAGTAGTTTCCGGAGCCGGAGCCATCATTGTTGTCCGTGTTTCACTTCCCTGTATATATTTTTTTTTTTTTACTGTTTAGTGGTTTACTCGTCTCTGCAGTTTTCCAGCAATAATTACTAGAAAGGCAACGTTTTCCGCCCGACGAGTACCAAAGTGGCATCATGAAGACATTACGCAGCCACGTGGTGGATCTTCCCGGCCGGAAATTAGCCTCTCCATTTCGATCGCAGCTCGCCGCTACGCTTGATGAAACGAAGCACGAAGGGCACGAAGGGCATCACGTCAGCATCATCTACGCCATCGCCATCGTCATCGTCATCATCATCATCATCATCATCATCGTCGTCGTCATCCAATGCAACAGCAGCAGTGTCCCGGCAGGCATCTGAAACCCATTCAAATGAGAAACGACACCCGTCAACTCTGACGTCCTTTTCCACCGGGGCAGCCGAGGGGTGTGGGGAGTAGGAAAGGGGTTTGGATTTCATTCCATCCCACCCTCCGAACCTCCGCCCATTCCCACGCAACAACGCAATGGCAGAGTTGGCTCGAGCGAGTTGGCTAAATTGCTGTATAATTAAATATTAATTTGTTCTTGTCTTGCGCCCGAGCGACGAGATGTCCTGCCGGAGTCGCCCTCCCCTTGGCTTCCAGGGGCCGCCCGGTCTTCGGCTTTGTCTTGAGCCCCGACTGCAGCAGCCAGCGGCCGTGCCCGTCCAATTTCCTTTACCCCTACAGCGCCTGACGTATTCCTACGACGAGTCTTCACCGTCACCGCCGTCCATATTCAACACGGCTCATTTTCACCGCATTGTTTTGTTGCTGTTAATTCTTTTTTGTTTTTTGTCTTTCAGTGAACAATAGAAGCAAACGGTGCCGTCGGTGGAGAGGCAAGCTAAAACGGATGAATTCACCACAACAACAAGAAAAGGCGAATCCAAAAGGAGGCACGCGCGCAATCATCGTGAGCAGCAACCGAACTCGCCCTTCTCGGAGATGAGCGAGTGAGTGAGAAACCGGTGAAGTGAAGGGGGGAGGGGGAGGCGGGTGGTGGCAGGATTCGTTTTGTGAGAAATGAAAACGAGTGGGCGAGAAGGGCGCCCTTGGCGAACGAACTAGGAACGTGGAGTGAAATGAGACTAAGTTACAAACAAAAACAACGCAGCACGAAATGAAATGAAATTAAGTTAAATTAAATTAAATGAAAATGAATAGAAACATAGAATGGCGAACGACTCCGGTAGTCGGTCGGTTTGAACATTTAATTGTGGTTGTTCATGGAGCAGAAAAAAGGAGACTGGCGGGGAGTGGAGCGGTGCGGAGAACCCAAGAGAAGAAGCGAGAAAGTAATGCACAACGCCACTTAAGGAGTTAAACCTGAAAGCAACGAGGGTTGAATTGTGGTTTTCTATTGTTCGCTAACGTGTTTGTTATGCTGTATGTTTTATTATTTACCTTCTTGTTTGTGTATTTGTTTGCTTTCTTGGTTGTAAGTTGTTTGTTAATCTTGCTTTTACGTTTCCTCATTTTTCACATCTGTATAATTATACATCCTGCTTACCTGTTTATTTCTTCAACACTTTTTATAGTTTATTTTACCGTTAAATTTTTTTCGTATCAAACATAGTAGAAACAAATGCACCGTTATGTTTAATTAACGAACTTTCGTTAACGAACCTCCGTCTATTCCTTTCGCAGCAACAAAACGGGATGATAATTATTTGCAAACTTTTCCTGGTGAACAAAAGGCCTTTGCCTTTGAGTGGACCTGAATAAACCATTTCCTCCCCTCTTCCCCCCTCTAATGAGATAACTACTCTTCACACTTTTCCGCATTGGCATCGATTGGTTTTCAGTTCATTATTTCCACCAATTCGAAGGGTGTGTTTCGCACAAAAAACCGTAAACTCACATCCGTTTGGTTTCTCCTCCTGCGGAAACGCAACGCTTGGAGCGAACCGTGCCGGTTGATTCGGGCGCTCTGCCCAGGAGAAAATCCCCACCCACGAGTTCCAACCCCCTTCGTACGCCGGGGAAGCGTTTTCCCACCCCATTTAACAGCTTATCTCTCGCTTCGTGCAATCGTTTCCATTCGTAATTTTAATGAAGTCATGTACCGCTTCCGGTTTATTCCTTCTTTTTCGTTTTGTTTTTTTTTTTAGCTGTTGCCTCCACCATAACCCCTTTCGTTTCCTTCTCCCTCCTACCCCTCGCCTCTTCCACCCCCAGCTTTTCCTCCGCTAGCGGTAGCGAACCGAAGGCCGCACGCTAGCCGGTTTTCGTGCATGGGAAAAGTTTTTTCCTCTATTTTAATTGGTTGTTTGTTGGAGCTTCTGGCGGCTGCTGCTGCCGTTAAGGGCCGCCGTCTCGCTTTCCACCGCACCACAGCCTACCCTCGCCCTGCCTGCCCGTTCCGTCTGGGTCCGCCCCGAGGGGGGGAGCGAACCGAGGAAAGCCAGCGCACCGTACGCTCGGACGCTCTGTCTGTCGTCCGCCTAGCCGTCGTCCCGATCGTCCCGTCGGTTCTATTGTGTTGTGTAAGCTTATTGTGAAAATAGAATTATAGAAATACAAAAACCTTTAATAAAGTTAATTAACGCCGCTTGTAAATGTTTCAAGATTTTTTGTCCGCAGGCTGCCCGGAACGGTGGCCGTGACGACAATGATGCGGCTGACGTCAGGCTCGCGTAGGGCCTCAGGTAGGGCCAGCTTACATAGCTCGACGCACGGCTGTGTAGGTGAGTTGCATGTTGTTCCTCGGGTTTCCACTCTTCCCTCCCCCTACCAGTCGCTTTCCGAAGGGCGCGACTCGGGCCAGCAAGCGCTTTCGTTCGCTGCTCCTAAAAAAGGACCCCCAGCGCGGGAAGACCGTCGGGGGAAGCGGATGGACACCCTCTCGATAGGGGAATTTTCCTGTGTTCCGCTCGCTAACGACGACCTGGTTGCTGCTGCACCACTAATTAGCCTGCTTCAAACTCCTCCGCGGTGCGAGTGCGAGGGATGAGTGTAAGTACACCATGGCACTATGCGGTGGCTGTGGTGCATAGAAAATTCCCCATTCGTATGAGGCACAGATCATTACAGGCTGCACTCTTTTGTTCGAGCCTGTGGGCATTAACAAGGAATAAGTTTATTTAAGCATAATTGGCAGAGTTTATGTCTCGGCTTTGAAAACACAGCTCCGACTGGAACTCCCTCTTAGGACAACGGTAGGCTTATTTTGGCGGTTTAGTTTATGAGGCTGTTAAAATAAAACACCACTCCAATCCACATTTAAAATACATACGGTCGGTGAACTCCGACGAATAAAAAATCTGTCTTCAAGGGAAGCGCATCTCAACCCAAGCTTAAAGGCCAGTCACAATGAAACGAAGATTTCATTTTGCTCTCCTGCCTGAGGTTTGGGTTTCTTACGAACATTTACCCCGTTGTCGGGCGCATAAGGAAAATATCGCCGTACCAGGAAAAGGCGTTCCGTTGTCATTTTCTCCGTGACGCGTTCCCTGATACCGGATGCATCCGGTTTGCGCTCCGAGGTTGATATTCCTCGCAAGGACATCCCGTTGCACCGCCCCTCAAAGACGAGAGCGGAGCGACACAGGAATAAAAAATAAAATAGAAACGACCCTTCAAGACGGGGAAAACACGACCACACGGACGACGTCTGCCATCGCGGGGCGTTCTTGTGGACCGAATTGATGTAATTTATTCGTGCGGAATCAAAACGCAAACCGTAGCGCGTTTGGCGAACGGGGCCAACCCGTGTGCTTACTTTTAGAATCGGTGCTTACTTTTCAATTTCACCATTGGACCTCGAGGCGGTTGATGGCGCAGATTTATCGCAACCCCGGGAAGAATAGTTTAGCCATCTAGAGTTTTCTAAGCAGATTTAGCATTCCGAACTTTCAGTGAATTGCTCACGATTGAATTTCAAAAAGGACGCACACGCCTCCCGGTGTAACCAATGGCTCCCACACTGAAACCCTTCAGCCTTGAGACTGGACGGGTTTGTTTCCAATGTGGAAATGCGTGCACATTTTTTACGGCCACCACGAAAAATGGGCCACTTGAGCGGATAACGTATGATGATTGCTTTATAGCCTTGCTGAAATTAGCATAAAATGCGGAAATTCGAATCTCGAACTCTTAGCAAGTACACTGAAGCCTACCCTCAAACGAAGTGCAGTTTTCATAGGCGGAGTTCAGAAACAAATTTATGTTCTAGTGTTTTGCGGAAATGGTAGCTTCTTTTTCTCAGTATCGATGATCGAGCTTCGCTTTATAAAACAAATGGTGCTACTGTTTCTCTTTTTAGATAATAGTTCTAAGTCAAAAAGAGGTACTTCACTTCATCCGTTTAGGATCACAGTGAACGAAACAGAAGCTGGTAAAACAAACTAAAAGGAATAGCCTTATTTTAATTATTTGAGTGACATGCATCACTCTCAGCTGTGCTGCAGCTAGAAATCTCCAGAAGGCAACGAATTTGCGCTCGCCAAAGAAGCTTTCCAGGAAATTTCGCAGCGATCCCCAAACGGCCAATAATCGTAAATATGCTCACCCCCTCCTCTTATCATCATCCCTTTACCCTTCATAACGAAACAGCCGCCTTCAACCGCGTGTGTTGGTGTATGTGTGATCCATCTGAAAAAGAGTAGACGTAGCCGGGAGCAGCGGTGGCACTCATCAACGAGATGGCATCGAATTAATGCCATTTTGATAATTAAACCATTTACTTAATTAAAATGTGTTCCGTTACTCCCGAAAACCCGACGACGAGCGAGCGACGACGAGCGACGGAGCGCACCGGCCCGTTGCGGAAACAAAGATGGCACCGACAATCCTTTTCGAGTCCTGGGAAAACCGGTCCCTCCGTGCGTTGCGTGTCCGGGCTCGGTGGGAAGGACTCCCGGGGCCCGGGCACATTACGCCAATAGAATGGAAGTGCATTGAATGTGGACGGTTATTGAAAGGGATTTTGCATACGCCAACGGCAACGAGGATGCACGTCCCTGAAATGCTGGCCCCGGCCGTCCCTTACCCCTGACGGTTTCCCGCCACTTGCCACACCCCGCTACTCCCTGTAAGCTTATATTAGGAAAATTACCGAGCACACACACAAGTGTGCAAGCAACTGCAGTCCCTTTTTTGTGCGCCAGCCTTCCATGGCATCATTTCCTCACATGAAACGGCGAAGGAAGCGGCTTACGACTTTGGACAGTGCCTATCGCCTTTTCGGCTAGCCCTACGTAACGGGGACTTCCTCCACCGGTCAGTGCGGCGAGGGGTTAGGAACGGGGCAAAGACGGTGCTTCCGCATGGGCAAATGAAACAACGACGAGCGCCATCGATGAGGCCGCTGACACATGACAACAACCTTCAACGAACAATCAGCTTCATCGTCGTCGTCGTCGTCGTCGTTGTCATCGTCATCCTCAGCAGGGGAAGGAGAGAAAGAAACGCGGAGCGGAGTGGAGTGGACATTTATTTAGATTGAAGTGTTATTATCGTTTCGAGCACTCGCACCAGCGCAGCGATAGTCCGAAGACCGAACGGACCGAGAGCGTGTTGGAAGGGAAGGTTTAAAAACCAACGGCTGGGCCATTTTCGATTCCGACCAAAGCGAACTCGGAGTTGGACTTCCAGGTCCTGCGGTCCTCGGGACAACAGCCTGCCAGCGAGTTCGATGCGTTTCGGAAATGCCGTTTCCCGGGCAGGTGCAAAGGAGGCAGCCAGTTCGCCGGCAACAATGGAAACCTTTAAACGTACGCGCACACTGATTAAGAGTCGAGGCAGCGTCATCGGGCAGAGACAATTGTTTGGCAGATGCGTTCGCTGCAAGTTCCGTTGATTACAGATCCGATCATCTAATGTAGGAACTAGTTAAGAAGATACAGTCAAGGACTTGTTTACAAACAAAAAAAATGTCATCAGGCGATTTGAACTAAACTTTTTGGGTACAATGTTCCCGATACCTTCTCAACATTTTCTATTTAAAATTAAAATTATGAAAACTCAAGCAGTTGATGATTCTTGGAGAAAATTGTTTTCAATGATTGATTGATCAATGATTGAGTTTTCAATCAAATTGTTTTTAATTTATAATTATGTTCAACGATCAACCTTTCAAATGTTTATATAATCTGTAAATATTTAATCACACACTGTATGCTTTGTTTACATCATTTAAGTACTACTACTCCCTTCAGAATGGTCCATTTTATCAATCGTCCAATAATGAGAACCGGAAACACAGCCGGTGTACCCTTCGACGGATGATGATGCTCTCGTCCTGGTAGAAACGGTCAGGCTTCCACCGTTCGCAATCTGTCCAGGTTGTGCACGCAAAAAAAAAAAGAAAAGGGAAAGCCATGTGAAATCAAACACAATTATTGTCCGCTGGACGGCTCACGACTCGTGGCACATTACAGAACGTAACCGGTTTGCGTGAACGCACCGCGGACTAGAAGCAAACCTGCGATGCACGACATGCCTTTACGATGCTGCACCATCCATTTGAGAACATTCAATTCATGCAGGACACACTCAACCGTCGCCATTGGACCCAGCCCCGTCGAAACCCATCGAACCATGGGCTCGATGCGAAAGGTTTTCTCCTCTAATCAGGCCGGGCCACTTTTCCCAAATCACTCTCCCGAAGTAGCCGAGCAAGGAAAGCACCGAATTGACAGATGAGATTGCGTGGCGTGCGAGTGCGAGGGGAATCGTTGTAAAGTAATTGATGTGCGTTCCCCCATCGGCAAGAGGAAGGCTGTAGTAACGGGCACAATCGGATGTCAGATTGAAAACGCATCCTTACGCAGCGCTGCATGGAAGGAATTTGTTTTGCAGCACAGATTTGTCGAACCCCGAGCCGGAGAGCCCGCTTTGTCTTCGGTGGGATGCTAATTTAGAGAGTGCTGCCAATAGTGGTTCGATCGTTCGGAGTAGTGTTTGAACATTCAAAGCAAAAAAAGGATGGAACTGTGTTGGAAAACTTTGCATCCTGTCGCTAAGGTTGGACGTACTTACGTACTGTTTATGGAGTTGGTTTGCAGTGGAAAATCTCCAACGACCCTATTTTGAATCTAATTGACGCTTAGTTTGACGCTCTAGTCGTGCCGTTCGATGATTGCCGTTATGGTTTTGTCTCATTCAATCAACAACGTTTGGTTTTCGAATCCTAACAAAAATGTTGACGATGTATGGCCTTTTGCATACCTTCCGGCGCTGGAGCTGGGTCTGAGCGAGCTGATGCTTTGATTTGCATAAAACTCAATTGTAAAATCAAACGCAGTGAGTTTTCCCCAGTAAATGTTGAACAGGATTTTTGCTTTATTGATACACGAGTGAACAATCAACATAATGTTTATGGATATTTCGTGCAGTGGCTTCAGCTTAAGTTTCTCCCATGACTCTATCAATTCCAATCCTTTTTGTTTTCGTCAGGCAAACCATCTTCACCCAAAATGCAACATCCTGCTACAGGAAATAATGTAAATGATAATCAATTCAACATCGATGCTGCTTAGTAATCAATTTAACCTATCGACAAATTTAAGAATTCCCCCCCCCCCCCCTGATATGAAAGATGGTGAAATATTCTCACCCCAGGAGCCCATTTCCCGATCGATAGCTCTAGATCGTGTACGGCAGCATCTCACCCCGGAAGCATGTATTTTTCCGCTTCAATTCATTTCTTCCGCACCCAAAACAGCTGTTTGCATATTTGAGAGCATTAAACATGAGCAGAATATGTTCCGGCAGCAGCACCCGGGACGACAGGCGGGTCCAAAATTCTGCAACATAATTTTCAACAGGCGACGACTGTGGCGACGATCGGCAGTTGTTGCGCCACCCTTGTCCTCCCTCTGTCCAGCAATGCCGTTTCTGCAGAAAAACGATGCAAATTGCATCGGGAAAGCTGCAATCGAAAACCATTGGCACGCCCGTTGTCGCTTTCTCGTTGTGTGTGTGTGTCTTACAACGGTCGGTAGCGTTTTGTGGTTGTGCTTTTCTGGAAGCAGCTTCCGAGCTCGGTCATCTCGTAGGAAATGCCTTTCTTCCTCCTTCCATTGTTCCTCCTTCTTTTCGTTATCGTATTTACAAGCTCCCCCCCGAAAGATTGAAAGCATCTTCCGAGAAAGCCTGACTGAGGCTGCTGCTGCGGAACCGAAGACGATGAATATTTGATGATTTGACAGACGGAGAGTGTGTCTTACAGTGTACCTCCGCTCGCCCCCCCCGCCGCACCCGATCGGGGGAACATGTTCTGCTGCAGATGTTTCATTACAGCACGTTTTCACACTGCAGCCTGAGTGATTAGAATGGAACCGACAGTTGTTAGAAGCTGGCTCGTGCACTTGCCGCGCGTGAATGTATCTTGCAATTTTTAGTACACGTCCTTGTTAGATTATCTCCACCGCTTCCCTTGGTTCCCCGAAGACCAACCTTACGGGAAAGGACCCGAACTTTTCCACCCGAATAAGTTCATTTTCCATCTATTTATCAACGTCGGTACGGATGTTCCGAAAAACGGATCAACTGGAAGCAAGGGGGCCCGTACGGGTGAGTTAGATCGCAAGCGACTGTTTAATTTATTTCGCACTTCCACAGAATTTGAAGAATTTCCCGCCGATCAAATCGATTCGCTCACCACTTGATTCAATTTTCGTGCACTTCTGTTTCATTCCGCTGGGGTAAACTTTTTTCTTCTTATTTCGTTTTCGCCCTGCTCCCTCCGCGCTGCTGTTCACTTTTAGAACGTGAACCCGGTCCTGGCGTGAGCGACCAGGCGTCTCCATTGAACCCTGAAATGTAGCGAAAACCCGTCCTGGCGTAAGAAGGCCTCCCAAAATACCCGCACTTTCCAGGCCAGATCGCGATTCTGCTCACGTCCAACGGTCAACTGGGATGTTGCGGGATGCACGCTTGCAAGGGCCGCTTTGGAGGGAAAGCTGATAAACCCGTGGACCAGTAAGCAAAAAAAAAAAAAAGGAAAACTCCCCCACAGGAGACTTCCTCTAAATAGCATTAGCATAAATTGGCTTGAAACAATCAACGCGCATAGCTCTTGCTGATCCGAATCGTGCAGCTGCGTACGGTGGGGGTAGAGATGGGTGCAGAAACATGCTGAGATAGAACCGAGAAGAAAGCAGTTTTCCGTCGTCCGTCGTCCAGGGAACCGTTTTCCCGGAAAGCCACGGCGGTTATAATGGCCACCGCGCGGGACATTCGGCCACCTCGTCAAGGGTTGAAAAGCCGGCAGCCGCATCAGCCATCAGGGCCAGGATGATTGCACGTAATAAGGCATGAACGCTGCCTAATGATCTCATCCCACTCTCGCCCACTCCCCGGGGCCCGGGGAAGCGTCTACTGATGAGCGCGGAGAGGCGGCGGTGAGATGAGCGTGAGCTGCAGTCAGCTTCCACGTCGCTGGCACGTCTTGTGACAAGCGCCTGGACGGTGAGTGAGTGAAAGCTAGTGAGAGTGAGAGCTCGAGCGTGTGATTTCTTCCGTTCTTCTTGCTAGCGTCGACCGCAGTAGTCCCTGGCTTGTTTTCCCGGTTCGCAATTGCCTCCCGTTCCCGTTCCGCCAGCCAACCGGCTCGGCTGAACTGTCCTCTTGCTCGTTGGAGGGGTTTTCCGCACTTCCTCCCACGTGCCACGTCGCCTCCCTGCGGGCCACCCGGCCGTAATGATGTACATCATCCATGTATGCATCGTGGCAACGTCTATTAATGTAGAACATGGCGTACATTAGTATAATTGGACATTAGTGGAAATGAAAATTTTTGCCCTATTAGCAAAAGTGGTATTAATTATAGTGCTGCCTCAGACCCTCTCGTGAAGGAGTGGGGGGAAGGGGGGTGGTTAGGATTGGCCCTCCGGAGCGTCGACTCGTGCTGCTTGAAAGCAAAGGAAGTTGGAACCGACTGTAGGAGTATTGGGGCTCTGCACGCGCACGTTGACGCAGCAGGCATGTGGGTGGCATTTTCCTCACCAAAAAAAGAACACACATACACCCCCAACTAGCGAATGGCAACCGATTGCGAATGATGGTAATGATGATGGCGGCGATGGTAATGATGATGATTACGGGAGTGATAATTTGCGACGGCGGTAGGAAATGGGATTCTTGTTTTATGCCCTCGGTACGATTACCTTACGTTCTTTTGTGCGTGCACACGACTCGCCGAAGGACATCGACACATCAGGATAATGACGGCGAGAGCAGAACGCAAATATGGTTCATCATCTGTCTTCATCGGAGGCGTCGTCTTTGTCTGAAGGTTCGGAATAATTCGTTTTTCTTACTCTTTTTCTTACAAGTGTCTTACCATTTTAATCACTTGAATAAGGTACATACACACATTTAGCAAACGAACATTTCTAATCAGTTTCAAATTTACTGAATATTAATTTAATTTAATTCCATTCAATACTAAAACACCTCGCTTGCTTCTGAAAAAATAATTTAATTTCATTCTCTGCATACAAAATCGACATTTCAAAGCCTCTTTATTAAATCGGCATCATCTAATCTTTTACGGCGAGTAAAGCTTAATATGAGGAATTTAATTGAAAATTTCCTCGAAAATATTCGCAACCATCATCAAACGCCGGTTAGATGTTTTGAGAGCTACGTATCCAAAAAACCTCTCAACCAAAGCTCGACTCTAATGCAGCGGTAATTTCCCACATCGCCCATTAAACTATTATAAATTTTTAAATGTTTTCCTCGTGTATGCTTCTCGTGTTTGCAGCGTGGAATGAGTGCCTAGATGCAGGTATCTTGGCGAGAAAGGAAAAAACCAACCCGGCCTGCAAAACCCAGCCCCAAACCGACCGCCAATCTACGTGAGCTCATACAATTTGAATGAGGCCCGGTGTTTCCGTGTGTTTCGGGCGCTTAAATAGGGAGGGTTCCGTGTCGTGGTTTTCTGCTCTCCTCCTTCTCCGCACCCTCCCACAGTGCCCTTTCGATGGGTTGCTGTCCCGTACCGCCTCGGGCTACACCGCGTGGTAAGAAATAAGTTTAACCACCCGCAATGGCTACGGAAAGAAAACTCATACGTGCCTGTACCCGTTGCCGCGCCTTTTCGTTGTGTGCCGACGACGGGAAGAAGAAGCGCCCGTAACCGACCGGGGAACACACTGGAAGGTCAGCTTTTATGGCGATTATGGCGTGTCTGGTGGAAAACTCCCTCCATTTTCGAACTGCCCGGCACCGTGTCAGGCCAATCGGTGTCGGTGAGAGTGTGAAAGGGGTTGGGGGAGGGATCGGTCGGAGGTCACTGGTGTACATGTCTGGATGGTTATAACAGAATAATAGAATTGGAGTTTTGGGAAAGCGGCCTGCTCAATAACCTAAACACGCTGCAGTAAAAGAATGTAGAATCGCTACAAGATGATCCCTAAAAAAAATTTCCCAACCGTTTTATAAGATAGAAAGTTATTGTAAGCCCGTTTTAAAGGCTCAAAATATAAACATGGTTCAAATCAGTTCACCGTTAACCTATCACAAATACCTTTTTATTATTCCAAATTGGTTCAATACGTTTCGATGCACCATTAACTTTGCACAGCACTGTAACTCGTTTGCACCTTCCCCCACGAGGGGCCGGGGGAGGTAGTTTTCCTGGCGGGGGAAAAGCGGAACGCCTATCGGCTACGTGCTCGGTGTCTCGGCGGTTGGAGCAGTTCAATGACAACGGCTACTCGACACGTTTTCCACCGAAATCCCCAACCCGACAATTTTCCCCAGAGGAGCGAATCCGACTGGGAGGACATGGGAGTGCATGTCGGTGGGGGTAGGGGCGCAAGGCGAGCGCGCGCGGATGGGAAAGCTTAGCGCAAGATTTGAAATTCAATGTAGTGTATGCTTAATTAAATTTTAACTATTGGACTATTTAAAGTGGAATAATTGGTTTCGTTATTTCCCTCCCGTCCCCATCCGGCGGGAAGCCGGGCTCGAGGCGGTGGGGGTTGGGGGGGTGGGGGGGGGGTTTGCTGGGGCGGTTTCGTTGGGTGGTTTTGTGCCATTGTGGTACAGTGTAAGCTAAGCTTGCCAACGTGCTATCGATAGCACGGCGTTTCGGGTTTGCGAGTTTAAGGTGGCTTTAAGGGTGAGAACTTTCCTTTGCTTGATTTCATCCCTTCGTTGTTTAGTTTTATTTTTCGAATGGATCGAGAAACAATAGCAGCTCCGCCCGGTCGAACGGTTCACTTCGATTGTCACCACGTACCGGTAAGCGTGTGTTTGTCCATGTGTGTGTGTGTGTGTGTGTGCGTGTCGTTAGGGAAGGAAAACAATACCAACCACGTTCCAATAAGGAAAAGGGCTGAGTAACAAAAAAAGGTGGCATGGTGTTGAACCATTAAACTGGAACCAGCTGTATCGAGCGGAAGGATTCTCATTTGAATTCATTAAACGAAAGGATAATGCGGTGGCGGGATAGCAAATAAAGGGTGCTTAGAAATCTAATTCCAAGAGAAAATTTGCCATTCGATCCAATTTTAAGGAACAAAAAACCATTGTCAATTGTTTTGGTATTTAACGAAACAAGCTTTACTTTAATGTTTGCCATAAAGTCAAAATTAACCTTTACTTTTTGGCCCAGTTTAAAATACGTGCACCGAAAACGATTTATTTTTATTTTCACACACATTTTTATTAAAACTGAATCAATCAGTTTTAAAGGTTTTCTTTTCTTTTTACTAATTCCTCAGGTCTAATCTGATTAAAATCATGCTTCCACCCTCGACTCAGCGAAAGAAGAGGTCGTAAGGTTGGTTGAGTGCTGCGATTTGAATGCTAAATAACATTTTATTTGTTATATTTGAATTCAAATCGATGTTTATTGCCATTGATTTATGGTTCATTTGACGTTTTGAATGTCTTCCACCAGCAGAACCAGCGTGCGCCATGGTTCATTCAAAACGCTAACCTGAAGCTGATGTGAGAGAGCTCTAGGCATGACTTACCGAAGGAAACGTCCCCTTGCACGGGGAAGGACCAAATCGGACGCTTCAGACTGACGCCAAACTGTTGATGTTTGCGCGCGAAACGCTTCACTGCCGCACGAGGCGAGACGTCGCGGGAATTTGAATTTCTTATGTAACTTTCTTCTATCAGTTCACGTTCGGGAGGGATTTCGGTTTTCCACCCCATCACGATAATGTTTCGTTGTTTGGAATATCAATCGATGCCTGGTGTTTTTCCGCAACCGATTCCTTCACTGTCGCCATCCACTTCTTGTCAACTTCCTGTGGTTCGCTTTTTAAATGTTGCCTTTTTCAGCAACATTTATGCTCAAACATTAGGTTTTTGTTTTGTTTGAATGAGCTGCGGGTGAAGGCCGGAAAAATAAAATCCCGCAAAATCAAACGTTCGTGAAAACAACAACAACCAAAAAACATTTTCCGCTCCATTAAGTTTCCCCCGGGATAACGATAATTCCGCCGTTCGTCTGCTCGTATCGGCATTCCGCTGGAGACATGTTGAACATCACTGTTATAAGCAAAAGCAAATTAACGAGCGTGTAATTTGTTCCTTTTTTTTTCGACACTCCAAATTAATGGAAGTAAAAAAAACATACACACAATCCACATTCCATAAATGTTTTTGAAAGCCCGATAGGAAGATCATGTGCGATACGCAGCACACAGCATCGCGAAGTGATCCGATGAAATGTTTCATTCGTTATAACACGGAACGAGGAAAAACGCACGCGGTGAGATGATAAAATTTGCGTTCCCCAAAAGGACCCGTTTCCCCGTTGGGACGCGCATGTACGTCGGTATGTTTTATGAGAAAAGTATTTGCCGTTCGCCGGAGCATGTTTTGAGCTGGTTTTTTCTGTTTTTGTAATGCGTTATTACCCAGCATTAATGGTCTACGAACCTTCCATCCCTGCTATAACACCGTTACTCCCGCACGCCCTAAAAATTGCGCTTGGGGAGAAGAAAAAAAACCCCGCGTGACAATATCCTCGCCCGGCACGAAAATCAGGCCCAAACGCGCGCACTACGGTGTCACGACAGGCGATAATAAATTGAATGCATGTTGACCCGAGTTTCCGGTGTATCCTGTCAAGCGAATGCGACCTGCATTCCACCTTTCGCGTGCTCCTTTTTTTATTTTAACCCGCTTTTTTGTGTGCTATCGAAATGTGTTGCACTTAAGGGTGCATAGGGGGGGGAGGAGAATGGCCTTAGTTTTTTCCCTTTTTTTGTGTGTGTCACGGTGCTTCAGGTTTGAACCGCGAAAGGCTCAATACTCAATTGTTTTTTTTTTGTATTCCTTCAAATCATAGAATGATAAACGCATCGAGTGACAACGCTTGACATTTCTGACGTATCGGCCATTGGGCTGGATCACGTGAGGGGGTTGGGGGGGGGGGGGGGTGGGGGGGGGGGGTTGGTGGTGATGTACGAGCGGGCAAAAACTAAATTCAATTTAGTTTATTGATCTCGGCTCCGAAAACCAACGCGTATTTATTTCTGAAAATTATTATATTTCTGACTGAAAATATTATATTTTTCCGTTAATCGTTAACGGCTAGCTTTTCATTCCAATAATCGTCGAAATCTGTTTGTTTCCAGTGTAGTTAGTATTGGAACCTTTGTTCCTTTCTAAATTTCCAATTAAATAAGACACAATTTATCACAAATGGATGTCGAATGAAAGAAGCACGTTGCTTTATGGTACTGATGTTGATTCTGATATGTTTGCCATTCATTCCAAAATTTGTAATTTCTATCGACATCGCAAAGATGGAATATATTAGAGAATACTTTATACATTTTCTAAAACTCTATTTCCTATTGCTTACTACCCTGTTTTCTCGCACAGGACACGGTTGTGGTGACCCTTCGTCAAACGCATCCCTTTCGTCCTCGCAACTTCGGCGGCTGGCTAGGTCTTGGCCAACCATCTGCCGGCTGGTGCGTTTTGGTTTCCGACGACGCTCCAATGAGTCTAACCACGGCGAGGTTCCAGTGCTGGCTGCACGACCATCCTTTCGCAAAGTGCATCCAACGCACCAGGCTCCTGCTGTTGGTTGTTGGGCTCAAAATCGTTAGAGATAATGCGAAAGGTTGCAAGCAGAACCCTGCAGAGCCTTTCTTTTGCGTCAAGTTCGCACAGGGGTTTCCGCTAGCCGCTTTATCTCCGCCCTGGACCTGTTCCTTGTAATCGTAAACTCCTAGCTCCTACTCCATGCGGGTTGCACCCATCGGGTGGACGGAGGCTCCTGGTCTAAAAAAAGGAAGCGTAATGAAGACCAAGCAAAGGGAAGAGATCCTTTAGAAACACCCGAGCACGATGAAGCGCTGGGAGGGGAGTGTGCAAATAACGGCAGTTTATTTGTGCGTTTGGGGTGGATTTTACCGGCAGGAACCGTCCACCGAATTGACGCCGGCCGAAAACGGCTGCACCCACAAGGAATCACGGTTGGACGGCAGGGCTTTCCACGTCGCGCACTTCGTTGTAGGTATTTTCGGTGTGCTGCACATTACGTTCAGACTGGCGCTGCACGATTGCGTCGTGGTTAACTGGGTGTCCGCCTGTTTCGGCTTCCGTCCAGTTCCTGGCCTCTTATCGCCGGGAGGTCAGAAGCGGGTGACGATGTTTCGATTTAATTTCATTCACCACACACCGGCAGCTGAAGTGAGCCAGTTCGACGTGAGAGGCCGATACAGCGAGAATGGACGCTTACGGTGCGCGCTATTGGCGCACGCATTCCGGATGAGGCCAATCGACAAACCGCCGGCGGAAGCGCATCCGTGCGACGATGCTGGCGACGGGCATTGATTAAGAATTACAGCTGTTGATGTTATATTGGCTTCCTAGCGTTGGTCCGGTTTAAAACTCCCCCCGAAGGACGCTGGGAAGGCTGGGACGTCCTCCACCTTCTCCAGCAGCGGCCCGATCCGCGATCCGGTAAACAAGTTTCCGCGTGGATTGGATTTAATCTGATCAGAATTATAACAAACGGCGTCCGGCGAGCGATTGCACAACGGCCAGGTAAGCGGATCGTCGCTTCGACCGAAATGGACACCGTTGGCTTCCGAGATCCAGGAAGGATGTTGCCCCTCTGGCATGGGGTTTCGGGGTTCGCGGGATGGCGGGGAACTTCACCACCAATCAACGACAACGCCGGCGAAAACGACTCGCCAACGTTGGCCGGGTTCGAACGTGGGATCCTTCTGTCCGTCCGACGGAAAAGTCCCTTGTATCGACGACGACAACGACGAATGGTGAGCCGTTACGACGTGGATTGCACGTGAGCTGCCGCTCGCCGCCACACGATGGAAATCATTACGCGATGGCGCGATCAGGTTGCCAGGGCGTTCCCGGGAAGGACATTCGGGAGACCCAGGTCCGGTTCCGGGTTTCGCGTACCGCACGGCCATCGCCATCGCTGCTTTGTTGCTGGCGAGTGAAGAATAAGCTCTTCCACGCGGAATCCCGTCCCTGAGAAATCCCGGTGGGTGGATGGGGGGGAAGGTGGTGTCCTTTCTCCCGCGCTTTGATTAATCATTCCGGAAGTTTAATTAACGAAATAGCAGCAGCCAATCGCAGCAAGTGCACCCCTTCCGCAGGGGTGGGTTTTTGTTTGCTGTCGACGATGGCGGAAGGTGCCAAGGTTTGTGGATGGGCGGCTTACCCTTCTGTCACTCAGGAGCGCGAAACGAACGAACGATCCTGCAGGCGAAGCGATTGTAGTCGGCGCAAAAGCAGCAAACGAAGCCGATGCCCCGGCCACCCCCCCCCCCCCCTTCCCCAACACCGCTCCTGCTAGCAAACCCTGGAGGGGCGAATTAGTTAATTAGCACTTTTCGAGATGAAAATTGCCCTATACCCATCCCGATGGCGTCGATGGAAGGCGATGGAAATCCCACGCGCAAAACAGACATCTACCGGGTGGGGCAGGATGAGGAAACGGTAAGCCAAACGGCACAAGGCAACCATTTCCTGGCGTTTCTTGGATGGATGGAAACGGCCACTGCAGACGGAGCGGGGCGAAAAGGGGTTTTATTTTTCGAAAGCCAGGCCGGGCTCATTACATTATCAAAGTGTACCCTGTTTGTAGTGGGCCGGTACCACCTTCCCGGTAGCTGGTATCGAAGCGAATGGTGATGATGTTGACGATGATGATGATGATGATGGTGATTTGGCAGAGTTCACTATCACCTCACCGGAAACAGTGCGTTCAATCGGGGAAATGTTGTTTCCTGGCATCAATTAGGAAACAAACCCCAAAGGGTGGTTGGAATAAATAAATACCGACTGTGTTCAACTACAAAGCATTTAAAATCGCATACAAAACGGTACATTGTATACATTAATTTGCAATAGAACATTCAACTTTTCTGGAACTGGAGAAAAGTTTGATGGGAAATGACTAAATGAAAATGATGATTGCATTCACGTCGAAAAGATTAGATTTGTGCTGGCTTGCGTGTAGGCACACATTGCAATCTTTTCCCAAGGAAAACCCAATTAGCCAGAGTTTTTTTTCCCGATTCTTTTCTGCGTCAAAGTTTCGTCACGCAAATGCATAATTCCCTGCGCTGCACGAGATCGAGAAGCGAACCCGTTGGAAGAAATTGTCCAATTTATGTTTCTGACGACAACAGCGAAAGGAAAAGGACACCATCGTGCCATTGTGTTCGCTTGTGCTGGGTCCTTTTTTCTTTGATCCTGCCCCTGCCCTAGTCGGCTAGTCGGCGGCTAATCGTATTTTTCCCAAACGAAATCAAATCGGCCTGTGCCTTGGCGGGCCGTGTTTTGCGAGATTAATTAAAACACGCCAACCGGTTGCCGAATGCTGTCCCTAAGAGAACCGGTGTTTCTCGCCCGGAACCCGGCACTCGCTCACACTTTGCATTCGTCAGCGTCGGTGCGTTTCACCATGATGCCGTTTGGGAAAACGATGCGGTTCCGGCTGCGGAAAAATACAGAAAAGGACGAGTAAGAGGCGTCGCGCATAAGGAGCCTCGCATCGGTCTCGCCACGTACGGTTGCTATAACGGAATCATCTTGCCATCGTTTCGGACAACCAACGATAGACTTCACCGAATGAAGGTAGAATTTTGGCACCTCGTTTTTTTGTTGTTGTCTTCTTCCATTATGTTTAGACGGCTGCGATTAGAAAGCTAGGAGCTAGGAATAGCAGCAAAACTAGAGGAATATGTCACCCACCCACTCCCGGCGGGGGTGGCGAAAGATACGCGCGAAAGGAACACGATGTCGTGTCGTCGCCCTCGATTGACGAATGTCTCGTCAGTTGAAATTGTCCCAATAGGCAAACACACACACACAAAAAAAACAGAAGACAATTTTTGGCTCCGGCCGTTTGTCGCAGCGTGTTCGTGAAAAGCCGACATAAATTCCGTGTCCGTCTCCTCAGAATTCGCACCTAGTGAAACGGCATCAGCATCGGAAAAATCCGGACTCTCCAAACAAACAGGCGCTTGCAGAAAACATCACTCTTGTGTTCCGTCGCGCAAGAAGCGATTTGGTGTCCGTATCGTCGTCGAGTGCAAACATTTTTATTTTGCTTCGACTGCATCGGTTGACGCATTGTTCCGCATTTTCGCCGATGTCCGCGCGATACCAGGGATCGGTACGATGTCTTGTCCAGGGCTCTCTTTGAAGTTTTCGAACCTCGGAGGTCCCCTGACGAAAGGTAGTTTTAGAATGATCCAACTCACGCTCTGCTGGGACGACGGGAAGTTTTAACCTTTCCATCGTGAAAGCTCCACGAGTCGGTGACTAATTTTCCATCTAGTTCATCCGATCTCCACCGGCCGGACGGGGAAAGACCACTCTGAGCGATATTTTAGACGATTTAGGCCTCTTTTTTGTAAACGTTCCCGCGAAATGTATCTCCCAAGCAGCGAAATTAACTGCAGCACATTGTACATGGCGATGGAAAACACCGTCTCGTCATCCTCGCGAGGACCAATGTGTGAAAAACCGTCCCACCTTTCGACAGTCTCCTTCCATTCGAAGCGATCGAGATGTCTCTGGCACATCTCACGTGTCCTTCCGTGCCACCAGCAGTCCAGCAGTTCCCAGATGCAACGTCAATGCAACGTCGAATGCATCCGTCAATTAGCGAGCAAGGTTTCGCGAATCGACACCGCGAAACGGACATCTTTCGGATGACTTTGAGTGGTAGAATCCTGCTGCTTGTTTTTTTTTTGCAAGAAAAAGGCGCAGGAACAAATTCCAATGGACTGGAAAAAAAAATGGAAATCCATTTGACTAACAAAAAGACAAACACAGCGACACAAGAAGTCCCACCCGGTTCTTCTCAGTGACAACTGGTTTTTTTTTATCCTTTCCCCCTACCTCCCTATCTTCCTGAGTGTTAAAGGAAAGCCTGCCTGCAACGGTGGCCGTTTCAATCCAAATGAATCAAATTAACAAGCGAAAAAGGCGCGTTGCAGCGAGCGACTATGCGAACGTCTAAGCAGCGGACGGAAAAGTTAGGCCATTCAGGCGAGCGGCGTCGAGTGGAACGCCACCTCCGCCAGACGACGGGAGTCAAATGACGGTGGAAAAGATTGCACACAACCCACCCCCGTCGAGGCCGATAATGAAGAGGAACAATAATTTGAAAACTTTCCACCCCGGGAATGTTCTAATTGAGGATCGCATGTTTAATTGGAATTATTGAGCTGCGCGTTGTTTCACGTTTGTTCTTGGGCGGTTTTTGACGAGCTGAGACACGCAGCCAAATGGTCGTTTGCTTTTTCTCTCTCCATTTTCCAATGAATTTGTCCGGCGCGTGAAAGTGAAAATGGCCCGATTATAGGCTTTAAACCGGTTCGATAATGGGTAAAGACAATTGGACAGTTAACGACCTGGCAAACACAAACATGAAAACCAACCCGCACCTTCGTTTGGTACAAACAATCTATGAACACAGTCAAATCCACTAGGAAGGAATTTGCGGGGTGGGGGAACAAGGAAAAAGCAAAGCGCAACTTCTTCCGACGGAAATCGAAGAACGCAAGAAAAAGTGGCAAGTGCTAGCAGCAGCAGCAGCAGCAGCAGCAAATCAATGCGAGAATGGCAAACGGCAAGACAATCAAAATACTGCCCAAAAAGTGGTCGAGGTGATTGGAAATGAATATTTATATCAAACCTAAGCTTTTAATGATGTCTCGGCTCGGGTCGAATTGTAGCTCCATCAGTCGTCGATGCATTTTCGCAAGCGTCCGAACTGGAAGTGTTTGGCATTTGGGTTCTGGTGAGGGGGATTTTTTTGTTTTTGTTTGCTCGATGCAGTTGAATTTTAATGGTTAGAAAAATTCCTCAGACGTCGGAATCTGCTCATGGAGGATTGTTTTTCTTTTTCCAATTAGGAATATATCTGTTTCGAAAACAGGCGATTGTGGCATTTACGTGCAAAGATCCATAGGGTTTTGGGATGGGCCTCAAGGATTTTTATTATTGCATTTAAGTAAAGGCCCAACGATGTTTTAAATATTTGTTACCAAACCAAATTGTTTTATCAAGTCTGCTGTATTTAATATTTTAACATTTGAAAACACAAACTCAACTCACAATAAATTAATTTTAATGCGAAAAAAGGTGACAAAATGGGACGGGAAAAATCAATTCAAAAGAAAAAAAAGAACATATTGACGTACGCACTCCAATCATGTGCCAAATCAGAAACTTCTCGTCAGCTTCAAATTGCTAAAGTCGATCGGTAGACGCATGAAAATGCAAATAAAATAAACTTCTCCAATTGTTCGCGACCAATACGGCACTCTCCTGTTTGAGTCGTTCAGCCTTTTTGCACACCGTCCAACCTAGGAACCCTCGGCTCGCATTCTAACATCGATGTCCCGACCGGGTTGCAGCAAACACACCTATAGCTTCAGCCTAGAGGAAGGACTTTTCCAGAACCACACCGAACCAAAAAAACACTCGGCACAACGGCAACGCACGGTAATCGTACATATTGGTTTACCGGCCAGCTGCGTGTCCACAGACGTAGCTTGCAGACGTAGCGCGAGACTCCAACCGTCCAGCTTGCTGGGGAAACCTGCTCTGTTACCTGTTTTTCTTCCTCTGCCGACGACAGAGCGTGAACTGCACAGCCGATCGAATCCTATTGGTCGGCTCGGGAGGAAACCTGACGGGACTACATTATTTATTTATCGTTAGAAGTTAAATTGAGTTTAGAATTTCAATTCGCGACTAATCAAATTCACATTTGCGCCAAATATTATACACAGAGTCGAGACGCCGGGCCGACGCCCGGACGGCTTGAAATCACCGGATCGGAACTCTGCTTCGAGCTGGTCCGCGTGTGGACGAGGTGTCGAGCAAAAAGTGACAACCGAAAGGCTGCGCCGGGAGGCCGCAGAACTTTGCCGGGGTTTCGCTCCCAAACACAAACTTTGCCAATTGACTGCAATTTGGCGCACGCTGAAGGCTCACGTTGGTACTGGTCGCGAAGAACAAACTGAGTCCACGTTCCCGGGTGCGCCAGCAGCAAATCAAGGTCCGGTTCAGTGCGGTGTTGGGCTCTTTCCAGCAGGTCCCGTTGCCGGAGGTGGACCTCACTCGAAAGCTGCGTCGGCGAAGGCGGCAGCTCCATCGAGACGAACAATTTACACAGTGCGTCGAGAGTCGAACAGCCAAGGACTCGCGGCTCGCGGCGAACAGCTAAACTGCCTAGTGCGGTAGTTTTGCACTCGAATGCACCCGGCTGCACCAAACCAAACGCGAACGCCGTCGTCCTGGGGCTCTGGAGCTCCGGCTTCAGCAGCAAATCACGGCAGCTCGGCGCGGCTCCTGCGATTGGAAAGGTTCGTGGTGGTTTTTGTGTGTCTCGATTGCCCGTATGCGTGCGTTTGGGGGCGATATATGCAACCAGTTCCCTTTTCCGGTTCCTGCTTAGGACAAGCATACTGGGACCTTGGCAACGACAGTACAGCGGCTGAAAAAAAAAGAGGGAACAAACAGCCCCAAAACAACTTCCCAGCTCGACTGCGAATGTTTTAGAATCGTATGTTTTTCTGAGGCGCTAGAAAAACGCAGACACCCAGCCCTGCCGATCGGTGTTTGTACAAGCAACCGAACCCGAACCGCCGAAAACATTGCCCGCTTGGCTGGGTAGGTCGCGGTACGAAGTTTTTTTTTGTTGTTGCTATTTCTTCCGGCTCCAAAGGCTCCACCTCCGCCTGGGAGCTCCGAGCAAATGACGTGAGGTATGCAGTTTTTGAACCGTTCGAAAGTAAACTGAGCAATTAGTTATTTGGGTGAGCAAAGCAAACAGACCTTCCTCTTTTCGCATCGGGCAGTTTGAAGGCTTCCAATGGGTGCGTTTATGCATTACTTGCTACACTGAGCAATCTCTACAGGCGTCTCGTTTGGTGGAGCAAACACAAGGCCAATTTATTTGTGATGGAAACATTATGCAAACTTCCTTTTATAATTCTTGACATCTTGAGAACCACCTTTTTCCAATTTCAAACCTATTTTTCCCATGTAAGCTCGTAAGACTTGCTCCAATGAAGCGTTCGTAACATTCGGCAAATGTGACACACAATAAAGGAATCCGTCTCTTGTCGCGGGCCGATTGGTGTGCGTTGGAATTATTTTCAATTTATCATCCGCCAGATGAATCTGACAAAGCGTAGGGAATGCGTACACAAATTTGCATCATAAATAACATGGTTCCCGCAAAAGCTAGATGAAAAACCCTGTGACTCAACTGATATCAATTTGTCCCGCTTGCATGCAGATTTACCATAGGTCGCATTGCATCGGACGAGATTTATTCCGTTACTTCGGTACTGCAACAAGAAAGGAAACCGGAACCACCGAACGACGCGAGCCGGATTCGTGGACTTCCGGCCATTTGCCAACCATTTGTCAGCTGGTGAGCAATAATTTAATAAAATGAATTGCTCCTCCCCGTCCGTGAGCGCTCGCCGAGCCTTCCGGCGGCCGGGTTATCATGCTGACGGACAAGTGAAACCGCGTGGTGGGCTTCGGTCGCCACCAATCGGGAACCAGTCGATCGCCATCAGGAAGTCCCAGCAAACTGGGGCAAACGACGGACGACGACTCACTCTGGACATTTCTACGATTCATGAAACATTCACAATATTATCAATATGAATAAACGCATGCTTGCAGGACACGGCGCTCTGACGAAGGACACTTTCCCTGTGCGATTGCAGATCGCCAGCGTGCAGCAGTGTTCCGCGAATGGAAAACAGATTTTTCTGTCTCTCCAACCCCTCTAAACACCCCCCCCCCGCTTTCCATGGACCGAAAAGCAACGGATTGCAATGCATTGTCCACGCACGTTGCGTTCGTTCATATGCAATTTTTCAATTTCCATACGATGTTCGGTACGGATTCGGAATCTGTTTCTGAAATTTCTAGCAACTCCTTTTTTTCTAGGAATTTGTTATCAATTTGTGAGTGTTGTGCATTGCATGGATTTATAAAAATCAATTAAAAACACGATATGTTGGAGAATAAACCAAAATTCACAAGAAGGTGTTTATGTATATCACTGAGTTCCAATTTTGAGTTCTACCAAATGACGCAATATAAAACTCTTCAGCAAAAACAAGGTAATTTATTCAATTCGACTAATTAAGCGATTTTTTACAAAATGTCATGTAAATAAGGTAATGAGTAATCACTATAGACTTATCTTTTCGAAGAAGCGTCAAACAGTGATTCCAAATATTTGCCTAAAAACACAGATTGTTGAAGCATAATGCAATGGCTCTTGCAATAGGCAAATTGCCATATCCGATCAGTCAGGGAACGGTATTATACGCACGTGGCACGTCCGGTTGGTGGACTGCCCGAGTGACGCATCCTTTTGCCGAACGTCCGAGGCGACAAAATTCAATATTGTCAACTCAATCTCCGTGCCCGACGTTCGCATGTCCGCTCGACGCTGCTTCCAGACAGCGTGCCGGTGTATTTCCGGTCTTACTTATCGTTATGAATAATTTCTGCGGTTCAATTATGGCCGGTTCGATCAGTGTCTGTCTGAACGGACGGCTGACGGGCGCACTGAAACTGCACCGAAACCGGAACCGAGCGCGCCCCTGCCGTCCGATTCGAAAGGTGTCCGAAAACGGCCGGTGTTCGGTGTCCGTTTTCCTGCCACCCTTCCCCCCCCCCCCCCCCCCATACCCTTTTGGAATGCTCGCAGGCAAGGCAAGTGTTGCGCCAGCAACGAACTGAATAACTTCCTGTGTGTTCATTTTTTGGGAGTTTTTTTAAATCATTTTTTCCTCCCTCACAAGCCATTTTGAGATTGAAGGAATGGAGGGCAAAAACCCCTGCATATGGCTGGGCTATTCGACACCAGACGCACCCGTAGGCGTTAAAGGATGTCCCGAGGCGCCCGGATCCTTGCACAACGACCCGAACGGTGCACGGCTAGGGAAAACGTGTTAAATGTGCATGGGCAAATCAACCGGGGCTTTTTTGCATCCCCAACTCCAGTTTTCCAGTCACTTTCAGCCCACCGGTGGGGGATAAAAAGCTGTGCGCTGACCGGGCTCGACCGGGGAATTGTTTCAACGCCACGCGAAACTTTGTCACCGGTCCAGAAAGTGGCCCATTGGGGCCCCGGGAACACCGGAAATCCGACCGGTGCGGATGTGTCCTTGGATGCGTTTAGTCAGGGCAAGCTTTACGGACCAACTCGAACTTCCCCGGGTAGACCAGCAGGCCCGTTGTTGTGGCGTTGTTTTAGGGTTTAATCTAACTGTTGCAGGATGAGTTTCCCCTTTTGTTTTTCTTTCGTTTTTTTTCCCCACGGTATCCCCAAACCCCTTTGAAGTTTGGACCTTTTTTCTGGGGAAGCGTAGCAATGTTGTGCATCGTGGCAAGGGCTTTTACTCCGCGAAATTGAGATCAGAAGTGACGCCAACGTTTGACACCATTTGCTCAAAGCGCCGGACGCGTGAGTCGACTTAGCGAAACGAGCGAACGTTAACTCGCCAGCACAATGGCAGCCAAATACTTCCAACCGGTTACAGTCCAGTTTAAAAGAAACACACACACACACACAATCTGGAAACTGTCAATTTCATAGCGTGGGATCAATCGAACCGCTTTACTAAAACAATCATTTTTTTATCCGCGTTTTAGCACCTTCAAAAAGGGTTTACTCGCGACGTCCTTTGCCGGGGAGTCTTCGAAAGCCTACGCCGAGATTGGCGTAACTGTCGCTCTTAGGTCAGCTGAAATGCGTCAACACTAAGCACGCGGAAAGGCGGCCCCGAGATCGTGTTAATGGACGATGAATGATAGGATTGTGCAAGCTTTTGACTATACGTACGGAGCATAAGTTAGACATGAACCTTAGGGATACTTATGGAACGAAAAGAAATGGGAAAAAATGTGAAATTTGTTTTCAAAAGCAAATAAATGTTAAGCCATCATTTGCGTCATCTTATTATCGGTAAAATAAAAGCCATAGTCAGGCACCACGCAGCAGGAAGAATATTCCCTGTTTCTATTGAATCTACCATCGACGTTGAAGGCGGTGCAAACTCCACCACCAGCACAAAGCAGGGATGTTAGGACCACTTGACCAACAACCGGCCCGAGTGGCTCGTTAAAATAACGATTTCTTTTGCGTTCGACTCCTCCGCCGACGGAATCCGTGGTGCATCGGACGTCCACGCGCGAGTCAATCGCCAAACGAGCATCGATTTCATCCAAAAACCGCCCTGATCCTCGTCCGACGGTCGGAGATCATCATTCTTGCTCCGTCAGCAGCATCAGCAGCAGCAGCAGCAGCAACGGTGGCAGCATCAGAAGCATAATCGACGTCTCTCGCGCACGAGGGGATCCCGAAAACGTCCAGCGTCCCCCCGTGGAATTCCCTTCCCGGTCTCTTGCCGTTTCGCGTCGACCGTTCCGGCACCGGCAGTGATTAAAACCGGATCGGATCCGACCCCTGACCGTCGCGTTTCGCCATTATGTCCGAATCAAAGTAATTGGCTACCAACGAGTCAGTTTAATTGGAGCCATATTTTTTCCTCACACTTTCGAGCGTCCGCCCGTTTGCTGCGTTTGCGCTTCGTTTGCGCTTCGTTCCTTCCCGGTGGGTTTTCCCGTTCTTCCCGCGGCCGAGGGATATATTGATGACGGGATCGGAACCTTCGCGCGCTCGGTCGTCGTCCATCCGTCCGGCATCATCCGACGTCCGTTCGCTCGCTGCAATTTCGATGCAGTCGGGCGAGGTTTTTTGTTTTATTTTTCGGCATTCCCCGTTCCGGGCAGCAAAGGCCAAGCGACCAGACGTCGAATGCACCGGGTTTGCCGGGTCCGTGCTTTCCCGCGTGGCCAGTGGCGATAAACTTTATTTACTCTAGGGGCTTGTTTATTTGTTGTCGTCGTCGTCAAATCGCCTTCGTCGTCCTCGTGGTGACCGCGGGTGATGGCGTGGTTGGTGGCTTGCACTTTTATAAATAAATTAGCTGTCCGTTTTGCTTCCTGAATGCACTGCCGTACGAGGTGGCGTCAATGCACGAGGGAGTTTCTGATATGAGTTGAGTGTTTCTTATAGTTTTAAATGAATATCTCAGACAATGGAGTCAAACGAAATGCATTACTTTACATTGAAATCAATGTTATTCAAGCTTTCCTTCAAACACCGTACACACTTAATCCCAGCCAGAATCAATCATCATCCAAGTCTACGCAGCTAGTGCCGATTGCATATGCCTCTTACCAACCAAACCCTAGAGGGCTTGTTTTATTACATCTTTTCTTTTCAACAAGGCCAACCAGTGACACATTCTAACGAGAACTCCAACAGGTTGTCTCCATAAGCCCCGATACTCGATCGAGAGCCGACGCCGAATTTACCAAAAAGTTTTTACGCACATGCACTCCAATTACAGCTCCACTCCTCCGACCAGTTTATCGATGGTCTGCTAGCACTAAGGTAGGTAGGAGGAGAGGGCAGGCATACCACCAACTCCATACGCGGAGCGGAACGCATTCGACGAAGAAGGTCCGGGAATAATCAGTTAATTAATTTCGCGTTTGATTAAAACATAAGCCCCGAATTGCATACCAACCACCCGAAAACGTACCGACAGAATGTTCAATTAAAATTAATTCTCCTATCTTTCCCATCTTCCATCCGCGCTGCGTCCGAGGTTGGCCAGCGGTTGCCGAACAGAAATGGAAGGTTCGTCGCTTGATGTTCGCATCCTTCCAGCGTCTTCCACGCAACAACCTCTTCGGGGGTAGGTGGGAGTTGCTTTGTTGCGTTCAAGGAGGCTCTCTTGTCTCAGTTTTTTGTTGTTGCTCCACCTGATGATCTCCATTGACCGACGCCGCACTCTGGGCAGGACGACACGTTGTCGTCCGCAAAAGTCAATCCCGGTTTCAAGCGACGCGATTCAAACCAACTCGAATTGAGTGAAGGAAGTTGCGTTAGGTTGAACCAAAAAAAAAGTTCTATTCGAGACGACGATAACAAATCAAAGAACCAAAATCCTGAAACCCAGGTTGATTGTCCCTGTCAGGATGCATGGTGCCCTACGCGAAACCCCTTTCCAAATCTTACCGCGGATTTCGCACACGTGCTATGTGTGTGTGTGTGTTATCAAATTCTCACTGTACGGTGGTAACGATGCGATTTAGGCAACCGCTAAATCGACCGCCGCTGGACGACGATGACGAAGTTGTGGAGGAAAAGGAGCAACACAGCGAAACCAGCAGAAAAAACGATATAATTGGACGCAACCGGCCGACCGCAGGCTTGTTTGATGAATCGCATTATCTCGCAGCTAATGATGTGTGTATGCTTCTCCACTTTTCACGACGATAAGGTCCCTCCGTATAGACCATCCCCGCCACCCTCGGAGCGCCAACGTGTGCCGAGCGAATGCGGTTCGGATCCGTCTCCAAGATTTAAAAAATTCGACAAACCAACCGTCCCCAAGCGACCGGCGGCGGCGTGCAGGTATTTTAACTAACTCGTTCGTTACTGTCGCCCTTTTTCGGGAGCATGCACTTCCGTGCGCCTTTCGCCCGAAGGGACACACGTACCCGAACCGGAGGCATTTTAATGATTCGTTATTCGATTCGGAGATTGTTTGACTTTTCCGTTCGACGAAGTGGAAGGATGAGTGTTTGTTTGTCGTGTGTTTTTCTGTTTCATTTGATTGATGCACAACTTTGTTGCAACAATTCGGTGCGAGGAGGCAGAGCATCTTTGTTCAACCATCTCGTCTAAAATCATTTTGCAATCATAACTATTAATTGTAGCTGTTTTAGTCCAATTTTTTATTAAACCTTTTTGCCAACTCATTGCGCTTTCCCTGTTGGAAAACGTTACTCAATTACCCTCTTTCTATCGGAGGGATACATTTCCGCCAGAGAATACCCAGCCTGATTGAAATAATTCACCCAACCCCAGGACAAATCAAACGTTGATTAGCGAAGCGACTCGATTCGAATGCAATTGCCAACCCCGAACGGAGCGCCAACACTCACTCACTCACTAGCCGGCCTTACTAACTAACTCACTACTAGGTTGCTCGGTTCATAATTTTATATTCATCACTGCGTACCCTGGCGTGTGGCTCGCCCTTCCAAATGATCTTCCATCTTGACGCGGCGCGGTTTCCGTTGGCGCGTTGTAAAAGTGCACCCATTTCGCGCTGGAAGCCGGCTCGGCGGGTGTCATTGCGGGATGGATGGTGCGGCACCGCGGTGACAACTAATTTGGGTCCCAATTTAAACGCTAAAACCAACATCCGGACCCGGACCAGCCAAAACCCCCGGGGAGACCTGCCCGTAATCAGCGGAACAAATACGTTTGATTATGTGCATTCAAATGAGCCAGAGGCAAAAACCGCAAAAATCAAATCGCACACACGCGCACACGCAGGGAGAAGGATAGGAGTGAGTGATAATCCACTCGTACGGCCGGCTCCATTTGGAAGTAAAATTGATTGCCGGGTGAAGGAAAATACAACCCCGCTTTTCGTAAGGCCATCGAACCGTGACGATGAACGGGGAGGGGGCAGGGCAGGAGAAGAACTGCGGTCGGTGTTTGCGGTGAGCGATGAAAATGTTCCGTAATAAATTGAGTAAATCAATGTCATCTTCAAATCTCGGTTCGGCGACGGTGGCATTGGAGGGGGAGAAAGGTGACAAAATGCGCATTATTGGAAGAAAAAAAAAACTACAATCTAACATTTCGTGGGAGTTCTCGCTGGTGTCTGGAAAAACATCGTTGAGCAGACGAAGATATCCCCCACCCCACCCTCCCCCTCCCACGGCAAAGAAACTCCGTAAGATGGGAGATGACAAAACCCCCCCGAGAAGCGGAAGATAATCAAACGTTAAATAAATTTCAATGGCACAGAAATAATGTATTAGCTTCATCGTTATTGAGTTTGCATGCACGTCGTCCTTTTTTTCCGACTTGCTTCCCCCGGATCGCCGTTTTCCCGAAGCACTGCCACGACCGGAAGTGCGGACTGCTTACATCAAAATGGCGTGCCACCGTTTCGATCCTACGGCACTCTGTCCATGCGGTTTCGCTTGCCGCGGTGTCGCGGCAAAGAAGAGATGCGCAAAGCAAGACGTACGCGAAGGAGTCGTTTACTTTTACCTCCACTCCGCCCTTGGGCTGGAAAACTCTGTGCACTTCCCGCTTTCTCAGTTCGTGCGGTTCAGGTTGGCCGGTTAGCGGTTGGTCTATCACTCTTGATTCGCTTATCCTGTTGGATGGTGAAAAGTTCCGTTCCCTTCGTCCCACCGCCCTCGGACACCAGGGCGCGGGCCACGCGACGTGATGGAAAACTCTATCGCCAGCTCTATCGGGCAGCTGCGTGATAACGCTCGATGCTAAGGAGGAAAAGAAAAATAAAGTAAAATAATAATACGGAAACACCCGTCAGGCAGAGACAGCTCCACAAGCACAGGGCACAAGCGAATGAACGCGGGACAGGGGAGTGAAAAATAAATGTTTCCCGATTCAGGACACGTCGTCCTCCTAATCCGTCGTTAACGAGGCACGATTATGGGCTGATGTGTCTTCAAGACGGTACCCCGGGCGGATGGCAACGAACGAAACGAACGCTCTCCCGATCAGCTTGCTTGGGGACGCGAGAGTGTGTGTGTGTGTGTTTGAGGCTGCGGCCGTAGCTTGTGTGCAGTTTGTCGCCAATTTCTACGGGCGCAAATCAAACGCCGCGGTGGCAAGGCAAACACCGGGAAAAGTGCAGTTTGTCGCCAATTTCTACGGGCGCAAATCAAACGCCGCGGTGGCACCGCAAATACCGGGAAAAGTGCGCTCGAAAGGTGCTGAAGCACGTCAGCGTTTGCATCTTCTCCTGAACTCACGTTGCGATGCAAAATGCACACCACGCCGCCAGATGTCAGCTTGGGAAAACTGGACGCGCGACGTTTGGCAGAGATTTTATTCAATTTCACCACCCGAAGATTTGTATCGAGGAAAACTGTGTTACGCCGAACGAACACATTATTTTCAATCTCATCTCCTTGCCGTTGTTAACACATTCAGAAACAGGATCAATTCGTCGTAAAAAAAAAGGGGAGTGAAGCGGATACATTTAATCGGCATGTCATGGAGATAAATGATGTGGCAATTCGCATGTAATTGATTTGTTTTTCCGCACACATTTTTCCTCTCATCCCGCCACTGCTGATGCATTATTTTTAATTGAATGGGACGCCCTAATTGACCCCGTGTAACGTTGTGTAGGCTCGCGGGTATTACTCAAAATTAACGACGGAACCGGCTAAGCTGACACCGACCAGTATTAGCCACCCCTCGGGGGGGGGGGGGGAAATTCGGGACCCAAAACGAACGCAGAACATGCGAGCACTAGAAACGACTTCAGGCCAGCCCATCTCTGGGTGCTTAGTTTTTCCGTTCGCCGTCGGTGCAATATTTCAAGCTACCGTCATTTATATCCTCTCACTGTAGCGTCTATTAATTGCTGCAAATTAATTTACACGTGCTAAGCTCCTTAATCTTACTTTCTTCTCGTTAGACGCCGGGAAAAACCCTCTCGTTTTGTCTGTGTGTGGTGTGTGGGGTTTGGGGGCGTTTTTCTGTTTGTTTCTTCTCGCACGGGTTCTATTGTTTCCTCCTGGACGAGTGTAATATGTTGGATCGGCCCCAAGGCATCCCCTACTCCCACCGCCACTTGCTTGCCAACGAGCAACGAGCGAGAGGGATAAAAATACGTCACCGTGTACGTGTTTTCCGTCCGCTAATCGTCCCCGCTCACCGGGGGGGGGGGGGGGGGGGGGGGAAGAGCCATGCCATGCCAGTGGATCCATTATCTTCAAAGCGTCGTCAAAGTGAGGATAATTAATTTTAATTCCGTTCTTCTATCTGCCAGCCACGGCAAAGCCTCAGCCCCGTTCTGCCTTACCAGCGTAAGCCTGTCGGCCCCTAAACCGGGACCGGGAGCCACAACCGGGCAGGAAAAAGGTACGCTACTTCTGTGTATCGTAGTCGTTGTCCAACTCCACTCCCCTCTCGCCCCCCCCTCCCGTACCCCATGGCACACTGTCCGCTCGTCGGTCGGACGGTCAGTGGGGATAAAAACGGATAAGCCTCGCACAAAGGTGCGCCGAAACGATTCCCATTGGCGGGGGTGGTTGGGATGGTGCCCGAAAAAACGAGGACCAAATCCTGCTTAATTATATTCAAACAATAATTAACACATTTAATTGTATTTGTTGATGAATTGATAAGTGACCTGTTAATCTCCGGACCGGGCGCTCTGAAACACAAGGCTCGCCGGTCGTTTGGAGACGCTTTCCGTGAGCCTTCATTAGGCCCTCGGTGGGAGGGAGGGGTGGTGGGGATGTCGGGCAGGTGGCTGGTTGGGTTTTCCCTGTGATCTTCAAGGAGCATTGAAACCCGAGGGGGAGGAGACCAACCGGGGCTCGTTCCTTGCCGCTTTGGCCGAAAGGCGCAACATGAACCCTTCAAAAACGCCGGCTCTCGCACTCCGACGCCCACCCTTGTGTGTGTGTGTGTGTGTGATGTGTGGAAAGTTCGGTGCCACTTCCGTGCCATCACCTTGCGCCGGAATGTGGCACTCGATTTTGTCCCGACACGGCTGGATGGATGGATGGATGGATGGATGGGAGGAACGGCTTGACAATATCCGAAGCGAGCGACAAACGGTTGAACGAAAATCCGGCCAGTGGATCCTTCCCTCGCCGTCGGTGTCGATGCTGAAGGCAAGCTTCAAAGGAATCGCTTAACCGAGGCACCACCAAAACATACACCCTCACACACAGCGTGAGCGTGAGAGACGTGGAGGGGTGTGATATCACGCGTGTGTGCCACCAGACGGCGAAAGGATAAGCCCGGCGTGTCACACTCACGTGTGTGTGTGTGGGGTTTTTCCAAGGTACGGGGGATACTTTGTTTAATGGTGCTTGCTGCTCGCCCATGTTCCGATCAGGGGGGGGATCCGAAAGAGGCGAAACGAGGCGAGTAAGGAAGCGAAAGCAAGTGCTGAAACTCACCCTCTTTCCCTTTCTCTCTCTCGCTTTGAAGGCATCCCTTCGAGCGTTTGCCGTGCGGGGATCAAGTAAAAAGGATTCCAGCAGCTCACCGGAGGATACTTCCGTCGCAAAGACCGACCGTCGGCGGAGAAAACCCGGCAGCGGAGGGTCATTAGACGAAAGAGCTACTAATTAAATACAATGTGAAACATAAATAAGACATAACTTCATTAGTTCACATTGTTCCGACGGGAGCAAACGGTGAGTTAATTGGCGTACCGAAAATGACCACTAGCCCCCTCAGGCACCGCTTCGCACCTCCACCGGATAATGTCGTCTAACGGTGTGGAAAGATCTTTGAAGTTCAGCCTTTCGCCTCTGGTTTCCCCGGGAGTTTAATGCCATGAGGGACGAGCCGTCGGGACGAGAAAAATGTCGTCCAGTTTAATTTTACAGGTAAACACACACACACCTGTACAATCAATTGACGATGGAACACATTTCAAAGCTTCTTTAATCGGGCAGTTTCTGTTAATCTCTTGAACAAATGTCGGATGGTTTGGATCCCAATCAAACCTTTCTACCGATTTTCGACGGGGGGGTTTTTTTTTTCTTCTCATTTCAATTCCGGGTTTTTTTTCCCCGTCCTGTCAAATCAATGGCTTGCGGTTCGCTTCCCCGAGGCAAGATAATCTTCGGACGCAACCGAACCGAAACGCTCACGGGCCAGCATCGTCTGCATAATTTAGAGTGCTAATGCTGTCCACATTTCAACGCGATCGCCATCAACATTTGGCACCGAGGCAAAACTGTCACAACGGGCAAAAGGATTGCGGACCGTATCGGCACGGTCTGCCATTCATAATCTATCGGGCCCCCGGGTTTTAGCTGGCATTCTTCCAGAAACTTTCACTCCAGCGCAACTACGGAAACCAAAAACGAGAACCAAAAAAAAAATTAGACAAGGTACCGTAGCAAAAAAAAAAACGAAAAAAAACACAACATAAAACTCCACTTCTATCAAGCTCAACTCAACCGATCAAACGGTGGAAATTTAATTCGCTTGATCTCACGCTAAAGCTTGAATAAATAAACATCACCGGCAGACGGAGCGAGTGGAAAATGATTTTCCAAACAATCAGATCCGCACCGGCAGAGCTCGCCTTGCCGGTGGGTACAAGAAAATTCAGCCGTAGCGGTTTTTCTTTTTTTCGCAAATTTCCCCCCAAAAAAAAAAGGGGGGAAGTTTTGAATGACCACAAAAAGCGAAAATGCATTATATGAACGCGTGTATGAGCGCGAAACTGATAAAAAAAAGAACACATCAGAGAATCAAACTGCTAAACCTCAAACGGGCAACATACGTATCACACCGATTATGAGATTGGATCAGGAAAAACAAAAACGGTATTTAGGTAAGTGCTTCGATAAACACACGCCAACGCCGACGGCAAGGACGGTTTGTTGGCCAAAACCTACATCGTAAAAAGAAAAACTCCCCAACTGATAAACATGTGCCAATACACCAACAAACCAACAACTTTTTTTAGTACACGAAAATCCATCAGGATTTTTTAGCAAGATTTTTTTTTCTGTTTCTTCATCTACTGTTCAGATAAACTGCCTCAAATTCACGTCCCTCCTGGTCCTGGTGTAATAATGACGTGGATCGACACAAAAAAGGCGAGCAAAAAACCCCGCAACAAAGAAAAAAAAGAAAGGAAAATCCTCGCCCGTGCCAACAGCAGGAGGGACTTGTGGTGAAAGTATGATTAATTTCAAAAACATAACTTCCACTAATTTTCCAACAAAACGGATCGCATTAATTACAATTCAATAAACACGCAAGTCGACCGGGGAATCGGGGACAAGGGGTCGGTACAGGTGGTGTAGGATGAGGCGGTGGCTTTGCCCGCTGGAAAATCATGGCCGTCTGCTTCTGACGCGGTTTTGATGCACGGAAAGCCACCTCCCCCCACCTTGAACGCGGGTTCCGGGAGGAAAATCTTGCCCATGCAGCAAATTGGTCTCATACGCAGCTGAGCCCACCCACGGCCAGCAATCGCTCTTTCGCTCTGTCTCGGTGTGACGTTGGGGGTTGAAATTTCCCCCCCCCCCCCCGCCCCCTTCTTCCTCTCACCCAGCAGGTGAAACAGGAGAGCTTCCGGTGTGTTTAAAATGCGTTTTCCCTTTTCCCCCGTTTCCAGGCGAACGAGCAGGCGGTGCAGTAATTCAGCGGTAGAAAACAACGCTGCAAGCAAAAGCAGGATCAAAAGCAAAATGGTTTAAAAAAAACACAATCTCATCGGAAAACAACACCGTTCGAATGAATCGTCGGAAAAACGGACAGCGTACCGCGTGGAAAGGCAGGCCCCCTTTCCGCCGTCGACGGTAAACAGATTTACCGCAACACGCGTTCTACACGTTTCTAATGGTGTTGGGCATGTGCCCAGCGATGGAAGCTACTACATTTTCCCGTCTCAGATGAGATGGGGAGTTTCCCACATCACGGTTTTTGAAATCGAGTGCGTAACGATCGCAAACTAAAACAAATGCCGACCGCCAGCATAATGAGCGCGGAAAGCTATCTCAACATCAAGCAAAACACACACACACATAAAATAAGAAAAAAATTTATACCAGCTTCGTACTTTCAGTTGTTCGTTCGGATGGTTTTTCACGCCCAACTGGAGTGATAATTACTGCAACAGAAAAGGAAAACCAAAAATACATACTAGCAATGGTTATGCTTCATATTTTGACACATTCAGGTAAGCTGAATTGATTCGTGCTTCCTTCATTTCGCCTTTTTTATCGTTTTCCCTTTTTTTTCTTCGTTCGCATGGGATGTGTATTGACTTACATAGACGTTAATTTGGCGTTCCTTCTTGTCTGGCCTCTTGATGGCTGCCGTTATAATGCCTTCCTGTCGATAACCGATCAACGACCACCGGAACTGAACGCATCTCGGCATCCTACAGGGATACACTCGCAACATGAGGGGTGAAAGCTGCACGGAGGGAGGATGCTGCGGAAGGTGAGTTTAATTAATTAATTTAATCAGCCCACCAGTTAGTCAGTGCCTCGTTTTCGCTCGTAGGTCGTGCAAGGATATACTTGTGTGTTTTCCCCCGGGGGGAGAATAGCATTGAGGGGAGGCGGGGGAGGGCGAAGAAAACACGGCCGATGAAAATGTAACGCAGCTAATTAGTTTCTGATGCAGATATGTGCAGCCTGTCGGATCGGATTATTGATACATCTGACACATACGGTGGAAGCTTCGTGGAAGAACGCACCATGTAAGTAGTGCTCGAGTTTCGGATGAGTTTCCACTGAAAGGTTTCCACCGTTTTCAAACCCATGTCCATCCGTGTCACTTGCAGAAGCCCTGGGCAGGTTGATTTTCTGCAAAGTAAATTCTAATGCACAACAGAAATTAGAAAATTATTAATTGCACTGCCCCACGCACTCTTTTCAGATGCTACTCGCAGGATACCGCCGCGTTCCTCAAGGTTGTGCCGTCCGCTCTCCGGTTCGGTCGCTGTTTGTTGCAACGCATCGCATTGCATCCGTTTCGGGCAACCACTTGAACCAATTGGCGCAAAAACGGGCCCCCGGATATGGTTCCACTTCACGGGCCGGGCGCGAACGTGCTACGGATCTGGTAAGTGGAGCCAGCACCAATCCTTGGCGCTGGCAGTGCCGGGCTGGAACCGACTGCCAGCCCTTTCAATGTGGTTCAGCAACAGGGTAAAACCCGCTTGCAACCAACCGACCGACCAGCCAATCCATCGCCATCGCGTTCCGCAGCGCAACGTGTCATTCCGTGTCGGTTTCTAGCCCCTCCTGGGACGCACAATTCCTCCACCGGAGCGCGCCACCGCCTCCGCGAAGCGAAACCTAGGGTGGCAACGTGCTCGGTATCTGGTAAAACTAATTAATTAAAATTTCCAGCAGTTTGTTTAGAAATCTCGGTGCGATAGGCGGAGGCAGCGAGCGGAAGTGGAGGAATGCGCAAGCGAGAAGGTTGCCACCCACGCCCGAAGGTTCTCGGCGCCCGAACGAACGCCCATGTATGCCGGAAGGGGAAGGGCCCCTTCGCCCCAGCTCCTCACGCAACTCCACTGCAAACTCCGCCGCACCGCACACGTGCTTTTATCTAATAAAATTCATTACAAAGCTCGGTTTCAACTCGATTGAGTTTCACATAGCGTTTGTTAATTAAATTTCTCCATTGAAAATATTTTATTCCATTTCAACCCACCGACACCGACCGACGGATCGGAGGGCGGGCGCGCACGGTGGGTGGTGGAGCTGCGACTGGGGAGGAACGCATTGGTGGTGAGTTTCATTATCAGTTTTCATTATGTAAATTTAGAATTTGATCTAATTGAGCATGCCGATATGAAACAAATTCGAACCACCGACGGCTGGCGCAAGGATGAAAGGAAAGGTATCCAGTAAACTGGATGTGTGTTTGTGTGTGTGTGTGTTTTAGAGAGCGAGATAGACCGATAACACAGGGGAAGGAAGGATGAGCACTCGATGATGATGATGATCAACCCATTCCGGAGGGGGTGATGGTGGCGGGATGAAATCTCCTGCCTGCAGCAAATGGCAACAAAAGATAGCAGACACACCGAGAAGCATTTCCCGTTAATTGTCCGCATCGTCCGGGCCGCACAATCCGTCTTGCTGCCTTGGTGACAGCAGCAAACGCGTCTCGCATCTCCACGTACAATTAAACCACCGGCGAACGGATCGAGGACCGGAGCGGGATCCGAGGAACGAACCAGGAGCCTGCTCCTTTTCGGACCCGAATTCGGTGCACGACGGTGAAGGCACAGATCTCTCCGTTGCTCGAGGACACAGAGCCACCGTCTGTGCCGAGTCGGCAGGTCCTGGCCGAGTCCCTGCCAAAGCCCTGCACCGGCTGGGCGCTGGGAGTCGGTGCAGTATAGAATAATCGCCTCCTCATTATCACTCGCCAGCGCTGGGCCTCCTGGGCTGACATGGCTGGCCCCGCTTCCCCGGAGCCGATTGTATTGGCTTCGGAGGCTCCGTCGCTCAAGTTCTATTTTACACGGCTCCACCGCCGGCGCCCGGAAAACGACTGCGAACCCGAACGGATCCAAACGGATCCTGCTGGTGATGGTGTCCGCTGCGCCGAGGCGAATGTCCAGCGAATGCGGAAGAACCTTGGTCTCGAGGGACCGGAGCACTTGCCAGGCGACGTGGCGGACGGAAACAACTAGATACTACTCATTGATGAGACATTAAGGGATCCAGGGCTCCGTTCCGAGCTGCTCCTGTGCATTGCCAGGGACGCCACTCGTCGGTACGGAGCGTAGGTTGTTGAAGGCGTCCGGAGGCGGCCGGCACGGTAATGTCATCTCGTGTGGTTTTGCCATGTGGTCCGGCGAGGCCCAGGAGAAGACGGGAAAGGCAAAGGCAAAGGCAAAGGCAGGCAGGCAGGCGGCTTTCAACGGCATCGTCACTCACGCGGGATTCCGACCGGCTCCCGGGGCACACTGGCATCATTATCATCACCATCAGCTCCTATTCAGCGGAGAACTATTTCTCACTAATGAAGGTGCATTTCGCCGTACGTTTATTGGTCCCCGCGTCTTCTTTCGCTTGGGCCGCTCGGTTTTCGGACGTTCGCTCGACCCGAGACTGGACCGGACCGGAGTTTGGAGCCACCACCCTTCGCCGGACAGGTTCTTCAGCCGAGTACACGAGTCGGTTGCGGCACCGAATCACATATTCCTGTTCGCACCCGTGCCTTCCCCAGCCAACGACACTCTCTCTCAGTCGGTCTTTGCTTTCGTTCTCTCTCTCTCTCTCTCTCTCCCTCCTTATCTGTTCCGCACTTCCTCGATTTGAACACAGTTCCCTTAAGCGGAAGTAGGCGCCTTGTGGAGTGCACGGGTTTTCACTCAAGAGCGAGACAGCAAGGAGGGAGAAATTGGAGATTAGAGTTTGATTGTATACTTACGGTGGCTGGGAGGGAAGAAAGGAGGTTTGAAGGTGGACCAACCTTCCGGGGATGGTTACGCATTGATTTGTGCTTGTGTTTAGATAAACTACTGTCAACTACGGTATCCGTCCATCCTTCGGTGCCCTTCCAATCTGCCGTGCGCTTCCTGCAATTATGTCTTCACAATCCCTTCGTTTGGTGCACTCCTGCTCGAAGTCGGTGCTCGTTGCATCGATCCTGTCTAGCCCTTTTTTGTCCTTCCTCTTCCTGGCCGTCTCTAAAACGAAATCTCGCGTAATTGGACCAATATGGTACATTTTTGGGGACGAAGGACATTTCTGGTTTTAAGAAATGGCTCAAGTGGTATTCGCCCGTTGGTAGAATACGCTTTTCAGGAGCTCTTGTTACATTTTCCAGGCTAGCATTCAGGGTGCCATTTTTGCTGACACTTGTTAAGTTTTTAAATAAAACTATTTGTTGAACTAAATAGGGATCACAAATAATTGATAGTAAACACAATGTTAAAAAAAAAAACAAATCAATAGTGTTCAAGGCGATAAATTCGTCGAAACACAGTTTATTACAAGGGAAGCTCCCAGAATTTCATCAGACCCCGCTTTTTCCTCTCCAGTCCCATATGGTGTGATAATTATCTATAAATTGATAATCCTGCACTCAATAGTTGGTTTTTCCTAATCTCTGAACGGTTCGCAAACGAAAAATCAAACTCAAACCCATCCCCGACCGTGCATTGTCGTATAATATATTCGATTGACATTAAGTAAATACCGACCCAAGCTAATCCTGCTCAGCTGCCACTAATGCTGTCACTAATGCTGTCACCGATGCTGCAGGCGCGATGGCGAACAATGCGGCCACTAAATCAGCATCAAAATATGCAAATTCCGCCGCTCGCTTGGGGTGGGGGGAGGCTTCATCTAAACTAGCTTTATTTCCCACGGGCAACAGGGCATCGAAGGCCCCGCCGTGGAATGGAAGCATACAAGAGAGATTGCAGTGGTTGCAATCGGGTTGCATGTTCCAGTAAAAATCTGACACGCAAATCCAGCCTGCCGGTCTACGCCCACCCAACTTCATCGAGCTCCACTAACTCGCTTGGGTAGTTGAAACACACAAAACTGCGGCTTAAGAGCGTTGAAATCGGGGGTTTTTTTTTTGCCATATCGTAACAACTAAACATTTTCCCGCATTTTCGTAGGAATATTGACCGCCCGGTTTGAATATATCGGAGCGTTCGGAGCACACTGGGTGCCGTTGCTGTTGCGAAAACATCCAATTACAAACAAACACCCCTCCGACCGACGCCGCCCCACCCACCGGCTCACCTCCCACACTGAGGCACATAAAAGCTCATTTATAATCTGGCTGTTAATTAAGAAAATTAGAGCAGCGGGAGTAAAGGCATCAAACGAAATTAATAATAATTCGGTGGTTTCATTAATTAAAACAATTGAAAATATTGTCGGTATCGGTGTTGGCCGGATTCCGTCGATCGGTCTGCCGCTCCTCAAAACCCCCCAACCGCAAGCAAGCAGCCCGTTTCCAGTGTGCAGATGAAAAGTCACTGGCAGAGATAGCCATTTTCCGCACCCTCCGGTCCGGCAGCCCCGCACCCCCCCTCGATTCCTCAGCCCTCAGTCGGATTGAGGTTAAGCTTAATTTAATCCAAAATCAAATGAACAAAAGTTGAAGTGCGCGAGGAGGCGAGGGAAGGCGGTGGTTGAATGGAATGGTGGAAAATGAAAGCATGCCATGAAAATTACTAGGAGTATGGAGGCAAACCCACCCCACCCACCCGCTTACCCGTTCCGTTGCGAACGGATGTACGTTTTTTGGGTGGAACCGAAATAAAACTATCCCGAAAAGAGCTCTCCGAAAGTGCACACCCTCATCGCATCTCGTTGTCGAACGGGTCGTTGGAAAATGCTGTGCATAAAATTCAATTGCACAATTTAAAAAGGGGTTTTCCAACCTCCGCCTGGACCCTCGTTCGGCTCCCCACACGGCTCACCGAACCACGGCCACCGAGGCTGTTGCTGGCGTCGATGCCAGTACATCACTTTTGCAACATAATCCACCTCCCATTGCCGCCCGGATCGACCCTGAACACCCACCCCTCCCCCCCACAGGGCTTTCCCCGGGCTCAGCGCAAAGCGGCGGCACATACTGTTGATGTTGCACATTTATTATATCATAAAATTACAATTGTACACGTCAGCCGCATTTCAGCCAGCCGTTCCCTCCGCTCCGACACCCGCCGCCTCCGGATCGGGGCTGTGGTTCGGTGCGAGCGCAATAAAGTCCTGATCCTTCGCCGTACTTCCACCCCACTGCTCCACCAAACGTTACCACATCCTGGCAGAGGAGAGTAGTAAAAGAAGAAAAATAAATGAACAGAATGACCAGGACGAACGTGAGCAGGGCCGGTGGTGGGAGGGGGGAGGAAAAATTTATCGCTATTATTATCATTATTGTTATATCGTTGTTATTATCCTCATTATGATACAACTGATTTACCTCGTGGGCTCATCCGCGGAGCGGCGGAGGTCTGGAAGGTCTGGCGGCACGGAAAGGAATCCACCGCACGAAGGCAAGTCGCGAGTTTCCACAAGGTTGTTGAGCAGCTTTTACCGTGATGTAGTGTTTTTTTTTTTTCACTTCATCCTCTCTGCCACTCTCCCCCCGTTGGCCTCTCGTCGTTTCCAACCCCGGCCAAAAAGGACCTTCCATTTGTGGACGGGCGGATAATGTTCACAAACCGGCGGAAACATTCGCGCATTGTTGCGCTCTTTTGCCAACGCGCGGCGCCACAAATCCACTCGGAAATGGATGTCGCCCCAGCTACAGCTCAACTCTAGAGCCGCCACCTACCTCCCCTCCCCCCCCCCCCCCCCTGGGCAGGTGCTTTCAACTGGCCTTTCGGTGAACCATCCCCACCCGGTGGGCCTTTTTTTAATTAGCTTGTTGCGGGGTACTATAATTGAATTTTAGCCTCCGCTGGCCATGAATTATTGTACTGTCGATTCCGGTAATGATCGTCGTGTCTTTTTTCTTTTTTTTTGCTATAATTCATACAATAATTATTATGTTTTGTGTGTGTGTGTGTGTGAGAGTTTTTGTTCCCCAAGCGATCAAACTGCCCGTTTGAATTATTATCACCGTTTTTTTCCTGCTGTGGCGCGTCGTGGGATGGAGCTTCTGCCATTGTCAGCCCTGACCCCGGACGGTTTCGGTGTAATTGGATCAGGTTAATTCGTTTCAGCTGCCAGCAGGTCACGTGGCTTGGAGGAACTTTGAAAAAATGTCGCCGTCCTTAAGGACAATACGTCGTCGTACATGTTCCATTTTCCAAGACATTTTCACAAGGCAAAGAGTAGCATTTCTTTTGACCAGTGGAACAAAAGAGAGAGAAAAAAAAGCTCCTTTGTCGGAGGTTTACAATATATTGTATCCAATTTCCAAGAGGGCAATTCTGTCTATCCGCACAACAAAAAATCGCATAAAATAGTTTGATTTGTGGCCGTAGTCGACCGATTGCATCTCGACAGTGGACCGCCGTGCGTTGCGAGTGTAAATGGGTGCATTAGCAGCGAAACCCATCCGATAGGGAACGGCCGGCGTCAATCTAAGCATAAACGCTCGAATGACGTCGATCGACGCTCAAGATATGGTAAATTCGCCACGATTACGCCACTCCGGACGCTTCCTGACCGACAGAACTCAGCCGGCTAGTCACCGAGGACATTAAAGTAATCTCGCCTCTAATTTACTATTATTACCCCGAAAACACAACCGACGGAAAATGCACGAGCAAAGGAACACACACACACAGTGATAGACAGCGTATATCTGGGGAAATGATCGACAGGGAAAGTTTTCCCATTGTCGACGTGCCACTGCTTCCGTTCGTCCGCCGGTTTCTAGTGTCATTTTTCGTCAGCTGCCCGGCACTTTGATTGCCGCATGTGAGTTCGAGGATTTGCCCATTTAAGGGTTTTTTTTTCCCCCTCTCGATTCCACACTACTCAAAATTAGCCTGCGATAAGCATCAACAATTATCATCAAGAGCAGAGTGTCCGGTCCTCTAAACACTTCCCGAGCTCGGCAATCGCAAACCGTCCGGGTCAGGATTTAAGACCATCACCAGCAAGGGGGGCCCCGAGGAAAGCGGACAACCCCAACCCCAAAACGTTGCCAACACAAAAAGAATGTGGTGGTAAAAGGACCCGGAGGAAAACAAAAACCCCGGACAAAAAAAAAATACCACCGCCAAGGAATCGTCAAGCCGTAAGAAGCTCCACTTTCTTCCCGGTCGGTGAAACAAAAGCAATAAAATTTCATGATGTCCATTTGTCCGGTCGCCACTGCAGAGTCTCAAGGAGTCCAGGGGTCAGGGGAGGGGAAACGAAAGTGTTCGAAAGATTTTATCGATGAAATGAGTTTTCAAACAACCAAACGCTGGCCAAACGTTTGCAATTCGGTGCGAGATCGTCCCGAGATTTCGGTCGGGAGCATTCGATTGAGTCGGAGTTTTTTTGTTTCCAGGAGTGGCTTCGTCACATGCATGTGGATTTGCGTTACATCCGCTTTCTTGAGTGGATTTAATCAAGTTCCATCTGGCTTTTTCTTTTCCTTTTGCCGGAAAAAACCCATCAGTTCAGCATTTCCAGAATCAAGTGGCAGGCAAAAAATCGTTAGGAAACGGACTGATTGCAGATTTAGACGAACTGTTCGTTTGCGAATAAAATGTGTACGTTTTCCCAGTTTCTAATGTACTAACCAATAAAATCTGGGATAATGTTGATAAAGAACATGTGTTAACTGTACAATAAGCACGTGCACTTCTTCCATGCTTCAGACATCAAAACTCATTGACAAAACCGCAACATACTGAAGCAAAAGCGAAAGAACGTCCCACAATCATTGCAAATTTCTGAAGGGAAAACTAAAGCAACCGACGGCACACTCCGGATAGCATTGTTCCGTAACCAAGTAATGCTGTTATAACGCCGTCCTCATCGCCGATTTCCACGCCGAACGACAGTTTGCGACACTTAACCGCGCGCCCAACCGGGCCGAGGTAAGGAGCCGAAACGAAAGGAAAATGGTGGAAAACCCGACGACAGTAATCGAGAAGATACACTGTGCCCGAAGTGCCATTTTGGAGCGAAAGAAGAGATATCCATAAACCAGGCATCCCGCCAGGATTTCACCTCCTCAACGGCGGCTGCCCCGACCTGGCCGGGCGATTTTTTGCTGATTTTATGGATATTCAACAGAATGAAGAGCAAACCCTCGACCAAAAACGCCGGCATGGGAAAATGCAAAGGTGCTCCCCCAACCCCCGGCTGCCCGACCTTTACCGATTTTCCGACCCCGCGCTCGAAGAAGAACCAGGGACTGTCCCACTCCACGGCCCAAGGAGCGTTCTGAGCGGAATGATTTCAAACCTCACACCCTCCCTCTCTCTTTCTCTCTCTCTCTCTTTCTCTCCTGGGACGCCTGTCGTTTGTTGATACCGCTTTTATGGAGAGACGATTAGGGGGATCAATTGTCAATTACGTTTATCGCTCTTTTATTGGTATCGACATCCTTCCCGCGGTGAGTGCGGCGCGCGTGTGTCGATTCCGTTGCTTCCTGCGTTTTTCCACGGGGAAACATACCTAGCAGGAGACAACGCGACAATTTTCCCTTTTCCCTCCCCCCGTTCGTTCGGTTTCGTGAATTTGAATTGGAATCTTCAGCGTTCGGGTACCGAGGGCGCATTCTTACAGTCAATCCGGCCGGATTTCGTCCATCGAACTGCCCAAAGGTCCACACTCACGATTGTTTGCCGCCCGTGGCATAAATAATAAACTTCAAGATGGAAATCGATGGCCATCCTTGCACATTTTCATGGACCGAGCGCACATATTTACCCCCATGCCCCTACGAGATGGCAGCGTGTGTATTTTATTGTACGTTCCGTTTTTCCTTCCTAGCGTTCGTCACAGCTTTTGACGAAGGTTAATTTTCACCCAGCCCAGCCGCGAGGCCTCCAAAACGTTAGGAGCGAACCGTCGTGGATAATGGTTCGATTACACAACGCAGTTGTCCCACGAGAGGGACCGGCACATTCCAACCGCGCAGCATATTATGCTGCAGTGCATAAATCAAGGCGCCACGATAAAATACACACCAGAGAGGTCCGCGTCCGCGTGCGTTAAATGTATGTACACAACGCATCAAAGTGACACCATGAGGAGTTGTCGATTTTTTTGTCGGCCCCCCCTCGACCACTGCCCGTCCTCTTCCCTCAAAAAAGACGGTTGGGGGCAAATAATGTTAGCCCCACGATTGGGTCCGGTACTGACGATGCAAACGAGCACCCAAAATTATCACCACTTGACGCGAGGGGGTCGAGGGGGAGAAAAATCGAACCGATTTTCCAAACCGATCCTTCTTGTACGCTTGATAAATACCATAAATCATGAACGCACCGAATAGCGTGAACCCCCTGGCAGCCAGAGCGAACCTTATCGAGCCGAGGGCAAAACGCGACCGAACAAAACCTCCAAAAAATGCTACGAACACACAAGAGCACGTACCTTTTTTTAACACTGCTCGTTAGCTAGTGAGTGTAAGCAATGGAAAAACTATCGCCTATCGAGGGAAGGAAGGGGAAGGAACGCAAGGACTGCGAAACGCATGGTTATTAATATTTAAGTCAAAAAAGGAACTAGAAAAGGGCGAGCCTCGGCGAACGCAAAACGCACAACGGGAAAAGGCTTGCAGCAGTTTCCAAAGCTGTTGAGGTAGAGCGCAGAAAAAAACAAGACTGGAGCATACATAAAAATAATGTATTTTATGTCCTGATGCCGACGGACGGAAAACGCAAAAGAACACACACACACACAGAAAAAAACACAACTACGCGGGATGAAATGAAATCGAATCAGGCTCCAGCGGAATCAATTTTTATGTATAGGAAAATAATACCCCCAAGCACCTCGTACCTCATCCTGGGCTGACTTTTCCCCACGGCCGGGAGAAACCATTTGCCAAATTTGTCTTCCTGCCTTTCGCCCCATTTTCCCTCCTCCTCCTCCTCGATTTCCACACACGGCACAGGGCGGCCTCCCCGCGCGCGTCGATTGGCGTGTGTAAACAAGCATAAATACGCCATGAGCCCATTTATTAAATCAATTTCGGTCCATCTTCCCGTCCCGAGGCCACCATTTGCACCAGTTTGTGTTTTTTTTCTTTCTTTTTTTCTCCTCTTCTCCCCACCCTCTTCGCCTTATTCTTATTATCAATTACGCTCCGCGCGTTTCCCGACGCGAGAACCACATGTGTTTTATCTTCGCCAATCAGGCAGCGGCGGCCAAATCCTGGCTGGCATTTGGGACCAATTTTTCGCCCCTTCCACCGGCGGGCGGGGTGCGACGGGGCGGTATGCGTTCATAAATTTTACTCCAATTCAAAGCATGTAAACCATATAAGCCATATCGGGCCCGTGTTGCCTCTCCATTTTCCGGTACAACGGCATCGCACGCCCATCCTTGGGTTGGCGAAGTTGGCAAAGTTTTGTGCCGATTCGTCCTTGCCGGGTCTTTTGCCAACGATGAGTGACAAGTGGTGGTCCGACACCCCCCTCCCCCCTTTCCCATCACCATGAATCCACACATGAATCATGTGTGAGTGTATGCCGTTATCGTTAAATTTGCTCATAATTTGGGTTCCCTTTTTTTTTGGTTATTCGTCCGTCCCCGAATGGACCAATTGATCACTCTTCAGCGAGTAGCTGGGAAGGGGACGGTTTTATATCCTTTTTGTCACTGTCACAGTGCTGTGAATGACAATTTTCACGAAGGAAACGATCCGTCCATGGCAATCATGTTGGAGGGGAAAAAAACCGTTTGTTGGAAGGAAATAATAATTTAATTGTCTTATTTGCATATCTCCTGCGAGCGATTTATCGTCAAGTTATAAAAGAACCATGACAATAAATTAATTTATAGCAACTTTTAATGGTGCGAGAGCCATTTTTTTTTTTTTGCACAGGACAGTTTTACCGACGTTGAGAAAAGAAAATTTATCAGGACTTTGCAAGGTTAAGTTTTGTCTACTTTTGTTTCTAATAAACTAACGTGAGCTACATAGAGTATTTTCGTTTATTCGTTACAGCACAGCGCCCGGCATGGAATGAAAATTCTAGGAATCTAATTTAATTTCGCCATCGTTGCGTTGAGAGCAGCACATTTGTTACAAGCATCCGGCCTTCTCTAAATGGTGCTGTAACATATTAGAACGCCCTCGAACTCCCCCCGGAACCTCGCCGATAACGCGGCCCTGTCGCTCGTTGATTGCGTTGATTATGATTGATTGTAATCAGTTTATTACCATCAGCACAAATGAGACCACAAATTGGGGCGTGCGTGCGTGCGTGCATCTGTGATTACGAGAGACGTGATGTGTTTGCGCTGCCAAACCCTGCCAATTTTCCAAAGATTCTCCAAATGGCTCCAGACTAGTTTTTTTTCCGCAGCATCGGCTGGGAAAGATATAAAAAGAAATTGATTTCAATATTTATCTTCGCAGAAGGCTTAATTTTCATGCCCATCGTAACGGTTTTTGTTTTGTTTTTCGTTCACTCTCTTAGCAACGCTAATTGATCCAGACAGTGGCAATTAAATGTTATTTTACATCGATGTTCCTCTGTTCGGCTCTGTTGGTTTAGAACCCTGCCACACTTTCACTCACCCTTGCCGTGCCGCTTTTTTGGCTCTGGATCAAATGGTTGGCAACGGCCAAAGAAATTAGTTTCTACGAAAATGCACGCTTAATGAGCGACTAACCAGCTGGCTTCTGGTAGTTCTTCGAACCAATCCTTTTATAGACGGTCGTAGAATTTTATTCCACCCGGATGCTGTGACTTCCTTTTGGTTTCTAAGAATTAAAAGATCCAACGCAAGCGAGGGAAATTATGTTTCGGAAGCAAATGTTTCCCTTTTGTGCACACTTGATATAAAATGCTGCTATCAGACATTTCGGAGGCGATTAGGTGGAATAATGCGGCCCACACCTTACATAGAAGTTGCCAAATATTTTGATGAAAGCATCGGGTAGCTGCATCACGTCAAATAGATCCGTAATTAAACCGGCAAACAACGCTACCCGTTGGGCGATCAGCCGATTGTTAACACTCGGACGCGGACGTTCAAACCTTGCCGGGAAAATCGGGCGCTCGATTGGGAAAACGATAGATAATTCAAATAAAGTGCCACACGGTTTTGTCACCTTCACGCGTCGCGCCGGAAATAAACAATTTCCCGTCCGGTGACGCCATTCGCGCCTTTGCTAATCGCCACAAATCACTCGCCCTCCTCCCATCAGGGAAATATGGAGCCTTCATGTTTGACTTGTTTGGAGTTGGGAACTTGCGTTCGTTTCGAGCGTTCAAACTGTGTCGGAAAAACCGGATGCATCATTATCGGGAGAAGGACAGCGCGTCACACCGAACGTGTAGGCGAATTGATTTTATTTTAATAATAATTACACTTATTAGATCACAATCAAGGCGACGCGTCGGGGTGCATGTGTTGTTTCTGACGCGCAAGGCAAAATCCGAACCGTCCTGCGATTAGCGAACGGATGATTTTGAAACAAAACAACGTATCGTCGGCAAACAAGCAACCTTTTGTGACTCGCATTTTCTAGCGCCCGTTTTCGCGCTTTTTAGAACGAACACGCGTTCCCGACCGGCAGTGCCATACGCTTGTGTTTGCAGCGAGGGAAACTTCCGAGGACTAAACCGCAGCCAATTTCCCGTCGACGGACAGCGAACAGTTTTGTTTAACGATCCAATATCTTCCCGAGAACGACGCCAGTAAAGTTCGGAAGTTTCAGGCCAGCCCTCGAAATAAGCCTTCCCAGACTCGCGTCCCATCCGCGCGGTGTGATTGATTTAGTTAATTGATTGAGTCTCACCCGGGCACAAGCTGCTGTTAGGGGCGTCCGGAAAGTGTGGAGCAAATTGTTTTACTAAAGAGCTCACCAGAGCCAGCCAGCATCATCGATAGTTTCCGGTTCTCTGTTCACCAACCAATCCAATCAGCATTTGTGACCAGCTGAGCTTTGCGGTGATATTTCACGCCACCAACGACGCCATCAGCTTTTGCCAGCTTCCTGCAACCACCCAGCTTGGCTTCCGGCTTTATATTCTTCAAATTATATGGCAAAAACGACACTGTGCTCCGGACGATCACTGCGACAGCAGGAACGAAAGCTGTTAACGTTAATGGCCATAATAATGAAGGCGATGATGGGGACCGCTTACTTACAAAATGGTTTCACACACACATACACTCTTGGTTCTAGACAGAAGGTCTGGAGGGTGCCGGTTGTTGGAGAGGGGCATTTTCCCACCGACCTGCAAAGCCCAGAAGCCCCGGGAGCCATCTTGCAGTGCGAGCTGTTTCGACCACATCAATCTGTCGGCTCGTAATCTGTAAACATTTATCTTATCCTGTCGGTTCGTCCTGTCCGTAAGGGGGGGGCCTGTGCTGTGAGGAACTTTCTCTCCTTTTGTCGAGTCGAAATCCCCCCACCTCTCCCCCACCGGAAGGAAGGAGGGAGAAGGAGATGATAGACCTCGGTTGCAGGAGGAGGAGGAGCGAAAGAATCTCTCGACGGAATCAAGTCTCTTCCTCCGGCCTACAGAGAGGACCTTCTTCGCTTCGTGCGCCTGGTTTGCGTCCTAATCGTGGCAATGATCCTCCATATTTCAAACTACTTGCAACGACATCGGTCCCCACATCGCCGCCCCTTCCGTCTCCCCACCCCCAGAAGCTTCATTCCCGAGCCATGCAATGAACGAGTCAATTATTTCAATTCAACCACTTAAAACGCTCCTCCCTTTTTCGGAGTGGCCGTGGCGAGCTCATTTGGCATGCGTTCGCTTCTAATTAATTGTACGCAGCATACCGCACCCATATACCTTCCCTTTCCCCCCCCCCCCCTCCCCGCCTTCCGCCCGCGGTTATGCAGCACACAAAAGTGCAGTAGGCGGCAGTAGGGCTAATATCAATTTGAAAAGAAATGTTACAACCCAAACGGGCCCTCGCGTTCTGCGAAGGCTCTCACCGTTCAGCAACGATGCAGAACGAATAGGTAACCGCGAATGGGGAAAACGCTAATTGGCGGCGGTGGCTTTACCGGTTTGCGTGGAAAACGGCCCCACTCACCCCACACGCGGGAGGGAAAACTGGTGGCCTGGTGAAATTAACGATGTAATAAAATATATACATGATATTGGACGAGGGATCGCGAGGGATCCCCGATTGTCCCCCGAACTCCCGGCACCGCGATGCTGTATTATGTTGCGTGCCGCTCCGGTGCGGGTGTAGTGCAACCAGTGCCAGTTACACATACTACTCCTCCCATGGGGGCTCCCAGGTATAATAGTTTGCTGATTCGCTGTGGTGAGAGCGAAATCATAATTAGTTTAATTATTTCACATTAATAACAACGGTCTGGCGGGAGAGTTGGCGGATGGTGACAAACAGCATAAGGTTTGGCGGGGATGCCGGGTGAAATGTATCAACACGGACATGATGGAACAGACCAGGGGACGCCCGACTTTGGCCCCTTGGAAACCGCGGCCCTCGTTTCCCCTGCCGGGCTGGGCAGAACCAACGTTTACGTTTTACGGTGTGAATTTGTTTGCGAACGGTGCGGTGTGGGTCGGTGAACGTAGGCTCGGAGAGGTGGGACTGGCAGGGTGGCCCCCAAGCGATGGGCTTTTCTTTCTAATTAAATGTAAACTTTGATAAACACATTCGGATGGGCGACCTAATTGAAAAGAAAGCTAGAGCTATCGCGCGAGACTTACCCGGCGGAAAAGGGTAAATTTCCATCGAATCCATCCGATGTTAGTTTCAACGGCTAAATTTCCACGGTGCAACTGCACGGAACGGAATTGCTAGCTGGTCAAGTAAACATTTCAAACAGAAGGAATTCGCGAAATTTTGGGTGAAATGTTGCTGAAATGATGTGGAAAACGAAAACCATGATTGTACTGTGGAAATTTTCAATAGTAGTGATGATGTCCAACATAACGAGATTGCTAGCTGTGTTATTGGCAATGTGATGTGGCTTTGATTGTGATTGACATGGACACCATGATGTTGGTGTGATTTACCGAACAAAAACGGTAAGATAATGTGTTTTTAAATGCAATTTAAGTGATCACCAGATAGAAATAAATAAGGTTCCCGACCTAATAATGATGCTTTAGATTGAATATATAAGATGACATTTTGTTAACAACCAATATGAAAAAAATCTTTTTCTCGGTTGCTCAAAAAAATCATTTTTTTTAAATATATGGATCATGTTTACGATAAAGGAAGGTACAGTACGATAAAGGAAGGTTCGTTGGCACATTGACTGCTTTAACATAAAAGGATTCAGCCAAAACTCCTAATACTGTACGTGTGAGAATTTTACGTTGTACTAAGCGTTTGATTTAAATTCTCACGTTGCTAGCGACTTGCTTGGAAAGTTGTGTGCAAGTACTAAAAGTGCCCAGAATCAAAAATGCTTCCAAGATTGCGTGCAACACACGATGCAATGAAATTAAGAAGGAAAGAGCGAGACAAACAGACGTGTCAAATGAAAGAGAGACGGCGAAATGATGGCTCCTCCATCGCTCCAAAATTCTGTAAAACAAAAACATCTACATAATTGCACGTGCACCACAGAGCGGATGAAGAGCATTCGTAGGGTTTGCTCGTCTTGCTGCAGCTGCACTGGAAAAACATCTGTTCAGAAGGGACATTCTGTTGTTGTTGTTCTACGTGTTTCCACGCTGCTTCGCCGGCATCGACAGCGTTTCGTTGGCTTTAGGGCAAAAAGACGATCGCTCATGATCCTCTAGGAAAGCCGGCTGCTTCCGGTTTTTCTTTTCTTTTCGCCTTCATAATTACTCGCGACGGTATTTCGAATGGTATGACGAATGCGAAGTACCATGGGGATGGTGCAGCAAAAATATTGAACACTCTCCGTGCGCCAGGCTGCTTGTAGTTGTAGCAGGGGAGCGTATATCGGATTAAAAACAAACGAGCGCTATCTTTTTTTGTCCCGTACGCTTAAGGAAGACGAAAAAGTCGGCAATTACAGTAGAGATCATAGCTGTAAGCCATGGGGGCCAATTGTGAATGCTATTTGCTCCATATATTATCGATCGTCCATCATATCATTGGCATTTGCAGAACATGTTACAAGTATTCTCCACAACTATCAAGCTTTGCTGGCTTAGAACAAATTCCCTGTAAGTGCTCATCCTCGTTTGTTTGCAAACCTCGAGTCTCTGGCTTAAACGTGCCCCACTGACCTTTCTATAAAAATTAACAGCTTTAAGGCGGCTTCTTTCACGGTGGCAGCTTACTTCATAGAATTATTTCAGAAGGGCCACTGGTAGTTTTTATTTCACAAACCCCAAAAACCCATTTGCCTCTGTTCTCGGACATTAGTTTCAGCGTAACCTATTCATACGCCACGCACTGTGCTCCCCATCGTCCGGCAACATTGGTGCGGTGATGGCGGTGATCTTACCAACACATGGCACCCCCGAGCGATCGAACGGAACACGGTCCAGGGCCGCGTGTTGTAGAGAAGCGCAAATGAAAAGGTGTCAGTTTGGTTGGCGGCGTCGCCAGGATCGAAAGTGATAATAATGTGCGGCGGTTTCGCGGCGACCGGAGTTCCTCGTCGTACGCAGTTCGGTCGATCACCGTCATCGTTATCTTCGTCGTTGCCGTTTCTGTAGTCGCGGGCTTAAATTAAATCGGTTAAAGAACAACCCGAGACCCCTTTCCCTGTACGTGTACGTGTTTCCGGGCAGAAATTACATCGCACGGACCGCGGACAACCTCAGTGTTTGCCCCCCCTTCCCCCTCGTCAACTGTCGTGTACTACTCCACCCATTCCCCTGGTTAGTATCACCATCTTTGACCCGATGGTATCCCAGTGTCAAAACTCGGAGTTTGAAATTTCTTCGGTGATCTGTTCGGTTGTTTGTTTCTCTGCATGTTTCTTGTTTCTTCCTCCCTCCGTACGACTGTTTCCGCAACACGCCCTCGCCGAACCCCTGGTCCACTCGGTGTGATGCCCGTGGCCGGCACTGATAAGACGCTGCCGCCGTGGGGCGATTTTTCTAAACTGTTCCTTGATGGTGGGAAGCTGATAACGGCCGAAGCGCGTTCGACTTTACTCCCTGCTCCGTGTGTGTGAGAATGCCGCCGAGAATGGCGCAATGCCACGATATGGACCTTTGGTGCGCAGTGCAACACGGCAGTTGCAATTAGGCCGACCAGTGCTTTAGTGCAGGCGGCACATCGGGAGGTGCAGTTTGGCTGGCGTGTTTCTACTTAAACATATAAGCGCCGGTTGATCTTTCCGTAAGCCGAAACCACCAATCGTTTACAATCGGGAAGCAGTGAAGCGACCCGATCAGGAAGGAATACTTCGGGTCGCTCAAGGAGGAAGAAATAAATTGAAGAAACGGTACAGCAGACAACTTGTTACGTAATAAACCGAGCCATGTGCATCTAAAGAACTCCCATCTCATCTCTGTTTGGAAACTTTCCTAAAGCTACTACGCTGCCCGTATTGTCAACCGTGGAGTCGGTGGAGGTCAATCACATCCCGTCTTGACTCACGCGCCATGATTGGTGCCTTCTGATGTTGCTCACATAATACTCAACTGCGGGAAGCGCCATTCAAGATCATGCTTGTAATTTATTTGTACTTCTTTAGACCCCTGTTTGATTCTGGTCCACTCGGTGGCAAAAAGAAAAAAAAAACAAGCAAATCGTAGCGCAGTTTAATTTGTAGACCTTAATGGCGTTTGTAATTCTGGTGTGTACACAGGAGAGGAAAAATAAAAACACGAGGCTGACTGTTCGATGAGCAACGAAAACCAGTTTTCGACCGCCTCAAGAGAAGTTAGTGGTTCACGCCGGGACAACCCGCAGCCCTTGTGCCTTTTTGACCTTCACCCGCCAATGCCGACCGGCAAGAGAAGGGCGAGAACCGAACCGACCGACAATGGATTTTTTTTGTTTTCGTCTGAAGCTAAATGTGCTTGAGTGATATTACCGCCGTAGAGTAAGCGCCAAGTGCCAAGGTTGTGTCGCCCGACCGCGTATGTGTTCCCTACAGCTACTGGCTCTCTGTGTGTTTGTGTGCGTATGTGTGATCGTGTTGTTGACAGCGGAGTCGCATGCTGGAGGAAGTGCATCGCGCAAAATATAGTAATAACATTAAACTGTAGCGCGTGGCATTGCATAAGAGCAACAATGGCGTTGGATTAGTTCCCGAGCAATTGAATTATGGGATTACACGGCAGACTCCAGGCTTGCAATACGCACGTGCGGAATTTACATCAAGACACACTGGCCCGGTGTGATCGTTTGCGAAACTAAAGCGTCTGGGAAAAGCGGAATGATAATCACGCAAGTACCCTCCCACCTTCCAGCTGTGGTGTCATTGTCACGGTCAAGTTCAACGCCGCACCTTTGACGATTCGACGCCGTTTATCGCGACTGACGAGACTGGCTGTCTATGTAAACTATTTTGCTGCATTAATGCACCCGACCCGAACACCTGTGGGAAAACCTTGCTCCAAATTTACCGCACAAAGTAAAGAACCTCGCTAACGAAACCTCTGTCGCTTTCCTTCTTTCTGCTCCACAAACAACCACACGGTGACACTCGCTTGCATTTTAGCACAATCTTGTCTGACCTCGATTCTCCCACATCCGAGCGGAGAATTCGTTGCAGACATATGTTTGCATTTGCTTATCAGCTGGAGCAGACAACGACTGTTTTTCGGAGAGATGTTACCAGTCGTCCCTATCAACGTTTCCGCTTGGTGAAAGCGGAATCGCTTTTCTGGTTTAGATAAGTGCATGCGCTTGATTCATTAATGTTTTAATTTTGAGGAGGATGATTTCATGATGTTTCCTTCCTATGTTCTTTTTTGTTATACATTCCCCTCTCCTCTATAATCTACCGTCGACAGTTGAGTACACGCACCTTTGGTCGATTTGAAAGTCACCATCAGTTAAGTTCTTGCACGTTTCTTGCAACGGTTCGACCAGTTTCTTATCTAAAAACTCTCCCTCGATAATGGGTGACGGTCTGCTTGGTGGTAATCCTTCTAAATTTTCCTCCGATAGCCTCAACCTTTCGTGCACCAGCCCTAGGGCCAGGCTAGTGCACGTTTTTACAACCACCGGCCGCCGATAAGATGCCGAATGGGTTCCCCATTTTATCATACCACCACACCATGGTAACCGGCCGGACTTGTTTGTTTCGCTCTTCCTTTCCAGGCCGGGTTCGTCGGGTCAACGCCGCAACCAACCCGCCGCAGTCGCTAATCCCAAAAGACGATACCAAAGAACAGGAAGAGGACGCAGAGGCTAACGAGATGTCGGGCGAAACACAATCAGCGACGGAGGAAAGCAAGGTCCGGTACCGGCGGACGCAAAGTGTGACGCGGGCCGAAGAGATCACCAAGAAGGAGTCCGAACAGCGCAAATCACAACCGGACAAACCGTGAGTACGCGTGTTGGCGATCGTGCGACGAACTGCATGACTCATACCCGCCACGATGGCGATGTCGTCTTTGGAGGTGGGAAGGCTGGAGTCGGTCGCAGAAACTTCTTGGAATCGGGCGACCGACCGACCACCGGACCGAACTTTGGCCGATTTGAGGAAAGTGCCTCGTCATTTGTTGTAAAGTGCCAATTCATTTCCACCAACTGGGCGGCGTGCATTGGCATAGATTCCGCAGGTCAAGGAAGTTCAGCAGACTATCAGCTAGCGGCGGTGGTGATCGTTCATAACAAGCAATGCCCGGTTTTGGCGTGGCGACTCATAACAGATTAGTACAAGCAAGAGGTCATTTGTAATGAAAGCCCTTTGAACAATGACATGGCTTGTGCACGATGCAGTTTAAAAAACATTCTCAAGAACGAGTAAATTAAAAAACGAACTGCGGTAACACGATCATGTGAAATTTGCTTCATATTTTATGTCAAATAAGAAGTATGTCTCTAACGCAAGAAACCGAGTTAAAGAGGATTTAAAACGACCTCCTTTTGGCCGATGCAATGTTCTACAGCTTGTGTCCTACCTTCCAGACGAACATCGCCATGGACGCACTAATGGTCCCATTGTTGGCGCAAGATTTTCCCGGAACTATTCCCTTTCCATTCTGTCTTCTCGCGCCGCAGATGCCACCGACCACGGGATTCGCTGTTCTCCTGGAGCTCCGGTTTCGACAACTTCACCGGTCTAGTCAATTGGGGTTTTCTCCTGCTCACGATGGGAGGCATTCGGCTGGTGCTCGAGAACTTTATCAAGTACGTACTGACACTAATGCCGCCCGATTACGTGCACTTTCTAACGTTTGCGTTCGATCTTGCCAGATATGGCATCCGCGTTGATCCGGTCCAGTGGTTCACGGTGCTCACCGGTAAAGGTGAAGGCGAAGGCTACCCGTCGGTGCTACTCGTCAGCTGTAAGTATCAGTCCCCGGTGCACCCGGCAACCCATTGACGGCAAGTTTTTCTTACCATTGCACACCCAACACTGCGTTTCAGACGCGCTCGTTCCCGTGATGATCTGCCTGATGATGGAGCGGGCCCTGGCAAGCGAAATCATCCCCGAAAGTGCCGGCATGGCGGTGCACATCATCAACATTATCGTGCTGGTGCTTATTCCGATGGTTGTGATACACGTGAAGGGACATATCTTTAGTTTAGGTAAGTTGTGTGGAGAGGGACAGCTGCCTACCGAATCCAATCACCACCAACAGGTTATCGTTTACCTGCGCGCCACTTGGGGCAGTTTTTAATTACTGTTCGTACAATAGGCTCCATCCGGCATGCGCCACTCGAAAGCCTTGAACTTGTCGACCTATAATTAGTTCAAGTCCTAGCGCACTGCTAGGGCACTGGGTTTCGCGAGCATGCAACGCCCTCCGCTGGTGTAATTAGTTTTTTTTTTTTAATCATTGCCCTTTATCTCCCTACCCACCTTCAGTTGGAGCTATGACAGTATGTTTCATCTATTGCATACTATTCCTGAAGCTCTGGAGCTACGTGCAGGTCAACCTGTGGTGTCGCGTTGAGAAGAAACAACACCGCCACAGCCGCTCCGGACGGCGCCAGAGTATCACGATTGCACAGCTGCGTAAGTGTACCGTTCTGATCGATTAGTATTTCCATTCCCCCCCGGGCCGTCTAATGGACAATCGCTCATTGCAGAGAATGGACGGGACCAGGAGCACGAGCGGGCAGGAAGCAATGGCAACGCGGCCGGCTACTGCAACGACAAGGACAAGGTACCGGCACTGGTACACTACCCGGACAACCTGCATCCGGCCGACCTGTTCTACTTCCTGCTCGCCCCGACGCTCTGCTACGAGCTGAACTTCCCCAAAACGACCCGCATCCGGAAGCGGTTCCTCATCAAGCGCATGCTCGAGGTAATCATCGGCGTGCACATCGTGATGGGGCTGTTCCAGCAGTGGATGATACCGTCCGTGCGCAATTCGCTCGTGCCGTTCTCCAACATGGACCTCACGAAAACGGCCGAACGTTTGCTGAAGCTGGCTGTAAGTGGCGTCTCCGAAACCGTCCCTGCTCAACTACGGCTAATTGGTTCCCTTTTCCTCCCAATTTTCTCTCCCCGCAGATTCCGAACCATCTGATGTGGTTGTGCTTTTTCTACCTAACGTTCCACTCGTTCCTAAACCTGATGGGCGAGCTGCTCCACTTTGCCGACCGGAACTTTTACAGCGACTGGTGGAACGCCAACAACATTGACACGTTCTGGCGCACCTGGAACATGCCCGTTCATAAGTAAGATACCATGCCGTCCTGTTTGAAGCGAACCAAATGTTCTTAATGTAACAAGTGTGCCCTCTCTCTCTCTCGCGTCCGCTTCAGATGGTGCGTGCGACATCTGTACATTCCGGTGGTGGATCTCGGCTACTCGAAGGTCAGCGCGTCGGTGATCGTGTTCTTCTTCAGTGCCTTCTTCCACGAGTACCTGGTCAGCGTACCGCTCAAGACGTTCAAGGTGTGGGCCTTCACCGGCATGATGGCCCAGATACCGCTCTCGTTCGTCGCGAAGCACATGGAAACTACTTACGGGCCGCGCTGGGGCAACATGCTCGTCTGGGCGTCGATCATCCTCGGGCAACCGCTGGCGATCATGATGTACTACCACGACTACGTGATCACCAACTACAACGACGTGCTGGTGTAGCCGTCCGCGCTTGAGGAACTTGAGCGGAGATAATTTGATGCCTTGGACCGTTTGTGCCAAAAAGAGGGAATAGCAAACCCCCGCGTCGAAATGCCGATATTAGCCGTTAGTCGTTAGCGTCACATCACATCACATCAGAAGAGACCGCAGCGTCACCGTTGGACGTTATGCATTTTCATACCTTTTTCGTCACTGGAAAATGTGCATTTCGTAGAAAATTGTTTCAACATTGGATAATGTGTTTTGTTTCTGTATCTGTTTATTTTGGAGCCGTTTTTCACCCCTTTTTGTAATAAAAAAGTATTTTGTTCTTTCTCTCTAAATATATACACGGGAACCGATCAACAGCTTCTGTTTCTTGTCCAAGCGGTTCGCTTCCTACTCTATCACCTTAATGTGGTAGATCCGTTTCTCCTCCTCGCTGATCGGTACCGGTGCCTTCGAGAGTGGATCTTTGCCGTCGAGACTCTTCGGAAACGCAATCACGTCCCGTATCGAGGCCGCGTTGCACAGCAAGGCTACGTAACGATCGAGCCCGATCGCAAACCCTCCGTGTGGAGGGCATCCGCTTTCCAGAGCGTCCAGCAGGTGGTGCAGATGGGCGTGTTCAATTTTCAGCACATCCTTCAGCACCATCCGCTGCAGTAGACTGTTGTGGATACGGATGGAACCGCCGCCGATTTCAACACCGTTCCACACGAGATCGTAGGCGAGCGAACGGATGCCGAAGATGTCCGCTTCGCTGCCGGTGTGCAGCAGGTCGGCATCTTCCGGGTGAGGTGCCGTGAAGGGATGATGGGTGCTCTCGATCTGTCCCGTTTCTTCGTTTTCGCTGAACATGGGGAAATCGACTACCCAGAGGAAGTTGTGCGCGTGCGACAATCGTTTCGGCACGGCGCCACTCTCCTCGAGGGCTTCGTACACGGCCAGTCGTACCCTTCCCATCATGGTTTGCTGGAGAAAGGAAAAGGCAACTGAAAGCATGCACACTACGGGAAAAATGTTCCAGAATCTTACCACATAAGATTGCTTGCCCCATCCGAGCAGGAGCAAATCGTCCGGGTTAAGGGACAATTGTTCACTGAAAGCGGCCGTGGTTTCGCTTCCAAGCAGACGAACGATGGACCCCGTTGTCCATTCGGGTGTGATTTTACTCAGCGTGAACTTGCAAAAGTTGCTCTTCTTGGCAATTTCCTCCATCGTTTTCTTCAGCCCCGCGGGAAGCCGACGCGCTTCATCGGCCCGCACGATCACCGCATACGATCGGAAATCCTTTTCCTTCACACCATCAGGCATGAGCTTTTTCCCTACTAGGTGCGTGACATTCTTCAACTCGTACCCGAACCGTGTGTCCGGTTTATCGCTCCCGAACCGTTCCATTGCTTCGCTCAACGTCATGCGCGGAAAAGGGTGAGCGATCGGCTGTTCCCGCTGGTATGGCCATGATTTGATCAACACATTTTCGATCAGCGCAATCACTTTCTCGCGATCGGTAAACGAGAGCTCAATGTCGAGCTGGGTAAACTCCGGCTGCCGATCGGGGCGGGTCGATTCGTCCCGATAGCACCGGGCAATCTGGAAGTACCGATCGATGGCTCCCACCATTAGCATTTGCTTGAACTGCTGGGGGCTTTGGACGAGCGAGTAGAAATGGCCCGGTTTCCGCGACGGTACCACAAACTCCTGAGCACCCTGGAAAAGGAACGGAGATGGTCAGCGGGATACTTGAACGCATGCCGTACCGGTACTTACGCCTGGCGTTCTCCGGAAAAGGGTCGGCGTTTCCACCTCCACGAAACCGTAATCGTTGATCATGCATTCTCTCATCCTCATGATCACCTGCGAGCGCAGCCGTAAATTATGCTGCACCTGCCAATTCCTCAAGTCGATGTACCGATGCTCGAGGCGCAGGTTTTCCTTCGCCCGATTGTGGTCTTTCACGTTGATTGGGAGGCGCTTTTTCGCTTCGTTCAACACCTCCAATCCACTCACGTGAATTTCTATCGCACCCGTTGGTAAGCTCTTGTTGGCCTGTCCTTCGGGGCGTTGCTGTACGCTGCCGGTAACACGCAGGATCGACTCGAACGATAGTCCGTCTAGGCTTAGCTGTTGGCACCGATCCTCAGGGATCAGTGCTTGCACGATGCCGTACCCATCGCGAAGGGTGAAGAATTTATTCATCCTCGAAAACTCAAGCCAACCGCACAGTGTCACCTGTTGGCCAACGTGTTCCAGTCGCAGTTCGCCACAATGGTGTGAACGGTTCGTGAATTGATTTATCGCAGGTGATGCATTTTGTTCCGATGATGCGTTGTCGCTGGCGTGTACTTTTGGCTCTCCCAGCTGGTTCGAGTAAGCGGAGACATGGAGCCGCTGGGAATTTGGTGGTGCTACCGAAATATCCCTCCAGTTGCGAAGCTAAAATTAAAAACATTCGTTCCGATGGATGATGATGGGACGGCATGATGAAATACTTACCGTTCCCAGGAAACAATACTGATGACAAGATATCTTATCAAATGCAGCCCTCCTGACTTGGGGCGAAGTACCGTTGCAAATTGTAGAACGAGTGGCAGCACCGAACACATTTCTCACGTGATTTCTAAGCATTGCGATTGCAAACTATTTTATTTCATTGGATTCTTTCAAAAACGGCCTTTCGCAACTTTTCCACACACTGCGTAATCGGACGGACGGTAGAAACAAAATAAACCGGCACTAGGATGAGGTTTTGTTTTTGTTATGCACGTGAGAAAACGAGAAAGGCAACTGACAGCACCAGTGAGGCCGTCAGTTTTTCTCACCATTACTTCATCTCACCTGAACCGATTATGGTTCCACATTGAACTGGGCAACGGAGGCGATATTTTTGAGACCAAAACCGTTTCACCTGGGACCAGGTGGTTCTTGTTAACCGCCTGGTTGGATCGCCGGGTAATTTTGCCCATGAATACCCCTCTTTACATTAGAGTTTGCGTTTTTCTGTACTTTATTTCGTTCATCTCATTCGATATCCTTAACATAAAAATGCCTTCCAGAAAAGAAGCTAAAGCGAACCATTCGGACATAAAAGAATCCGAAAAAGAACATCGTAAACGTCAGCAAAACTGCCTCGCGGAAGATTCCTCTCCCGATCGAGATTGTCCTCGATGGTAGCGTACATCTGATTCCCTAAGTAAGGACGGTGTCCAGATAAAAACTAGTTTACATTCAGACATCGTCGCCGGTCGGAAGCCAGAACGCCATGTTCGTGCAGGCAGAGGCTAGCATCATAAACTTGGGATTGAACTGAACGCATTGCACCGGTCCCGGGTGGTCGCCGTTCAGGACGCAGATTTTGTACCCCGTATCGGCGTTCCATACGTGCACCCGTCCATCGGTGCTGCCGGAGAAGATGAATTGCGAATCTGGGCTGAACGACGCCTCGATTGGGATGCCTTTGTTGTTGAGGTGGCCTGAAACGTATGGGAATGATGAATCCGAAATCGAACTACAAACAGAAGGACAGGGCTATCGTCTTACCTGTGAACGTTTGTAGAGGCGTTCCATGGAACGCATCGATGAGCCGTATTATCGAGCCATTTGTACTGATGAGGATGGTTTTGCCGTCTCGCGAAAACTTCAACCCCGTCCAGTCGCATTCCTTCTCCTGATTTAGCTTGAACGTCACAAACGGCCCCTTGTCGAACGAGCGCAGATCGTACAACTTAATGCTTTCGGAATTAACGCCGGCGGCAAAGATTAGCCCCTCCGGATCGTACGCCGCCACCGGTCGCCCGTTGAGCTGCATCACGCCCTGGCAGTTGGGCGAACGGAGATCCCACAATCGGAGCGTCTTGTCGAGCGAACCGGACAGAAACGTGTCCTCCACCGGGGAAATGTTGAGCGAGATCACCTTCTTGGTGTGGCCGGGAAAGTACCGAAGGTATTTGTTGTCGTGCAGGCTGAGGTAGCGGATCGTGTCGTCCACCTTCGTCGAGCTGTGTATGGCCGTGTTGTTGGCGTGGGTGAAGTGGATCAGATCGACGCCGTACTTCTTCGAGTTGACCGTCCGTATCTGGGTGCCCTTCTCGCAGTCGTACAGCACGATCTGGTCGTCCTCGCTGCACGAGATCAGCATCTCACCGTTGGCGGAAAAGTCGATGGCGTTGATCTTGTCGGTGTTCTCGCGGAACACCTTGGCCACTTTGAAGCTTCGAACGACGGAGTCGATCAGCTTCATCTTCGGTACTTCCGCCACTTTGCGGCTGTTGTTTTCAACCTGGGGTCACAAATGAATGGAAGTTCTCCGCGGCGAGATGGGATACAGCGCGTGTATTCGTGCGCGGTTAAGATTGTTTACCTTTATGCGGTACACGTAAAGGAACACGAAGGCGGTTTGCGAAAACTTCAGAATTTTTGGCCGCTAGGAACACTGACAGCATCGAAGCGTTGTCAAAGTCAATAAAGTGCAGGTCTTCTCTGTTGCTATTTTTTGACAGCTTCGGTTTGACACATGGGAGAAAAGATTCATCATGCGGTTAAATTAGGATAATTTTGGTTGACTGAAAACCAAAAACGATTTATTCAGAACAAAAAAAAAGCCCGCAGTGCATTGACCATATTTCTGATGAATTGCTTTCTACGCTGAAAATGTCAGTGTACATAATTTTTCATGCGTCTTCGTCGAGGAACGGATCGATCCGGGTGGGTTCTTCACGAAACACGCAACCCTACTGTTCAAACGACCGGTGTCAACGTAGCGGAGTGGTTGCGTTTTGCAGTCCTGCCGTGTGTGTGCACAACAGTAAAACGTGGAAAAGCCTCGCTTTTTATCCGCATACCATTTAGCGCACTGCGGGGCTTATCTGTGGCTTATTTTTAGGTCGAAAGTACTGCAGCGATTGTTTCCGTTTTCTCATCATCGGTAAGTTAGTTGAAATGTGCGATGAGGTGGTCCTTCACAAGGTGACATAAGATTCCATTATCGGGAGAAAATAAGGTGTCGATCGATGCGTGGATGATGAAATCATTCCACAGACTTACTGTACTATATATTAGTTCTTAGAAACGCCCCCACCTGGAGCCCCGTCCGGCCGCGTGTCACGTTGCGCTGGACGCGTAGCTGGTCGGAATGCATAAAGAAGTGAAAGTACCGAGCGAATAGCCGTGTCGGCAAATAAAACCGGTTTACGTGTTTTTATGTACGCTCACCGCATGCCGTTTTTCTCTTTCCCTTGCAGCACAATACATCTTTCCGTCAACCATGGATACCTCGCTGACCGCGTCGCAAATCCGGAGCATTTTCCTGGACTTCTTCAAGGAGAAGGAGCATCTGTACGTGCACTCGTCGTCGGTGATCCCGCTCGATGACCCGACGCTGCTGTTCGCCAACGCCGGCATGAACCAGTTCAAGCCGATCTTCCTCGGCACGGTCGACCCGAACAGCGACATGGCCCGGTGGGTGCGCACGGCTAACACGCAGAAGTGCATCCGTGCCGGCGGCAAGCACAACGATCTGGACGACGTCGGCAAGGACGTGTACCACCACACGTTCTTCGAGATGCTGGGCAACTGGTCGTTCGGGGATTACTTCAAGAAGGAAATCTGCACCTGGGCCTGGGAGCTGCTGACCGAGCGGCTGAAGCTGCCGAAGGAGCGCCTGTACGTGACGTACTTCGGGGGACACCCGGAGTCGGGCCTGGAGCCGGATCTGGAGTGCCGTGAGATTTGGCTGAAGCTGGGCGTGAAGGAGGAACACATCCTGCCCGGCAGCATGAAGGACAACTTCTGGGAGATGGGTGAGACGGGCCCGTGCGGGCCGTGCTCGGAGCTGCACTTCGATCGCATCGGGGGCCGCAGCGTGCCGGAGCTGGTCAATATGGACGATCCGGACGTGCTGGAGATCTGGAACCTGGTGTTCATCCAGTTCAACCGCGAGCAGGACGGTTCGCTTAAGCTGCTCCCGAAGAAGCACATCGATTGTGGTATGGGTTTCGAGCGGCTCGTGTCCGTCATCCAGGATAAGCGTTCGAACTACGACACGGACGTGTTTGTGCCACTGTTCGAGGCGATCCAGAAGGGAACGGGCGCTCCGGCGTACCAAGGGCGTGTCGGGGAGGCCGACGTCGATGGCGTGGACATGGCTTACCGGGTGCTGGCCGATCACGCCCGTACGATCACGATCGCACTCGCGGACGGTGGTTTCCCCGATAACACCGGCCGTGGGTACGTACTGAGGCGAATTCTGCGCCGTGCGGTCCGCTACGCGACGGAGAAGCTGAACGCAAAACCGGAATTCTTCGCCACGCTCGTCGACACGGTGGTGCAGCTGCTCGGCGACACGTTCCCTGAGGTCCGGAAGGATCCGGCGCACATCAAGAACGTGATCAACGAGGAGGAACAGCAGTTCCTGAAGACGCTCTCGCGAGGCAGGAACCTGCTGAACCGAACGATCGCCAAGCTCGGCAACAGCAAGGTGATCCCGGGAGATGTCGCGTGGCGACTGTACGACACGTACGGGTTCCCGGTCGATCTGACGCAGCTGATGGCGGAGGAGAAGCAGATGAGCATCGATATGGAGGGGTACGAGAAGGCCAAGCACGAATCGTACATCATCTCGCAGGGCAAGGAGAAGTCCAAGACGGCCACGATCGATCTGGACGTGCACGCGATCTCGGAGCTACAGGAGCGCAAGGTTCCGACGACGGACGATTCGTGCAAGTACCGCTACAAGGCGCAATCGACCGACCCGCTGGCGGAGTACGTGTTCGAGCCGTGCACGGGCAAGATTGTCGCCCTGCGGCACAACAATGCGTTCGTGCAGGAGGTGCTGGCCGGGCAGGAGTGCGGCGTGCTGCTCGATCGCACCAACTTCTACGCGGAGAGCGGCGGACAGATCTACGACCAGGGCTACCTGGTGAAGGTGAACGACGAGAGCAGCGAGTTCAACGTATCGCTCGTGTACAACCGGGGCGGCTACGTGCTGCACATCGGCGTGGTCGAGGGTACGCTACGCGTCGGCGACGAGGTACACTGCCACATGGACACCGGCAGGCGCCAGCTGACGATGAAGAACCACTCGGCAACGCACGCCCTCAACCATTCGCTGTTGAAGGTGCTCGGACAGGACACCGACCAGCGGGGATCGCTCGTCGTGCCGGAGAAGCTGCGGTTCGACTTCACCAACAAGGCCGCCATGACGATCGAGCAGGTGGCCGAAGCGGAACGCTTGACGCGCGAAGTCGTGCGCAAGAACGTGCCGGTGTACGCGAAGGAGGCAACGCTGGCCGTGGCCAAGACGATCCGCGGGCTTCGCTCGGTGTTCGACGAGGTCTACCCGGATCCGGTGCGAGTGATCGCGTTCGGTGTGCCAGTCGAACAACTCGAGTCCGATCCGACCGGCGAGGCCGGGGTGATCAATTCGGTAGAGTTCTGCGGCGGCACCCATCTGCACCAGTCGGGGCACATGGTCGACTTTGTCATCACGACGGAGGAAGCGATCGCGAAGGGCATCCGGCGCATCGTGGCCCTCACGGGTCCGGAGGCGCTGAAGGCACTGAAAAAGACGGAACTGCTGGAGCAAGAGCTGGCCCAACTGAAAGCTACCATCGAGGCCGATGCGGCCGGCAAGGAGGCGAAGGAGCACGTGAAAAAGATCGTCGAACTGACGGAGGACGTTTCGCAGGCGACGATCCCGTACGTGAAGAAGGACGAGCTGCGCACCGTGCTCAAGGGGCTGAAGAAGACGCTGGACGATAAGGAGCGCATCGCTCGGGCAGCCGTAGCGAGCGGGGTGGTCGAGAAGGCGAAGGAACTGTCGCAGGCGCACCGTGATGCCCCCTTCCTGGTGCAACGATTGGAGGCCTTCAGCAACACGAAGGCGCTCGATTCGGCCCTGAAGGAGGTGCGCAAGGTGAACCCGGAGCAGTCTGCGCTCTTCCTGTCGGTCGACGAGGACACGAAGAAGATCTTCTGCCTGGCGAGCGTGCCCAAGTCCGCCGTCGACAAGGGCCTGAAGGCGAACGAATGGATCTCGCACATTGCGCCGGTCATGGGGGGCAAGGGCGGCGGTAAGCCCGAGTCGGCCCAGGCATCCGGAGGCAACTACGACAAGTCGGAGGAAATTTTGGAGCTCGCTCGTCTTTTCGCTGCCTCGAAGTTGGAATAAGGCGAGGCAGCGAAACCCTTCGTTGAGAACACCCGAGAAGAACTCAAGTGCATTTGATGCAGGCGATGGCATTTCATATTTCTGCTATCTTTAGTTATTTTTTCGATTAAATTTATTCACACCCACGGATCGCTTAATAAAGATTTACATTTATTTCAACTATAACTATCCTGATATCCCCTGTTTGCTTATCGCTGTTCGTCTTCCTTCGAAGGTTTTTCCCCGGTAGATTCTGGTGTCCGGCTGGATTCATAGATTACTCGAATCTCTTGCAACATTTCCGCGATGTTAGTTCCCATTTTAGCACTCACCGGCAGTACCGGAACATCCACATGGTGCGCCAACAGCTCCACGTTCCTTTCCGCCTCGGGAAGATCGATTTTGTTCGCTATTATAAACCGTGGCCTACCGGTCAGCTCCTCACTGAACATGCTCAGTTCGTGCAGCAGCGTGTGGTAATGGGTCCAGGGTTCTTCGGCCGATGCGTCGACCACGAACAGGAGCGCATTGCAGCGTTCCGCGTGCTTCAGGAACTGTATGCCGAGGCCTTTGTTTTTGTGCGAACCTTCGATCAACCCGGGCAGGTCGGCCACGGCAATCTGTTCGTAATCGTCGTACTGCACCATGCCCAGGTGCGGCTTGAGCGTAGTGAAGGGGTACGGGGCAACTTTCGGCCGGGCGCGGCTAATGGCCCGCAGCAGTGTACTCTTGCCCGCGTTCGGCAACCCGATGAATCCAACGTGGGCCATGCTGCGCAGCTCGAGCGCGTACGCGGTGTCCTCCCCGGTGGCTCCAAGTTCCGCCACCTGCGGTGCCTGCTCGAGGTCGCTCTTGAAAAACTGGTTTCCCTTTCCCCCGGCGCCACCACGTGCCGCCACGAACATCATTCCTTCGGCGTCCAGATCACCCACCACCTTTCCGAGCGTGTTTTTCACGATGGTCCCGATGGGAACCTTCACCACCGTGTGATTGGCGTTCTTTCCGTGGCAATCCTTGGTCGCACCCTTCGCTCCGTCGTCCGCCCGCAGCAGGGCGGTGATGTGGTTGAAGTCCTTTACGTCCTGTGTCGCCTGCAGCACCACGTGCCCACCGTTGCCGCCGTCCCCGCCGTCGGGACCGGCGTTTTCATTACACCAAAGCCGCAGGAAGGACACGCAACCATCGCCACCGTTACCACCGACCGCTCGGACGTGTCGTGAATCGACAAAGTATTGCGTCTACGGAAGAAGACAAAACGATTAACGTCTCTATTGCACATCCGTGACCGCTAGCGGCCTCCTCTCTTACCGTTGGTTTGCTAGATTTAGGTTTTTTACTCCTCAAAGGTACCGCCACTCGCTGGTTAGAATATCGTGCACATGCTGATGAAAGTAAACTCCTAGCCGGTGGTTGGCGCACAACGAAGGTACGTAAAATTGAGCCCCACATTGCTGACAGTGCAAGGCGTTTTGCGCAACTATCAACAAACCAACGGCGTGCTCAGCTGTTTTTTGTTTTGATTGGTTAGGAACAGCTATCCCAGGTGACCAATGACACGCCGGCTGTCATAGCGTTGGCATGCCGAATGGAAGCTCCGAGCCGGTACATCCATGGCGAAGTATAAATGTCAAAAACGTAAAACAAAATGAGCGTGCGACATTTCGCACAAGCAATCTTTGAGCTCAGTTTGAAACTGACTGCGATAGTCAAAATTGTATGAGTTTAAAATACTCCCATAAACTATAAAATTTGCGAGTTTTTAAGATTATAAAACCGTAAGTTTTGGTGTTCACGTTTAATCGAATGCCCCTCGAAGCAACCGGTCGACATTGATTCAAAAAACCACGTGGCTTTGTGGATGAACTGAATTCGAATCGGATGGTGCATTCCGCCTGGCCACGTGTTGCTTCTCATAGGTGAGATGAGATAACTGTTCGGCAGTTGGAAACAGAACACTTGAAAAAAATGTGTTAATTAGTGAATCGTTTCCTCATCCAATGGTTTGGAGGCAACCAGAAATAATTAGATGTCCAGCGAGAGAGAGAGCTAAGCTTTTGTGACCAACGCGTTATAATATTGAAGGAATTGTTAATACCCCTAGAGGTGTTAAAAGCAGAATGTGTTAACAGCGACCGTTAAAAAAAAAAACCAGCGAGACATGATTTAGCAAATTCTGACTTAAGATTATAATTTGAAGGATCATAAAAACATGATAAGATACCACCACCACAAATCTATCTATAGCATTGATAATACTGGCTAACGAATAATAATCCTCTGATAAGGTGGGGTGCGACGTGAGCTCACAAGGTTTACACTACGCCCCGAAATACTGATAAGGCGAACGTTTGATACCGTAAATTATTGCTCATCAATGATGTCAACCAATTACGGCGTTATTGTCAACAGTGCTTCATCAACAGTGCCCTTCATTCATATTTGCCACCCGATACGGCAACAATGATATACTAATTGCTGCACACATTCCGGCCAGCCCATGTCGGCCACCTATGGCTCACTCGAAACCCGGGAAGAAGGGCCAGAGTCAGTGAGTAACAGCAACCGTTGCATGGTGTGAACCGTCATGCCGCTTCGTCCTTCCGTCTGAACACTCCTGTCCCCCGAGATCCGACCTCGAGCTCCAGTTGCCGTTTTTTGCTAGGCAGAGATTTCTCCCGAGGCAAAAGTTGAGTTGAGTCAATTCCTTCTGGTCTATCCCTTTTCTTCGTCCTTCCATCCTGAACGCATATTGTGCGTATGCGTGTCGTAAAAAAGGGGGGAAGCTTCTTGTGTGTGTGTGTGTGTGTGTGTGGTTGCCAGTAATAGGGGCGCCGGCTAAAAATCGAAGTCCGAAGCAATCGCAAATGAGCAACAGCTCAGTTGGAGAAGAAGAAAACAAAAACCTTGGGAAAACCAGCATGGTGTAAGGCAGTTGAGATATGTGTGCGAGCGGTGCGTGTCCCTTCGTATTTCTGTATTTATTTTTTTCTATTCTGTTCCTGACCATGCGTCTCCATTGAGTAATACGAGTGGCGGGCTGGCAACGCCTTTGCTTTTGTATTGGAGAAGGATTTGCCTCATTTTTGTAGACGAGTGGTCCTGGATTCAAAAAAATAAATGACACAACGATTCCTGTGGACCCCTCAACCGACTCGGGTCGCACACACTGCAGGGCAACCGGTAGGGGCATCCGTTACCACTACATCACTGGATTCGTGCCAGACCGGCGTCCGTGGCAGTCCGTCGAGCTGGCCAGCCGTCAACGCCGGGTCGTAACGCAATGTCGGTCCCTCTGGCTCCCGTAAACTCCCCGACGAGCGGCAAAATGTATGGAGAAGCAACGCGGAAAAGAAAAGAAGAAAAGACCAACCATGGGGTGGTACACGACAGTTGGCAGGTTCGGTTCGGGGGGCCGTTGCCGTGTTGTGGGGGGGTCCCGCGCACGCGACGGCTTGTTGGAGCGATTTGAAACATTCTTTCCGTCGCTCCGACCGTTCAGTCACCGTTTGACGCTGGTCAGGAAGAGTTCGCTCGTGTAACGTCGTCGTCGTCGTCAAGCGCTCGCGGTGTCTCGGTGGTGTGTTCCTTCATCGCGGCGTCTAACGTACGTAGTAGTAGGTCTGGCGCGTTGTTTCGACTCTTTATTTCGTCTCTTAAGCTCACCGATACTCTCGGTGAGATTGCGGTGTGAGAAAGGGTGAGCATGCGGTGCGCGTCATGAGGCATGAGCGATGGTAGTGTTGTGATTTTTCCCTGTGTTTCCACTTTTTGTTGCTGTTGAGTCAAGCCGTTCCGATGAGATCATCATTGCCGCGAGCACGGCCGTCTCGAAGGGAGCGTGAATGTGTTTTGCTCTAGTTTTTTTTTCGTTTCCTTTCCGTTTGCTTTGACTTGGGAAACACGAACCAAGCCGTGCAGATGTGATAACATGCAAAGGTGAGGACACGCGTACGGAACATTACAGTGGCGTACCTTTCCGTCCGTTCGATTGCGTACCGATTTGAATATATCAGATTTGAAAGACATCAGCGCCACACAAAGTCTTACGCCGCTTTGCGCTTACGCTTGCTGCGCTGGGATTCGAGCGGAGTGAGCGCGGTATGGTGAATTATTAATCACTGTGTCGCAATGGGCCACTCACACAGAAGGTGAGGCGCAGGGCAAGATATGCCAGGGAATGGGGTCGCCGGTTCACAGGTTGCCCGACTCGCAGTCTGACCCTTCACCACGCCATCTCCCGCTCTTCGCACCAAGCTGATCCGGAGGCGAGGACATCGAACCGTTGGCGCCTCCATTTCATTTTTCTCCACCGCCGGAGTTAGAGGCCGGAATGGAGAACTGTGTGAGTGTGCGAGGTGTCGTTTGTGACCTAATTTCACGTTTCGGTGGTCGAAATTCGGTCAAACAGGGTAATGTGCATGCATGAGGAAGCGGGGGGCGAAAGCCGGAATCCGAACCCAAACGAAATGGGCCACGCTGGAAGGGTGTGAAGAACAGTGCAGCGTCGGAAGATGGAAGGAAAATCGTAAATTCTTTTCCAGCCGTACAAAGCGGCGGAAAAATCGCTGCATGGTTACCGCATTGAAAGAAGCAGAAAGAAACGTCGATGAAATGCATGGAAACCAAAGGATATTGTCGAGTGCGAAAGTGCTTTTCCAAGAATAGCAGTCTATTCATGGTTCAGCATCGGCATTACAGCAGGCACCGGTATCGATCAGTTGGACAGCCGAAGCTAAAGATCAAGCAAAGACTACGAGTGACTTCTGGTCTCCGGGCGAAGGGCTGCGAGTTTAAACGTTTACGTCTTTGAACCCGCACAAAGCGACTGCCGAAGCTGACGTAAAACGACCGACCGGGAGCGATTCATCCGGTCGCACGTCAGAGGAATGACATTTACCTCTACTAAAACCACGGCATTGGGGCTTCAAGTGTACCTATTCGTGCGCTTTTGTTCGTTAAAGGACTCTATTTGTGCTTTTCACCCTTTTCAATTTACTTCAACCCTTGTTGGCTCCACGCGTATGTTAGCTGGAGTTGGCAATTTTCCAACTTTCAAATTACACAGTCAATAGTGGAATAAAAAGAAAAGCCCTCGAAAACTCGAAGGACCCTTGCACATGCCGCATAATGCTGCAAAAAGGAAAGCAGGAAAATGAAGCACGAAACTTAAACTAAAAAAAAAAAACAGGGCTGGAAATTCCCAACTGTTGAAGTGGCACAACTTTTGGCCCAGCTTTTGGTGGCTCGGTGCTCGGAGGATTTTATTTCACCACCATGAGGTAATGCATCGTGTCTACCGGCAACGATGAGACGACTTTTTCGTGTTTCCTCCCATTTTTGTCCGTGCGTCTCACGTTACATCCGTTTACGAACGACCTTCGGGAGAAGTTTCAACGGAAACAAGTCAACGAAGTCAATGGTGAGGAGGAAAGTCGGTTGCTCTGTTTGGATAAAAAATTGAACATTCGAACACGGTGCGGTGTGGAGAGACAGTACTCGATAAATTTCGATGAGCTACCGGAACTACAAACCGGCTGTAGTGCAGGTGTCTGCTTTTATGGTTGTTTGGCAGTAAATAAAAGTCACACGAACCAATATAAATTACAGCGCCTCTTGTCTTACGACTTGAACAAAGGAATGTAAACATAAAAACTCCTGCTGTAGAACACATCAAAGAAGTAATTTATGTTTAAGGATATGATAATGAAGGTGAAAAAAAAAAAATGAGAGTGTTATTTCTTGTGCATCCCTCTCGCTATCACCGCAATGGACTGTTATGAGGATGGGTGCTTTTCTCATCCTTTCGTTTTACTTTAAAGCATCCCCTGGCTCAGTTTTATTACTCTTGTAACGTTCTACACCGCCCCTTTCGGTGTAAGGTTCTGGCCTGGCTAATGTTTTACCACACTCCTCGCCTCTCCATTCGCTCCTTTGTTTCGCCGGATGCTTCAGGGAGAACCGGTTCTCTGAAACAGATCAAATAATTGATAAAGTCGATCGGGCCACGGCATGGTTGCGGTCAGGGTGGGTTTCGGGTGGGCAAGGAAAATGGACGGAACTTTCTAGCCCACTCGAGCACCCGATATGTGACGCGATCACGCACGATTTCGGCCCACCTAACGTGGGTCATAAGTTTAATGGGTGGAAGATAATAAAGCAAGCAACGGAACGAGGGGCAGTAAAAACCCACGCGGGTCCAAGAATTTCACCACTGGTTGGAGTTTCGACCGCTCACCGCTTGCCGTAGTAGACCGCATCTCATCAAACCAAACGCAAACTTTAATAACCCACGGCAGTAATAATCAACTGGCTGCGCTCGAAATGGGAGGACTCAAACCAAGTACAGTGTTTCCATACGAAATATTTGCAAACGAGGCAAATAAAGTGGAGCAAAGATCAAGAAGAAATTCTTGTTCTGTTGGGTATGAGAACAAGCGCAGAATAAGTTGAAAGAATTATGGGATTGCACGATTGCAGGAATTTCGACTCCAACCTTGAATTTTGAATGCAATTAACGTATACTAAAACATTTTTCACAGATTTGATAATTTTCCGTTTTCTAATACAAACAAATCAATCCAGAGAGATTGGCTGGCATTATTAGCTCGCCCTAGCATGTCAGTTAACGATAGGAAAAGTTCGTCGGTAAATTCAAACAAATAAGATATGACGCACTGCCTCATGACTATTTGATTGCTCCACGTTCGTCATCGCCCAGTTGGCTCGATACCGCAGACGGCTCCGAAAGACGAACTTGGGTTTCGAGACGACTACACCTGCGACGACGCGTCCGCTTCCAAGTAATCGCGCGAAACGCTCCCGCGTTCCGTTCACACTCACTTTTCGGGTGATAAACTTTGCTTAGACTAATTTTGGAGGGTTTTATTTTTGGTTGCCACCTCCGGCTCCGGTCCACCGTCCACGGCTTACCACCACACTCTCTGGTTGACATTTCGTTCTTTTCGTTCGCGGCTGTTCGATTTCTCTTTCGATCTGGACGCGTCGCATGCGGTAGAAAGCGGTAGAAGGCGGCCGGCCACCTTGAACCTAACCTAGCATTCCATTTTTCGCTTCGTCAATCCATCACCGCGGTCGCACGACTTTTTGCGAGTGCTCGCTGTTCTCCCACCGAGGGGCGTTTGGGAGGCGGGGGCGCATGGAGGGTTTTCATTTTTCATGCTCGGGTACGGCAGGGTCCTCTGGCGCTCTTCGTTTCACGCAACGTGGGGTGGGAACACGAAAATGAAACCGTGGTTCGGCGAAGTTCCACGCAAGCCCGGTCAAAAAAGGGTCGGTTTGATCTTGAAGAATGTCCCAAAAGGTACCGAAATTGACATATGACGTCATACGAAGGTGTGTAGCGCACGGACGGCTGTTATTGTGCCGTTCTTTTTTTTTCACTGAATAAATGTAAGAAGTTTTCTCGATGTTGGTCCTCCTGCCACTTTTTTTCACTATTTTCCCTGCAGCAACCACTTTAATGTATGAATTCGTAGCATGCTTCAACCGGTACCGGTTGCATTTAGTGTCTGTGATGTTGTGGCTTCCAATCGAAAACGTATACGGTGACGTTGGGGATGAAATGGTAAACGGCATACACCTATATTGATGCTCATGAATTGCGGCAAACATTGATGAGTCAAAACACGGCTGGTCACAGCATACTGCATAGTCTTCCGAAGGAGAACACTTTCAAACGCTCGTTACAGAAGAAGGTATTGACTGCCAGCTGTATGGTTCCTTAGTTTCCCATAGCATTTCCCCGCTTGAGCTGCAATTAATTTAAGCATTTCAGATATTTATGCACATATACTTTTGCACTATCGAACGCACAGGGCCAGCAATGAATTGTAGCTCGTTGTTGCTTTGAAAATCAACACAGGGCTCAGGGGTGTCAACTAATGGTTCAACTCAATTGAGTACACGAGAAATGGTGCATCTGTTGAGGATAAGCAACGATAATGAAATGTGTTATAAAATATACATATATTTCTGAGCCACGCTTTGCCACGTATTCCTTCCTCCTGGCATGCTCGAATGCATTGCCATGCGAGGAATGGGTACGGCCAATGCTGAATTTTTAACCATGAGAATTGTGGCCACGTGTGATGCACGTGTAATATTTGTTTGAGTTGAAATCTGTGCGCCACGTTCCTCGACGTTCCCTGGTTTGATGGAGGCGCCTAGTAATTCACGTACTTTATGTTAAATAAACAGATTATTATTCCTCAAACAGTCTCTATTGTCAGCGAACAGTATTAGCATACACTTGGACAACCCTTACCCTTGTTTATGTGAAAGGGAGGTTCATAGAACCTTGTTCATCGGGAAAATTCTTCGTTTAGCTACAGGTGGTTCCTTCGCAGTAACAAAGTAAAAGTCTTCCATCCTTGCGCGAGGGTGTTGAGTGGATTATTCAGTGTCAACCGCGGCGTAGCATAATGAAGACATCCCTGCCTACACGAGTATTTTCGCTTCGGACCCGCTTTTTTTCGGACACCCATTTGTCGACCGTTTTGTTATCTGGAGCTCAACTCCCCGATCCACGGGAGCCGTTCAAAGTGAACCCCCGAACGGACGAGAACAATATAAATAAGCCTAGCAGGAAGGACCAACCGAGGTTGGGGGAACAGTTAATAAACCGTATCCTTTGGACTCTTCTTTCTTTTGCAGATATAAATTATAAACTGTGATAATACCGGCGCACCGCAAGGGACGAAGCATGAACGCACTCAATTGAATAAATAACCTCGCAATCGCCGCAACTGCCTTCGCCTTTCGTGGTGTGGTGCGAAAAGGAACAAGAGAACAGCAAAAAAAGGTGCAATTTAACTGCTCCATCGACTGTGTGGTTTATGTGTGGGGGCAAAACTGTTTACTGCGACGGGTAGGTGTTGCGTCGGAATAGTTGTTAAGGGGCCTCGAGTGATATGCGATACTTGTGCAGCCGGGGGATGTAAACGATCCAGCTGAAGAAAGAATACCCATACCACGGGCACGTCCGAGGCGCCAGAACACAACTGGTCTAATATTGTCTAAAGCGGTGGGAGGAAGTCCCTTTTTCGGGGATATCTCACGTTCCTCGACCGCCTTCGGGAGGATTGAGGATTGAGGAACCCTCGTGTGAACCGGAGTGAGTGTTTATCCCTGACGGCTGTCCTTGTGCGCGTGTCGCTGTTGGTGCGATAGACGAAAGTGAAGTGCGAGAAACCGGAAAGCCCCAAGCCACTGTTGCTTCGGATCGTAAATCGTGACTCCAGCTTCAAGGTTCCCGTAGAAGCAGAAGAAGAACCAAGGGGACCAAACGAGCTGAACCTCTTGGCATCGAATACCGTCGTCTCTGCACCACTGGACGCAACGTGCAACGGGAACGAAACGAAACGAGCGGTTTCGGTTTCATGGAACGTTTGCCATGGATTTGATATCGCTCCCACCCTGCTCCAGACGCTTGGAATTGACGACGATGGCGACCGAACAACCGCTGGCCCTGTCGCCGGCGTCCACTTCGGCGATTAAGATCTCGACGACGTTTTTAAAGGTACGTTCCGTTCGGCCCCAAGCCAAACAACTTTGGCCACAAGCTTACTTACTTCAGTTCTGTCCCATTTTCGTCTGTTGTCTCATTTTATTTCAGTGTACATGCTTTCCTCCTGTTTGCTGGCTCGGTTTCGTTGGTGTTTGTAGTAAAACGGGATATTGATGGGTAATATTTCACTTGCGTTTTTGCCGGACTGAATTATTAGCTCTGTCGTTGTGACATTCACAATCGATGGTGAATTAAGGAAAATGACTGCACAAGCCGGGTAAAAAGGAAAGAACTAATTTGTTGAAGTAATAATAAGACAGCAGTTGTATTTTCTCAACTGCCAGTTTTGCCGGCTCTCTCAAATAAAGCTAGTTTTAACCGAATTAGGTTTCAACCTTATCGATTGAACAGACGTTTATGTTCTAGAATTTGTGCAGCACTTCTTTTGAACATTGAGGTTGTCCGCTTTTTTGAATCTGCAGTTCTGCTTGAAAGCATGAGCAATATATTTTTTTGCTCGAAATATAATGATGTAGTAAAAGCATTGCTAATATGAACTGGTTTGCGGTGAAATTTAAGTTACGTGACCATCGTGTTTATTCAATGATGCATTTTGTGAAAATCGTGAAAAACCGACAATCTGTGGTTAACGGATCGAGCAGAATATATTGACAGCTTCATGTCAATTGTAACCATTAAAGTGGTTTTCTACATTGTGTTGCTTAAATTTTGCATCGGAAGCTTTAACCGTTCCGACTATTGCAACGATCGCTGGATGGAGCTGGAAAAACTGTCGAATTAATGGCATTGCATTTGTTCGTTCATGTACACAATGTACCGCTTAATGGGGAGCATTCGGCCGAAAACACTATAATTGCACACACTATTGACATCCAATCGAGTTGATCGTGGCAAATTAGATCGATTTCCGGAATGTATGCGCCTTCGAGGCGGATCCACCTCTTGCGGATTGTCGGTGGCGCTTGACTGCTGGAGGAATTCCGGTTTTGTACAACTGAGTGATTTGCAATGGTAATACTGTTTACTAAGCGACCGCCCGAGCGAAAGAAGCGGCCACCCCGAGGGTGACAGATCTGGGCTTGATGCTTTGCTCCGTGCCGCAACATAGATGCACGCAGATGCACACAAAGGCATTAAACCACAACGCTGGGTGGCAATTGGGGCAAGCAAGTGGACCCGGACGCATCCGGTGCAGGGTGGAGTGTTTCGTGCATTAAATTGCACCGTAAGCGAGGGCTCCCCGTTGTCTAGGTTTGTTTTAGCAGCAACAAAACAATAATTTCCCGATTGCTCCTGGTCCATTAGGCAGGGAGGTCGGTGCATCGGTGTGCCTCCTTTTTGCGAGCGCACCGACGAAGCGGTCTCCGGCTGGTGTGGTGACATTCTCGGCTCAGAATTAACCCCGACCTGCCGGCGGCACGCAACTCGCGCTCAGGTTGCGTTCGAGAGGCAGCTCCTTGCAGCCAACCTGCGGCAAAGCTCCGGGAGTTTGGGAAATCGTTCGTGGAGGAGCTCGTCGAGCTTTGGCGACGAGTGGGGGCTGCAAAGAACGCTGACGCCAAGAATGTTGACGCCATCATCGTCAACACGGAAGTCTGCTCCTTCTTGCCGGGGTTAATTCCGCTGCCTCCCGGACGGCAAGCTGCGAATGCTGCATTTCCCTCGGGATAGATTAGGCTCGTTTAAGCTCGCTTATCACACGCCCGTTTATCGTTTAACGGGCACACGCACACACACACACCTGTTTGAACTTCCACTTCGACACCACCTCCTTCCCCCCCACCGTTCCCCTGGGATGCACAACCACTCACACAAACACGCTTCCTGTGATTCATTTCCTTCGCTTCTTTGCGTTGATGTTCGCATAGTTCGGTGACGTTTAATCTAATCCATTGGATACAAACGCGCACTTGCAGACACCCGTCAAGACGGACCAGGAAATACTGCAGAACTCCATGCTCGAGGACGACCCAAACTCCAACACCATCCTCGCGCGCCCCACCGCCAGCGACGCGACCGACAGTGGGCGGACATTGGTGGAGAAACGGCCACGCTGGGGACCGCAGCATAAGGGTGCGCAGGAGCTGGCGAAGCTGTACAGTAGCGGTAAGTCCTGCACGGCGCGTTGTTTTCGCGTGTGTCTCTCCCGTTTGCATTGGATATGCCATTGGCCCCGGTTGGCCAGCCGCTTGAGGTCAGCAATGCGTTAAGCCGCGGTTGAGTAGTTGCCGGACCGCATGTGCACTCTTTAGCCGCTAGACGCTGGGAACAAAGGTCGGTGATGGCATAATTATATTGTGCAGTTAGAAACCAACAATCTCACATCGCCAGAAGAGTGTGAGCAGGGCGTTCCGGGACCGTGCACACGAGGGGTTGGCACGGGGAAGAGTAATATATTTTAATTCCTCCTTAGCACAACTGTCACTCGCACGGGCTCCACAAATCTTCGCTCGTCTTGGCGTGATTTAATCACCGCCGGCACCGAAGACCCGGTGACGGTATGCTGGTTAGTGACGTTATTAAATTGTCAAACCAGTGTACCCCGCAGGCAAAAGCTTCTCACTAGAGGGCTTGGAGTCTCGGATGGCCTTAGCTAAGCTTCAATTAGATGCTTCTGGTGCGATGATTATACCAGAGGCACGGGAACGGCATTAGGCTCCGGTTTGGTGTGCGTGCGGGCGTTTGTTTTAATGATGTGATGATAAATCATTTTATTGTTGGGTTTAAATATTCGTCATTATTATACTAATTTAAATATGTTTTAGGAAGAGGTTTCTTCCTCATTAACCGGCTTGACGTGAAACAAATTGAAATTATAATGGTGTTTAACGCTGCTGTTTTATGAATACCCTCACAAATTATATCCACATGTTTACGAAATTGTTGAAATCTTCCGTTTTTGTTGTTGCTAAACCTTTTTTTTGAAGTCATGTTTTGTAATGAATGCATCACCGATTTTGGTTGCTCATGCTGAACATCGTTGACAACATAATTGATCGATACTCCCAAACCAAATTAAAAAAAAAGTGTGAGTTTGCAAAGCTAAATAAATTCAGTTCAACACACACACACACACACACTGTTGCTGCTTCGCAAAAACGCTGATTGTGTTGAATATTTTCCAATGTCCCGATTGTTCGAAGGCTGTTCGGGACCTGCATCTGTAAGCCAAGGCTGTCGCATCATGTCTGGGGCTTCTTTGCCTTTTTGGCATAGCATGTGACATTTAGGATTCCGCTCGACTCACTTCCTGCTTTTCCCGCCAGAAGGTCAACTCAGTGGATGAGCTGTAAGCTGTCGCCTTTCGTCATTTCCTTTGCGCTGTTTTGTTTTGGAAGGCACTTGGAATTTTCCTCGTGAAAATACACTCGAATGCAGCGTAAATAGGACCGGTCATAGCGAGAACGCTTTCAGAACAACAATTTGCAAGATATAAATAAATATATATAAAGAATGGTAAGTTTACCTTGCTGCAAAAGGCCAAAAACAGAAAACAGAAAGGAAACAAAAAAGAAGCCATTACGGCTGTCCAATTTCAACATGGACGGACTCAAATAGGGAAAGCAAACTTTTTGTTCCTGATTTGGATTCGCTTCGGTGCCCTTATTGCCCTTCAATGAGCACGGTGTTGCTCGGCATAAGAGTGGACTTGACTGAAACCGGATGTGTTTACACTTCCCTTCAACGTTCGCCGGTTCCTCCTGGACTTCAGCCTAACGGAAAACTCCCTCAACAGAACCGATGGGCGCGGGGCGGTTGAAGTCTGCCCAGAGCACTCTAGGAGAATGTGCCTCCCTGTATTTCTTTCGAGCGTCCCCTCGTCGCGGACCGAATGGACATAAATAGCCTCCACACAGGCGACCCACTGGCATACAACTTTTGCTGTGCGGCTACAGGTTCTCCGTTGGTCCATTCCGGGATAGCTTGTCGGTGACCAATGGCGGCGACGACTGGTCATTAGCCCGCGTCGAAAGATTGTTTTATGTAAATGAGATTTGACTGTTGATATTTACCCTTCCCTGACATTAGCGTTTCGTTTCGCGCGGTTGTTTTGGTCTGTTCACTGTTGCTGCTTGGAAGGATCAACCAAGCGAACTCTGACCACCATTGCCAGTGGTTCCGTACCGTCGCGGGGAGGTGCTTCTTCCACCCAGGTTCTTCAGGGAAGAAGGCGTTAGGTGAGGGCAACCGTCGGTGGCATGGACGGAACGGTGGCATTAACGGAGCACTACACTAATGGCCCATGCTTAGTTGGTCACGGGGCTTGCGGGTAGCATAAATTGTTCGACGATTACTGCGAAATTGAACGTGGACGAATAAGGGCACGTTAAAATTATATTCGTACTTGCGAGAGAAGCCTTGGTCGTTGTGCGATCAATATCGATAGGATTTGTTTCAGTCAAATCTGTACTGCTTTCATAAATTATTTTGCAATCGATTGAACATGACATCAACCATATTTAGAATCTCGCTCAGGAATTTGAAGTGACATACAATATAAAATTTATGCACAAATTGTGTTCAACCTGTTCATGCAGTTTACCCTCCATTAATAACGTACAGGAAAGTAAATATAACTTGCACGGATGTTATTGCGACTTTTCGCAAGCGTTTCTTTCTGCACCGCTTCCCTTCAAAAAACACGATCTTTTTAACGCGGCTTCCGTTTGGGTTTTATTCTATTTATCACTTTAGCGCGGTTAAAAATTAAAACGTGCGGATCAGCGGCTCGTTACAGAAAGAAAGCCTGTCTCCAGGCGCTTTCTCCTGATTCTTTTCGTTATCCTCTCCGCCTGATCCCGGTCATTCACCGCTATCAGCTGTTAGCCGGGAGAGCGATGTGGGGGCGAGATAGATCGATATCTCTTAGTACTGGTGGCGCACCCTGCCGTTGGGTAGGAAAGCATCGGAGCGTTACTTGGCCGAGCCCTCCAATAACCTTGCTCGCCCAAGTGACAGATGTGGTCAAATCGTTCTTTTTTATCTCATTTCCAGCTCACCTACTTGGTGGGATTAGCTTACGGCCGACAATAGGTTGCACAACCAACCCTGCAATTTCTTAGGAATTGTCCGTTCAATCACTCGGAAAACTTTTTAACTTTGCCTGTTTATTTTAATTTTTTTAAAGTGCGAAATTAAATTCTAACTAAGATTCTTCACGCTGTGCAAAAGCGAGGCCAAATTTTTCGCAAATGATACTACTTCGTGTGACGTGGTATTCTCAGGTGCAAGTTTTAAAGATTAGCCATGAAGGTTGTAATGTTATTTCGGTGCTACCATGAGCTTTTTTTTGCTTTTAAGATAACAGTTGGATGTAAGCTTGAATGATTTAATTTGAACTTGCAATTTTTCTAAGAAAAAACCGTTGGAAACCCATACTCAACGAGTATTCATCGCAACATATTGACAACCGCAGTGACCAAAACCACAAACATGCCAAATACTGGACGAAGTGCTGAAAGTAATTTGGAATGGAACCACTCAATGATACCGTTTTTGCGTACACCGTTCAACCCCTAATGGGAATTACGCTGCGGTTTCATGTCATTACATTAATTTGATCTGACGTGACATTTTGTCACATTGTTGAACGTCATGACAGTCTTTCAAAAAAGTTGTTTTCTACAATGACAACATAATTTCCATGTTTCTTTCTTGTGGTTGCCCAACTTTGAATCACTTTGTTGCTTCTGACGGCATGGTGGACAAAGCATTGGATTGAGGTTGAATTGTGCGGTTTTAATCATCATGCTTTTACGGCGGGATGCCGTTAAATTATTGAATTATTTTTAAAATTGATGGCATAAGTTGGTACAGTGAGATGACAAAATCAATGTCTGCCTTCTGTGTCCTTTTGCTTGCAGGAAAACGAACCCAGGAACTGATCTGCGTGTACATCTGCATCACGCTGATGGTGCTGAATTTCGGCCTGATTCTGAGACACTTCCGGCTCGAGCGTATCAGCAACGTCGTGGTGGCAGCAATCTTCGGCATCCTAACGGCCGATTTCGGTTCCGGCCTGGTGCACTGGGGAGCCGACACCTGGGGCTCCGTCGATCTACCCATCGTGGGAAAGGTAAGTGTGGAGAATGCAAACGCCCCATCCCGTCAAGGCCGTCAATCGTTCATTTCGTCTTTCGCTAGAATTTCCTCCGACCGTTCCGGGAGCATCACATTGATCCGACCTCCATCACCCGGCACGACTTCATCGAAACGAACGGGGACAACTTTATGGTGGCGCTGCCTATCCTCGGCAAGCTGGCGTGGAACTTTTTCACCCGCTCGAACGCGGAAATCCAGCAGGACTACGCTATCAGTGCGTATCTGTTTCTTTGCTCGATATTCGTGGCCATGACGAACCAGGTAGGTGGTGCCGCCGCCATTTACACTCCTCTAGGGGTGACTAATTAAGCGTGTCTTCCCGTTTTTTTTTTCCACAGATCCATAAATGGTCCCACACGTACTGGGGCCTTCCAAAGTGGGTTCTGTTTCTGCAAAACCATCATATTATCCTCCCGAGACGTCATCATCGGATCCATCACGTAGCGCCGCACGAAACGTACTTTTGCATAACAACCGGATGGCTCAATTGGCCGCTGGAGAAAATAAAGTAACTCAAACTCATGTGAACAAAGGTCCCGATTATTATCACTCTAACGCTTTCTCTATCGCGCGTATTTGCAGGTTCTGGTCCACGCTGGAAGCAATCATTGAACTGTCGACCGGACACAAACCTCGCGCGGACGATTTCAAGTGGGCCCAAAAGCGTACATGATCCTGCGATGAGGTGGCCACCGCACAAGAGCACAAACCATTGGCGACCGGACTGTTTCAAGTGATATCTGTAGCCCTGAGTTGAGCGAGGCACTTTAGAATTACATTTAAAAAAAGTAGGGGAAATAGAGGACGGAAGACGGCGCGTTTGATAAAGACACAATTAGTAGGCAGCATGTAAAAAAAACCGCCCAGCATTAGCGAAAGGAATTGCTTGAAAAGTGCATCAACACTCGTCAAAGATATTGTAAGGCATTTGGACATTTTTTAAACACAATGTAACTTTTGACCGTTTTGGCCGTTTTTATGGCGCTACACAACAGAACCAAGATGCGGCTGACGGCGTTGTTGCTGAGGAAGCCTTTTCGTACGCTAGGAAATAAAAAAGGGGCAAGTTATATTATAGTATTAGCGAGAATGTAAAATTTTAGCCAACTTTACAATGTACACAGATTTTTTTACGCATACAGACGAAGTGATGGTGTTGGGAGCATGTGATACGTGCCCGTGCCCTTGCTGCAAATATTAGGTGTCATTGTGAGCATGAGTTCTGATGGTTTTCGAAACATGTCCAATTGGAAGTAAATTTGTGTATATTTTGTGAATTGTTTCAATAGAATGTTGAGCCACTTTTCGTAGACAAAATTATAAACTGAACTGTGTATATGTATGATTGGTCAAATAACACGAATAATTTGTCAAAACAAAATGTTTATTACATCAGTATTTAGTTTGAAACATATCTACTCTTGTTTGAAACTAAAAAGTATGAGTTAAATTGAACTATTCAAATCGTCATGATCACCTTGAAATCTAGTATACGACATTTACGCACATATTCTTTGCTTGCATACTGCGTGCTTTTATTCACTTAAAAAAAAATCATAAAAATAGGAAATACTCAAACGCCACACAAACAGAAAATGCACAAGCCTAAACTCGTCTTTGCTACCTTGTGCAAAGCTTGTCGTACAATCACGTGATTCAAAATGTTTCAGATAAATCATCGGGGTTTACTTAGTAAGAAACAAAAGGAGATACAAAACCAAATGCTACAAATGTGAAATCAAACGCTTAAATCAATATGTTTATTAACATATTGCAAAAGGACAAAACAAAGCCTAAGTCAGTCAGATACAAACGGAGGATGTTCATGCTTTCAAGTAGCAAAAGTATACAAATAAAAGCAAATGAACAACACCGTACAAAGGGTGAAAGGGAGATGGAGGAATGTGCAACCAAAAAATATAGCAACACATTGTACAACAGGAAAGCTTTGTACGCTAATACATCAACTACACTCGCGAGAGGTTGGATTTGTTATTTTACCATAAAAGAAGGCAAATAAATATTCTTCGTTTCGTTCCTAACACAAACCTTATAAGAAGACTTTGATAAGTTGATGATAGGAAGCAATGAAAGAACGTTGTAACAATGATTGACGTTATGTAAAACCTGCATATAACTATCAAACTGATGTGCTATTGATGATTATCCAAGCATTGTGGCAAATAAAGTGCGTCTTAGGTTGTGTTTCAAGTTGTTCTTAACGTCTTTACTCGTCACGATATTTGGTTTCTAGATGCCCCAACCAGCGGATCCTTCGCCGCTTTCGCCACCGCCAGGATATCGATCGATTTCTTATATGTCTTCGTTTTAAGCAGATAAGCAGATTTTAAATCAACATTGTGGTATTTTCTTTGATTGTGTGATTAACTGCATATTAAATCGATTTTACAAAAATGCAAGCGGTAACGCAGCAATACCTTGCGCATTGCATGTCGACAGTAACTTTCGATTAAAGATTACTTAGACGGTATGTTAGTTTGTGTAACATGAGAATCACCAGGTAGAGCACAACAGATTTATTTACTCAGATGTTTTTTGCTTTAACCAAACGGGTGTAAATTATTTAATTAACATACCATTTGCTGAACCAATCATATCAACAATTAGTTGTGCACAGCTGTGTGCCATGTGTAGATTTTCCTGGCACCTATTAATATTCTATCCATTGGAGCGGCAAACATTCACATCATCTGAATAATGGCATGTTGTAGCCCGTGGTGTAAGGCTCAATCGCATTTTACTCCAGGAACTCAAGTAAACTGGAACATTTTTTGAAAAATTGTCGAATTTTTGCCTTTACGCTGTGTACAAAACTTTCTGTACGAAGAAAGCAAACACCTATTAACAATGGCTACCGTAGAAAGTTATCGCGAGCTGGTTAAATTGCTGGCCCTAAGTTCAAAAATAGTTGGGGTGGAAATTTGGACAGCTCCTGGAAAATTTCGGCCTGCTTCTTATTATCTGTCCTTTCACGTGATAGTGTACTTCGTGAGCAGCATCTACACATTGTCCAAGTATTCGTACGATCCCTTGCACATGATGAAGGTTCTGATAACTTTAGGCTCTGCGGTGCAGGTAAGGACAAACGTTTTTTTTTTATCGAGCGTGTAAAAACGGGATTGCATTTCTCTCACTTTCAGCTTTACACCAAATTTTTCGTTGGAATAAGCAGGGGCTATGAAATAAAAGAGTTCACCGATTTGGTTGAGGAGCAACTGTTGAAGCCATTTCAATTTGGAAGCGCCGAGGAGGTAGCTGTCCTGCAACGGACCGGCCGTATTTTGTGGATCATATTGCGCCTTATTGGTGTTGGTTACATAAGCACGGCAGTCGTTTTCGGATTGTACCCATTATTTGCATACTACTTCAACGGTGTAGTGATGCCGCTATTTCTTTACGAACTCCCGTATTATGATTGGAGTACGACTGCTGGATATGTCGCCAACATGTTGTTTCAAGTAAACCTCTACGCAATTGGGATAGTGGGTGCAATATATTCCGATTCCTTGTTCATCATGTACCCCTTGTATGCATTGGCCTACGCGGACATCTTTATGGTGCATCTTCGAGAGCTGAAGGTTCTGCTGAATGAACCAGCAGTACTGGGCGCGGATAAGTCGGCGGTTGACCAAAAGTGGCTGCAATGTATGTACGATCATCAGCAGTCTGTTAGGTGAGTGTAGGGTGTGCATAGCATGGAATTAGACAATAAGCATCAATATTGTTCAATTAAAGATTCCTCAGCAATATTGAAGACCTGTTCGAAATCTTCGTGTTTGTTCAGGCCGCAATGGGAGTGTTTTCCATATGCGTTGGTATGCTGTTGGTTGCATTGGTAAGTGGAGTATAAAAAACAATCTCGAATCAAGCATAAGATAACAATTGTACCATTGATCTTTCGCCTCTCAGACCGATTGGTATGCCGCTTATTTTTTCCTGTTAGTTTTATTTTTCGAACTCACATTGTTTTTCCTGATCGGACACTGTGTGGAGTTGAAGGTAATATGGAAGGTTTTCTGCATGTGGATTGTATTTTTATTACTACGTACTCTTATTCTTCGTAGGTGGACGAAATGTACGAAAGCATCAATGCTGTACCCTGGTATATGCTTCGTGTTAGTAATCAGAAAGAATTCAACTTTCTGCTCTGCCGTCAACAGCGCCCTATGATATTGACGATCTATGGTTTCGCACCGCTAAACCTTGCCACTTACACGAGTGTAAGTAAACGCTTACGGGTCTATGTTTTGATAATATGTTTACGTCATTTCGCTTTCTTAATTTTTTGCAGATTCTCAGAAGGCTTTACCAGTTTTTCGTTATGATCATGCAATATGTGGCATGAAATTCTACTTCTATATAAATGAAATACTGCACATGTGCCTACACTTAAAAGTTTATCTATCACGTTCCAAAGTATTGTCACAAACAATATAGTAGAAAAAGCTTATATTCTAAATGGAAGAATTGATTATCAACTATCACTTATTAAGAACATTCGCAGGGATTTCAAAATCAATTTGTAAACCGTTTTTACAAGGAGAGGTCGAGTGGTATTGATTAGAAAGCTTTAGACGCTAGAACAGCAGGTACTCTCGCAAGAGTTTTGTTTTATTTCTCCTATAGGAGGGCTTATAAAGTTCTGTATACATTCATGTACACCTTCACCTTAAATGATAGGCAGCTATCAAAAAATATGTTTTCCCTTACAATACAAGACGTTCTATAAAACATGCATATAACTGTCAATCAATCTGAAGGATGCGTTATTTATGCAAATTCAAGTTCTGTTACGAACAAAATGCGTCTTAGAAAGTGATTCAAGTTTTTCCTAACGTTCAGACAAGTCACAGTATTTCGTGTGCAGAGCGATTCAAGTGGTTCAAAGTGTTCGAAAGTATCTCGAAAACAGAATGTTGACTAACCTGGACTACTATAACAATTGTCTCAACTTGCTCAAAACGGCTAGCCGTATTATTGGGCTTCAGTTCTGGAGCACGAACAATCGAATTACACTGATTCAAGTGTGGGCCATAATCGATATGATGGCATTCTTCGTCCTGACCATTTGAACCGGAATTTCAAGTCGTGGAAATATTCTGCAGATGGTCGAGTCCCAGGTTTTTCTTTTCACGGGGATCATTCTGGCGTTTAAGTATTTCATCTTTTTCTCGAATCCCGATCGTGTCCGTCGCCTGACCGACAGCTTAGAGACAAAGGTGTACAAAATGTATGACGAAACAAGCACCGAAGATTCATTGATTCTGAAGTACAGCCGGGCGCTATACATTATCGGGCACGCTTTAACCTGGGGCTACGTTGGAACAGTTTTTATTTTTGGAATCTGCCCGTTAGTGGTTTATTTCAGAGAAGATCGCCGGGTGCTGATGTTTTTTATTGAAATTCCTTCTGTGGATTGGACAACAGTGGAAGGTTACTGGATCACAACTATCCTACAATTGGTTTTGATTATCACGGGCATATGCGGCCTGAGTCTGTTCGATTATTTGTGCGCTTTTCTCGCTATCAATGGGTTGCTCTATGTGGATATTTTCGTGCACCACCTAGACGAGTGCGGCAAGCAACTGGTAACCCTTAACTACCCCCCTCTATCGGTGCCCAAAGCCCTTGAAGAAGCTCAACGAAAATGGAAGCAGTGTCTGGTAGAACATCAGCAAATCGTACAGTATGTGTTACAAAAAGCAGTCGGTTTTTAGAATAAGGAATTGACGCGATTTTATTGCTTGCTCATATCCAGCCACTTCGACGAGGTTTCCGACTTATGGAGTATAATAAATCTAGCGCAAGTAGGTTGCAGTGTTACCAGCATATGCATAACTATGTTGCTCTTATTCATGGTAAGATAAACCGATGCTTCGAAGTCTTACTGCGATTGACAAGGGCATTCATGTCCTACTCTGCGTCTCCCTAGACTGAATGGTATGCGGGGTACGCGATACTACTGGTTTTATTTGCGGATCTTTCTTTGCACTTTCTGCTGGGTGGAGTGATCGAGCAAAAGGTAATTTTGGTTTTTTACATCTAGTAACACAATTTTAATGTTCTGCGTGCGAAGGTGCACGATCTGGATAACGCTTTGATTGGATTTCCTTGGTACAAGCTCAACGTTCGCCAGCAGAAGGAGTATAAGCTGATGCTGATGCGGTCGCAGAAACCTTTTGGGCTTTCGATTGCGGGACTTGCTCCAGTGAATTACGAAACCTACACTCAGGTACTGTTAGTTTTCTCATAGAGCTTAGTAAACGGTTTCTTACATATCTTTGTTTGTTTTTCAGATCATAAAGATGCTTTATCAACTATTCACACTTGCTCTGAACTTTTTAAAATAGATCAAACCAAACAACATTTTCGTCATTCATGGATTTAGTAATATCAACATAGTGTGTTATGTGTTGCGGTATTTTCTTTTACTGTGTCATTAGCTGCATATTCCTTTTCATTACATCGATTCTATAAAGATGATACCCTGTGCATTGCATTTGGACAGCAACTTTCGATAAAAGATAACTTAGACAGTATGTTAATTTGTGTAACATGGGAATCACCACGTAGAGCACAACAGAATTATCTACTCCCATGTGTTTTGCCTTAACCAAACGGTTGTAAATTATTTAAACAACATACCACATCCTGAACCAATTATACCAACAATAAATTGTGCAAAACTGTGTGCCATTTGTAGATTTTCCTGGCACCTATTAATATTCTTTCCATTGGAGCGGCAAACATTCACATCATCTGAATAATGGCATGTTGTAGACCGTGCTGTAAGACTCAATCTCATTGCACTCTAGGAACTCAAGCAAGCTGAAGCAATTTCAAGAAATTTGTCAGATGTTTTGTTTTTAAACTGTATCTTAATTTGCCGATTCACGAAAAAAAATAAGCATTGCATCTACAGAATGGAAGGTAATATTTGTTTATATGGAAGGTCATTTTTCTGCATGTGGATTGTATTATTATTACCACGTACTCTCATTATTTGTAGGTAGACGAAATGTACGAAAGCATCAATTCTGAATCATCATATCCTCTTACTTGATATTGAATTCACCTAAGAAAAAATAAATGCTTAATTTATAATTAAATAAATAGAATGGCAGTTCTATCTGACGAAGCAAATAAAATGGTTTTTCCAAGATTTACAAAGTAATAAATAACATGTAGGTTCATTATTCATCCTTCTTTTAAATTTCATACTTCTTAAACCACTATTTAAATTGAAAGAACCTCAAAAATCCCTGAACGACCTTTAGAATTCAATATACAGTGGTAGCAAACAGGATGCTTTTTCCAATAATGATATGTTTCAGGCATTGTTGTAAACCCGCGCTCCCATTCAGGCAACCAAACCTTTGCAACCCAGGTAGCCCATTGGTTGCCCGAATGTGAACGAGGATCGCACGACTCTAATTGCACAGAATCTGAATTATAAACGGTTTTTTTTTTTTTGTGGAACCAGGATGACACCCAGTTTCAAACTTGATTGGTTGATATTTCATTACTATGATAGTCAGTTAAACTGTCAATTTGTACATGAGTGAGAACATTACGCTACATTACATTGTAAGTGAGAACATTACGCTACTAATGTGGCCAGGTGCCATCACTGGTTGCACGATTTCAATCATGTCTAGCAACCTAGTCACATTAATGAAACAAGCTGAGTCATTAGGCTTTCTTTTCCCCTATCTGTGATTTCGCTATAGTGAGTACAACATAGTTTCTGTGAGATTCTAAAATGGCCACTGTTGTGAATCGCGTTACTCAGCCGAACACTGATTGAAATTGTCGGTGTAATAGTTTATTGAACCGTGTTCCCACGGCTCAAGAGTATTACGAAAAGAACCTATCGTGGCGCGCATCGCCCTTTTTATCAAGCTCCCGGCCGCGATCGTGTCTGAAAGGGCCAGGTTCATACCCGAAACTACTGTTGGCCGCAATTCACTGCCTTCTCACTGTTGGCCTACTCACAGCTGGTATACTCACAGCCGCCTACTCACTTCCATGAACTATCACGAGCGGCGCGCGATAGATTTCTAACAACAACGTTTGCACCAAAGAATGTGTTTTGGCTTAATCACGTCCAAAACTTGCCTTCAAACTCCAAACTTTGTTAAAATGTAGTGGTTAAGTATATCTTATAACAAGGACGCATACAGTCGAAATGCGACCAAGCGAAAATACAATTTGAACAAGGACATTTTGAGCGATGTTGATGTTTCTCTCTATTATCCAGCTTTTGAACTAAAGTACTGAAAGATTTTACATGGCAACAAGCACCACCTGGACTTGCGAAAAAAACCTCATTCCGACAGATGGTCCTAGACGCTTAAACAAGGCGCTTCCACGAGCAATGTTAATCATAGCATTGCTATGCATAATTAATAATCAGCGCTATGTATAATTAAAGAAAAAAGACTGTTCATCTGAAGTAAAGCATGTTGAGCGGCATTTTGCTACCAACTCAGTCTCATTTACTATTAAGATCTAAAACGAAGAGGTTTGCAATTGAATCATTCTTGAATTTAGCTTAAAATCTTTTTAACCAAATTTTCAGTTTCACTCTTTTTGCACGCTTCAACGTAAAACGGATAGCGATACTTAGCATGGCTACCGTAGAAAGTTATCAAGCGCTTCTTAAGTTGCTGGCCATAAGTTCAAAGGTGGTTGGATTGGAAATTTGGACGGCTCCTGGCAAATATCGTCCTGCATCTTTTTATTTGTCCTTCCATGTGATAGTGTACTTCGTGAGCAGCATTTATACATGCGCCAAGTATTCGAACGATCCTTTGCACTTGATGAAGGTCCTTATTACTTTGGGTGCAGCCTTAGGGGTATGTATAGGAGACAAGTTATTTTACCTTTTCACCAGACTCCTTTAGCTACCTACTGGTTTGTCGTTGTTGCAGTTGTACATCAAGTTTTTTGTTGCTATAAGGAGTGGCTTGCAATTAAAGAAGTTCACCGATTTGGTTGAAGAGCAGCTGCTTAAGCCATTTCAATTTGGCAGCCCCGAGGAAGTTGCAGTCCTGCAACGGACTGGCCGTATTTTGTGGATCATTTTTCGTCTGATGTGTACCGGATTCATGAGCACGGGAGTCGTTTTTATATTGTACCCGTTGTTTGTGTATTACGCCACCGGCATGATGGTACCGCTGTTTCTTTACGAGCTTCCGTTTTATGATTGGAGCACGACTGCTGGATATGTCGCCAACATGTTGTTTCAAGTAAACCTGTACGTACTGGGCATAGTCGGAGCGACAGTTTTGGAATTTTTGTTCATCATGAACGCTTTGTATGCATTGGCCTACGCTGACATCTTTATGGTACACCTACGAGAGTTGAAGAAGTTGCTGAATGATCCTGAGGTGATGGAGAAGAATGTATCTATCATGTATCAGAAGTGGAGGCAGTGTTTGTACGGCCATACGCAATCTGTTTGGTGAGTGTTACGATGAGCGGAGGAATTGTCTTCGGGTGTGTATTTTTATTAATTGCTTACATTGCATGTTTAAAGGTTCCTTAACAGCCTCGAAGAGTTGTTTAAGCTCATGTGTTTGGTTCAAGTGGGAACCGGCGTTATTTCTATATGCGATGGAATGCTATTGGTTTTATTGGTAAGAAATATTTATGTGGCATATAAAGAAATAGTATATACATATATTTATTGGTTTTGTAATAGAATTATATTTCATTTAGACGGATTGGTATGCTGCTTACTTTTTCCTGATGGTTGTCTTTTTCGATTTTACTATGTACTTTGTTGTCGGGCACTATGTAGAGCTGAAGGTAATGGGGAAAACGAGAGCCCTGTATCTGGATAGACTTGAGCTTATCTTACTGTTTGCAGGTGGACGAAATGTACGAGACCATCAATTCTGTACCCTGGTATAAGATGTCGGTACGCAATCAAAAGGAGTTCAGCTTTGTGCTCTGTCGCCAACAGCGTCCATTGATACTGACCATCTACGGTTTCGCGCCATTAAACTTTGCTACTTACACGAGTGTAAGAAAGTCGAGGATCGCTTGGAGATTTTCTGGATAACAAGTTTCCATTTTTAATGCTGAAAATGTATCTTCACTCATTTCAGGTTCTTAAAGGGTTATATCAGATCTTCGTTTTGTTGATGCAGTACGTCGTTTAATATGTTTTGAGTTGTATTGTGTTAAACGTTGGAATTAATTGACAGCACAATCTTGGAAGCACGTTTGAACACCATGTTACCAAACATGTTGAAAGTTGTTATGAGTCTTCACAAGCACCTTAAGTTATTGCAATGCGTTGGAAATACATCAATGGTTTGAATAAAAGAAAAAGTTTGCCTCGTGAAAACTGTTGTTGGTTCTTTGGAACATGTATGGCGATGTTTATTATGTTCTCCTTAACAGTAGCATGCGGGAATGGCAAATATTCCATCTGAAGTATTTGTTTCATGAGAATTTTTCCAAAAAATCCAGCAAAATTGACACAATTTTCATTTTCACCTACATCCAGTTCATATTGTTGCCTCCTGACGGTTAATTGTATATTTTTTTGAATTTTTGTACTTTGCCGACACTTTAATCAATTATTTTTTTAATGTATACATTCGTCGCATCCTAAATAGCCTTCGCTCTCTCTAATGGTTCTCGATGGAGTTGGCCTTGGTTCTGCGAGGCCGGGGCGCACAAGAACTGCTCAAGGTAAAGTTAAATTGTATTTCTTCAAAACATGTATTTTTTGTTGCAAAAAATAGAGATATTTTGTCTGGAATATACAACTAATCTCTCTTTAGTTGCCAAGCAAGAAAAGCACCATAATGATGAACCTGGCACTTGCATGCGTTGTTCGGTCTTTTTCTAATTGCATTTGTTTCTCCTACATAAACTGCTTGTGTGAAGTAATCAGTGTAATAATTATTGTAGCTCGTTTGACCAATCGTGGAACGAGCCTGCGCGTGGTGCGAATGAATTATGTATAAATCACCACTGCTGACCACTATGAACGACAATGATTTTCCTACTTTTTGCATGGGAAAATATCTTACAGAAAACCATATGCCTTCAGTAACAGTTGTGAGATTTCACGTATCGTTTACAGGGGAATGCTGGGCTGTTAGAAGCAAATGTATGAACTTCGCCAGATTTGTGTTGCTCAAAACTTCCATTTTCTCTATTTCTTGCAGCGGTGTTTGATGGTTGCAAAAAAAATAAAAATGTAAGTATCCAACGGAGTTGTCACATGAGCTCTAGCTTGAAGTACTAAATGCATGAAAATAATGCAGAGAAGAGTTCAACAACACGATCCCCATGCGGCTGCGACAACACCACCAGTATGAGTGGAGGCCCCATCGTGTAAAACTGCAGTACTAATTGAATTACCATCGCATTCTAAGCGCGTATTTATGATACCATTGAGCCACCTCCGGTGTTGAGTGGAACCTCAGTCTGGAAGCAACGTTCCCGGTCGACGTACTTGCTGGAACGCGTTCGTTCGTTCGCCCGCTGGTGCCATTCCGATTCGTTATCGATAATCGGTTGCGGTCGTACGGTACTCGTGGATTGCAGTGTGGCGTTTGGATTGAGTTGTGTAGGGTGCAGGTGAACAGCATGGCTGACGAGCGGCATGCCGACTCGACGACGACGGACGGTGAACCGGTCGAAGTGCGACGTCGATCCCCTAGGGCACGTGTCCGGGCGAAGATGGATGCCGGTGCGCTAGCGCCACTGCGCTCATCAAGGGTCAGCGAAGACTCGGACGCGGAGGATGGTGCGTGCGGCGATGGGCAAAGTGCCGGCCCGGTCCAGCTTCTCCCCGGTGCAGAAGTGTCTGATCAAGCGCTGGACCCAGCCTACGTCCGGCTGCAAGAAGAGCACATTGAGCCATCGGTGGTCGTCCTACAGAACGGTATCGGTGCGGATGGTGGCCCCCCGGCCGGTGCTTGGGTGGAGTCCCCGAAGGTCACCGGTGGGAAATTGACTTTTAATCTAACCCCGGAGCAGCTAGGGTCGAGGGGCGCCTCGAGGCGCACGAGCCGTGGTAGCCCTTCGTCCATCCCGGGAGACGTGCTTGCGCTGGAGAAGTCGGCTTCCATCAGCGGCACCGTGGACGGAACGATGCCGCGGAAGAGTAGCCTCCGACGCAGCTCGGTCTTCAGCAATCAGTCCGAGGTGGAGAGACAACTGCAGCACTGGCAGCAGCTGGAACCGCAAGAGCATACACAATTGCTTCCGGGTTGCTCGGGGTTGCTTTACGATGGACTGCGAGCCTCGATAGTTGCAGGTTCACAGGCAAAGATGGCGGTGATGGCGACGGCACCGTCGAGTGCGGACCGCGCCGAGGAAGTGAAGGGTTCCAGTGGTACGGTGCAGTCGGGAGCGAGCCCACCGCTCGACAATCGAGGCAGCCAGCGTAGGCCAGCGCAAGCGAATAAATTTGACGAGATATCGTGAGTATCCACGGGTTGACCTTTGCCCGGGTCGAGCGCATATACACACGATGCTACAATGCTCGAAAAATCTGCGCTCCACAGCACCGTTTACGACCACTTTCCGACTGATTTTCTGCCCGACAAGTACCTGTGCGGGCTGTGCCGGAAGCTACTTCGGGAGCCACGTGTGCTGGAATGCTTGCACACGTTCTGCAGGGCGTGCCTGGCGCGAGTGGCGTCGGTGGTCACGCGTGGACAGGACAGTGCCCTGTTTTGGCATCGCATCAACGAAGGCGCCAACTTCGACTGGGACCGTAAGTAGGCAAGGAGCCAGTGGAACCACTCGACCTCTCCGGCCCTTTCAGTAGAATTCGGAAACAATACAGAAAGCCCTTTGCCACAGTTCTACTGTTTTTTTAACTCGCTAGATCAGGTGTGTGCTAGCTTTCTCGTGGCGTGCTGCATTCGGTGCCGTAGTGTTTGCCTTCGATAAGCATAGATTTATTGTGCCACATGTGCGGCACGTGCTTGCCCCGGTCGGGTTGGGGCTACTTTGCTACGGCTTCGTCAGGGGGGGGGGGGGGGGGGGGGCTTAGTCGCGTCGCTTTTCCCGGAGCGCTTTATGTTTCTTTAATGTTGCTACGCTTCCATTGCAGTACCGTAGCAGGATACGGGGAACGAAAACAAATGGACAATGCAAGAAAAACGGCCTAGCCAAATCCCCTAGAGGACTGCACTAGTATATTCCAGGTAGTTTCATGATGTGGTACGTAGTGTAGTGTTTGCCTCTTACTGATTTTAAATGACAGAATTGTTTGATGCATTGGAATGTTGTAACCAGTTACGCCATTGCTGCATTCATTTAAAGCATTGGATTTTTTTCCGAACCAAACATGAACCCAACCACTATTTCGCGTGCTCGTGATTCCATTATGATGTGACTGATTGTTCCTAGAAGGTTTATCCATAGCTTGGTGTTTTTCGTAGAACTGTCAGAGTCCGTTAGAAGCTAGTACATTATTATGCATTTCCCGCCGTAAACTACCAGCTGTGGCAAATACCGAATCATGGCATTTTTATTGCATGCTAAACAGTTTGCTGCACAAAAATCAGCTTTGTTCTGTCCGTTCCCAGTACGCAGCACCGAAAAGGGAGCAGAAGATTCGAGGAGCACATTAAATAATAACGATGCTGGTTCCACAACGAGCCCACCAGCGGCTAACGGTGGCGGTGAGTCACGTTTCGACCAGCTGCGCACATCGTTCCAGTCTTTTCGGGAGCAGCACTGCTCGCGATCTCCAGTGAGGACCGAGAAGGTACGTGTGCTTAGCAACTACCATCGCTGGACTGTCCGTAAGGATCTTATCCCTATGATCGCGCAACAGGCAACGGGCCTTTTAAAGCATTCGAAGAATGACCCAACTGGAGAAAAATTAATAACCATCATGTTGCGGAGCTTTCGTGTCAAAAGTAAACATTCAGTTTGTTTAACTCCTTTAAGCCAGTGGAGGAAGAAAAAAACAAGTGAAACAATTCCCGCATTCCGGAGAACCCCATTCTCGGTTAGCAGGGGTTTAGCGTATTACAAGCAACGAACAGTTGAAAGCTCATCGTTATGAAAAGAATGATATCAATTTACACTGCACGGGTGTGGACCCTTGTACGGGGGAAAGAAGAAGGAAAGAAACAAAAGATGATACATTCCCGGTGACATATTTCTGGCAAAGGCAAGACACCGCCGACCAGGTGTCGCCGTTGCCGGGGCACATCCTTCAAAAGCATATTTCCAGCGGCACCTCCCGCCGGCGATCATCGTACGGTTGTAACCGTCGTTTGTTGTGCTGTCTTTGCCTCGTTGCAGAATCTCCAGGATAAAGTAAAGGCCCGCGTAATGTACGATGACAAGGGAAAAGTTCTCATCTGTCCCACCTGTAGCCAGCCGAGCGAGCTACCGGCCGGACCGGGCGGAGTCAGCCAGCTGCCGCAGCACTTTGTGCTGGCGAGGAAAATCGAGAACATCATTTTCCAGCACGGTACGGCGTCCACCAGCACCTCCACGCACGGGTCGCCCACCTGCACAGCGAACGTGGTCGGTTCTGCGCTGTGTGAGCTATGCTCCGACGACGCTACGGTAAGTCAAACACGGACGGAAGACGTTCCGATTTTGCAAGGATATCAGTTTTACACCTTGTTTGGTCCTGCCGTCCGTTGGCAGAACGTGTGAAAGGTGAAGGAAACGCCCCGTGGCAACGAAGGGGTGGAGGTGAGAGGCTCGGGGGGTCGACCCAACGATTGGATTGGATTGGAAAGTGGTTCAAAGTTGTGACATTTATCATTCAATGCTTTCTACTGTTTTATTCACTTTTTGCTTCCCAAACTTTCGCCATTTGGCATTTGGCATCCTTTTTGGTGCTCTATCAACCATCGTGCAAGAAAAATGTTTGATTTTGTTGTTTTATTTTCTTCTGGCATTCTTCTTTTTCGCAGAAATGTGAATATGAGACTCGGGGACGCCACAAACCACTTACACTTTGAGTGGGTGCTGGTTTGTTTTGCACATATGTGTGGCGTGTGTATGAGTGACGGTTACATGAGAAAATATTGTGCGACGATATGTCTACCGGGTGAAAGCAATTCCCTGGCGATTGAGTGCAATTTACATCTGCATGTCGTTCCATTTTGCATTTGACTGGACGAAATCGAGTTATTTGCAAAGGTGTGACTTACATTTCGAAAACATTTGTCATTAAAATTTCTCCCTTGATGTTGAATGCGACGTTCCATCGAGGCTACAGTTGCTGCATCATAGCACTCCGATCAAAATGATTTCTATATTACTTGTTTACTCTTTCCGAAATTGTTTTTCATTTTGAAAACACAGAATGAATCTTGCTTGCCCTCAAAGGGAGGTAGACAGTGGATATAAAACACAATTCATTTATGCATCGTTTTGCGCCTGTGTGGTTTATTTTATTTTCTAAACCACTAATCTTTCATCATCATTTCACTCGCAATCCAATTCCATCGATGCAGCTAGCAATCGACCACTCAAACGCGGTCAGCGATAGAATTCGCGCCACCGAGGAGCCAATTGGGCACCGCAATACCATGCGGACGAGGTGTGGTTTTTGTATCAGTTTCACACTTTTCCGGTTGAGTTTTTGTTGCCCCGTCGTTGACCAGCTATTCGTGTGTGTGTGTGTGTTTTTTATTTGCTAGCAGTGAGCAACAGTGTTTTGCTCACGGTTCAATTTGCACGGCTGCGATGGGGGCGAGTTAAAAACTAATTCAATTTTTTCATTTTCATTTTCATCCGTACCGGCACACCCCGATGCGAATGATTTCGGCGGGAAAATCGATTTGCGCTTTGATGCAAAACATCATCGAACGAACGAAAACCAATGCGCTCGAAAAAAAAAAAAAACCCCCCCGGAATTGCATTGACATTGCGTTGATTCGTTCCCGGAATCGATTGTCGTCTCGCGCCACCCAACCTACCGACAGGCGACCGTCTCCTGCCAAACGTGCTCGTTGCAGCTGTGCAACTTATGCCGGGAAGCCCACAAACGGCAGCGCAGCACGGCCTCGCACGGCATCGTGCGGCTCGGGGTGGGCGAACAGTTGCTGCGGTGTCGCCGACCCGCACGACCCCGCAGCGTCGGAGGGGATGAGGGCGGCGAGTCGATTAACTGTCCGATGCATCCGGAGCAGCAATTAAAACTCTTCTGCACCACCTGCCATCAGGTGATCTGCGGCGAGTGCAGCGGGCTGCTGCACCGGGACCATCGCTGCACGACGGTGGCGCGGGCCGGGAAGGTGTACGGCCGGTTCGTGCGGTGCGCCATCGAGCAGACGAGACCCCTGGAGGACTACGCGCTGCAGCAGGTGGGGAAGCTGAACGACCTGACCGTGCGCATCAACAGCCGGTGCGAGGCCGTGCAGCGCGAGGTGGACGTGTTCGTGGACGAGTACGTGGCCGCGCTCGAGGAGCACCGGAGGAGGCTGGTCGAGCAGATCGGCGACATTCGCCAGGCGAAGACGGAGATGATTATGGCACAAAAGCTGGACCTCGGTAAGCTCGTTTGCACGCTCGGCACTGCGCTCGAGCTGGAGTATCCAACTAAGGTGAACCAACTCTGTTTAAACATCGGTCGGTTCTGAATACGAGCATCGTGGGCGGAAAGGGGGGAGGTTCATACAATTTCTTCAGATCCATTTTCCACTCGAAGTAATCTCTAAGCCTGTGGAAACTTGATTGGAAATATGGAATGGTCATTATATAAGAATAATATTTTTTAATTTTTGAACAGTTCAATGCGTATAACCATATTGTAAAAGTCTCTGACGTCGTTTAACGAATTTGATGATTGATCCTGTCACCATGCAGACACGACATTGTATCCGGCGTTTGCATGTATGACTGCAGAAAATAAACACACATATAGTGTTGTTTAAATTGTATAATTGGAGCAACCGAGGCGTATGACCCAGTTTAATTCGAGCTCTTGGGGAATTCGTTTCAATACAAACAATTTCTGTTAGTTTTCGAAAGTGGTACATTCCTGGGTACATATTATGCTGGAAATACTTGGAAGAAAATGGTCCACAGTGAACAGCAACGAAGGGAAGGTATTGTGTCGCGAGCGGGCGTCTGGAGTGAAATTTGGGAGTATGCACCCCACGTGCTAATCAATTTACGCTTCTCCAGAGCGTCGTTCGCAGAATGCCCGGGCCGCGATCGAGTTCGCCGAGGAGCTGATGGCGGAGGGCAGCGACGTGGAGAACCTGGTGTTCGTGAGCGTCCTGCTGAAGCGGTTCGAGCATTGCCTCAAGCCGTCCCGCACGGTGGACCGCACCGTTACCGAGACGGTGCAGTTCCTGGCGGACGAGGAAGCACCGAGCGCCCGCATCCAGACCGGAGTGCCCCTGTACGGCATCGTGACGACCCAGTGCGCCGATCCGCGGCAGAGCGCCCTCGAGCATACCGTAGGCGAGCTGGCGGCCCTGAAGGTGCACAAGCGAGTCCAGCTGACGCTGGTGGTGCGGGACGGCGAGGGTCGACGGTTGGCGCACGGCGGGATTACGGTGCAGGCCGATCTGCGCTTCCGGGACGACGAGGACCACTCGGTTGCGGTCTGCGTTGCCGATAACCGGGACGGGTCGTACGCGCTGTCGTTCGTGCCGCCGCGCGCTGGCGTGATGCATCTGATGCTTTCCGTTGACGGGAAAATGATTGAGGTACGTCGTTTCCCCCTATCGGAGCCAGGAAAGCCATCGGGAGCCATCGGGGCTTATGGACCAGCGCTTGCAGATTGATTGAGGAAATGAGTGGTGATCGATTGAATGATTTATTCCATGTCCCAACGCCGCACCCTTCGTCTGCCTTTCGCATTCACGCTCTATGTTTCTCTCTCTCTCCCTCTCGCTTTCTGTCTTCCCCGACGTAGGAGTGTCCCATTGCCCTGCGGATCCACAAGTTGCGGCCGCACCACGGGGTGTATCACTGTTGCACGTTCTGCTCCAGCAGTGGCTCGAAGGCAAGTACGTGCGCCTGTGGGAGCATCATGCCCGGTGGCTACCGAGGCTGCGGCCATGGACACGACGGCCATCCTGGCCAGCGCCATTGGTCCTGCTGTGGAAACCTACACGAGCATTCCGACTGCACGGCCAGTCGGGCGGGAGGAAGATACAACGAATAAACAAACATTCCAGTAAAAAACAAAAATTGCTCGCAGCAGGAAACACTGTTGCAATGACTTGAGATATCCTTCGCATCCGAAACGAAGCGCCATCTGCCGGGAAACGACGCAAACCGGAACGCCCGAAAATCGTAGACCGAAGCCAAAAAATCTTCGGGCAGCCGCGAGGGACGTGTGCTTCGTCATGCGCATGGAATCTTGGGCATGTCGGGGAGAATGTTGGAGCATTCCTGGAAAAGCTCTACCTTCGCCGTTGTTTGTTTCCCGCTCAGTCGTTCGTGATTCCGTCGTCAGCGCCGTTAGGCTTCTTGCCGTTCCGTTCGTCCAACAAAGACGCAAGCGGAGTTGCTTGGGAGCGCCAAGCTATACTCGTCCGAAACACCAGTCGAGTGGCGACTTTCGTCGATGGTAGACTTCGTCAGTGTGGCTGCGTTGACGGTTGTCGCAATTGTCGCTCAGTGACACGCGTGTCACTATCCGTACAGAGGACAGATTGGCCCGAGTGCAAAAAGTGACATGACGATGGGGGAAAAAGTATATCAATGTTTTTAGCCCTTCACGCTGATGCTAGTAAATTGGGCGTGCATTGCGAATTGCAAACATTTCGAATGCACACGGCATAGTTTATACCACTTGGGGCAGGTCGGAAGAATCGGAAGGATTATTGACACCCATGGGTCATACGCTGAACCAAATCCAATCAGATATGTTGCATCAGCCCAACGGGTTTTTAAGTCGATTTATAGGTTTTCCTTTAATTTATTATAATACGATTTCTCAGCGGGAACAACCGCTGGAATCAACGACATAAAGATGACACTGGATATGGCATTAAATTACAACAGTAGTTGTTGTTTGATGCAATATTTGCTACACCCCTGGCTAAAATATACCCGGTGCCAATTTAATACAATTGCATGCGCATGTGAACTGTTTTTCCTTCCTTCGTGATTGAGTTGATAAAGCAAGCCTGTACCTCATGACCCAATCTACGTTCTGCGACACACTGTTATCAGTTTGAATGAAGCCAAATCAATATTTGCGATGAAGTTTATTAGCCAAACACTACCGATTTATTGTCCATTCTTTGTTGGAAGTCAAACACATCACAAAACCGTCAAAGAGTTTGATGACGAGTCTTTGAAAAAGCTTTAACTATATTGTAGTGGCTCATTTTCCATTATGCTCGTTCTGTTCATAACTCATTTCAATCAGATTGTTTTTGACATTGTGGTAATTTAACATGCCAATAATGCAGCCTTTGAAAACTTGTTATTCACGGTAGGACATGGTATAAACTGATGACGGACAATGACGTTTCAAAAGCCTTTACAAGTTTTTATCTTTCAATTGAAATACATCATCGTTTTGATTTGTCTAAAACTAATTTAAGAGTTTTTTTTTGTGAAAAGGGCTTAGTTTTGGAAATGTAAAGCATCATAGATCATTATTGCTGACATTTATTGCAGAGCAAAAAACCATTAGCAACAACAGTTGTCGTGCAGTTTCATCCGCAAAAGCCATTTTAAAGGTATACTGCTGCCAAGTCGACCTGCAACGACCGGCACGGGATCGCTTTCGTGAGTTGCCATCAAATTTTTTTACGTACTACATCATAAATAAACGACGAAAACATGACCGAAAAATACGACATTCCTTCAAACATTAATTACAAGCATCCCTTCATTTAGGTGTTGTTTTGGGGCGTCGCGAATCAAGCGTGATACTGCCAACCTTTGCGTCCGTTCGCGGTGGGAAACGGAAGGACTAATTGATCAAATATTTTATCTTCGCACACCCGCCCTAGTCGGGGGACGGAAGGTGGAAACAGTAAATAAAACCTTTTTTTTTGTTGTAATATTTACGCTACCCCGGCAGGTTGATGAAAAACTCATATACTGTCGCAGGGTCATCTTTGTCCCAAATCCCCCCGAACGGTAATGGTTCGGTGTTATGTTTCTAATGTTTTTCGGTCTTCCATTTTGACTGCACCTTCTCGCAGCGCGTAGGGTAATTTATCGGGTTGGCGAGCTTTTCAATTCGACAATGTTGTATTCATCGAGGGCTCAACGGGAACGCCCGTGCGAAGGGCGAGACGCGTCGGCAAAAGATTGGGAAGCTGTAATTTATGCTGTTTGTCTTGCGAAGAACAAGCTCACACTAAACTTTCTCGGGGTTGGTTGGGATCACTTTCGAGGTGAATGATTTGTTACTCAATTAGAAAACGCACGAACGGCCGTTGCAGGAAGTCTCAAAAGATGCAAGAGCCTGCTCTTGTTAACATTTGCCTGTATGTACTTTCATTTTCCATTTCCTTTGCAATCGTGCTGTGCTTGGGTCGTTTGCTTGGAAGCACGTTTTGCTTTCGGATCCGGTGCATCGAAAAAGGGAAGTCGTAGACGTGCGATGAGCTAGTCGCTGGTAGATTGACATGCAATCAGTTACACTGCACCGCCTGTCATGCAGCAGCAGCAGCAGCTGTTGAAAGGCTTCGATTCATGAGACTCAAGAGTTGATCGGGGACATTGTAACCCTTGCCTTGCGTTCGCTCCTTTCGGCAAGTGAGATAACGTCTCGGTGACACATGACTGCGTTACGATTATGAAGCCCCGTTCCTTCCGTTGGGTTGCCTGCGATTGGGAAAGATTTATGTGCATCTGGCTCTGGGTGAGTTTTGGGTGCGGCAACTATGCCCATCTTCTGCTGCCGATGCTGATGCTGCTTCCGCTGCTGACAAGCTGGATGTCGATTTCTGCAGATGCACTGCACTGCAGCTTATTCGTTGCCGATTGTCAATTGTCCGCTCCGTCGGCTCTTGCCGGGGTTTTTCCTTCCGTTGCCCTCCCCAAACCGGCAAAACGACGTGTTTGCCAAGCTGAGGCCGTGTTGCTCGCCACTGCTGAGCGTTTATTCTTCCCGGTGAATCAATTATTGATGATATAGATTGCAGACAAATCAACAACGGCTGGTTGCACTGATGGAAAAAGCACGGAAGACAATGCAGAAGCTTCCGTCCGACCCGAGCTGATGCAACAGTGTATGCAATTTCCTTGGCGCCATGGCCTCGTGATGTTGCAGCGTACACGGCATTAGCATAAACACACCGGAGCCGGAGGTATGTAATATTCAAATCAACGATAGGATTAGTTTGTCGATGATAGGCTTCCACCGGCCGATTTCAACCGGGAATATACTCGGGCATGGGCGTTGGCTAATGGATTATGTGATAAATCTCGATGTCAAAAGCAAAACGATTTGATTTCCCGAGTACGTGATTAATGCGGGATTGTACTATGATGAATCTGGGTTTGCGCATATGCTACCAGAACGGGCGGTTGCTTGCAGGGGAAGGGAACAACGGTGGTATGGTTAAAGTGCAGCGCACACTCTGCGCTGGCAATTAATTTTAGAGGATTTAGAATTTTCTAAACAGAAAAAAAGCTTTAAATGATAGCGTACTAAGCGTATTCTGTTGTTTAATAATCACCAAATACACAAAACACTTCATTCGAAAACACCAAAACAATGTTGATAGAAAAGTGGTGAAAAAGAATTATAATTTCAGCATAAGCTCTTACAATATGCGTGTATTAGTCTCGTTGGTGCTTTTTTCTTCTTCTTTTTTTATGCATTTTCCACGAATTTGTAATCACCGGCATTAATCCCCAAACATTTGAGTGATGATCCATGCTTGCAACGCTTTCAATATGCTTTTCTTTAGTTCAAGCGTATCAGATGATCCGTGGAAATTTACCTCCGTTGTTCTCTCCAGATAATGGAACCTGTGTGCAGGAAATGTCACACATTCGCGTTCGCTGATGAATGCATCCGCTTTGAATCATTAAAACCGACCGCTCCGTTCCGGGCGACATTATCAATGGTTCAATTTATCCATTCTCAATCACCACCAACGGCATAGTGAGGGTGTGCCGATGATTGTATTACGATGTCCGCGTGTTTGGGAAAATGTGTTCTTGCACCGTCACGATGGAGGCGCCTGGTGGCGTGTAGCGTTCCTATGACGGTGCTTAGCATCACGCCTCGCTCCGTTGTCGAATCTCGCGGGCGTAGAGATAAAACGAGCCTAGAAACAACGCAAGTGCGCATCTGACGAGAGGCACGATAATGAAAATTTATTGATTTTTTAAGATAAATATTTCACCTTGTGCCCTAATGAATGCATGAACTTGATGCCCCCTTTTCCGTCGCCGCGATCGGGCGCTCGGTGACGGTGAGAAGATCGAGCGTACGAACAACGTTATCAAATATGCTTCCATGCTGCCGATATGGCCTCTCGTTAATACGCGTCTATGGCCGACGATAAGCGCCGCACCGAGGTGCTCGAGCTCTCCGACTCCGGCATCCGGAATGGAAGCTCGAAAATGCGCTGGTACGGATGTGGGACGGAGCGGGCTGTGCTATGATATGCATCTCGCTTAAAACCCGTGCAACCCACCGCAGCCCTCCGGGAGGAGTCTTATCATGAGTATAGAAATTATCATTTTATAGCATCCAATATTGCCGCGGGAAGCGCTCGGGCTTGGGATGCCCGGGGTCGCTCGCAAACCACCCAGGCGCGTTGGCGTCTGCTCCATACTTTGGGCCTGCTGGTGTACGCCGGGTAAGTGCCGAGTGGAACAGGTGAATGTCATAGGAACAGCAGGTTGCACAAAGGCACACGGCACGCTTTCTGATCGGAAAGATGAAGCGTAACGAGGGCTCCCGGTGCTTGACATTGTATGTGCGTGTGGGTTCGTGTTTATGCACGTCTAGGTTTTGTGAGTCTGTCCACAGGACGAACACAAAACAAGTGTTTACCGATCGCAAACCCCAGCCATTGCCAGTTGTGCGGCATATGCGTACGTGCGGTCGCAGTGTGTATCATCGCACACTCGTCCAATAAAACCACATTCCAGCGACGGAGAGGTACTAACGTGTGGGAAAGAGAGGGCGAGCAAAGGAACAGGAGTGAAAGCGGTGAAGAAGCGATAGCGATTGCTCATCGGTCCCCTCTGTGCTCCGGCCAGCTTCCTGCTAATTGAACCAGCCGAATGTTAATCTATTATGTGCATGTTTGATGCTAAAACCAACATCGCAAACCTTAGTTTATGCTTTCGGATCAGTTTAGAGGGCACTGGAGCGCTGACTCGTGGGACTTCGTCGTACCAATCTGCTCGCACCCTGTCACCATGTTCGTCTTATCTGTTTTCTGTCTCGTCCGTGGGAGAAGGCTGGGTGTTGGGTGAAGCGCCCCGTGTTCCGTAGCGTTCCCAAGGGAGTCTTCCTGTCCATGCTTCTTCAACTCATCGCCATGGCCAACCCCCGTACACCACGGCGGAATTAGTTCGGTCAGCCGAGGCTCAGCCGACTGACTGGTTGGAAAATGTTAATAGCATTTGGAATTGTGGAAACTATATGGGGGTTTTTTTTGTTTTGGTTGCTTGCTCTTTTCGCTGACCGGTGAGCAAACGGGCGCATCCTGACTTACTTCCCTTGGTGGAGAGGCAACCCCACCCGACTCACACGGTCAGCACAGAGACGCTTGCGTGCGTGTGGTTTACCGTGGGAAAGCTCGTGCGATCAGACGAACATTCTCCCATTGTTTGTGGCAATTGTTGGTTTATTAATGGTATTTGTTTCCCGTTGGTGGCGTGTCCTTCCGCCTGGCGATTGTTAGCATTTGTGGCTTGGCGCTTTCCCGCGTGCGGTATCCTCTTCGTAGGCTGGCTGTTTGCTTTCGGCTTCGCCTTTTGTGGAGGAAGGCATGATCGAGGAAAGGTCTGGGTGCAAATTATCCGTAATTGCAGGGGCCAGCGCTAGCATTGATCATTTTCGAATTATGTGTTAGCACGGTATTGGCACGGAAGGTGGTTGTTCTAAGTAACGAAGGCGATTCTTGGGCTTTAGATTGATTTTCACTAAAATGCAACCAGTAGGCAAATACGATGAATTATACACTTGTTAAAAAAGATAAAAACATTGATTCAACACACTTTTAGTGCTGTTTAAAATCCTACTTTGTAATAATTGTATCAATAACTTAAGAGCAAATGTTGCTGTCGGTGAGGTTTAACCTTCAACCGTGTTTACATAAATCGCAAAAGATAAGCCCGCGGACAGTTTTCTATAGACGTTAGCAGAGTAATGGCATCCCAAGGTGTTATGCTCAAATTGGCAATTTTAAAACAGAGTGCCTTGAGCGCTTCCTCGCGACTTGAACCTCTTATTACTCAAAAGTTGGAAATTTAGTGGAAATGCTCTGAGAAAAAGCGCCGGAAGCGGTGTTTGCCCATCGATGCGCCACCTATATCGGCCATGCTGATGGTGAAAGTTTCCCTTTATTTTGCGAAAATTTGTGTGACGATAATCAAGATTTGATTTTCTTAAAGAAAAACCTTGAGCAGTACGTTCGGTGCTTCCCGGGAAAATGATTGGTCTTGATAAACCAAAGTGAACAATCCTTTCGATTCAAAACATAGCTTTTGATGAAATTCGTTGTACCTTTTAATTTAACCTTCTTTCAATCAGTTTGTAGAAGCCAGAATAGGTATCCTGTTCCTATGAATCCTTAATATTTTAAATCCTATCCTATTAAATGTTGAAATTAAACTTCATTAACCACATTCAGATAGTATGTGTAGGGAATGAAAAAAAGCATGATTTTCTGAAAAAAAAGGTGTAATCTAAGTGACGCAAGCTATAATTATTCTTGTTTTTACGAGTCCTTGCATCTCAAAATACTCCATGCTTGGCATTTTAGTTGAAGCGCTGCTTCTTTTTTACTTTGTGCGATGCTCAAGGATTTTAAGTTGATTCTAGTTACCCAAGTTCTCTGGCGGTGACAGAGTCGGTTCAGGTTAACACCTACAGGCAAAGTGTTGCACCAGCACGTTTAGGTATTGTTCGTTGTGGAGCTTGTGGAAACAAATGATGTACATTGCATCCAAGACAGACAAACAACACCTCTTCGAATTCAATTGTCCAAAAAAGAAAAAAAAAAGACCAGCGAATGCCAACGAAAGAGTTTCATAGTGTGAAGATGTGCACAAGCCGTTTGGCTGGTTTGGCAAAGAAAAGTCACCTCACTCGCCAACCTGTCCGCTGTCTGGCAGGTCGTATCAGCACTGTGGATGTTCTGTTGGAAACCTCAATGTTTCGTGTCGTAGGGGGAAGGCACATTAGACTTTGTCCACAGGAACCGGTTATGTCCGTCGTTAACCGTTCTAGCTGTGTCGCAGTTTGCACGACGGCCAGCTAGTGAAACCCGGTACGGAAAATGTACCGCGGTTTTCGTTAAACACACATCAGGGAATGTCACCGTCAAAGTCACCGACGGACTGCACACTGCAGCTTCTGGCCGGGGCTGCATAATGTCGTGGACCGCCTTGGGTCAACTTTCTTCTAACGAAGGGGGCATATTTTCCATATCCGTCCAACGGCAGACGGCAGCTCTAGCGAAACCCACTGCTTTCCCACTGCTTCGCCAATTCCCTTGGCAGCCATTTCCTCGTCCCGTGCTAATTGTTATGCTTTGCGGGCGCTTTATTTGCGGAACGTGAATTGCATCGGAGCCTGGGACGCCGTCGGTGCCCCGGGATGGACATGGCACCCGATGCGCACACAAACAAAACACTAAAGCGGCATCCGAGCACGGATGGTTAATGTTTCGTCCAGTTTCTGCCGACCGCGGGAAGAAAGGGTACGGTGCGGGAAAAGCCACCTCCACGGCACAGTTTGTGTTTTTTAGTTTGTTTCACCGAAAGCGAATGTCTGTCCACCACCGATGGAACGTGTTTGCGGAATGCAACGAACGGAATGCTCACCCTAAATGGAGAAGGGGGGAGAGACAACTACCTGCAAGCCACCACATCCTCGGGAGGTGGTTGAATTTATTATGCAGCGAGGCATTTATTTTACTCTCACCTTTTGCCTGTTTCGTTGTCCGCCAACCGCCGGGGCCGCGCGGAGTTGGGAGTCGTAATCTTGCCCGGGCGTTTAACCTCCTCCCGAAAAGACAGGCGGTCAAACACGGGACGGTTTTCATTTGATTCGAGAGAAACTAAATATTTTGAAAAGGCTCTTCAGTTGTTCAATTAAGTTCAGCAAACAATGCTTATAGAACTTTCTCAAGCCTCGATCAAATTAAATTGAATATGGTTCCATTAGTGTGCTTTCGCTGTTGAAATCCATTAGACAATCCATTGAAACGCGGCTGTAACTGGAGCAGCAAACGTTGCAAGGGACTTATGTAAACTTGCCATACCGTTGCGGCGTTGATGGGAGAACAAGAAAAGATCAATGAAGGAGAGCGGCACTAAGCTGAAATAAGAAGCGGGCAGAAAAGCGCTGAAGAGTCGAAACTCTTCGGCACTCGAATAAATTGCCAGCACTCTATCCCTCTCGCGCGCGGTAGAAGGGGCTTCTACTTTTCATGGTGCAATTTTTGACTGTTGATTAGACCTCAGCAACATATTCGTGAAGCGAGTAGGATAGGGCCACTTGGGAGGCCACTTGGGTTCGACGTGATGACAGCTAGCGTCCTGCTCGGGGCCTGGGTGCAGTCCAACTTAAATCCACTGCAAGCTGCATTAAGCTTTCGCAAAGAGAGCTCTGTCTGATTGCGGTTGAATTATGGTTCATTTGTCTTTCCCCGGCCACGCTCAGTTCTCCACTAACTTTCCTCTTCAACGCTCCGAGGGCAAAGAGAGGAGCGGACAGAGTAGGAGTGTGTGTGGGTGTTGGTGTATGTGCGTGTGAATTTATACGAGCATCCGAGAATGCAAGAAACAGAATAGAACAATTTAAAACCGAAACAAGCTCTCAACGATGGAGGAAGCAACCGGAAACGGGAGAGAATAATTTATTTTGTTTTCCGTACGGATATTGGACCCGAGTCAACCGATTCGATATTCATTAGTGCCAATCGGAGATAACCGCTTTTCCGGTACCGTGATGAAAAGTTTACCCACCCGTCGTTCGCGGGAGGGTGGGGGAAAGATGTGAACCCGGGTCCTCGGGAGGTGACACTCGAGTCCAATTGAATGATAGAGAGCTGGTGCTAATTCCTGTGAAAACTGTGGCCGCCTGCGTGCGTGGGCTTGATTTGTTTTGGAATTTCCCTCCGCCGCCTTCTTCGAATTCCGCCGGCTAAAGCGCGTTGGCGAATGGAGTGGGACGAGCAATTAATATGGGGTGCGAAAATTTATTAAGTTTATTCAAATCAACAATGGCGCACCGATTCCCGGGATCGGGGTTTTTGTCATGGCCATAGCGGGGAACCACTGCCGGACCGGTGATTATGCAATGTTTGCCGTCCAATCAGATACTCATCAGACGAGTTGCGGGATATCCGTTTCCATGGGGTCTGCTGTCGTTCCAAATGCGTCATTATCAACCGGGCCATTGCCACAAGATCGATTGCCGTCGATTTGTGCTATTTGCTGAACTGATTTGTAACCAAATCAACTGCGGCAACATTCGGATCGAATGAAAACAGTAATTCGATTAGCTGCGGAAAGCAGACGAAAACAAAAAATTTGGAAAGCAAAATACAGGGTGCTCTAGCATTGAACTAATCGATTTGGTTTATTGTCAACATTGACTTGAAAAACGATACGCCATCCTTACGGAATGGTACACAATTTTGCATGCCTCGAAAGCTAAAACTTCCCCTTCCATCGGTGTTGCACTGGAATGTCGTACCAGAAGACTTTTGGGGATTTATTTGCTAAGCCTCGAGCGCACCCGTCCAGATTGCTTTCCGTGCCAATCAAATCCCATAAAGTAGTGCCAAACGTAAACCAGATCGGAAGATTAGTTGGCACTGAACGTTCATCGGTGCACGGAAACGGAAGGCGGTTGTGTGCTGCTCGGGAAACCTGCTTGTGCTTGCGGTGTACGGTGCAATCATTGCCGTGCAACAGACAGCAGAAGGCAGTAGAATTTATATAAAAATAAAAACCTAGACCGAGACATCACAACTTATTGTCAGGCTTTGCCACAACGCAACGCAGAGAAGCAACTGGGTCTGGAATTCCCACAAAGCATGATTGTTTCATTCATTCTGCCCTACCTCTGAGGGCTTCCTTCGCTCCACCTCTCACATTCTGCTGCGCCAAAAAAGGGCCCAGGGTTCGCCTATTTTTCCTCGAAATCCACAACAATGCGTCTTGCGATACAAATTATGCTCCGTAATTCTTTTTAATCCCATGTTGAAAGTTTGTTCTCGTTTCGCCAACAATGATTGCAGTCCCCCGGGGGTGCCGTCGTGAAATGTGCAGGGTCTGGATTTGAATTCTTCTGGATTTAGTTTCTATATTTATGGTACCCTTTCGCTGGCGGGTAATACGGGTAAGGCAAAGGGAAGGGGGTTCGGAGCGCCGGCTTGAGCGCCTTTTCCATTCTTCTGCGACAAACGAGAATGCACTCGCTCATTGTTGTTGCTGCCGATGCTGCTTGCCGGTAGGAAGTTAATTCGATATCTGTCCTGTGTCATTTCGAGCACAGACAATCTTTCCGAAAAGGCTGCGCGGCGGAGTTTGCTCGGGGCTTCCCGGTCCTATTTTTTTGCGTAGAAGAAGGAAGGAGATGATTTTTGGGGATAGTGCAGGTTTTTCTTGGAAGAAAGCGGGCGACGGACGGCCTTTGCGGGGTTTCGGTACGCTCTGGCCCCAAACATAAAGGATTATCTTGCGTCTGGGGGGGGGCGTTGCAAGTAGGCTGTTCATGGTATTCATACATCTTTTTTGCACCCTTTCCAGCTTTGAAAGCAAAAGAAAGCGGTGTGAAATGACAGCCTTTCGTTGCCCATTGCCCTCAACCATCGGGAATGCCGAGCAGCACTGAGCAGAAACATACTCACACACGTTTATTTCGCACTGGGAAGGATTATTTTCCTAGCACCACCCCTCCCTGACCGGCGTGGCGAAGCGCCATGGTATTGTTATCAGCCTTCAGTGCAAGATGTGCATCGGATCTGAACCTGCCTGCTTGTGCGAGATGGAGTGCATCTGGATGTAGGTGTACGTATGTATGCTAAAAATAACTAAAATAGATGTTAGTAGAATGCAGCCATCACCATCTTGGAAACCCGCAAGCGGAGGAACGAGCCAGCGGTACGCGTGGTTAAGTCAGAGGTCCGTGAAGTATCACCCGGTGCATAATGCAGTTCCGCCAGGTGCAACCTCGCCTGGAAGAAGAGCCCAGCTGGGCGAACCAATCTGGCTCCTGCGAAGGAGCACAGTACTTCGGGAAGGATTTTACTGCTGCCGTTGACAGAAGGCCTACAGCAACGGAAACGCCAGTGCATACCGAACTGCACCTTCTTTGCCCGGAGGCCCTCATACATCGAGCCTCCCAGGTACTCCTCAGCTTCCCGTTGTTTGGCACAATGGCTCGTCCTAGCTCCGCTGGTCGTGCGATGTTTTAATGGTCCGGAGTGAGAGCGCCTTGTTATCCTTGCAACTACATTTGTATTCGTCGTCCTCGTCATCGTCGTCACCGTCAGCGGTATCGCCATCGGCCTTGGCGTCGATGAGATACACCACCTCAAAAAGGGTAACGAAACGTATGCACCGTGCGTTGTCTGCACACCTTCCAGGACAAGTTGAAGATGATGAAGTTATTGCGCTCCCGGATGTCCTCCCGACACGTGCGCCGGAAGGTGAGCGGATTTCGGTGGGGGAGTCCTGTGCACACTTTAGCATGCATCACGTGAATCAGCTCCGATCAGACGGGTAGAGAGCACCAGGCAGGAAAAACGGGGCACACATGCCAGTTGATGGTGGAGAAAGAGAGCGATAGAGCAGCTATGATTTGGACAGTGGGCGATGCGGCTCTCAAATTTCCTGCCAGACTGCACATCGTCGTCAAGCATACCTTCTCGCACACATGTGGTCCTGATTTCTGGTTCAATTTCCTCCCTGCAGGTGATCATCTGCTGAATTGTAAACCGTTTTTCAACAAGCTTCCTTTGCCGTTTGCCGTGGCCTCCATTTGCTGGTGGTTGGGACGCAGATGAATGGAGTCTTAACCCTATAATCATCACGTGCCACCTTTCGTTTTACCCCAGGACCACCGGTACACCTCCTCCGTCCCTGCCATCCACGGTGAGCTGCTTAGCATTCATCTTCATCTCGAGGGCAACGGAAAAGCGCAGCACGGTGGTTTCTCGACAAGGCCGCCCGGCAAGGACCTACTTTCTCCGTGTGCCCACGTGAGAGCGTTCCGTGCGAACCAAAACGAACGCCAACGTTTGTCGCTTCTTTTTTTTCACGACACCTGGAGCAGCAAGAGACAGAAAGACAGACAGACCGTCAGACGTGCGGCAGACTTTGAGGGTACCGAAAATTTTGAAGTAAAGGGTGGAACACCATGTGCTCAAAACGCTTTCCGTCTGGTGCGCTGGCACGCCACCGTTCAGTTCAGGAACTCCCCTGTCCCCGTTTGCCGTACAGCCACTTTTCTCGTTCTCGTTCACCGTGGAATGTCAGCTGATACCATCTATATGCTAAAATATACAAATCGAGTTCGTTCGAGGCATGACGTGCCGTCTGGCGTTCGAGATCCTTCCCTTCCGCTGGAGACCGACGGTCCTTGAAGGAGAGTTGTGAGAGAGAGGAGGTCCTAGCTTCGGAGGGAAAGCCCGGAACCGCACAGGCGAGCAGAACGAACGAAAAGCGAGCGATGCGAACGCCTGCAGCGAATAATCGCTTTCATTCTTTTCGGACGGCGCTACGAAATTGGGAGACGAAGATGATAAATATTATACGAGGGGCGCGTTACGGAGTGCAAATACAAATGCAAGCGACACAAATACAAATACTCTTGCATACACACACGCACTCAAACGGTAATCGGATGCCTTCCCGGGAATTTCTCGGTACAAGGAGCTTGCCGGTTGTTGGCAGAAGAATTTATTTCTTCAGTCGACATCATCCGAAGGAGCTTCGAGTTTTGGACGAGCAAGACGACCGTCGCTCGTCCTGTAGATATTGGGTGCGCTTGGCAGGCGACGTCTTACGAATCAACATCAACCACCGTCGGCTCCATCTCTATGAGATTGTACTCTTGCAAATAAGGCAATGAGATGTATGTGCTTCCCCCGGCTCGAAACTGGACATCAAGTGCAGACGTTAGCAATCCACCCGGGCTCGTCTTACATCAGCCATCGATCAATAGTATCCTTTTTGCAATGCGAGGTAGACATTAGTTCTTTTTGTTTTTTTTTTCTTTCGTTTCAATTTACTCAACCCGATTCCCGGATAAGCTGATCAAACGATTTGTGGCATATTGTGACCGACAAGCCGTTGAAGGCCTGACAAATGAAGCATTCCGGTTCGTAATGTGAATTATTGAATTCCCTTAAAGAAGGAGGGGACCGATGGGCTTGCGGTTGTTCAGTGTTATAAGTCGTAGAGATCCTTGCGGTCCTCGAGAGCGAAGCAGACTAACTTCGTTTGCAGCAAAACATGGACGATTCGAAGCAGCGGTACACCGGTTTTCCTCTGGTGCAAACAATCGTCGGTGAGAGATAACCGACGCCCAAACCGATCGCCATCACCGAAAAAGGCATTTTCCCTTTCCTTCATCGGCCATACTCTCGGGATAGGCTCACCACGACATGCATCTGCAGCAGTTTGGTGTTGAAAACGTACATATTTCATTAATAATTTATAATTTCTGAATGCATTTTGCAGCCACACGAACGTTGCGATTGCGGTGCGCGGCGGCACGAAGGGCGGCGGGAGAAGGTGGTTTGTGAAAAACGGTTCAGGACTTCGCAGACGCCAGGCCTTGTATCGCCACCGGGTTAGGCGCTCTCGATTGGCAGTTTTGGGTTGCCGAGGAGGAACCCGGGGGGGGGGGGATGGGCTCGGTTTCATTTATAAATATCTATACATATGTATGTGTGCCGCTTTGCGTGTGCCTGCTGGGTAAAACAAAAATGCCTTCACATCCATTTATTTATTTATTTTCAAGCCTTCGAGCGCCCGGCTGCAATGGCGTTTGTCAATGGTTGTGTTTGTGTATGCATTGGGGTCGCAACTTTCCTGTCAGACGGTGCTTTTCCGGTGTATGCTTGCCTGTATGTGTGATAATACTATCATCATGCGCTCATCGTATGCGCTCGGGCAGCGACTATGAATATGTTAAACAATATGCAAAAGCAACTCCTCAGGCCTCGACCCTCGAGAGCTACTGATAGCGTTCGTCCCTGGCACAAGCTGCAAAGGGGGAACGTACCGATCGGGCGTGTGCTAACTTTTTAATGTTTCCATTTATTCATTTTACTTGAGCTATTTATTTATATTATTTATCGGTCGGACGGCGTGCGGCGGCAGGCAGGGATATAATTTCACTTGAAATTCAATTCACAAATTTAATTATACTACTATGCTTTCGCGGTTTTTCGATCATGCTGATACCCGTTCAAATTTGGTTGCGCCCAACGAGTTCGCTGGCTGTGATCTATCCGTCTGGAGGCTAGTTTCACTGTCATCCCCCGGGGATTCGGGAAGCTAAACGATTTAGGAGGTGGCATCGGCCTCGTAGGAATGTCTGCGCAATGGAGCGAGTCCTGTTTGGTCCGTAACATTTGTGGGCCTTCCCCGGACTAGTTGCACCGTGGGATCCACGAGATGCCCGATCGGTGAGGGTGGAATATATAAAATATGATTAAAAAAAAGGAAGCACCCGAATGCACGAGGGTTCAATCTCAACCGGTATCTGCCCGGGTGGAGGGATTTTCTAATAATCCCTGGCATGGTTTGTGCATGCGGAGCGACAACAGGCGACGGAGACGGGTGAGGGGGGGAAATGAGATTGGCCGAAAAATTCATTATAATGAGGGAATATTTATGACACCGGGCTGGTCATTTAAGTTGCGGTAATGGATCCGAAGGCTCCAAAAACAGTTTTGATTTAGGGAAAACGGCAAGCTTTTGGGGCGTTGGAAAGTCTGTGTCGAATGGAAAGTTTCAATCGGGGGGAAAACGCGGCCACTACGATAAGCGACTTTACTGTCCGGGAGCGCCAGTTGGAGCACGGTTTGGCGCAGGAGAATTCGACGAGGCGGAATCCTGCCTGCCGTGTACAAATGGGAGCTAATGTGCTCAAACCGCAAGCGATGCATTGGGGGGAGGTGGATTTTCCTCGGTAGGAAGAAAACCCCACAGCGGCAATCGTGATTTAGTGGCCTCGGTGGAAATGATTATCTCGTACTCTCATAACTTTTCTTCAATTTGTGAGCGAGCCTCAATTGGAGGGATAAATGAGGAAAGGATGTGCACCATCTTTGAGACTAGGTTTATCTGCAATTGCCTGCAATTTTGATGGACAAAGCATCCGCGTGGTTTTACCAATTTGTCCATGTAGGGATATCATACAGTTAAAAAAAAACCTATAGATCAGGTGTGGTTAAAAAAAATCAACGTTTGGATAAATTTTAAAGGTAAACATTGTGTGGTCGCATTGCCAACAAAAACTGCCGCCTGCATTAACCAATCCGCGGAAGAGGAGCAGGGCGAGGGGCAGATGCATAGTAATGTGAATGTTTTGCTAAGGGAACTCTTTATAGATTGTTTATTTTACAATAACTTTGCCGTATTTATGGTCGTTGGAAAATTTTGGAATTTTTAAATTATGATGCATTCATGGAAATGCAGGCTTGCCAAACAATCAGTGTGGAATTTAAAGTTCCTTCAAATGAGGTGCGCCCAACATTTTAAACGCAGTCACAAAACGGGAAGGTTTTTCACAACAAGCAGAAGCACTTCGTGGAAGCGGTTCGGGGGTTGCACATGCTCCAATGCAAAATGAATTGTTCTACACAGTGCAAACACGTTGACACGTTCCCGTCACGTGCAACGTGTAAAAGTAGTGGACCGCTTTCACGGTGGATGTAGCACATTTTTATGAACGCTTGTTCAACGAGGCAAAGACTATGCATCCCGCAAACGCGCGATACTAAAGTCAAAGTTGGTGGCGTGATACCCTGAGGGGAAGGGGGACCGGGGGAGGGGGGGGGTGTAGTGATTGTTTTGGCTAAAAAATAGTAAACCCGGGAAACACGTTTTAATCACTTAGCGAAAAGTTGGAGAATTTTTAGTTTTGTTGTCCGCCTTTGGCTCACAGCAGCTTTTCGCTTGCGATGTCGGTTGTTGAATTTTTCATAACGTGATAAAGTCTCTTTCCCGGCTGGCGCTGAAAAGTTGCGGTCAAGTTTTCGTCTCCGTTTGCTGGGCATCATAAATTTCCCTCGGTCGCAAGGCTCCACGGGAAGACGCGCTCTCTCGCATCGGCACCGGGTTTATTTACTTTGCGCAACTTCCTGCACCAGGACGATAGTTCAGAGAAGAACGGATGCGAGTGGTTTTCGCTCCACGGGGGGGAACTTGAAGAGGCGAGCCGAGCGTGAATGTGTGTGAATTAATTGTAGCATGGCCATTTCATTTTCACTGCACCGGGGACGATTTTCCACGGTGCTGCTGCCCCGTCGTCTGCTTTCCCTGCAGAGACCGGGCTGGTGGCGATGAAAGTTAAACACAACCCTAATGAGCGCTAGCTTGGCTCGAAGTTTAACAGGGGGATCGTCGGTTTCAGGCGGTGTTTTGCCACTCCAAACCCCGGGCACGCGATATGTATCTGTTAATGTCAAGTAGAACTTTCATATTTCATTCCGCATTTCAGCACCTACCGGGTGGTTGTCAGGATGCATTTTGGTTTTTAGGTGCACGGATGCAACGTTGATTGGTTCAGAAGCGCACCACTTTCGCAATGTTGCTTGTGCACATTATTAAATCAAAGAAAAGTAAAGTGTATTGGAATTGAACATTCAAATGGTATGTTTCATTAAAAGACTAATTTTATTGATGTGTGGCATGTTTTGCTTTCTTTAAATATGAATTTAATATGAGTAAATTTATGTACATAAAATACCAAACGATAATTTCCTAGATGATGCATTTTGTAATTTGATAAATATCCTGCTGGTAGGTTTATCTCATGTGTCATCAGTATGGACAGAACGCTTCTGTGCTTGACTCCAGCGAGACCAATACAGGCACTTTTAAAGTAAATTGTATTAGATTACGAAACATTTCATTTAACATTATGAATCCTTGCTAAGTGCTGCCCCGTTGGTGCAATTTTGCATATCCGAGTGTCCGATCGCAATCAAAACCGTCCGTCGGCCGTAACGTACTGCTCGGCTACCGTACCTTCTGGAGTGCATTTTATAAATCAAACATGCCACAAATGGAAGCGTCTAGATGCTCGCTTGAACACACCCAGCAACTCAATTCCATTGCGTTGGGACCCCCTTTCCCGTCCAGCTCTTTTTCGTGTGCTTTCACCCGGGGCAGCAACGGTATGCGGAAGTCCCACGCGAACAATACTGTATTTAAATGTTGGCACTGAGGGACTGGAAAACTGGGGGGCTGGCCAGCTGGATTCCAGGTGGGAAAGCAGCATGCAGCCATCACAAACGGACCCCGGCCGGTTCGCAGGGAGTTTTCGGGTTTTGTTGGAAAGTATTGAAGGAAAACGATAGTGTCGGTTTGATAAACGCCTGCACAAAGGACGTTTTGTAGCTGCAAGAGGCTCCCGGGGCAGAATTTAGCAGCAATTGCGGTGAGATCTTTCTCACCCTCTTCAAAAAGGAGCGTTCGAGTTCTCAATGAGCCAGTGCGAACCGTGCCGCTCGTGGCGGAAGGTTGCTATTTTGCTGCTATTCTGTTTCACTTTTCCGGACTCTTGGAGCGTTGGTGGGTGGGGAAGGAAAGTAGAGGCATGACGCACGAAAGGGAGAACAAGCCAGCCCTAGCAAAGGAATTCTTGAACCGGGGTCTCGCCTGCCGTGTCCTGTGGTGTCCTGAGACGCAACAGGGAAAAGAATAACAATTGTGATAACCTATTTCTGTGCTGGCTGCCTGCCTTCCTGGAGGAGGTTACGCTTCTCGTATGTCGACCGCATTCCGAGTGTATTTCGCTTGGAAGGCGTTGGTAGAAGTTTATTGAAAGGACCGTTCTACCCGGGCTGCCCGGGGACGATATATGCGAACTCGAATCGAAACTAAATGAATCTTATTTCCCGACAGCTTCAGTGCTCCTGAGGGTGTGCCGTGTGTTCGGGGCGTAGTTCAAGATTAGTGAAAACCTATCTGAATGTGTGTGTGTGTGTTTTTTTTTGTCTGAAAATCCATGCCCAGGTAGTTTGCGCAGGAAAGAAGCCATTTCTGTGCAAATTTGCTTTGATAGTCAAGGCAATTAATTTATTTTGCTGGCATTTATTTTTCCACATATCTAAAGCTCGATCTTTTAAACCTATGTAGAGGTAGAGGTATGCGTTAAACGTATTAGATATTTTTACTCGTTTCACGAAATTTTCCCCAAAATTTCTAACGCAAAAAAAAACCTGACACCTCCTGCGACACAAGTTTACATTGTCGTCTCATGGCTGTGAAACTTTGTCATTTGTCATCGTCTAGTCATGCGGTGGGAGTTTCAAATTGGATCGGATGAAAAAAAAAAAAAACTCAAATCCCATTTCGGATCCAACAGAGGCACGAGAGCGCTGGCTCACGCTGGGGCAAATTTTGCCGTTGGTCTTGTGAGCGAATCACGTTTTTCCTGGGCGTCGACCGGATAACGTCTCACATCCCGTCATCCCCCGCTTCGTCACATAAATACTTTGGGACCTCGAACACGAGATGGCGCCCTTGCTGGGTGGGTGGAAAAAAAAAAACGACGGCTTCGACAAAGCACGCCGGAGCTGGAATCAGAGTTTATCAATCCGTGACTAATTTAAACTTAATTTCGTGTGCATCTGCAACGCCGGTATCGGTTTTAATGTGCACTGCCCAGGCGGTGATGCAAGGGAAAGAAGTCGCCAAACCGAACCGTGCTAGGGACTGTTGGTATTTCCCGTTAATCGGTCGTAATGGGTTAAAATTCGGGCCTGTGCGTTGGACAGGCGGACAGACCGACGACTGTGTAACTACCACCGAGCTCGGCACCCGGCTTGTGGCGCGGACCGTATCGCAAAAACTTTTGTCCTTACAAACAACAAACAGCCATTAACTTTGTCTCGCCACGTTGCCTGTAGCATAGCGTCACCAGCGTACGCCCCCCTCGTGAGGGAACGCGTGGTGACGGAGGGCGATGTTGAAATATGCTGGCGCAAATGAAGGTGTTTGGTGGGGGAGGAATTGGGAGGGAGGTTCGAGACCAACTACCACATTCCTCACCAATCTGCCACTCGCTGGGAGGGGAGGAGTGAAAGTTTTTCTGCAGCCAGGGAAAGTTGGAAATACAGTTCTCTGATTCATTAGAAAATTTATTTAACTGCACAGTAAATTGATGTTTGCAATGTTTTGGGATTAATTGAAACAAGTTTCGGGATTGCATTTACAGGGGTTATTTGTTGCTTGTGCTTCAGCAAAATCTGCATTCTGCTCGCATCGCCGTGCTCGGGCGTGTAGCACTTGAAGGGATGCTTGAGTTGAGTCCATATGTTGGTTTGGTTGATTTTTTTCCTTCCTCTGCCATAACCATGTTGCATTAGAATGGTTTATTTGTTTTAATTAATAACTCTTTCGCTGGCTCATAGCAATGAAAAAGCTTAAAAATTATTCGCAATTTTTTTTCAGAGTATCCATGTGGAATCTATGGATACCATCCATTTCGAATCTATTGAACAATGTTAACTTTGAATTGGGGGGATAATCTCGTTTTATCAAACTATTTGTATTCGGCATTGTTGAATTATTTTTTGATCCACTATCCACTCACAAAGGTTTATATAACTATCTATGATAAAGAAGCCTTAATTTCAGCGTGAAGTTGAATAGCACCCTGGCAAGTTATGTTTTCTTTATATTTTTTCCAATTTTTTTGATGTTCGCTTCTTCCCATCATCGAGTAATCAGTGTCTACTCCGACCAACAACACGAACCACCAGCTCCACCCACCCGAATGTGGGAATGCATGCATTCATAATTTAGCAGCTGAAGGCGATGAACGCGTTGTCCACGGTAATAATTCATTGCGAATGAGCTGATGTAATTGTCCCTGAATAAAGGCAAAATTACAGCAACAAAGAATTACCCGAGAAAAACGAACGCTTAAACGGGAGGCATAACTTTTATTTAATAAACTAGTAATCCATGAATAAATCACCGGTGGTTTCTGGGAAGCTTAAATGGCACCGAACGGGTAAGGAGGACTGTCCGGGACCGGAGGCAGTTGTGGACAAAACACTACCGCTGTTACTACTTTCAACGGAAAATAGAAGGCCATTTCCAGTGCTGCACGATTGCACTTTCACAACAGGTTGGTTCCGGATTTGGGTACGATTTGCGGAATGCTGTTTGCATTTGCAGGCTGCAAGCAAAGAGCGAAATTGGTGTGGTTCGTTTGCAATGGGAAAGAGGTATTAACATGCGATTTTTTTTAAAACGCTGCATGGATCATAAAAGCCAAATGGCTCGTACCTCCCGTTAATAATAGAACATCCGAGTTCCACGGGTAACATGAAACCGGTCGAAGGAGGGAAACGTCGCCAGTTCCTCTGCTAACGCCTTGAAAGAGTTAAAAGTTCATTTCCCGCCCGTTTACCGAGCGCTATCATTTTACTAACCAACGGGCACATCGCAGGTCGGTTTCGGAGGGTAAGAGAAGTGCTGTTGAGAAATGAAGAAGAAAAAAAACCTCACCGTGCAAAGAACAGCCCCAACCCCAGAAAACCACCGGGCAACTAGAGCTCTAATTGGTATTCCACCCGTAATTGCACTACTTTATGAATGTTTGTTTTTGCCGAGGACCAGAATCGCGAACAAACACCGCGAGGACTAGCGATCCGACCTGGAAAAAGAAGGCAGAAAGAAAAAATCCCAAGGACATGAGAATCCTTCGGAACAAACCGGCAGGCGAACCTGTAGTTGCCGTTGGTTGCATGCCGCCTGCCTAGCTGTGGGGAAGACTTGAGCAATTCATAATTTATTCATAAGCTTCACTGAATTAGTCCCCTTCCCGGCTCCGGTACGGACGCGGCCGATGTTGGCGTAGGGCGGATCCGTCCGTGAGACCCGTTTTTTGTGCTTGTGTGTGAAATGAATGCTCAGTTTCGGATACCCCATCTCGTGTTCCACGGTGTCTCCTAGGACTGCACGTGGGAAACGATCTGAGAATGACGCCTTTTTTTTCCTATTTGCCTTCGGAGAAGCTGCACCCCGCATCGATTTACTTCTTAAAGCTGCTTGTCGGGCAGAGAGGAACCGTGCCTTGGAACAGATTTGGAACCCTCTTGCCTTGCGCCTTGCGTGGGCTCGGGTGGGCAATGTCGAGGGCGAAATTAAATTCTTTTCCATTTTCATCTGCAATCTGCAAGAAGCGACTAGGGGGCAACCGGGATGAAAAAAATAAACTAAAACCCAAGCATGACGCTTTCACTCCGGTCGAGATAATGAAAGAGAAACCAAAAAGGATTCCAAGAACCCATCAAAAGAGGCCCAGGAACAGTCCCGGCCACGCTGCGGGAGGGAAATAAATTGTACGCTTCAAGTACAAGAAACAATAAATTTCATCGCCTTCAATTACACCCATTCTGCTCAATTTCCACCGTGGGGTACTTGCGCCACGTGGTCGCTGTGGCGATGGCGGAGAAAACTAAAGCAAGCACAAGTAAACCCCACCGGCACGGCTTGGAAGAACGACGCGCGTGACGCTTCACCGACGGTAAACTATAGTTTTGCGTCCCACTGCTGGGGTCGTGGTGTTACTTTTTCCACGGAAACCTCGCAACAGCAAGCAACCGACACCTACGCGAAGCTTCACCGAAAGTTAAACAAACTCAATGAGAAGTGATGCTTTGGCGGTCCGAAAGTAGCATCCCGGTTCTGAGTGGTTTCCGTACCGGCGTTGGTGCCGCCATACATTCAACCGCCAGAGGCGTGTGGGAAGCGCACTCGGTTTTCTTTTTCCATCGCCTTGGGTGAGGGAAAAGGTTCGCCGAATGGAACCATGGAGGTGTGACGCTGGCGACACTTATGCCGCCGCAAACGTCGAGACCCTTCGCGAGCCGGCCAATAAATTACCGCTGCCGGCGTGGAATTTTGAATCAATTTAGCGGAATTAATTTTGATCGCTGTTGATGGTTGATAACGTGGTTAGTTAGGCCTTGAGTTCGGTTATTGAAGGGCCAATGTCGGGGCTCACGTGCGGTTTGTGAAGCTTCGAGTTTCCAACATGCCTGCAAACTGGTTGCGGTTCGTTTGAAGCGAACCGCATGTTATATTGAAAGTCCGGTTTAATTTTCATAGAACTTTCCAAAGTGTGCTGCACGAGGCGGCCAAAGGGTTATATCAAAGCAAACGAAACGCTTTTCAAAGCGATTTAATTCATTTATTCGTATAGAGTTTCCTCTACCATCAATTGCCCTTCTTTTACAGTAGAAAAAAGAACGCAAAAACACGTAGCATCTTAGTGGAAGCATAATATTAGAGTCCACCGGGAAGAGTCCACCCGATAAAGCCAACTCCGGTCCGTTCTCATATTGCAATGTTCATTATTATCTTCGACTTCTAGCATCGCCATCGGTTGTGCGTCCATTCCAATAGCCTCTTGCTCTTCCTTTCGTCTCCTCCCAGAAGTCTTCGTTATGGCCTCTTTCAATTTGCACGTGATTCAAAGACTTAACGAGCTGCTATCCACCTTTCGCATGACCGTGCAAAGTAATCTAAGGGTGTTAAATGGCCCGCTTTTCCAACGCTCATTACCCTGTTGGGTCATCCTTAGTCGATCAGTTTCAAGATGAGTGGGTCAATGGTATGGACAGCTGGTAAAACCATCAAGAACAAATTCACGTAAAAACGACTGCAGTAGGGTTGTATAAAAACTCTGCTACTGTTCAAAGTAAAATAAAACTGTACAAAATAAAACGATATTCATACGAATTGAATATTTATCTTGTTTAAAATTTAAAGAGTTTGTTGTGCCCTTCGATCCCTATCGAATGTTGCTGGTTACATTTATCAACGCAATGATTTGGAATTGGAAAGGTATGTCAAAGTTTTCCCGCATGGCACATGCTTCCTTATCTGATTATGTAAGCCCCATTGATCATGTTTTGTGGCCTCTGCGGAGACATAAACCATACAGAATCAAAACAGCAAAACAGGAAAAAAGGAATAAAATAAAATAAATACACACGCATACACGTGCCTGGTGGTTGACTGCGTCTATACTTCGAATGTGGCAACGAGGAAAATCGATTCAGGCTATCCGTGGCCAATCTCGCCGCGTGCAGCGTCGAACTCTGCTTCCCAGCCCTGCACATAAATCTCGCAATGTAGCTAACGGGCGGCGTAAATATGCTCCGATGGCGCCGATCGGCGTGATAGATCGTGTTGGGCGTTGGAGTGTAAAATTCAGCGCGATGCAGTCAACTGTAGGCGCCCGTTCCAATCTGCTCACAGTGCAGCGCCGGAGTTGGTCCCAGGGTGCGTGTTCTATCAGCTTCATCGGGACCGCGCGCTGACAGTTGTCGATGTGATGGCGCGTTACCTTGGCGGGAGCCCATGAAACTATCGCGATTCAAGCGAGTCCCGGCAAGACAATGCACCAAGCCGTAGCGCAGAAGAAAGGAGCAGACACAGAATCCAGCCGATATAAGGCCACCTGTAGGGTGGGACGGTGTTAAATGTCTTTACCGAAGTGATACTACAGATTGCACCGTGTCTGGGAGGTGACTCGGTGGCGCCTTCGTGCAGCGATATGATCCCTTGAAGCTGTCCTTGGAAAAGACATCTAAAGTCATTTTCAAGCTGCTCGAGATCCAACAAAAAGTCGGTCATGTATTGCTTGGTCGAGGGTTGACAATTCAGCTGTAGTAAAATGGGATTCCTTTTTTTCCTACCTAGGTGTGCTCTTGACAAAATACTAACTCCACCGTGGTTATTCCGACACATCCGGTAAGCACTTGGAATGTTCCAACTTCAGGTGCAGCTCCTAATTTCTTTGCGACTGCTCAAGAATATGAATACCTTCCAATGGAAATGGCACTGGGAAAGTTTTCCCGTGCATAATGACGGACCGGTGTGGAAGTAAAAGTACGTTTCCTGGAGTATTTTCCGAGGTACACTCCACGAAAACTTGTTTGCCGCCCGGTGAGAGGCAACCTTGTACCGAAAGCGGAGGACAGCGGACTCGAGGGGAATATTTTTGAGTTATTCTCTCCCGGTTTGGAAACAAAATGGAACGGTTATGGTGAAGCGAGAAACTTAGAGCGCTATTACAGGCAAACTTTCGCGCTGACTTTCGCTTAAGATGCCTCCAAGGATGCTCATTCCCTTCTGCACTCGTCGTCGTTCACAATTTGCAGCTAGTAATGCAGCGTCTTTTTGCAACGAACACGAATTAGGCAAGGTGTTCTATTGTTGTACGCGCAGGTGATCAACCTAGTCCTCCACGTTGTCGAGGACAGTCTCGCAGGTGCATCGGGGACCACGGCTCTAGACCACGAGCTACAGCAAATCTTCATTGCTCCGTTTTTTGCGGAGGCGTCACGTGTTTTCAGATTATGGGTGTGGACGGGGGGGTGGGTGTCTGATCTTTAATTAGTCTTTCGTGAGGTGAATCGTTGCAAATGCGCAATCCACTTTGCTAGAGTGCCCGTACGGTAAGGGTTTTTCTTTACCCCACGGGGACCCTTATTTGGGCAATAACTTGACACAAACTACCGACTGATGCAACATCTAATGATGCTTTGGTGATCTTTAGAGCACGCTTAACACTAGACTTCGGGCGATTGGACAGAAGAAAATGAAAGGAAGGAACGATAGTTTTACGGGCACGCCATTATGTATTCATTGCATTCGTGAGAGCGAACGAACAAATTGCACAATAAATGAATATTGCATGAGAAGAATGAATTGAAGAAGTTTTAATAGCCTCTGGTTTTGCGTTGTTGTTGTTGTTAGGGTTATGAATGTAATTAAAAATCTTTGAATATGTTTATGAAAGGGTAAGAAGTTCGATGCATTAAGGGGATTTCCTTCGACTGATAATTTAAAAATGATTTTCAAATAGAGTTAGCAGGAAAACTGTTATGATATGTTCGACCTCAATCAAAAGGGCTCGTTGAATCGTGAGTAAATGTAAACGAATGAAGTCAATTCCAACACTAAACACTTTTCGATGCGTCGTCCGTTCGGAACCAGTGGTTGGATCCGTCGTACTCCGTGCATTTATTCCTGTTTTCTTGCTGTCTGCGAACAGATTACTGAAGCTTAATTTGCTTTCGATCGTAATCAGACGACAGAGCCGAAGCTCGGTGTCGCCAAACGGTTGAGCAAACGAGAACAAAACCTTTTGATTCCAGTAAAACTGTCGAGATAATGAACGCTTAACTGTTTCGGAAAACCGTGCTGGCACAAAAAAAGGAGAAAAAAAGGATAGAAAGTAAACGCCAAACCTCTTCGCTCTGTGGCTGCTGCCACGTCGCTCCTCGGTTTGATCGTGCTCCAATCAGCTTATCTTCGCGTAAATAGGATTAATGCTTTGCGGCAACCAGTAAGGGGTTTTCCCGCCGCTCTGCTGGTCGAAAGCATTCTGATCGGCTGAAAAAAAATAAAATCGGATCATGACTTCAGAACAGTCAAATGACATTTTCATCGCGCTGGTTTAGTAGGTTCACAAGTTGATGAAATGGAACAAAAATGTGTCAGTTTTAATGGAAAAAAAAGATGTGATCGTCAAAAGTCGTATCAAGTGAGATTACAAGGACTCATCATTGCACTGTATAAAAAGCCATTTGTAGGAAGATTTAAAATAATTTTTAATTCGTGGGTAGAAAAAGGAAACCCGAATCCTTTTAGCGCACGAAGACACTTTGGCTGATTTTTCTCGGTTCCCTCAAACTTTTCCATTCGATTTGTCTTCGATGATGTGTTTTTGCTTGTCAGAATTGTTCGCACACGACAGCTGCCATTGTGCAAATATTATGGCAATCACCGGAAGGACAAGCAATTGAAGAGATCCCTCGGAGGGAAAAGAAAGAAAGAAAAGGATAAAAAAATGGCCACCAGAATCAACAGCCAATAAGAAGAAAACAGCACATTGCAATCGGCGGGAAGCAAAAGCAATAAGCCAAATTGCAGCTGCAACTGTGCAAATAAGGTGAGAAGCGTTTGGAATGCCCGAATCAAATGCCGGTAGAGGAACTTTTCCCGGACTGCAATCAACCGGTACCGATTGTTTTTTTTTTTTTTTTTGTTGCTACTTAGTTCTTCACCAGAGCTCGCTGCCCGTTTCGGAGGTAGAATGCCTGACGCTTTGACGCCGGAAAAGCGTATCTTGGCAGCAAAAATGAACCGCCACCAGCATGAGACATGCAAAAAAGAAATGTCGCATTAAAAGCACCGCACCAAAGTGGCCAACAATGGCGTCCGGGAGGAGCCGATAGTTTTTCCTGCCTTTTTTCGCGCTCGCTTCCGCCCTTTCCTCCCGCCCTTTCCTTCTGTGTCATCGTGTGTTTGAATGCGAAGCTTTCCCCCCGTTGACCAGCTGGGTACGTGTTTGGGAAACGCGCGGACGTGAAAGTTGCAGCAGCAACTTTTGCTATTCACTCGAGGAAAAGTTGCCTGGCGCCGGTGCGAGATTTTCTTTCCGGTTGGAGACAAAACTCATCTTCGGGGGGTTTTTTTTTTCGTCGTGGGTCTACTATTTTTTGCGTGTTCCCAAACGTCCGCCGCGGTCCGACCGGACAGCGAAGGCACAAATTGGTGGGAAATGCCACCGAGCAAAGCCGATAATCAGGGTTGCGTGCCTCCGAAATTAGCGTACGTCTGAAACTTAAATTAGCTCCAGCCGATTCTGATGAAGCACAATTGTGTTTGCCCAGCGCTGGGGTTTGTTTGTGTTAATTGCAGTTTTGGCAGCGGTTTGCCGGCTGTGGAAACCGTACCAGGTGCTGGCTGCTGCTTTCCGCAGAATTTTCACAACGTTGCAACCTTGAGGTGTGCCTCGATGGTGGTGAGTTTGTCGCGGAGCAAAGGCGAAGGAAAGACCCATTTTCCGCAAAGATTGCAGTACACCTGGCGAAGAGTTGAGCGCAATGCTGTGCAAAGCATAAATAACATTTTTGCTGTAGCAGCAGCAGCTTTGGCCGGAAGATTCGTTCCTTCGAGCGGCTTGGTTTTCCGAAGGCAGTTGCACATGCGGTACACGTTTTGTACGGAAAATTGAATGCACGGTACGATAAAGGCAAGAAATCCCCATTACTGCTACTTCACACATGTGCCTTACGTAAGCGATGACGATGGTGCATCGAAAAGATGCTTTATAAATTATCCACAAATTGCGAAGAAACTTGAACAGGTGAAAAGGTTCATGAGAAGGGAACCACGAAATCGCTAATGAGCAGAGGGATGAAGGTATTACCAATTTTTTTTTTTTCAACAAGCAACGTTGAGTAACGTTGTTCAAAATTGCCAGGAAAAGTCTCGCGTGGGAACTTCCGTTGACCCCCTTTGCTTCCCTCGAATGCCCGTTTGAGAACCGTCGCAGGCGACGCGGTGCCGGTAAAGTGTGTGTAATTAACTAGAAATGCAAAGGCAGCCCAAGATGGAAAGCATACTAAATAGCAAACGCAGCTTTTCTCGGACCTTTCGCTTCCGGGCAGGGTGGTGTGCTGCTTGGTGGGGAAACGCAGGGCGTAGTCTTCCCGTCTTTTGTGTGTGTGTGTGTACACACTTCGACCTGCAGCACCACAGAGTTTTCCCCTTCCACGGTGTGGCAAATATTACGTTTCAAGCAGCTGGAAAAATGCTCTGGATTGCGGAGCACAGGGCGGTCTCGGGACAACCGACTGGTCCAAGCCCATCTCGCTGGGAAGATGGCTGGGAAGAGACGAGACGACTACCCGCTTCCGGACCGGAGGGAAGCTGGGAAGTGCATGCAGTGCAGTAGAATAAATTAGTAGTGCATTAATGAAAGCGGTTCCATGGAGCATTCGGGCTACACCCTCCCTTTGGCGCCACGGTTGAGAGTGCACGTGCCCGCGAAACCGACGGGCAAACGGCGTACCGTTAGTTTGTCCAGATACGAGAACGGGAAAATCCTCCATAATCCATCAGATGAAAGAGCACGTGATTTTATTTTCCGAAAAAAAAAACAGGGGTCCCTCGTAGAGCGTTCCGCTTCACGTTGTTGTTTGATGTGACGCTGGCGGAAGCTGGAGCGGACGGATCGGGTGGAAACGTATTCGGAGGGGCACACATTTAAGGAGTGTAAGATATGAAGGGGTACGAAACCGTTTGCACACTCCAGGTTTCCAGCACCGATGGCTGTCGGTAGACCGGGGGTACGTATGTACACCTTCGTAGACATTAAGATCGGAGGATAAATAAAATACGGAGCAAATAGCCTGATGAAGTGTTTGGGTACCATTTTTTCGACGTTTTTTTTTTTTTTTTGCCGTCCTCCTACGAAGAAGGAGTTTGTCGACAAGCGAGATTAATATTCCATGCAGGTTTCACGCGTTTGATAGCGAGAACATGCCTAAGCAGCGGCTCCTTGTGACCGTGTGTTGGGAAAGCCGCCGGTAATGGTAACGATGTGTCGAGCAAAGCCGCAAACGCAATCGCATAACCCCGGCTGTAATTGTTTATTTTATTTTATTTTTATTTTTCCCTCAGCCCAGCAACTACAGCCCTGGCAAACCGTTTGTAAACCATATTGCTCGCTGTGTGAAATTAAGCCAAGATTAGATAAGCGTGTGCGGCCGTGCAAGGAAAAAGCTACAGCGTCTGGACACGTGTGTTGGTGGCACAAGTTTTCATCAAATATTTGTAGGTAAAGTATTAATCAAAGTATGGTTACAAGGCACGTTAGGGATATATAGATAAGTTAAGACATGTGTAAAAGAATCAACTATCGTGCGGCAAAATTATGATTTAGAATAAAAACTATGGAACAGTAACAAACGGTTGAATTATTTCACCTAACCACATTTAAAACAAGCCAAGAGTTTCCATTGAAAAATGACGTAAACAATTTTCCAACATGAATGAATTTTAAAACGGAAAGCAGAAGCTACCACAAAGTGGACGACAAAGTGGTTAAAAGTAAGTTTAAAACGAATGCACTTTCTTCATTTCCCCAGTCAGTCCAAAGTGGACAGCGTGTCTCTTGGTGCCTTCATGGCCATGCTTAACTTCTGGAACTATTCGGTAAAGAATGGGACCAAACCAAACAAAATCAATGCAAAAGTTTTGCTTAAAAGTAAACTCTGGCCCGTCCCCGATGTGATCTTTGGTGCTGCTATTGGCTTATGCTTTCCAGCAAACTTTGCCCAAGCTAGGAAGCTCCCGCATCCCGTCTCCGGTCTGGGTGAGTTCGGTTGGTACGGATGGTTTGATGGGAATTCATGCCAGCGTTTGTGTCCTTCCCTGTAGCTTTTCCTGCAAGATAATCAACGAACCACTGACCACTGACAGTGAAAACCAAGGCCAGTGCCCAGACAAACAATGACGAACAGCAACTAGTCTTAGGTATCCCAACGTTTGATCTTTGGTTTGCCTCTCTAAGAGTTTCTCGGCCCACTGCCGTTATTGGCATCCGGTTCCCCGTCCAAAGGGAAAACTTGCCAGCTGACATGCACTTTTCGACCATGGCCAGTTCTTCCTTTTTTGCGTTTCTTGTTCGATTTGCGATGGCGAGCTGTAGGGGTAACTGGTAGGGGTAAACTGTTTGCTAAATTGTTGTTTATGAAAGAACTTGTGGATTTGAAGCCGGGCGTAATTTGCAAGCAAGCTTATACAATCCAAAGCCTTAATTTGACTTTTCCAACAAAATTTGGATTTGGATAGCAAAAACCAAAAATTTCAAAGCCTCAAATTCACGAAAAACACTTGATTTAATGGTTATGAGAATATTGAAAGCAAAAAGTGCTTTTAGTAACATTACTTTCTTACTTGGCTTTTAATTAAAGTATGAAAACGAGGAAGTTCATCAGATACATTCCACTCAATTTATTTGTATTTCGTCCTGTCAATGGAAATAAGTTTTTTGAATGTTTGCAAAATGAATTTAATCGTACCTCATGTCCATTTTTATTACGTACGTTTATTACGCTTCCATGGTTCATAGTGTTCAAAAACAACTGCTTCGGGAGAGATATTACCATATTCCATTCGCATTCCACTCAACCATCATGAAATTTTTGTTTCGGAAATGTGTCGCTTGATTTTTTTTAAATTTTCTTTCACATCCACAACAACACACAAAAAAGGACACCAAACACGTTCACCAGTTGATCAGTATTTAATAGTTTTTTATTAAACTCTTATTTTTACAACGTTTTGCATCGGTCGTTTGGTTTTTTTTCCTCCTTTTGAGCGATCTGTTTTTATTTCATCCCCTCTCGTATTCCTCTCGCCCTGATGCGGAAACACTTGCTTCAAACGAAAATACACTTCGCAGGTCAATTTGTATTTGTCGAATTCTGATGAATATATTACCGGTTTATATTTTCTTCCATTTTCTTTGCGGAAATGGTTTACCATTATGGGCCTGTTTAACAACTCACGTGCCGTGAGTTTATCATGTTGCTTTTGATTTTTGTTTCTTTCTCGCCTTTCCCAGCAACTACTCGTTCGTATCGGTACTGGCTTTAATCGTTGCTGCACCAATTTTTGATTTGATTTAACTGCAATCGCGTGAGATGTTACGATCGGTTCTTTATTATGGTACAATTCCCGTTCACGCTGACGTTTTGCACAAAATTGATAGAATCAACAATTTCAACGCTTCAATCAGGTATCGTATTTAATGAAACATGATTTTTTATTTACCTAGAAACATTCGTAAGGACCAACGACTGTGTGAGAATTGTGCTCGTTCTTAAGACATCAAACTTGGTTTGATATCATTTTACGAACGAGAACAAAATAATTTAAAAAAAAACCACAAGCAAACGAGCAATAACTATCATTGAAAACGTGAAAATGGATCTAACTGGAAGGGCAAACAATATTCTTATGCTTCCCGGAAACCATCGTTCCGAGTACGATCAGGGCCAACAAAGAATCTGCTTGTGATACCAGCAACGGAACGATTTTCATCCTGTTCAATTGGAAAAAGGTTTTCTCAATAGCCTATGCAAACAGAATCCACCAATCACTTCCGTGGAACAAAATTGTCTAACAGTTTCATGTGGAATTCAAACAGAGAACTCCATAACTCTTTAGCTATATAAATAGTACGTTCTCTTGGCGTGGAGCGTCAAAAAATAAAAACGCGTTTGCTGGACTGCAGGGTTGCCAAGTCCTTTTCATCCTGGTGATCTGATAAAGTAAGTAAATGGAGCAAACCCGCAACATCGAACTGCTAGCAAACTCTTTAACTTTTCGTTCCTCAGTCTGTTCTTTTGACCGGAGCTACTTGTTTCTTTTTTTTTCGCTTTCCATTCCAATGCAGTTGAATCTGCCCATGCTGGCGTCTACGCCTAGTTCCGCCGTTGCTCTTTTCAGTTACACCCAATAGAGTATTTCGTCCGCAATCATTCATGTACAGCAGGTTCAGTTAAAAAAAAAAACTTTTTCACTAATTTGATGAGAAAAATCAATGATAGAAAGTACAAACAACAAATTACGAAGCTTCACTCCTCGTACAGTTTATGGAAAAATAGGTATTTTTTATGAAGCCATTTCAGATCCTTGCATTCGCTTCTCCATGCCAATCATGCGCAATTATAACTCTTCCTCTGAGGAGGCCAGTGAATTGCAATGTTTGTTGAGCATTGAGCAAAAGGATATCCATATTACGTACTCAGTTATATTTCAGTCACATTCCACTGTCAAACTCAAATAGGAGTAGGAGGAAGTGAGAAAACTAGCAAGAGAAAGCAGCAAAAGAGGCGAACAAAGGAAACAAAACACAACTTGACCACGGTCATCCTTTTTCCATGGCTTTTGAAGCGCTTCCTATTGATGGTGGGTTTTGCTTTTTGGATGACAATTCCTAGCCGGAAAGTTTCTTATTCGACTAAGCGAAGGACTTCCGGCGCTTTTCCTATTCGTTGTTGCGGAAATTTCTCTCGGAGAAACGGTTTTTTTTCCTGTTCGATTAGCTTAAGTCCGTTCATTTTGATTGAGTTTGAATTTTGTTCGTAAATGTTTGTTTGCTAGAGTTTTTTGTTGTGGTGAGTTGATGTTTCATTTTCCGTTCCCTTTTCACTGCTTTTCTTTGACTGAATGGGGATGATTGTGGTGTTTTTTTTTTAAATTTCATTTGATTTGCCTCTGTATTGGGATGTTTTTGAGTTTCTGGTTTGTGTGTTTTTTTTAAATCGATTGCCCGACTGAAACACGTGGGATTCCCCAATTTCAACGATGTCCCTTCACTTTCCCCCAGCCTAAGTGGCGGTTAATACTTTTGAGTGTTCTGTAACCATATTTGCACACGCTTTTGTTTAAACTATTTCTTTTGCAATGAAGAATGTTTCACTGGTATTCGCTGAAACGTTTTGTTTGTACCTATCATTCTTCTCCTTTGAACAACGATGTTCAAACTGTCAATTATTATTGTATCGTTCGATGTAACGACTGCCTTCATCCAATCCCCAAACGACACAAATTCCTAGAGGATCCTTTTTTCCGTTTGAGTATCGATGTTTTGGTTCGTGTTTCAGCTTGGAAAAAAAAACTTATTTTTCTTCTGGTAACATACATCTTTATTCCACCGCGGCGATCACTCCAGTTGATGGATGGTAAAATATGTTTATAAAAAAATCCGTCACGCTTCTTTCACTAATTCACTAATAATCCCAAACATTGTTCTGCCTCTCCTCGTCCTATGCCCTCGTTTAATTAGCGCCCTTGCCGTTTGCCTACCAAAAAAGGACACTCACTTACACATCCACCCGGAACCGGCGAATGCAAACTTTAGCCACCGACTTCGGTTTGCAACTAGCCACTAGAAGAATACGATCAAAGTTTGATTGGATTGATTTTTACATGCACTATTTACAGAACTTTTCTTTGTGAATAACTAGAACAGAGTTACACGGGCACCAATAAGAGTAAGTTGTACCGTTAAACGGCCATATCATATGTTACTTCCCGTCGTGAGCATTCGATACCAGCGCATGGGAGCATTTACATTAACCGGCGGTCCCATTGATGGATCTGTTTCGTGTTTCGGATCAATTTTTCTAGTTTTGAAGTTAATAAAATCGATTCATTTTCGCTTAACTACCCTGGTTTTCTTACACACTAGTCGCACAAACTTTCACCGACACAGAAACCCCATGGTTGTAGGGGTATTTGTTTTTGCTAGACGGTTCGTAGTATCATGCTCTCGCGAAATGTACAAAGAATATCTACCGTGTGGGCTCGCACCTCAAAACTCATGTGTGGAGTTTGAGCTTCTCTCAACACAACGGTGTCCTCCCGACAAACGGGAAGAACATGCGTGCAATGTCAATCCAATTCGCCTAACGTGCACGCCTTTACGGCGTGCCATTTTTTTGTTTGTTTTCTTTATATCTACAGCACCCACGGTTAAATACATACACACGGACTCCTCAACTAGACCCTCTGCGAGGACGCCTGGCGCGCCTGCAAGACAGTTACTTTTAACTAACATCGTCATCCTCCACCGGAGCTTGGCTTGGTTCGTAAATATTGACTAACTTATCGAAACGGGGACCCCATGTGGTTAAAAAGCTATACTCATGGGGTTCATCGTCCGTACCTGCGGTGGAACAGTGGAGGGTTTTTAGGAGTTTATTATAGTGTCCTGTTCGGGGCAGGTGTGGAAGATTATAATGGGTTTGGGCGATTTTTTTGATTTACCTGACTGTAAGGAACTTAGCGAGCCAGAGGTACTCCCACAACCTTCGTAGGCGTAGTTACGCAGATCGTCGAACGGCCCGGAACCTGGGTCGATGTCGACGCGTCGCTTCCGGTCGTCCAGGAACACGTCCACCTTGCCGACGACCTGGTCGGACACGACGGCAATATCTGGACCTGTTTAGTGATAATTCAGTTGTTTGTGTGTGTGCGTGGAGGAAGGAAGACAGGAACAGCGAAAAGACAAAACCAGATCATTAGGTATCTAGTAAAGCGCGCTGCATATCAAGTTGAAACCGAACCACACATTTTTTAATGAATTTTAGACTCAGATATCAGCATGCTAATAAATAATCCTGGGGGAACACATGATGTTAGAAGGCCTGGAGGTCAGATAATACATACAAAAAAACGCATGCACAGCAACGACACAGCGCATGCAAGCGAAACTCGCTACTTACGTACTGGCGGTGCCTTATGTTGGACGAGCTCCGGAAGCGGCCCGATCGGTATTTTGAGCGTCTTCATGTCGAACGCCGTCATATCATTCTCGCCCCCACCCTCGTCGCAATAGTTGATGATGTTCTCGCGGATGTCGTCCTTGGTGGCCGGTTTCTTGTTGAAGTTTGCCGACCGGCGGCGAGAGCAGGAGAAATATAAAAACAGCAAAACTGTGCAGGACGGGAAGAAGGGTATTGAAGAGAAGCGATTACAAACCGGAATCTCCGAATCCTTGCTAAATCTACTTACTGATGATCAGTAATAGGCAGGCTATTACGGCGGCCAAGGCACTGGTGCTGAATTTAAGCGCTTGTCGTTCCTTCAGAAACTCACAACTCTCGCCCCAGTACGAGTCCGGGCAGATGCACTTGTACTTCAGGCGGGGCTCCTGGTTGATGCAAGTGCCGCCATTCAGACACGGATAGTCCAGACACTCGTTGCGGTCGATGCAGGTTTTGCCCTCCGGCGAGATGATCATACCATCGCCGCAGCTGAAGTGGCAAGGAGAAGAGGAAAAACAGGAACGATCATATCATCTCATTCAGGATGAAATGTGTGTATGCCACGGGTCGTTGGCAAGGGTACTTACGCGCATTCGTACTTGTTCCACAAGTCGACGCACTCGAATGGATCCGGGCAGTACGCGTTTTGGCACGGATTGTTGGACGAGCAGTACCGATCGATGTTCTTCGCCGTGGTTGCCTGACCCCACTGGGTGCCGTTTGTGGCTGGTGGAAGTGGCAGGCTTTTACCATCCAACCTGCAGCGAAAAAACAAAAAAAAAGCGTTTGATTCATCTTACACTAGAGCTCGGTTCACGCGTACCGTACCTTATATCATCGATGCAGCTCTTCTGGTAGTCCGACTTGACGTCGTACGTCTTGACGCCGGTGAACTCCGGCTTGCCACCCGCGTACACACCCTCCTGCTTGTCGACCGACAGCCACTGGTGGCCGTCGAACGAGAAGCTCTGGTTGAAGTTAGCTCCCTCGCCGCCATCGAGCTCCAGGATGGCCGCCGAGCCGTAACGCTGCACCTTCACCACGTGCCACTGGCCGTCGTCGACCTCGACCGCCGTCAGCGCTACCTCCTGCTCTTCCACCTGGCCCGTGTTGAGGCTGTACCGGAAGTACACCTTGGCACCCTTCAGCTCGATGATGCCGTACTCGCGCATGTGCTGGTCGCTGATGCGGAACAGCTCGCCGTACGTTTCGCGCGTGCGGAACCGCAGCTGGATCTGCGTGGTGAACTTGTCCGGCTCGAAGCTGAGCGCGTACTTGACGTAGCTGTGCGCCTTGAAGGTGGTCGGCGTGGTCGGCAGGCTGCAGTAGGTACCGGTCCAGCCCGGGTTACACTCGCACTTGGCCTCGTCGTAGCTGCCGACGCATTTGCCGTGCTCGAGACAGCGGGCGACTTGCGGGTTCAGATCGCACACCTCCTGCGTATACAGGCAGCCAGGTGCCGAGCCCTTCGAGAGGCCCGGATGCGACAGGTCGTACAGGATGCCGTTGTGTTTGAACTCGCGTATGCAACCCTCGAACCCGGCACCGACCGGCATGTACTGCCACCGGCTGTACGTGTAGTCGAACTTGTCCCGAAACACACCCCCAATCTGGAGCGGCGTGTTGAGGTTGAGATACTCGTTGAACGGCGGCACCTTCCCGATCGCCTGGCACGTATGGTCGACGAACTCGACCAGGTTACCATCGTCGGCCTCGGTGATTTCGGCCGTCTTGCAAAAGTCCACCACCATCTTCACCTGCTCGGTGTCCCAGAACAGATCGATTCGGTGCCATTCGCCATCGTTGAGCGGGTGCTTCGTTTGGATGCGCAGCTCCAGCGTGCCCGAACCGTAGTCGATCAGAAACCGTGGGTAGCCCTGCTCAAGCTCGAGGGCAATAAAGTCCGACAGCTGCTTGACGCTGTCGCCCTCCTGCGGTGGTGTGATCGGTCCATTGTAGAAGATGAGCCCGTCGGCCTTCGTTGTGATGAGCTCCACGCTGATGTGCGACTTGTCGCACATGTCCAGCGGGGAGTACCAGGCCCATCCGTTGCCGCGGAAGCTGCGCACGACCTGCTGGCAGCGGGGACCGGTGTAGCCCGGCGGGCAGGAGCACCGGATGCCCGACTTCGAGTCACTGCAGCGCCCCCCGTTGAGGCAAGGATGGGACTTGCAGGTCTGCTGCTGCTTGTACTCACGCGAGCTGCACACGCACTCGGCCGTGGAGTTGATCTGCACGCCGACCAGGGCCGTCTTGTTCGCGTTCACCAGACACGGGTTTGTCTGGACCTCGATGATGGAGGTGCACGAGCCGCCACAGTCGGCGTTCTCCAGCAGACACTCGTCCACGTTCACCATCGTGATGTTGATGCCGACCTCCTGCTCGATTTCTTCCTTGTGCAGCAGTATCACGCCATTCAGCTGCACCGCCTTGTAGTAGTACGCGCCGCGGACGGCAAAGCGCACGTCCGTTAGCGGGACCGCCCGGTCCTTCATCTGCACGCTGAAGACGTCTACGTGTTTCGCGTCCACGTTCAGCAGGTCGGCCAGCTTCTCCCGGAAGCGCTCCAGCTTGCTGCGGAAGATGTTCTGCGTGCGGTAGTTCCAGATGCGGATGAAGTCCTCGTCGGTAATGCCGGCCAGCCGGACCGAGCCCGAGTTCACGATGGCCTCGTACGAGATGTGCTTCACGTTCACCGACATGTTGGCGTACGACTCCTGTGCGTGCTTGCGATCGTAGATCTTGAAGCGCAGCCGGTAGCGGCCCTCGCGTGCCCCACGCCGCATCGTCACCATGCCGGACGTGTCGTCCAGCTTGAAGCGCGGGTTCTCGGCCTCGTCCCAGTAGAACAGCTTGTCGGAGGTGTCCCAGTCGTCCAGGTCGTTTACGAACACGCGCCCGATCGGAGTGTCCGGTGCCTGGCCCTGGTAGTTGTACACGATCACCTCCTTCGAGCCGGGCTGCATAATGTTGTCGTTCAGATCGCCGATCGTGATGGTCAGCGTGCTGGTGCCGGTCTGCGGTGGCGTGCCGGAGTCTTTGATTACGATCGGGATGGTGTACTGCTTGCGGTACTCCCGGTCAAACGACCCGAGCGAGGAGATGACGGCCAACCCGTCGCCCTTGTTGCTCTGCTCCACCTTGAACGACGTGCGGATCACGTCGTCCGCGTCCGGGTCCATGCGGAACTGGAACGGTGGCCCATTACCCTTCAGCCTGTCGTCTCGGTCGATGGCGGAGATTTCGATGATCTTCGACGGTGGGGAGTTTTCGAGCAGGATGGGCCGGTAGTCCTCGGCGAACTCGGGCGCATTGTCGTTGATGTCCTTCACCAGCACGGTGAGGATGGCCGAGGCGGTTCGCGGGGGCATCCCATCGTCCGTTGCTAGGATCTCGAGTGAGTGCTTGGCGGTGGTCTCGCGATCGAGCGCCCGCTGGATCGTCACCGAACCGTCCTGGTTGATGGCGAACTGACGCTTCCGATCAGTCGCCCGGTTGATGCTGTACGTGATCTTGCTCTTGCCACCCTTATCGATGTCGATCGCCTTGAACGTGCCCAGGTTCTTGCCCACCTCCGCGTTTTCGTACACGGCCGCCTCAATGTGCGGTTTCTTGAACCGCGGTGTGTTGTCGTTGATGTCCTTCAGCTTGACGATCACCCACGAGTGGTCGACGTGGTACTTGTCGCTCTCGTCGATGCCCTCGTTGTCGATCACCTGTATGCGGAAGCGGAAGCCGTTGATCTGCATCGGGTCCTCGTAGTCGAGCGGCTGGACCACCTTCAGGCTGCCGGTCCCGTCAGCATTCTTCACCATCGCGAACTTGTCCGCCCCGTAGCCGCTGCTCTCGATGATCTTGTACTGGAAGTTGTTGATCTCATCGTCGTCGTTCACCGTGACCGTGAGTATGGGGGCCTCGGGCAGCACCGTGCCATCCGTTTCCTCCACCTCCACAAACCACTCGTCCTTGGTGAAGCGCGGTGGCATATCGTTCAGGTCCTTCACCTTAATCGATGCCGTTCCCGTGCCCTTCAACCCTCCGCCATCGGTGGCCACGATCTGCAGCGAGTAGTCCGGTGTCTTCTCGCGGTCGAGACAGCAGACGGCCGTGGTGATGACGCCGGTGTCCGGGTTGATGTCGAAGATCGGCAACCCCGTGTCCTCCTCGATTGCGTTCTTCTCAATCGAGTAGATTACCTTCGCGTTGGTGCCCTCGTTCACGTCGTCGTAGTCTTCGGCCTTGATGGTCATCACGTGCATTCCGATGGTGCCGTTTTCGGTCACGTTTCCGTACGCGATGCCATTCGGAAACAGCGGTGCGTTGTCGTTCACGTCCTTCAGATTTATCTGGACCTCCGTGAAGCCGACCAGACCTTCGCCACCCTCGTCCTGCGCAAACACGGTAAACTTCCACGAAGCTCTACCATGCGGTGGATCACGGTTGAGGGGCTAATGGGAATAGTTGTAAGGGACTCTTCGTGAGTATTTCAATGTTATTTTGTTGTTCATGCAACAGCTGAAAAAGATCTCCTGAAGCCATTCTACGAGTTCTTGTGAAAAGGTGTAGCAAAAGTTGAGCAAATTCAATTTTGAACAATTTTATTTGGATGTCTTTTGCAACAAAAGCAATCCCCAGTTTGTACCTAAAACATTCGCATCGTTTCGCCGTTTATCCACGCTTCCCGTAACATTGCAGGCAATGTTTATCCCTCTTTTTTTGTTTACTAACAAAACCAATGGCCTATGCGACAAAACTTTTTCCATCAAAGGTCCGCAACGGGACCTGGTTGGTTGTTTTAAATTTTGTTCCAAAACTTTCTACTGACCAAACCTCGGCCCTTCAAGGGTGGTTGCAAGGACAGAGTTTCCTACAGAAGATTCTTTTGTTGTTTCGTTCTTTACTCAACCAAACGCAGATGGATGAACTGTACAGAGAGGAAAGCGATTGACGTCGCTTCATCTTGGCTCTGCCTTGCTCGTATGGTGCACTATTGTTTCAGCAAGTCAAAAAAAACTGAAAGAAAACCCCCAGTTTCCATGGAAAACTGCTCAAGTGTAGTCATCGTTGTGATTTCAATTGTTGTCGCCATTGCGACACGGGCCGATTTTCGATGTCTGTGAAAACAGCGTTTGTGACCTACCTTCAAAACGAATATTTCCCCGGTGGCCTTGTTGATGTCGAAGTTGCTCTCGGAGGGATTTTCGATGTCGATACCGGGCCCGGTCAGGAAGTAGATGATGTTGTTCGGTCGCTCCACGTCCGCATCGGATGCTGTGACCTGTGGGAGGAAGAAGCGCAGATAGAAGAAAAAAATCAACAACATGAGCTTCGTTGATGAAACTGGTATAAAAGTGGATAAAAAAAAAACCGAAACAACGGACAACGGAGAAGACGGGAAATACTCAACTGTGCCGTGTACTTTTTGGGCAGGCGATCAGCAATCTTCCGACCGCCAAAGACAAAATGGGAATGCCGGGCATGTGACGACGAGTAGCATTGGTGTGCCCTGCTAGCATCGACCCGACGGTTTTTCTGTACCAAACGATTCCATTGCGGGAAAGTGAAAATACACCTGACGAGGTGAAAAACACCAGAACTCATATGATCCCTCCTGCCGCCACCTCATGCGGTAGCTAATTCGATTCCAGAGCCTGTCAGTTGGAAAATTAGTTTTCCATTTATTACTGCAAATTGCATTGCCCGATGATGTGGTATAACTCGTGTGAGTGTTGGTTTGTAGGGGGGGCAATATTAAAAGCAAGCACTCCCCTTCATGCTCCAGCACTCAGTTGTCTCTCCCGGTCTATTGCGGTTGTGCTGTTTCCAGAAAGGAGCCCCAATGGAGCTCTACAGCAAAACTCCTTCAAGGGAATCAAGGGAATTACCAAACATTCCAGTCCATCTACCCAGTGCTAGGCCGGGCATGGTGCTCGGTCTATTCCCAACTGTCAATCTGCAATGAAACACTTGACGATCGATTGAGCTATTATGATAACAAACGCCCAGGCTGTTGGCATTTCTGATTGATTGATATTTATTCTATAAATGCAAAGGCTTGCGGTAGTGCATGTAACACGAAGGAGTAACGTTACGATTGCTCGATGCAAATAGGGCCGGTATTCCGTGAACTATCAATTTGTATGCTAATCCTTTGCCGGTACAAGTATTGACGTAATGCATACTGAACGGGGGCAACAAAATTTACTCTTCCAATCGCTCTCGATACAAACTGTTGCGACATGTAAATGGTGAAACAATGTCCTGTGATGAATAATTCCACCCGGCGAAGCCGGGTTTTTCTCTCACCTGGCAAATACGCTCGTAGTGGTCGCATGGGTGGGTTAAAAGGGCACGTACGAAACGTAGCACCCATTAACAGATTTGATGTGGCACATAAGCTGTAAACCCATGGAAATCGTTACATTATCCAGTGCTCCAGGCGATTGCGGGCCAGAGAGGCGGCTGGTGGGGTTTCCAAGAACTATTTGCTTGTAAAACAATCGACGTGCTTTCAGATGCAATTACGGATGGATGGGTGGTTGGGTGGGTCTCCCGGGAGCCACCATCGTTCTTTTAGGTAAGAAACACAAAGCAAGCGCAAGAACCGATTGCAATAGCAAAGGATAATCGCTGCAGGCGTGAGTTAAAAATAAAAATAAAGCATCTTTCCATTACCGCTACTTACTTCGTGTTCATGTTTTTCTTCTACAAAGATTTCAGCATCGCCAAAGTGCATCACCGTCTCTGCGCGTGCCGGTCGTGGCGTCGACACGTCCGGCAGCAAGGGAAAAGTTTTCGTACTCGTCGTATTTTCCTCCCCTTTTGCCGGCGGCTCAGGAGCATAAACGGATGAGGCAACCGGTGCACCACTAGGAAGAGTACTAATAAGAGGATGCTCTTGCGAGATCTTTTCTGCCACGAAGTGTCCCTCCCGGCTGGCCCAGAATCAGGATAATCTTTGGATCCACAATAGTTGGCGTGAATCGTTTCTTCTCGTCCTTGGACAAGAATGGACTTACAATAGCACGGGAAATTGGCAGAAGGCGGTAGAACAAACTGAAAGTCTCGTGGAAGACGCAAATGCAAAAAAAAAAAACCCCCGCACACCATCATCCGAACAAAAACTGCGTACTAACACGAGAGCTCCACTGTTTTGTCGGTGGTTATGTAAATTTTAATGAAATTTCATTCGCTTCCCAATAGCCCAGTACGGAAAGTTTTGGTGCGGCTCCATCGGTCGCCTGTCTTCTTCCTTCTCGTCCCCCGGTGACCCCAGAATAGCTCCAGGAAACATTACCATGCTTGTTTTTTTCTTAGTTATTTTCTCCTCCCCACAGCAAATCTCCGAGAAATTACTTCCTCTGGCGGGCTCCCGTTGGACATTTGCTTGCAGTTCGTGCTGCATAGCAAAAGAATGCCAAATTTATGCAAATAATAGAACCGCAACCGCGTTTCTGGTGGATACTCACTTATCGGACGGGCTTGTCGCGGAAGCAAAAGGGTCGAGCTTAGACTAGCTTCCGGTCGAGCAAAATCTGTGCCAAGGGCAAATCTTGAGCGCTCGCGTCTTGGGGTCACCCCGAGTGAACTCCCCGAACGCCGGTGAAGGATGCGTGCATGCGGTGTCGGGTGTCGGTAAATCCCACGGAGGGTGTGTATATCTATATTCATTAAAAAGTTTACCCTCACAATGGCTAGGCAACATGATATGCGAAGGCAGAGCGACATCCTTTGCGGCAGCATTCCGAACTGTCGACGAATATTGCGGAATTCGCGGACGGCGTGAGATCCTTCGGCTGGTGGTGCGTTAATTCCGGCGATAGCTCATAATTAGAAAACGTGGCTACCGGAAGCGGCCCGGATGTTGTCAGGTCCGGTCCCGAGGCATTAACAAGCGATCCGTTCTCGAAACACCGCTCACACTTGCCCGTGAAGCAACGTGCAGGTGGTTCGTTATAAATTGTAGCAGCTGGACCATCAATCATCACCAACGCGCCGACGTGTGCGTGGGAAGGTTTTGACATGAACGCCGTTGGGTAAGAGTAGCAGGACAAGATGACGTTGATGTGGAGCTGTTGGCAAATGCTGAATTGGGTCTGTTTTTCCTACCGAGCGAACGTAAGCACTGGTGATATACCACCAGTCCCTAAACGTATGCAGGCCGCCTGAAAGAACGACTGCTTGGTAAGCTGCAATCTCAGCCCTTCGCAATGCATTGCTGGTGCCGATAGCTTCGTCCTTTATTTTCTTACCACTTGTGGGATGCACATGGGTGCAGTTGCAATCCCGACCGTCGAACCAGCAGCTCGGCAACAACGCACGGCTTTAGTTGGCTTTATTCTAACGGGATTTGGTGCACATAGTCATGGTGAGCCAGCCACACAACACCGTAGGATGCCGTTGGTTGAAGGTTGGCCTTAAATAACGATCACTGCCGTTCGATGGCGGGGGGGAAGCATTTTTCTGGATAGAATTTTCGTAATGACATCTTTACCCCGTCATAAGCTTGTTAATATTTATCCATCTCCTCGTTAGAGCGGGCTTGACGCTACCGTCCCGTTGACGTAAGTAGGAAACGATGGCAAAACGTGCCATTCGATCACCGACTTCGGTCGTTGCAGTTCCGTTCTCGAGCGCCCTGTTTTTGTGGGGGATAAAAACGCCCGTACGGAAGGCGAACGAATCTTCGCTTTTTTTCCCCCCACCCCTGGGAGCTTTGGCTCCGGGCGCTTGATGGCGTTATTATCGTCGTTATCGTTTCCCGATGGGAGTGTAACCGGGGAAACAACAGTGGCGCTTGAAGTCACGTTGAAGGCGGTTCCATGCAAACAATATCGACAACCGGTGGAGGATGGGAGCGATGGGCGAGGCACGGCACAGGGTGCCACGTGTGCCACGATGCAATCGCTGGGCTCGGTAAATAAGTTTATGCTTCGCCGCGTGCTCCTTCGCGTGAAGTGTGAAAGGAAAGCTGTGCGAAAAGCGAACGAAGAGTAATCGCACGATGGAGGATATTTTCTCTTCTAACTTCTGCTGATACGGGATGAGAGGTTTTATGATTTTTACCCTTCCTGCGAAGCGCAGACGTGCCCGGGGAACAACAAAGAATTACGTTGCATTATTTTTTAATGAGAACTGTTATACGGAGCATATGATGCGGCGTAAATTGTGCTGGTTGCGTGGAGTTGGTAAAAAACCACGCTTTAGTGGATTACTTGAATGCAGTTGTAACCTTAACTGGGGTTAAATGAAAATGTTATCTTTGGGAACGCTGAGTGATAGTAACGATCTTACTCATTACAACTAATGGGATTATGTTTTGTGGATAGTGGACGAGAACCTATTCGAAATATACAGTTTTTCATGTTTGAAGCATTCTTGCGATGCTTTGAAAACATTCTGTGCTTGAATGTAGAGAAAAGCAAATCATATATGGAACCGGAATTCTGGGGATAAAATGTACGCTACTCGAGTTCAAAAGCTATCACACGTGCATCACACCGAGTTGGTCCGTGTTTTTGCGACGGTAGATTAAAATATCTCGCAAGGATGCACCCGATCCTTCCGCTCGGAACGATGCGTGCTTTATTCCCATTGAAACAGTTTCCACATACATATCGCAAATCCGACAGTAAACAACGTCGACTTCGCTTTCGCCAGCAAGCCAGGACATGCCATCCATTAGTCAACCCATGGCCGCCATTGCCAACTGAGCCAGGGCTGGTTCCAACATCACCATCATCATAATCATCGCCATCATCATCATCGTCCTCACCATCAGCTTCCAACATAGTTGCGTCCGGCATGCTGGGCGAGCAGCAGCTCGCCAAACTATCCCATAAATTAAATAAATGTTTTTCAAAGACATTCGACCCCGGAGCGGTGCGTTGCAGCGTGCAGCGCAAGGACGCCGCCCAGCAGGTGGGGCTGCAAGATAAGCCGGACACCGAAGTCGGATCCGTCCGATCGTCCGGATGTGCAGAATGTGTGTCGGGGTCATAAAGCAATCCGCTGCTATACGCACGTCCAGTGCAGCGACAGCAGCATTGGAGTGACCAGTGTAACGGTCAAAGCCATAATTGAACTCTTCGGAGGCAATAAAATTGATAAGTGTCTTCCATCGTACGGTGGCCATTTATATCATTCCCCCTTCCGTTGCGCTACGGTCAGGGGAACGTGTGAGCACTAATGAAAAATACAATCCATCTTAAGGGACCAGTTTGAAAACTACCACCAGTCTTTGGTGTGCCTTCGCTCACTACACGTACGCAGCGCTTGGATGAACGCTGGTCTCACGTTGGCCAAACGGCTGCAAGACACCTATCAAACATGCAAGGCGCTCGAGTCGCTAGTTTCGGGCCAGGCAGTTTTCGCTTTGATCAGTGCAAACGTCAACCTTAAGCGCTTTTCCGTGTAGTACGAGAGCTGAACCGTATTTAGTTTTACATCCTTTCTCGGTTCAACGGTTGAGTGGACGAACCTTGGGAGGAGTTTTCTTCAGTAACGCTTTGTGAAAGCGGAAGACTTTCCCTCAGTCTCCAAGTTAGCGCCACCCATGAGGCAGTGCGATGGGGTATCAGGTTCTCAGGTGGAGAAGATATTGGTACAATGCTGCACAGGCCCCTGAAGCTGACAAGACAATGGTGGAATGCTTCTACCGCCGGTCAGGACACGGGCCGACAACTTGGATCGTACGAGCACCGGCTTGCAAGTTTGCTTCGGCTTGCAATTGAATAGAATTCTTTATGCTGCTCTCGTGCGGCAATCGAACCGACCGAACGGCACACATTCTTGCGCGAAAGTCCTTCATCTCGAGTTCTTCGAGTGGCTTTCCCACGGTGATGGCGATGGTGCAGTTGTTCACGGTCAAAAGTCAAACGGATTGACTCGGCACCGTCAACTCGTCGGTTCGTGAGCTGTACGGCGCGTTACGCCTTTCTGTAGTTCGTGGAACCGAACCGGTGCCCGAAAACTCCGTGGAAACTGATCTTGGGGTATTCTGTTCTCCGTTTGATAAAAATCGATCAGTCCAGGACGGACGAAAAGGGTCGTAATAGAGCTAATATAAGTTACGCTCATCTTTATGTCGGTTCTGCTGGTTCGCAGAATGTGCTGTTCGTTGAGTGCGAATGTGTGAGTTCAGCAGTCCCCATTCTTCTCCACTTCTTCTATCCGGGTATTACGATCGCATCGACATGTTTGCAGTTGCGATGGGCAGCGTTCCGAAAATTTGATCCTTACGTATGTTATTTTTTATTCGTAGAGTTTCCGCAATGAGTTCATGTTCGCAAAAAAGCTTGTACGTTGGGGATGGTGAAGGATTTGGGATGCAACATTTTTACGACCCCGTAACTGTACGGACGTGATTTCGTGGGGAATTCGTCTGTTCACTCGGGTTGCCGTTCGATTTGTTTCAGCCCCTTTTTCATTTTATGGAACAATTTGTTTTCCACGCAGCTATCCTGCCGCTCTCGCTACAGCCCTGAATCATCTCAGGTCGGGCAGATGGTTTTTTGTTCGCTCTGTTCCGTTGGTAAAACTGTTACTGCCTTTCTATAGGCTGTTTGATAAGTGAACTCCGAGAACAAGGCGCCAAGGCTTTACAAACGACCCTGGTACAAGTGAGGCCGCTCGTTAAGCGTTCCGAACCGGATGCTACTCCGGCGCGAAAATCGAACGTAGTGGCGCGTGCGAAATGGTCCAGCACTGGGACGTCATTTGTCGTAAAGGAGTGGAATTATATACCACACATTCCGGTCCGTACCGCCCGGCCTCCGTGCGGGCACTCATGCCGCCTCAGGCCTGGGGGGGCTTTCGTTCCCACATGTCGTAACGATTTTGGCGAATATAATGAAACATAAAGTGACATTCGTGGCGTTACAGAGTCTCGAGTAGAGTTCCTTTTTACCAGGATGGCGAAAGGCGCACTGATGAGATTTCCCCGTACCGCCCCGGGGGCAGGGGAGACGGATGAGAGGGAAAACAATAAGAGAATCCGAAAGTTGCCTCGTTGACGTAGCCGACGGCGCCAGTAAATAGTGGTACGATAAAGTTTCGAATCTAACTTTAACAACCGTACGGAACGTTGGCGTGGAAAACGTTTGGCCCGAGAGTCGGAGCTGCATGTGTGCTTTTGGTCGGAGTTTATGGTGCACAAGTGTGGGACCGCAGGGGACACACACTGCACAATGAGTAGCGTTTCTAACGGACCCCAAAAACCAGCGTACTCGAAGCCGAGTAACAGTGAGTTAACATTAGTGAAGCTAAACAGTTTCTGTCACTTTGCTTTTCCGCACGTTTAGCACACCGGCAGCAACAGGGACCGTACGTGTGGAAGGAGTAAGTGGGCAGGTCTGTTTGCTTAGAGTGGGTAGGGCTTTTGATAAACGACTGAAGGAGAATGGGAAAGCTGTCCTCGCTAAGGGAGAAAACTTCGATCAAAGGTAAATTAGAAAATACATTGTGCGAAGCTCTAGATGGTTAAATGCAATCAACAGATGTTTGACGGACAATGAGGGTAAATATGTTTTACAAGTTGCAACGTTGTGCTTCTTCAAATGTGGAGATGTAATTTTGTTATTTTTCTCAGATTGGAATAGGCTTTATTTTGTTTGTTACTTTTTTTATGGAAGAAATCGCGTGGCAACGAGCCCATACTGTTTAAAAAAACTGTCGTTTGTCGTGTATGATACAGCATACAAAACGATGCTGCTTCATTCGAAGTTTGTCATATCTTGCATGCAACAAACAATGCCTGTCTCCGATTCTATTGGTTGTTCAGCGCGAGATAGCAAAAAACTACCACAATAAAGGCAAAATACAAACAGGACGGACAGGAAAGAAATCTGGCTAGAAGCATCAGTGAATGCAACAAGAAGGGTAAACAATTGTCCGCTCTACGTCGTGTAGGAAAAACAGAAAGATACGATGTGAACAACCCATGCTTCTCATTATCAAAAGACGGGTCTGGAGACTGCGGAATGTTTGTCATTGCGATTCCCCGTCTGCAACTGCAGCTGCAGCCGTTACTGACTGGTATGCTAGCTATGCTTGCGATCATGTTTGTTGGATAAACCTGCTGAATTTGACAGAGAGAAACTTTGCCACGGTGCGGCAACAGTCGTTTGTTGTTGGTTGTTTTCCGTTGAAATATGCTCCGTTTGGAGGGCCCCCCAAGGGTTCCTTTGTCCAAAGATGTAGCTAGCATTTTTTTTTTTTTACTTTCGTGTTTCACCCATTTTGTGTGCGTGTTTATATTTCGAACAGCTTCTGCCGCTACAACATGCTGTTACTTTATCTGTATCGTATATTCGCTTTATCTTGCACTCACAGACGGGTAAACAAAACGTACAGTTTACTTGACTAGGGAAGCTGTTTCCGGGCGAGGGAAATATTTGTTCCCGAGCAACTCCCCCGAGGGTCATGGTTTGCGTTGCACTTTTTTTTCCAATCCGCTGCATAAGCAGCTGCAATGGATAAATTGCGTAAAACACACACACACACACACACGCCGACCGAAGCACGGGAAAGTAAACGAGGAATGAAGAGCACTCCTCAAAAGTGCATGTCCGACTGAAAAAGGATATACCAAGTGTGCTCAATTCGGAAACTTCACTTCAACCGTTCCGTGCCGTTTCGTGGACGGGGGTTTTGTTTCCTTCGCACGAGGAATGATCGGTGTATGTGTGGGAGCTTTCGCAGCACGTAGCACACCAGTCGGTTTTTGTGGATGTTGTATCTTCTTCCGCTCGCTTCCGGTGCGCAGTTGTCAGTGTTATCGGGTGACAGCGACAAGACAACGCCCGTTTCGGAGCATGTTTTTAGCAAACAAATTTCATTCACGTTACCAGTTTTTAAATTTAACGAAGCGTGCAGAGCTGATACAAGGAATTTGGGTAGGATGCACGCAATTTGATTTCCTGCCAAACACAAATGGCTGAGTAGCGGAATAATTCCAATTGACGCAACACTGGACGCTTCTGCTTGAGGATAATGTCTATTGTGTAGTTACCTATTTGGTTAATTTTCTTTTTAAGTTTTTCATTTTAAGGCGCAAATTAAATAAGTTATAAAATCAAACAAACTGCAGCCATCATGGCAATACACTCAATTTGACAGAGATATTTGTTTCCACTTGCAGCATAAATAGAACGAATGACTTCCGTCGAGGGAGCTGCCGAGGTGATTGGCGTAAATTTAAATCTATTCCGGGGAAAATGCCACCTCATTTGCAGCGAGTTCTACTCGCCCGTTTTCCTCGAAGGCCCCTGGAGCACTTGCTTTTATGGGCCGGCTGGACCGTTGAAGAAGATTCTATTTACCGAGCTGGGTGAAACGCTGACCGAAAATCGAATCATCTTGTCGTAGCGGGCAACATGCTCTGTGTGTTATTGTCACCGGCCGCGGCGGAAGTTGTGCCGCTGTCTTAATCAGTCGGATGTTTATTTTCAGGTGGCATTTGAACGCCATTAGCTGAACTGCATCGACAGCGGTTCGAACCCGGACCGCGCCTCGGGCGGACGGCCCCCGATTGGCTATTATCTTCATCGAAATGCTTTTGGCGTGTCGTGGACACCGGCTTTGTCGAGATCGAGTGACAATAACCGTTACCGTCACCGCGCAGGTACGAGTTATCTTAACTATCTTTTCGCATTTGGGTTCGAGATGTTAGATAGCGCCACGGGCAGGCTGAGTTGCGCTTTCCTGCTCGTTGGAACCCCATCGAACTTTATCTTTCACCAAGGAACAGGTAAACGTAGGAGCCGTGTGGTGGCATACGACCATGGAAAAGTGCCATCCGCAAATGGTCAAACATGAAACGATCGACAGACCATTCCCGGCTCGTCGAAGGCAGCCGGATTCGGACGCCGGAAAACAAACCCGGAAAGGGGGCGACATAAAAGCGAAACGAATCTTATCAAACAGTGCTTTTCTGTTTTGCTTCATCTTGGTGAACCTCAAACCAGAAATGGTGCTGCCTGGGGTTGGCGGTTCCAATTTTACTGAAATGGCCAGTAAAACCGGTCGATCGTTGCAGGGAAACCGCCTATTTCCTTCGAGCGGCGACAGGCATCTTGGTGGCCTCTTGGAAGTCCGCCCGCCCTGGAGGAAGGTGGGTCGGAAGTTTCGGACAACGAATGTTTCTTTCATTAGCCATATCGGTAAATGAAAGAACCGGAAATTGTGTCACCGGTTTGTCTGAGGTTCGGTTTTTCCAAACCATGGCCCAGGAAAAAGGGCGAGAGGGTGTGAAAAGTGATACCCCGCAGCGTGGTTGGGGCCGATTCGAGTGGTTCCTTGGAGAGCTTTTCTTCGTACGTGCTATTCTCTGAGTCTGAGTGTGTGTGTGTGTGTGTGTTGCCATGGTTGACCCGTTCGACCGGAAGACGGCATTAAGATTTTTGGTTGACGCCCTCGGTACCCGCTTGCTTCCCTTTCGCTGAGAGTGGATTTGAATCATCAACGCCTCCAAATGGCGTGTAAACCGAGCGAGACGGAGGCGCTTTCTTCCTCCGGTCGGAGATAAAAGTTCATAGTAAAAACCGTTTGTGGTGACCACACTACCCTCCCCAAAACGGGTCGCACAGTCGGCAGGATTGGAACGAGGGGCTGTGGACTTTTCCAGTTTTGGTCAGCCGAGGCTGAAATCAAGCGTACGGTTAAAAGTTTCCCAAAGGCCTGCTCGATGCGGTCTTTTTCGGTGGCGGAACTTTTCCGTTCACAGCGCCCGTCCCGTCCCCTATATGCCTTGCGGAAAAGCTTTTGCGCAGAAATTCGGCAGTGGAAAGTTTTCTAGCTGAGGCTGCACAAATAAAATACGCCACGGCCGGACTCGCCTGCCTCTAATGATAGTGGTTGCGAGCATTCTTCGACTACGTTGGCGCAAAGAAAAGCGTAAAGTTCGCATAAATTATTCATTGTACAGAAAGATCGATTTAGGCAAGTGTCCTCGAGGGCAGGGTGAATTGTGACTCAAACGGAACGGCGTCCGGCAACCAGACGGCAGAGAGCGAAGGTTAAGTGAAATTAAAATTATATCAGATTGGTCTCGATTGCGCTCGGGTGGCGGTACTGCTGCGAGTACACATTGATTGGGAGGGGAAAAGAAAATGAGCAAAGGTTCCTACTCAAGGGAAGTTTTCAAGTAATCAACTGAGAAGTTCAAGTTTCGTCTGTGTACAAAGCGTCTTGGAATGTAGGGCAAATTCAATGCAAAGTAATGTAGATTGCTTATAAACTAACAATGCATCGACAATATTTCTTCAAGGTTAAATTTGTTTGTAGTATGCTCGTTTTAATGAACTGCCGTTAAAAGTAAAGAGTTGTTGTAATTAAGTAATGGTGTTTTGACCGTCTCTGGCTGGGCGGGTAAATAAATAAAAAAATAATCTGACAGGACAAACCCACTTCAGTTTTCCAATTTCGTTTCCATCGAATCTCGCACTGGCGTCGAACAATCTCGAAACTCCTGGGAGCGAATAAAAGGTGTAGGTTAATCAAACCACACACACCCAATCTTTAGCCAAACCTTTCCGTGATTGCTGCGGCCTGCGGTGTGGATTGCGCGCTTCTCGATCCGGAAGTGTAAATGACCCGGTAGCGTTATTTATGACGAAAAATACATTTAGCAAAGTGGCTCCATAAAACCACTTCCAAACTTTAATCCCACCTCCGGGAAGGACGCTGCGCCAGTTTAGCGGCTTTCCCGGCGAGGCCCCGGAAAACATTCCGATCTGCTGCCGAAAGCGGAATTTACAAACTGTCTCAAAGACAACACAAACACGAACACACACGTACACGCGAGTTCACATACAGAACGGGGCGTGGGGGAGGGGAACTGGTATCGCAGGGGGGATTCAACCCGTTAGCTGGAACCATCGCGCCTTGCCCAGGGCTGGTCCGGTTCAGATAGGGAGATTTATTTCATCGAATGAATTATCGCCTCTTGTTGCCAGTGGGCAAGGGATAGTTCACGCGTTCCAAGCCCGCATACACCTACGTGCTCGAAAATGTTTCGGAGAAAGCTTGAAAACGTTAAAAAAAGACGGTTGTTGAAGATTCATGGAAACTATTATATAAAAGCAAATAGAAGGAATTTTCTAAATGAAAGTACTTCATGTATCTGGCTCTTCGTTACGCGCAAACAAATTTTTCACCACCCTGGCTCAGCCGTGCGTTTGTCCAGCCCGGAAATCCGCTTTTCTTACCGATCGACCCCCCTAGGCACGATTGCACCGTGAATGTAGATCGGGACACGTGCTGATTGCATTGGAGATTTAATTAAACACCCAAATTAAGGAAAATTGTAGGAAACAACAACGGGATGAAAATTGCACGCAGGATGTTTGAACTCGGATATGTGATGATGGAGACAAACACTAAAGGACGAGGTTAGGAAACGCTGCAAGGAAACAGGAAGCACTCGATTGCAGTCCTTGGCGGAAGTTGGGGAGCGGTATTTATTTTGCATCGCTGAAAGATAATAACAAACACCCTCGATTGCATAAAACGAACGAATATTGATGAGCACGAATTGGTCGTGCACGCTTGCACGATATTCCTCGTAACGGCAGAATGGGATCGAAAGTGTTACAAATAAAAGAAAAAAGAGAGTACGTTCCGGTCACCGGCGGATGTGCAAATTGCATTTGATTGTAATGGGAAATGAATGTCAATTTCAGTGAATTGTAAAAAGCCCGTTACGAGCAATCACCTCAATGATAATGTCAATAGATTGAGTAGCACTATCAATGCGGATGCATTTGCGCTAATGTTGTTAGGATCGGGTACATCAAACCGTTCGCAAATAGCTGTTTCGAGGCTGACCTCTCGAACCGTGAGGTTGCAAATTGGTGGTGCTTAATTTCATCACCGTCGATGAAATTTTGTTTTAAGTACTACACAATTGGCTTGATGACGAAGCTGATTAGAATTCATTTTAGTTTATCCAACGAACGACTCATGCTATTGCATAAAATATACTTTTCGCGTTGATCAAATACCAGGATGTTGTCCTGCCTTCTGTATTGAGTTTATAAGTAGTCTGTTTGTTGCAAAGCATAGAAACCGAATGTATATTCAGGTAAATCAGGTTGTGCAAAATATAATAGTGCATCATTTAAACTCACAAAACGGATGACCTCATGTGCAACATTCTTCGCACAGTAGACCTTTCACAGTTAAACTCTTGTAATGTCTGCTCCGTCGTAGAAAGCTTGGAGAAAGTTTTGAGGGTTCAAACATTTGTTAATTTACAACTATCACAAAGTTAGTCTAACACAGCCATGCGAATTAAAATCGTTCGGAGCTCTCGTTAAGCTTTAAAATATCTTAGGCACGCTCACCATAAGGTTCTGTGGCGTTGTCTTGTGGCTTTTGTTTTTCGTTCAGGCGAGAACACTCTCGCAATTCACAAAATTGCATAGAACTATTCGGAATCGCATTGTTGGGCTAGTTTGACACGATTACGTGTGAGAGAATAGCGAAGAAGACCTTTAAATATTGTTGTTTTGGTATGTTTTCGCATTCGTTCGTTCCCTCTGTTGCGCTGGTTATCCAAGCGTTCCAATGCCTGGCCTATTGTGGCAGGATTTTCCTCCTTTTGCCTTCAAACTCCGAAATGGAGCACATTTCGTGGCTCTTGTGCCCGGGAAGTGTTATTATGCCTCAGTGATTTGGGAATTTTCGGTCGACTTGGCCGATTTTTTTCCCGTCCATTTCCTTATGATTCTTTCCCGGGCCCCTTCGGGGGGGCTCTCATATTAGCTGTCTCGCTCGTTCCCTGCCCCGTTTCCCCGTTCCGTTTCCCCGGTGTCGTAACCCCTCGCCTACGCCACTCGAGGCCACTCGAGCCTCATCCGTAGCGCATACAGTTTTGCACTTCGCCAAATTCCATTTGCCAACCCACCGCCTACTCCCCCAGGACTCATCCGAGTCGGGCCATTATTTTTAATGTTTATTATTCTTATACATATTTTACATTTATTGTTATTTTTCTCTTCCTCGCCTCTTTCGGCCAGTCGGTGCTCCAGACCAGAGGACGTTTCATGCGTTTCACCTCGATACACCGGAAAGGGACGCGGACACGACATGGTGGCGCTATTCCATTTGGACTCCCGTGCCGAAGCTTTTCGGTTCCACCCTAGCGAATCGAACATCCGAATGCCGGACGCCTGGGGCTTCTGCCGGATGCGTTCGGGGTCACAGTTTACGATACCTCGGGGCAATCGTTTGCAGCTTATCATCGGCAGTACGCATCAATTTCTGCCACCCGGGACCCTCTGCAGACGGCTTTGATCGACCGGTGTGACCACTGACGCCCCTTCCCGGGGGTACGCTCCAAGTTTGCAGAGCTTCGGGGTGTTCTCATTTTTACTGAATTATTAATTGGCGAATGGGGTGGCAGTGGCAGTTGATCTAGGGCGCTCCCGAGGCGTCATAGCCTGGTGTCGTTTCGAATGGTAAAACAGTTTGACAATGAGCTGCAAAATTGCACAAATTATACAAATCGGTATTATACCCCTTTCCCGGCGTTTGCCTAAACGTGAATTTGGCAAATAAATTATTATGTGAACTCGCTTATTGCTGCTAACCAGATGGCGAAACATTTACCATCTGATTCTATACCACGATGGACGAAATAAAGTGAGGTAAGCAATTACACTGGCCGATGCCTATCAGTTTCTAATAACTGTCCAAATTTCCTGCTCGAGGGCAGTTCAGTGTTACGGTGGGATAGCATTGACCTAACTTGCCTTTATATCGATTGCTTTAGAGCATAACTTCCCTGCTGTACCGTACTGATTATCTCGTAGCCTACGGCAAATTGACTTCATTTGGTACCACCAGGAAAATCCCTGTTTAGAAGAGAAACCTTGAAATGGGTCCATCCCTATAAAAGTTCATCATATCCTCCTCGTTACAAGATTTCATTTTTCGGTCATGCATTACGGAACACTGTCCATCCGCACGGTATCGGAACACAGGAAAACGCGTGTGTGTAATTCTTCAACAATCGGTGAGACAGTTCAGCTCGGATGAGGGAGATTGTTTTTCTTTTTTTCGTGCTCCCTATATGTTTTCTTGCAACTCAGCAACGGTCAGGGGGTTTAGGGATAGGTTGACCCTCGTTAAAATTTTCCAAGAAGGACGAACAACCAGCGGTGCTGAGTCGTAATGTCGCCGACTTATTTGAAGAAAAAATTAGTTTGACGAGAAGGAAGGTTTCAACCTGTCCTGTATGGGTGAAAATGATTTTATACTGGCACCTTATGGCTGACAGTCCAATTTTGCTATACAGGTAGGCATTGTCTGGCTCATTTTTGGAGACTGATTTTCTCTTTCGGTTCCTCTTGCTTTCCACAAGCACGCCCTGAATCGTTTACCAAAATCCGGTATTTATTCAGAGTCGCGTGTCTCTAGCTTTTGCTAGTTAATCCATCCAATGTTCGGTTTGTTGCGTTGGTTCAACCTTACTGGTATGCTGGGATCGACAGGATATCCCGCCTTGGCAAGATATACCCGACGGTCCATAAATAAGCTCCTTCCTGTAGGGTACGAAAGGCACATCCGGAAGTTGGACGTTGTACTCTCCAGTAGGACCAACGTCCCTCAGTTCGGATCCCTTTCCGAGCTTCCACCCTTCCATTTCCTGCCCTTGGGCCCACTTACCCTCAGCACACGCTTCGGTAGGCCCCGGTCGTCCTCTTCGGTGATTTGTGTGCGATATGACGATTTCTCAAACACTGGTGGATTGTCGTTTACGTCCCGAACGTTGATCAGTACGGTGGTGTCGTTTTCCTTGAAATTATCCGATGCTGTCAGGCGTAGCTCGTACTGTTGAGACGATGAAAAGAGAGGAAACATTAGGGATTACGCTTTGAGAGGGCAGCCCAACGGCGAGGAGTTAAACAAAGGTCGGATAGTAATCCCGAACGATTCACGTGCCATGCCACCCGGGCTCGTTACGTAGATTCTTACCTTTTTGATCTTCTCGTAATCCAACGCCTTGGCCACGTACAGCACACCGGTCGTGTTGCGTATGGCGAACACATTGCCTATGTTACCGCCCGAGATCTTGTATCGTACACCAGACGCTGCAAGTAGAAAAGGGATGAACGGACGTTATCACAAACCGCGCACGCTATATTGACCGGAAGTCTCTCTTTAATAGGCTTTAATGGCTAAACCTTTCCCCTCCCTCGAATTTAAAAACGCTAGGTGTTCGAGGTGTTTTTGAAAATGTAAGATAATTGGCTTTCGGCGGAAACGCAGAAGCAACGAAAAAAATCTTCCATCCGGCGCATGAGTAAGGTACTGTCAGTTCTACTAACGGAAGTCGACTTCACAGCAATCCACGGGATGGTCAAGGAGTGGAGGGAAAATAAGGGATCGCGAGTGAGTTTAATTTCTTCACCCGTTTAAACTGCGGTTAAATAATAACACCCGTCCGTAGTGGTGCTTTCCATCCACTAGCTCATTAAAGGTAGAATGTTTGTGGAATGAGACTCGTGTTAGAAACGTGTTGGAATCGCTGTTGCGTGCAATCAACAACAGGCACGTGTACGGTTGCTTTATTATGGCGCTGTTTCGGCAACAGAGCATGGACACCTCTACAACGTACACCTAATTTACATGGACGGGCACACCGGTTCCAACCGGTTCGGTTAGTTAGAGTTAAAGTTAGTTCAGCTAGGCAGGAGCAGGTAATCAGTGGATGGTGTCGTTCCGCCGTACTGCCTCTCGGGAGTGGATTTTGAATTATGTTAATTTTCAACACCACCACACACCGTTCTCGTTGGATAGGTTACGCAAGTTGCCGTGCTCGAATGATTTAAGGAAAGGAAGGGAAAAGTTTAAGGCGTGCTGGCCGAAGCGAAACAATGAGTTTACAACAAATATTATATTCAATAATAAAATAATTTCATTTAACATTTACTATTCTATACAATACGCATCACTTTAAATATGCCCTAGGTGGATTTGTCGATTGAACCGAGTCCTTTGGAATAAAACGTGAAATGGTCATTGGTAATCCATTTTTCATTTCAAATGTTGTACACCCCTGCTTCACAACCTTTCCAAGCGTATTACATTTCGTCGTCGTTCGCGTGCGGTTGGATATATTAGGTTTATTATCATAAATTTTCATAAATTACTGCCCCAGAAGGTAAGCTCGAAGGTTGGGTAGCTTTGTTTGGATTTGCAATTGCATCTCACTTATTGGTGGGGTCAGACCATGCCCGTACCATCCACATCCCCGTTCGATGAATCACACCACACCTCGAAAATGGAGGCGCCTGGTACATTTTGCGCACTGGAGCGTTGTCGCAACAAATGAAACCCAAATGGTGGTGGATTTGCATTTGGAAAAGTATGATTGTTAAAATTACTATCCAGCCTTGGCGCCCAATAGTACCAAGTTGCTCCGTGAAGTTGGACAAATTTGCGACAAGTGTCCCGTTTCGGTAGCTACGTCCTTTTTCGGAAAACGTGTTCGCCAGTTCGGAGTGAACCCGCCGAGCATGGTGTTGACGGAACATTTTGGGGGGAGAAAGGATAAAGTTAGAAGTGCTGAACAATAGTTTTGTGTAGCTATAGGCCAGGGTGGTTTGAATGGAGTGCTAGCGTCTAGAGTTGATTACAACTGGTCGTGTAAAATTAAATTTATCCCCGGGGTGATGGTGACTGTGCTGGAAGGTGGCAAAATCTCATCCCAAAGCATCTACCTAACGTAACGAGTAAGGCTACTTCCATATCCAACTCTGCGACATGTTGGCGCGTGGAAGCGTATCTTTGATTGAATTATCACCGCACAGGTCCTTCACTCTGCTCCGAAAGTTGTCATCAACTCTTGTCGCTGTGACCAACAATCCTGAAGCACATGCTAAAATGTTCATTTCACCATATTTATTCTATCCTGTAACACACCGACAGGGTGAGAGTGGAATTTCAATATTTTCCAAATTAGTTTTTCGCAAGTTCGTATGTTTGTTGTTGACATGTTTAAATCGAAAGGTTTCACCGGTGAATGTATTTTCTCATTGGAATTTTTGTGAAAATGAGTTACGTGTTGAAAAACGATTTGAATACAATAAATGGTCGATTGAAACTTAAACTTTGGGTAATTTATGCGAGCAAAAAGGAGCAAATTTTATTCATAGTCGCTCAGGTTTCCGACTAAATATGAAATATCATTCATTTAGTACAGAGTTATTATATTTCTTCCTTTAAAGCCAAACATTTATTTACTAGTGGTGGCCATGAGATTCTATTGCCATTCAACTTGAAACGAACCACGCCTATTATGCGGATGAAATCAAGTTCTTTAATAGCGATTCTCAATTTGAAGAAAAAAGTTCGCTGTAAGTACTGACCGCCGATTATAGATGGAATGTGTCCAGAAAAACGCGCTTTCCCAGAAAACACACTTTTCCTTCTCCCCATGCTGACTTTTAAGTCGACGAAAGGATCACGGCCTTACTGTGCTTTTCCACAGGGTACCGAGTACCGAGAACGATACCCTTTGCTTGCAGCGGCGTGAAGGTCAGTAAATTTTTCGTGGCAACTGAAACGTAACAGTTTATGTTTTACTCTCGAAAAAGGCAACCGTTGGTCCAGCCTTCCTAAAGAATGTAACCTTTTTTTGCGGCTCTGTTCTTCAAGCCTCTTTCGGGCACGTCAATCGCGCTTTCCATGGTCCGAATTAATGACAATGTGACAGCAGACCGTTATAAGCCGATTTCCGATGTCCGATGGAATGGTTGTTTTTTTTATTCCCCAAAAAGTAGTTTTGACGATGGCATGAAGAGCATAAAGGCGGATGGTTGACGATCCGATGTCAAAAAAGCGCTGATGCGTTGCTTTGTAGCTGTGAGTGATGAGCGTTGGAAGAATTGGTTGAAAGGTGGTCTCTTGCGTCAAAACTCAGCGAACTAAAACCTCATGCGGTGACCATGGTAATCCTCTCACGTTGGTGGTTTAATCCTGATTCGCCGGACGGGCATCATTCTGGGATGCCGGTCCTCCTGCGCTGCTACCGAAATGACACAGGATCGTAGATCCCAGGCGAATATGATACAAAATCACGAAGAAAAAGAAAAAAACAATTCGCTATGTGAATTGTCAGCCAAGCGTACCGCCATTGTAACAGTTCGGTTCCAATCAACTGGCACTGAAAGCTTAGGAATAACACCAAAATCCACTCCACAGTCAACCCAGCGGAAGATGAGTTGAGAAATATGAGTTTCCAGTACTTTCTCAGATTGTCAGATGGATAAAAAAGGGGTATCTCCGAAAGAGAAAAAAAAAACAACTGAAAAACAAAGCAACGGCCCAGAAATCGGTATTGGACTCAAAGAGAAAAAAAAAACGGACAGTGCATTTCGACTGACACGGGTACTATGAAGTAGTTGTTAATCTATCGAAACGCCATGTCGTCCAAAGCTGCCGAGCTCCGAAACGATGATGAAGGCATCTCTTGGCAGGAGGAAATTTAGCACCAAATTACTTGCTCACTGCTGTGTTATTCCTTTCCTCTCACACATTTTTCTTTGTTCACGACCATTTTTACACAATGAAAACAACAGGCCCCTTCGCTACAGGTGCTGCCTGGAAGGGTAGATTCTTCTTTGAATTGTTTTCGGTCAGTTTGACATGATTGATAGCAGTGGCACAGTTTGAAGCAATCTTTGACCCAGCAACAATCCTTTCCCCCTGGCTGGCAAATTGCGCTGCCACTTGATTCACAGTTTTCCCCGACAGGCAATGATTCATGTTTTACCCGCAACATTGGGCGAGTTTTCTCCATTCCAGATCATTCTTTCCATGTACGGGTCGTTCCAGTTCTATTGCATGAAGGTGTTGTTACTAAGCTCTACCCTTTGATTAAAAGTGTTACGCATCCATACCAAAGAATGTGTGTATGGACAAATGTTTGTTGTGACAGAAATTCTCGATTCTCCAATGAAACGCATGATTGGGTGCATTATGACAAAAAGAAGATTCTCTGTTTGCCCCGGCTACCAACTTCTTTCTTCTGCATCATAGCAAACACTCAGAGCATTGGGATTTGTGGTCAAGCTTCACGCATGGGCTCTACTCGGTGGAGATGAGACACACACTTAACGTACAATGGGTTGGAATTTTTACTGCGAACAATTCCGTACCTCCTTAAGGCTTTTCATTTCACAACTTTGTTGATGGCAGAGTTCACAGGATGTATCCCTCGCTTCTGAAGTGCCTGGTCCGATCGGCTCGAAAATCTTGTGAGACAAAATATGCTTGTGTATGTTGTAAGGAAGCCATAGAATCAAACCGGCAAGTGGCAACCGCAGGCAGACGGATCGGATGCGTTTGTTTAAGAACGCTGCATAAATAACCCAGCTGGGAACGGAAAATGCATCTTGTCACAATTGCGAACGTGTGACTGTGTTTGAGTGCGTGGGGATTGAATCTTTCATTTGTAGTTCATTAGTAAAAAAAGAAACCGGGAGGGATTTGGATATTTTCAATCATAGATTACAAAGATGCTGGGATTGGCAAAGCTTCTGAAGTTCGCAAATATAACCATGAGAAGCGATACAAGTGGGACGGAGGAACGAGAGAAACATGTTTGAAGTGTGTTGTGTGGTCGAAGCAGTGCACAAATTGAAGAGAGTATTGGATAGAACTGAATGGATACATCGGAACATTAAAGCAGGGCTGTAAAACCTTTTAGTACATTTGGCTTGTAAATTTTTTTGGATGCCAACTGTAGCAAAAAAAAATCAGAACCACAATTGAAATAAAAATCACACCTTTTAAATAAATTTTATTAACTGATCCTCTTCATTTCCCACATAACTAGGACGAACTTTAAAGTTGCTCACCCCTGCTTTTTCCTCACGAAGCCAAAAGTGGTCTTTTTAACAACGTCGCATGCTACGAATCTTCAACAGACAACCGTTCTTCGTTTCTTGAGAAACTTGAATTCGGTGCTAAGAGCTCTGAGTAGGACACCCTTTCTTGCGGGGAAGCTTAAGAGAACCGCTATTGGCTCATCGCATATGGAAAAGTATTTCAATCAAGCTCCGAGCTCGAGCGAGCGAATCATTGATGGTGAGTTGATTTGTTCCGAGTATTCCATCGGACCATCTCCAAACAAGCGGCGCCAACTGCTTTGAGCCAATACGGACAGCGCGTGCCTCAACTAAACTCCAATGCAGTCATGGCAATCGAACGATAGTGCAAGGAGTGCCGAAGAAACATCTTGCAGCACGAGCAGACGAACGGATCTCCAACGCGTTCCTTGCACGTCATCCCATAAGCCCGATTCGGTATGCATCATTTCGTCGGATGCACGTGAAATCCTGCAAGTCACTTACTGAAATCACTTCACCGGTGAGACAGCTACTCGTTGGAATGAACTTTTCTTCACCGCGCTCCACCATTCTCTCTTTCTCCTTTCCCCTGTCGGTCTGCTGTCATCGCTTGTTCGCACCGAGCGGTGGTAAATCCTAGCAGACTTTTCTACCGAGCCCGCCTTTGTCCAATTTCCCCGAACCGCTTTTCACGCCTCGCTCCTATGAAATCTACTGCCGTTGCCTAAGCAATGATTCTGCGAACCAGTGCCGTATGGCGGTGGAGCGGGTTTCACCAAACGGTAGGGATTCCCTCGTTCCCCCCAGATTCCCTCATCCCGTGTCGAATGCAATTTTGCAGGACAAGACTTCGGCCAGGGCACATGAATGGACGACATCGCTCAACATGGCTCCGGTCGTGACATTCTTGGGAGAAAAAAAAAAGAGGAGCATTAAATCGACATCGCTAAAAGTAAAACGTCTTCATCGTTCGGTAAGGCGGAAAGCTGTAGGTGTTCTTGGAGGAAAATGGAACGAACGCGTTGAAGGATTGAAGTGGTATTGAATCGAAAGGTGAGGTGAGTAAAAGAAAATCACCAGCACCGAACTGGTGCAAATGAACAAAACTTTGGCCCGGTGTTCTGAGATGTTCGTGCCGAGCTTGGGATTTTTGTTTTAATTTTTGTTTTACATCGGTCACGTTCCTGTGTGTATCCTTTGGGATTATTTTTTTTCTGTCGGAAACCAATTGTACTTTAGCTTTCTTGCTTTGTTGTTTCATAGCTCTTAAGAGAGTAGAGATTTTTGTTTCAATTTTTTTACGTTCTATTAAGTGGATTGATTTTATAAATGGCACGTAGTTTCCATGAAACGCAAGGGAAGTTTTTTCACGGTTAAACCAGAGCTAAGAAAAAAAAAACCATGTCGTCAGACAACTCAATAATTCTATTAATATGAAATCAAGATTAATTGAATTTTTTTCTAGGCCAAAAAATTAAATTTTGCTTGATATCTTTAAATACAACCTGTTATTTATTGAATGTTGGATGAGTTTAAAAGTTGATTTTTCACTAGCATAAAGTTTAAGACAAGGAAGAATCAAAGAATGAGAATTAAAAGGAGAAACAGTATTATATAAAAACCTGAAATAAGTTAAGGCTTATGTTTTGCTCTTGCATTGATGCTTTTTGAGCAAGTCTGGAGTTTTCCATTCTGCAATTTTTGCTTTTATGTGGCAATGTTTCCTAGAAACACTGAGACTCCTTCCTTGTGTTCACATCGTACAGTAGGAGCTGGATTGCGTGGAGATAATTTGCAACCGTTCAGGACAAGGCGTTTTTTTATGAAGCGCAGACTATGCGCAAGGCAACTGGCTGGCACCGACCAGGAAACAAAATGTGCAACGAATTGCAATCAGCATCGCCAGCACCTAGTCCTCAACGGCCCCACCGATGGGAGAAACTTGTAGCACAAAGCAACTTTTGTCATTAACAGTTGCTTTTGTGCCATTGTTTGCGATCGATGGGCCTGTGTGCGCACTGGACGTGAAGGGAAAGAGGATGGTATCGCCAGAAAAGAAAAACTCGCTCTGTGTCCGCGTGGCTCCTTCCGCAAAAGAGCCATCGGTCGGTTGGAGGAGGGAAGAAATGGGATTGAAAATTCATTGTAGAAAAGTTCCGCTTGATTTTTATGGGATTTTATTTTTCCAATGCTTTTGCATGTTGCAACCTTCATCTGTAGCTGATGGTTCGCCAGTTCTCCAATGGGAGCGCACCCGAGATCCTGGGTTTTTCTCGCTTGTTTCCATGATGCGAATGCAGTTTCTGACCGGTCGCGAATGAATGTGGACTGATTTTCGGCTATTTGCAGCAATTCGCCGACGAAAAAACTTTCCCACTTACGCTTTTTTTCTCAGATTCTGCCAGCACCGACTCAAACCCATTGTGTGCCATGTAGAATGTTCTTTTGTGCCTGCTATCCTTGTCAAAAAACGATGGGCAAAACGAGTGACTTGGGACAGATTTGGTGCAAAATTTGAGCTTCTGTATAAAACGCTATTGATTGCGGTCGACGCTTGATTTTTGTCCGAAGTGATCGCGTTTGGAAGTGTATCGCTACAATCAGTGGAAAAATAGTTTCTAGAATCAAACAAAATTGCTTTTCAATCATATAATCACATTGACTAGTTGAGGTATATTGTTTAATGCACCATTATTTATTGGCGAAATTAATTTGGAACTCTTCCCCTGGAATCTGGAAAGGATGTCTTCAATAGTATCGTAAGCTCTCATCGATATTTCTTGTTCCTTTCATATTCAGTGTGGTGACAAATAGCGTGGAACACACTTTCGCTTTGTTTAGTAACATTTGTTTCGAAGAACGTGTTAAATCGAAAAACTTTTCTGATCCTACTTCGCCCCAAAGGAGCTACTTTTCCAGAAATGGTTTCTACGTGCAGATCCTTTACCCAACCTTTAAAAAAAAGGAAGCGAAAAATAACGCTCCCATTCCCGAAACGAGATGTTTCATTGCACTGATTCTTTTCGACTTGCGCCAGCGAAATCCGTTCGTGCTCATATTCGTGCTCGTTCATGGTGAGAACGTGTAAGCATTAGTGCGAGGCGTGACAATGATGAGCCGTTTATTTTAATTGAAGCGCAACTGCGGTCGTCAAATTCTTACATTTACAGCACAAACATCCGTGGAACGTGAAGTTAAACGACATCACAATTAAGTTCATATTCGGGCGAGATGGGAAACCCCCTCGGGAAGGGGAACGATACCGTACGTTCTAAACGCTGCTCGGAGCGCTGGCGCACTTTTACTAGCGAAAACTTTAGCATATAAACTGTTTAATGGTTGTGTTCTATACTTATGAAACGATCGGAGGCATCGCTAATGATGCTACCCTTGTAGTACCCTTGCAAAATGTAGCAGATTTCTGCTGTAAACATGTTGCTTGAACTTTTGCTAGTTTTTTAAGTAGTTCCCTGAAATACGACACAACGATAGAAATAAAGTGGATAAAGTATAAAGGAAAGTGAGGGGGAGTGTTTTCTGTAAAACAGATAGAAAAAAGAGTAAAAGAATTTGAAAAGTCTGATTTCTTTGTTAGGTTTCGTTTTCTAAGTTGCGATTGAAACATGTGCTTTTAAATGAAAATTCATCTGAAAACGATATTGTAAAATGTCCAGAAGTAATGAAAATTAATTATTCATCGGTTTGTGCCAAGAGTATAATGAAAATGACAGAATGTGAAAGATCAGATTATTTTTATAATGGTACTCTGTGGTCCGCAAGCGATGCTGCTTTTTCATCAGATTAATTAAGTGCAGATATCTGTTGAGTCGTCCCACCGGAGCTTCTTTTCTCTTGTTGACAATTCATCACCTTTCATCGCATAAATGAGGTCCAGGTGGCCCCGAGGGGGGACAGTCCTAGAAGAAACGTTTTCACCAATTCCAATTCCTGGTTTATTTATGTGTTCCTCTGCCAGCATCTTGCAAGAACTCTTCGAACGAAGTAATAGACCGGTGTTATCAATGGGATAGGAGAAACCCATCAACCTATCATGTCAACGAAGTATGCTCCATTCATCACCTTTCCCAGCCGGATTCACCGCTGCGAACGAGCCTGCGTGAACGACGTCCAATGGATTAAGGAAGTAGAAAGAGCACGAGGGTAGAAAGCCACGAGAAGGCAGAGCAAAAAGCCACAGAGTGGGATTTTGACCCGACAAGAATATAATACCGTCCAGCCGTTTCCGGGCAGGAAGGCGTTGGAAGTGTGTGCCCGCTTCTAAATTAATTATCGTCCAACCGATCGGACAAAATACCGACCGACCGGAACCAGTGACACCGGGCCAAGGCCATTCGCACCCGTACGCCCCTTTGGAGCGCCCATCCAACGTTGATCATCGCCTTATTGGCGTAGATAAGATGGAAGGGGGTTTCTGGCGAAGGAGCTGTAGCCCTTTGGAAGGATTTTCATATTTCTCCCTTCTCTTCTCGCATTTCTTTGGTAGTCCTTCGTTTTGACGAAGGCTTGCGGTTCGTTCATTGTCCGAAAACCGAGAAGGATCTGATCAATTTAGCATTTGCCAGAACAAGCGCTGATCCGCAGAAGTCCGTTGCCGGATTCGGAGTCACGCCACTACCGAGACGCACAGTGAAGCAATAAATTTCCCCCTGACAAAGGTTGATTTGCAATTGATTTTTCCTTCCCCTAGCTGCAGCAATTCCTCCGGTTTCTTCACCACAGTGTTCCATCACTGTCAAGACCGAGAAACCATTTCCCTCCGACCAGAGACCTCTTTCCATTTGAGCAGTAGTATTTTCATTGATTTTTCGAAGCAAAAGCAGGCACAAAAAAAGTCCAAGCAAAAGCCAATTCTTGCCCCTCTCTCTCTCAGGTAGAAAGTTCACGGAAAAAAAGCGAGACGGCTACAGCTGGCCAGGGTTAAAAGTTATCTTTACTCGTTATTATGGATTGGAAAACATTTGCGAATTATTTGCGTAGCCGCTCCGGTTTGCAAATCCCTCGAGAGGAGTCGAAAAAGTTGGATGGGTCGTGTTTGCCCGAAGGTAGAAACATGTCAAAATAACTTAACTTTTCTTCTCGTGGCCAGTTAACCTTGCCGGCCGCCACTACCCCTGTGCACACCTTCTCTAAAGATTCTAATACGAAAGCCCTTCGAGCGCTGTCGCTGGTGGATCGGAGTTTACTGGACCCTTTTTGCCTTATTATTTTTCTGCTCCATCGAGTAGGACGGTCCGAGAAGGGTGTTGTTTGCTTGTTTGCTACGTTTGCCTTGGGTCGAGGTTAGATGATAAAGGTGAGTTATCGATACGTCTCCTCCGGGCTCGTCTCGAAGGAATGATAATTTGGAAAAATAGAATGATTAATGAGCGTACACAGGCTAGGAAGTTTGCGTTCCTTTCTCCTTCAGTGAAAAGGGTGCCGTAAAGCACTGGTGGAACATTTTGGACAGCATTGGTTGATGGTGGCGTCGGGCGACGCATGGTACGCTTCATAAGTATCCCGCGTGAGTTTCAATTTGAGAAGAGCTTAGAAAACAGCCCTCCAGTCCTCAAGTGACAGGTGGCCGTCGCATTGGTTGGTGCGGTATCGTAAAAATTAAACTTTACGGCCTTTTAATAAACGGCCTCCTAGAAACGGTTTTCCTTGTGCCTACATCGTAGTTTAATTTTATGTGAACATAATCGTAAAAGTGCGACAAAAAAAGTTCCCAAACACCCCCTCGGAAACCGTAGGAAATAGAATGTTTTAACTGTAGACTACTCTTTCTGCCCTTACCCCAAAGGAAAGCCTTTGAAATTTAAGCACCAAATTCCTTCAAGGAACGGCAAGCCTCTCAATATAGGCACAGCAACTTAAAGTCGAAACATGGTTGACAGCATTTTAATTGATTTGATTTTACTTTCGAACAACATGACGCAATTGAAAATTCAAACAGGAATAAATTATGGGCGAAATTAATGAGTTTGAAACAAAGCTCTTGTCCAATGTTATGGTGCAGTTGAGTTTTCCCAATCCGTCGTGATAAAACAATTCCTCTGAATATTAACTGTTTACCCATGGTTTGAAATGATTCTAGACAAATGCGAGAGACCATTAAAAGACGATGTTGACCTTAAATAAAGCAAACGGATGTCCATCTTACGCGCAAACAAGAAAACATCCAAGAATAAATTTGAATTATTTCACTGCAACCCTTTCAAACGAACCAATAATCTGTTAAGCCTCCTAAAATTCTTGTGAGCCTAGACCGATTTGAAATGTAATTGCAAGCGATAATTTTCTCATGATTTGTACGTCTGAAAATTGAGTAAGGATGTTCAGTACTTTAAAAAAACAAGTTAATTATTATTGAAATTGGCTGCAGCGCAATCTAACTAGAATATTTAATAAGCAATGGTAACCTTCGGCAAAAGTGTATCCATTCGTGCTGCTCTACTATCAAAAAGTATCCCAGGAATGAAACTGAACGTATGCATGTTCATGAAAATGCCTCTTTTCGCTGTAATCTTCTTGCGTCTCTATTGAACGCTGAAACTAGATTCTCATGCATCCTCTCGATACTATCCCTACATGATTGGTTCGGTTCTGCTGAATCACTGAAGGAAAGGTACACGTTAACAGATCAGTTCAATTCGAACATCCATCGCGCTTTGCAACATTTCGCAAACAAGCAATAAAGATGTAAATATCCAGCTTGGTAGCAATCGTCGAGAGCGTATGTATCATGCCGGAGCGTCTGCGCCTGATGGATCCATGAGATTCCAATTTGGTATCTGATTTCATGTTGCCAAGCAGAACGTTCTGAAGCACCGACAAGTGCATACTTTTATTCTCATTGTTCCGGTAACATGATGCGTTTGATTCTGTCTTTTATGAAGAATGTGTCATCGCCAAAGTCTTTGCACCCTTGCCTGGCACCCAATGCCAACGCGTTGAGGTACTGAGGAGAGAAGGATTTGTTTGCTTTTGACACGAAAAACAGAAGCAATTGTTCAGGAATATTTCGTAAAGCAAAATATATTGATTACATTATAAAACGAACCATGCAGACGTAATACTTGGCCTGAATCACATTCACTAACAGTTTTTATTGAAGTTAAGCAATTAATTGATTGATTTTCTATAAAAAATCACGAATTTAAATAACAACCAACGAAAGGATAAGAGAGAAGAGAAGAGAAGGGAGCGAAACGAAGACTCTTGGTGAGAATACATGATAGAAAATGGCTTTTGCTTTAAAAGTCAAGGTGCAAGCAGGATTCAAAGTTCCTTAAATTTGTTTTTGTAACACATGCTGTGAAATGTGTTTATTGAATGCAATAAAAGAGGGCATGATCGAATATTTCCTCGAACATTGCAATCTTGGCTGTCTGTTAAAGAGCCTGCCCTGATGTTCTTGATGCAAGAGCATAGCGTTTTACCCCGCAACCAGTTTCTCCTCGCTCAATTCACCTATAGAAATAAAAAAAGGATTTTCAGCAAGGAACAAGAAAATGCATGCTAAAATAAAAGTGTAGCTATAACTGTTTGCAAACCAAGGGCTAGCTCCTTCGTTCATAGTGAGCACTGGAATCTGGAAGCCTTTGCCTAGAGCCAACGAAGTGAGCGCAAAACCGAATTTGCTTTGCTCGGCGAATAATATGGCTGTGATGAATTATTCATACTTTGATTTCGATCTTGATATGACTCGGATTCACGACGCTTCCTTTTTTTTCTTCTCATAGTTGTCTATTGCAACCCTTTGTTCCGTGTAGGGATTGCTTCGCCACAATGCTCACATACGCCGGCGTGTATGCGGCTGCCGAGAAAGGAGGACGCCTGCAAAGCATCGTTGGATGGTATGTTCCGTAGTAAAACGTCTGGTATTGAAAAGTTTTGTGATAACGATAAATCCGGAAATAATATTGCACGCCTGGTCACACACAACATCGTGCATGGAAGCGAGTAGAATGAAAGAAAGCCACACAACAAAAAAAAAACAGAGCAGAGAAAAGCAAAAGACGGAACCACTTGGACAGCACAGAAAGGGACGTCCACTAGCACGTTTGCATATCTCGGACACGAGATTCATTTCACTGGCACCCCTTTTTCACGCCCTCCTCTGCCTGCAATCCTGTGTCGGGTGTTTGCATTACTTTCGCAATGACCGTGACTGTCGGTTTATCTTCGAATTTATCGGACTTTTTTTTTTCATGCGTCCCAGCATCAGTTTATGGAGCCCGAAAATTGTCAACGGATGCGGGACGTTGTGCCCTAGAAGCCACGATGAAGTCACTGCACGGGTCAGTGAGCAACTGGGCGCCTCCATTGGGTGGAAAACTGCCATCGCAAAGATGGCGAGCAATTTTGACAGATTAATGGCGGAGCGTACTTTTCTCTTAGATTTGTAAGATTTGACAAGACAGCGTGTAGAAAAACCGTAAAATTTCCAAACGAATCTATTTATTGAAGTATTTATGTAACACACTTAAGGGTTATTTGAACAACGTCAGTAATCAAACAGTTTGTGGCAAATGTTTACATCTAACTACTGATTGCGTAACTCGAGTTAGCTCGAACAAAGCAAATGTCACAAGACTCACTTGGTCCAGCAAAAGAAATGCATTCAAGTGAAGCGACATTTGTCACTCAAAATGAATGATCGAACCTTGCTTCCGGATGAACGAGCAAAGCCAAAAATGAAAAATCTTTTTGCTTGGAGATGCTTTTAAAGCATTTTGTAGTCCTTGCCACGATTCGTCATTTGACATTGAGTAATTGGATTATTCACGCCCACGATAGACGCATCGTTGAAATGGATACTTTAGTCTGTTTTTTACAGTTTTACTAACCGCAGTTCCAGTTCAACGTTTTTTACAATTTCAGTTTTATCAAACACCCCAAGCTGATCTTATTCGGTTTAAAGTCCAAAAAAAAAAACATCTTCAAACAGACCTTCACAGTCTTTTGATTAGTTGATATTTCATTAGGCCACGAGATGGTTGCTCTTAAAGCATTGGTTTTCAATCCCTTTTTTATTGATTCCCCACCCTCTCTCCTCTCTCAACTAATCAGTTCCAATTTGAGTACATTAACGATACAATGGTAGAGTATAGCTGTGGATCATTTGGCAAAATGTGTTGATTTACCTCTAGAAATTGATTTCTCAAGATTTTGTCGGTCGGATCTCGTTAATTTAAAGCACATTGGACAAGAGTCGAGGTTTGATTAATAGTTTCATGGAACGATTCATGGTTCTCGAAAGCTTCTGAAGCGCTTGTTGAGTAACGTCTATCGTGGATAAAGTGCAAGTCGAAACCTAGTTGGTAGAAGCAAACAATATTCTTGCGTTTATTCTATTTCACGAAAACTAACAGGAACGGAATGAACAATATTACCAGGAAATATGATAGATGAAGTTTCCCTTGTTAAAATGAAGGATTTAATATTGCTGGCAGTAACCCGAATTCTACGTTTCTTAACTATAAATATGCCCGGTAGCTCAATGGCGTATATCAATACCGCTTGCTGCCAATAGTTCTCTCCTTCGGATGGAAAATTGAAAATTGATCGTAAGAAGCATTACCATTTTTGTCGTTCCTCTTTTCCAATTCAAACGGTAAGGGTACCATCGTGAACATCGGTTTAGCGAGCCCCAAACGAAACGTGATTTTTACTTTCGTGCAGCGTGAATAAATCATTTCTATGAGAGAAGAAATTGATTCCTTCGCTCGTGTCTGGGTCATACATAAAACATAGAATACTCTACTATTTCTAGTTTAAATACATCTGAAGTGGTATCTCCTTTGGAAAACGAGAGTGGAAGAATGATGTGAAGAGCTTGATTTGCCGTTCTCAAGAAAGGTTCTATTTTTTTTTCAACACATCGAATCGCAGAGAAATTCTCGAGAGGGTTATTTTTCTATTCCACTAGAGATTTTTGAGAGCAGATTTCTGTTTACGGACAAATGTTTGCATATGTTTGATGTAACATGGCCCAAACGCACGCCGATTTAAACCTTTCTTCGATTGTGGCCAAAACCGGTGAGCAGGCAAACAGAGTATGAAAAATCAAATCCTTCAAGCACAGAGCTATTGAAAAAAAAGTAAGGAACCGAGATTTTGCAAGAGTTACAGGGCAATTCGAATACAGCCATTTGCTGACTGATAAAACTGTTCCATGTTCCTCCTCCCCAGCTCTTATTGACGAGACCAGATATATCATGGGGCCCATTATCTGTACGCTTCGTTACGAATTTATGGAACCCTTCGCAAGCCTCGCTTAACCAAGGCAACGGAAACAACCTCGGCTGGGGAACAGTTGTTAGGAAAGTAAAGGATCAACAAAAAAGCGACTAGCCGTGAAGTAAAATTTATCGAGCCGTTGAAGTCGTTATCGAGAAGAAATCTCAACCGGAATAGGAAAAAAAATGTAGCAGAGATTAATTGGGTAATTACTGTGCATACGGATTTTTGGCCTAGTTTCAAAGGAGTGAAGGTGATCTCCCTTCCGACCTAGCGGGATGTTCGTTTTACGCTCGTTGGTGTCGCTTCACCGTGACGGTGGCATTGGCTCGCAAAAGGGAGGAAGATTTCATGAGGAGTGAAAAAAGCTACAAGACGGTGGGCTTTATTGGATCCAGTTTAGCGATATTGAATAGCTGGGAACTGTTTTGAAAAAAACGGGCAGATTATTGATACCTGGAATTGGATTTGGAATCTCTTTTATTTAACTAAAAGCTTGAGATAATCTATTCTCAATCAGGAATTATTGAAATTTTTTGTGCACCAATTTCACACAAGTTGGTTAGTAGAAGACATGCAGCAATCAAGTTGCGGTGATTTTACGAAAACGTGTTGCTTCTTTTTTCCTTAATCCCGACTCCTTTTGTTTCACGCAGTGCTTGAGACCCGGTAGCTTAAAAGCAATTAAATCGATTGATAAAAATAGCTTAGCCGATCCTTTTAAATCCCATGTTGATGGTGCAAAAGCATTGCAGCCTGGGGCGCCATGGCAGGAAGCAGAGGATTTCCGACGATATGAAGCAGTCCGACACAAATCACCCCTAATGAGCCATTAATAACAATGAAAGACAGTGAGCAGACAGCATGCGTGACAGGTTGGAAAATGGTTAACAACGCTTGATTGCAAGATTGACCGATGAGAATCCGGTATATGCCGAGGCACACGCGTGTTACCCGGCACGTGAGTTTCCGTGACCGATCAGCCAGGGGGAAAGTCAATCGTTATGGTCACGAACATTTTTGTGCAAAATAAGAGGAGCCATTAGCGAAGAAAGAAAAGGTCGAATGTTTCAAAAAATCTTGCCCAAGAATGTGTTGAACGAAAAAAACGAACGGAAATTTACTGGATAATTAACTCCAGTCAAGCAACAGCGAGGTGGGTTTTGCTCAGATAGTCAGATTTTGTATTCGCACTCCGGAATCACTCGTTACACAGGGGTCAAAGAGGGATTCGAAGGCAGTAATCAATCGAAGGCGATTGGGCACCGAGAAGCCATAAAACATAACCTTAACGTCCGTTTCGGTCAGCACCGATATGTTTCCGGTCGCTCGTAATTAGCTGCGTAAATCATCACGTTTCCCGTGTTCGGGTACGTGTGATGGTTTTTCTTTCTTCTATTTGATTCGCTTCGCGTTAGCCCATTAATAATGATTCCTTGTCATGGACTCGTTCGGGAGGAGGAACGTGAAAATTGAAGAAATGAGGACTTATTGTGCGGATACCCTGTGACTTTTTGCTTTCCTTTATCGCACACAACGAAACGCGCGGTTCCAAAAACAACGCAATGTACCATTAAAACGGAACGTGACGCTGTGTATTGCCAAAAGGAGTTTTTAAAATATGATACTCCACTGCTACAATTTCACTTTCCCTGTCGCTAGCGTCAAAACTTTATTGTTTATTTATCAGAAATCATTATTTATAGCTTTATGTCGTATTTCACTTTTCCATACTTTTCCACGGGTTGGCAGACAGGAGGGATGAGGTGGTTCCAAGTAATAGTGAGAAGAAAGGAAACCAAATTTATTTATTTTGCACCGAACTGCGACCGCTTCTGCGTCGAAAGCTGGCTGCGTGATTGTCTTTGTGGTGTTTTCTCCTGTTTTTTTTTGAACATGTTTTACCGCTTTCTCTGTCTTCTTTGCATTATTTCGGCCGTTTCGAAGCGTCTCCGTTTTCCAGTTTCCATAATTTGAGCCTCCATGTTTACGATCGCCTCATGCCACGGCTCATTCGTTTTCATTCACTGTTTTCTTAAAACTCATGGTAATAAATCAGTTAGAATTCATTTGTTCTCTCGTGTCCCTTCGGTTATGATTTGGGTTTTTTTTTTGTTGTTGGAAAAATCAGTAGAGCAGAAAAGGCAACCATCTTCGTTGACGCAATTTTCACATTTAGCTTCACGCTCCGGTCGTGAGACTGTCTGTGGCTTTGGCATGGCTGCTGTTTTCTTTGTGTCTGTTTCTTTTCGCTACTTTGCTGCAAGATGCCAGAAAAGCGGAAACGATAAACGACCAAGGAGCAGAAACCGCATCGGCTGTGCGTTTTTTTTTTTTTTTTTTTACAGGGAGTCCCTTTTTCCGACGTTCCAATGTCCTTTCTTCTGTTCAGTTTGTTTCTCATTGCTGGTGATAATCGCAACAGAGGAAAACAGAGCGAAAGAAATATTAAACGTTATAATCAATAATAAATGATTGCTGTCTTGGTTTCATCGGCTCGGGGAAGACATAAAATAAATGACTCGGTGACGTGGACTGTGGCATACAACCGCTGCGAATCGTTCACGGGATGTTTCAGACTGTTTCTCTTCTACTCGATGTAGTTGGCGGGACAACAATCTCAAAATGGAACCATCCCTACTGGAAGAATAAAAGGTATGGACAACGTTTCAAGACACCGTCGGACGATAAACATGACGTTGTGCATATTAAGAGTAAGTTGGGGCAACGTTTCCGTGTCAAGGTTACTATTTGTCTTCTAGGTGTCAGCGTGTTGTAGCCGAGTGTTTTTTGCGGTGCCATTGCAATTCATTCTTCAGCCTAGTTTCTTTCTGATTAAGAGAACAACAAAAGACATGTCCACATTTCATGTCGTGTCGTTTTTATCTTTTGTTTTTAATTGGATGACTGATTGTTTCGGTCATTTGTACGACTTAACGAAATTTCCGCCTGGTGCCTTAGCAGAGGCACAACATTCTTTATCCGAGCGAGGTTCAGATATGAAGATATGCAGATGGACAAGTTTGAAAAGGCAATGAATGCAAGACAATATTTTATGCAGCAAATATCTTTCCGTTGGCTTGTGCCTTGAGCTCCAACACATCACACCATTGTTACGAGAAATATGTCTGCCAAATGTTTGTTGATGCGACGGCTACGGAGTAATTTGTCTCGATTTGGAACGCGTGTCTGGACATGGTTCAAGCCAAACGATTTGATCCTTGCGTGTGGTACGGTCAATTTCCGACAGCGTTATCCGGTCATCTGCGTTTTATTTTCACTCTCGTAATTGGTCGTCCAGAGAAAGCCGGCAGCAAGGTTTGTTGTTTTTCCGAGAAGCTTGGAAAAGGGGTAGCTGCTGGCAAGCACAATCCTTTACCACCGGAAAAGTGAACGGAAGCCCCGTGGGACGGACGGAGCGGCATCCAACTGTTACAACACGCAGCCATCTCGCATGTTGATCCGGCGTACGGCAAGTGCGCTGTTAATTGATTATGTCGTCATCAGGAAGGATTAGCAACACGGCTTCGAATTTATGGAAGGGCGCAAATTCCGCACAAACCAGGCGATCGGAATGACTAGTGCACTCCCGCGCTGGCGGAGCTGGCGCCAAAGCAGGAGCGAACGACCTGGCGGCGTTGACGCCTCAGCAGCTGATGCTCATCGGAATAACGGAAGCGATCCATTTTCTGAGCTTCATTTAGCACGTGGGGCTCGTTTGGACGCTTGCCGCTCTGCCGTTGATTCCGGTCCGCCTCGAACGCTCGGTAGAATTTTCTCCACGTTCCACTAGACCATCCGGCAGGGATTACCGGCTAATGAAGAAAAACGAATTGGTTCCGCATGCCGACATGCCGGGATCATCGGCGAGCCGCACTGGCCGAGGACCGTGTAGTTAAGGCTCAATTAGATGATAGTTTATCGTCCGCTGGCCGTAAATCTTCGACCATCGGTATGCCTTCTTTCCTACGGCTGACACAACCGAGCTTTGCTCATGTAATTGCGCATGAAAGCTGTTGTTTGTTGCATTTATTTATGAATCCCCTGGGTGAACGAGACATAGGAATTCCTTTTTTTGAAGGTTACTAATTTAGTGTATTCTTGAATCCCCTGCCATTCGGATCCTATCCATTATCTCACTACAACGTCACGTAAATGTGTATAATCAGCGTTTTGCAACGCATTCGAGCATAAATATGTTGTTAAATTCCATTTTAAATACACAGAGTACAATAGAATGAACACAGAACCACAACTCGGTGTACTGGTCATTCACGTGCAGACAAAACACTTAAATGATTTCCCTGACATCCAAAGTTGGTGCCATGTTTTGAGGATGTTAAACTGGTTTTTTCTAAGAACCTTTCAAACACCGAAGACTATAGCTCAGCAACTCGCACAATGACCTCCCAGTCCGGTGCAGACAAACGAATTTTAATGATTTTTGCAAATGTTTCTTCTCCCAACTTCCAGCACATTTCACACGGAACTGGCAGTTTGTTGGACTCATTGGGCTTTCCCGATGTAAAGATATAGCTGACTTTAGTCACCGATGATGGCAAAGTGTTTGCCCGTAGAAAAATGTTGCGCCGCGTGACAAAAAGGCAAAATCAAATAATGTAATCTTGCATGTCGTGGCAACCGGATGATGTATTTTTTTTCTTTCTTTTCGATCCTCCTCGTTTCCACATTGAAAAGATTGCGTTGAAAGTAAGGTGACGGAAAGGGAAACGCGGGCGGCTTTGGGCGGATCCACGAGTGGGTGTGATGGAAAATGCTTCGCTGATAGCAAAATGTCCTTTTTCCTTCTTTTTTTACCAGTGGACTGTACGATAGCCTGTGCCATTCGTCTAGGCTTCTCTGTTATTCGGTAAGCCTCCCTTTTTCTTTTCACAAGCCCAAACTTGAATGGTAAATTGGTGGAAAACAGAGTACTGTCACGCTTGCACGGCTGCTTGGTGTCGGTGACTTCTTCGCAGACCTGCCACTGGAGACTGGAAAATTAAATGTCGATTGATAAGATACAGTCAAAGTCGGGGGTACGATAAGGCTAGGCTTTCCGGGAGAAGCTTTTTCTTCCTTTCTTTTCAACGCAATGATTTCCGGCTTTGTTTTGCTTCGGGGCGGAAAATGAGCGCCTCCAAGGCAAGCAAGTGCTGGTAACAGTTGCGTCAGTTGCCAGATGGGCGTCGACGGAGGTTTTAAAATTTGTTGATTTCGGGGGCGTCTGGGGAATTTGTAGACGATTTGCTTTTCCATTTGCGATCATTTTGTCTTCTTCATTCAAATTCTTGGAAAGGGATTTTTCTTCTCAAGTGTTTCCATTGTTGGGAGAATTACTTAAATTTGAAGCTTAAATTTGAAGCCTCTCATATAATGCAATACTATACCAGGATATTACGTACTTTAAACTGATAAAAGAAGATCCTAACCGAAGGAAATTTTCAGAATTGGATAAACGAAGGCAGAAAAGAGAAGTTACTAGTTCGTTTAAACAATCATAACTCGTATCAAAGGGTAAAGCGAATGGATGAGTAAGCTTGAACGTCGTCATCATTAGGAATGGAATTAAACTTAAGAATCTTAGTAGCTTTGAAGATTCCAAACCGTTTAAGCTGGTTCGAGACAATTTGCAGAGAAAGAGGCACAGGAAAACGTTCATCAAACTATTTCGAACAGCACATCTCCATGAGGCAAATAACGGCGAGCTCGTTCGTACGACTTATGGTTCATCAATAATTAACATCTATCAATGAAAAATCTTAATCCTTTCGTCGTGCAATAATGAGTCCAGGTACGGAAGGGTACCGTACCGATAATCCTGTTCACACAAACTGCCTCACATCGGTGGCCGTTAATCATCTCCTCGAGGAGAGCACTCCCAGAACGGAAAGTTTCGCTGGAACGACCCAAGGAGGGTAAATTATCGCAAACATCATCAGGCATTAGCTCGGCTTCAAGTGCTCTCCCAGGACCGATCGGGCAGCTCATTGGCGTCCGGATCCAGGCCAAGGCGGCGCATGCTGTGTGTACTGTCACTGTGCGGCGTTCGATTCGCACGGGCGCACTTGCGAAAGTAATGCCGGTTCCGGACGTTATCGACGGGACTGTAAAGGAGGGCAGATAAAACACACTCACACACTGGCGAGGTTTCTGCTTCAAGTCAAGAAAGTTACCCCTCATCATCGCAGCCACTGTCCTTCTGTCCCTTTCTCCCGCGAGAGTAATAAATAATCGTAAATGGGTTCGTTCGGCACATTTAAAGCTCGCTTGATTCGCTAACAGTGCGGTGAAATATGTTCCCGTCAAACTTTCCCATCAACTCGATCGTACGTATATATGTTTTATGCCTTGCTGAGTACCCCTTCCTGCGCCGCACAGGAAGGAAAGTTAGTAGTTCTCGAGGCGGAAGAGCGAAGGAACCGTTTTTCATCCTCCTTCCGGACGAGGGGAGAAGGTCTGTGAGTTTATGTGTAGGGGGAGCTTCGCAGATAGGGCACCGAAGGTGATAGAATCTTTACCAGAAAAACGCCTGTACCCAGGCTCAGGCCCTGCACCATCTCGGAGAAGCAAGTATGAAACAAAAAAATTACCAAGTTTCACTCCCCTTCACTGCTTGGACGCATTTTTGCCCTTCTGCTCGAGAATCCGAAGCACTTAAGCACGTGTTCCGGAGGAGACGGGAAGAGGCATAAAATGAAGGCAAAGTACGCCGAGGCAATCAGGAACATGTTCGCATAGTAAATGGCGAAACAACGTTGGAATTTTTATGATATCCGTTGATAAAGTTTTATAAGCGTATAAGGAGCTCGTACTTGTAGCTAATGTTGTGCAGTGCCGGGGTAAGGGAAGATAGATTGAAAAAAAAAAGGTGTAAAAGAGGGCGGAACAATAAAGAGCAGCAAATTGCCACCAATCACTGTTTATCACAAAACAACTGATGTTGTACAACTGACAGAAAACGGATTATCTGAGAAATATGCTTTATGATATAATTTGTATTATTAAGCTTAGTTCTTTGATAACTAAACATAGCCTAATGACTTTAAACCTATATTTCAATGTGGCTTAACAGCGAACAGATAAAATATAGATGAACAACTTTTCCAGGCAGTTCAAGTAGCAAACGGTGAAAGTGGTGAAAATAAGCTTCTTTTTCATTGGCTTCCCTTTCCTAAAACATACCACTTTTGACTTTGCCTTCATCATGTTGCCTCCAGTTCGGATACTTTTTATGAAATATTCCTTGTTAGATTCAGGAAGAACTTTCACTGCAGCATTTCCTTGTACGGTGTGTGGAATGCCACAAAGCCACGTTCACCTTAGAACCTACCGAGAAGAGCAAATTAGGGTGTTCTGGAGATAATGATTTAAAATAAGGACATCTTGCTGGATTTTTGGGAGACACCGTGCGTAGGCTATATCAGAGCAGCATCATGTATCTCTTGTATTATTATTTTTCCGTATCTGAAACTCGTCAAAAGATAAGCCTAAAAGTTTCACAGGAACCAACCGAAAATACCAGTGGGTTTTGGGATGGACAAAAAATTTTACGTAGACGGGTGTGGTTATTCGGGAAAAGTTTTGTCCGACCAGCAACTGCCCTGAACCAGAATGCAGAAAGGCGCTATCACTTTTACTTTTGCCCCATACCCCTGGATGAGCAAGGAGTTTTCCCGAAGGAATGTTTCGAGTCTCCATCTACTTTGCTTAGAACTGGGACGCAAACCTACAGGCCTCGGTGAAGTTTATAATAAAATCGGATGTTGCTTACAAAAAAAAAAAAGTAATTTGAGACAGGCGACGAATATAACAATCTTTAAGGATATTCTTGGCGATCCTTGATTCCTTACATTTTCATCTTCCTTTTTTGAAACAAGTGAAAATTGATAAGTTTGAAGTTTGAAATTGATTGATAAGTTTGAAAATTACCAATCGTATAATTTTCATCTACAACTTTTCCAATCGCTCTAGAATTTTTTCTAAATCTTTTTTAAACTTTGGAATGTTTTTCATTTTCTCCGAGGTCACAATCATCACAAGCTCTTAATGATAAAACGAGGCGTTCCGAAATAGCAAAAAGAGCCTCCGGGGATGGAAGAAACGCTCCGAATGAAATTGATGTAACCGACGATGAGCTGTCATTAGAGGGCGACCAGCTTTAGGGGCATTATAGTTTTTATGTATCATAATTCGTTGACACCAGTTCCCATTGGGTATCTCGAGCGAACACCCCCCCCCCTCCCCCCCCTCATCCAGTTATTAGACGGTGCAGTTTTACTTATTCGTTTATTATGATGAATACTGCCGCTTGCTTACTGCTTCTTAGTGGATGTAACTGGCCACAAAATGGCACCTCAGTAAAATTTACAACCAAATGGGCAAATATTAAAACACAGTGCACCAGAAGGAAGCAGGTCGTTCGTGGCGTGTGCTGTGGCCGAGCAGCACAAACCACCACTAACCCTTAGGAAGCTGTGGGCGTTGTAAAAGATTCACACTTGATTGCTCGTATTATTCTGCAATTTGCTGCCCAGCTACCGTTTAGCCGAGAGCTCATTAGCTGGAACTTAATACCGGCACGACGAAAGCGACGACAGCGACAAGGCGTCCCGCACTAAGGGCTTAAGGCGCTGGTAGGATTTTCTGCCATTGCCAAACGCAGCACATCCGTGGCGCAAAAGACATTATTAATGCCTGCCAACATCTTGGGGCGCCATCTTAATGCCCCGTGCCCGTCTCCCTCCTACGCCACTAAAACCGTGACCAAGCTGCTCTCTTCCCGTGCATCGCCTCGGCCAGACATAAATGCAAATGTAAATAAAATAAATTATGTCATTTTAATCAGAATTAAGCGAGGGACAATTTGTGAAGCCCTGTCGCGTGTTCCGTTCGTGCGCTCCGTCAGGGGCATGATACTGCTGGAGGTCGCCAGGCAAGTCCGGACTGACTGCGAGCGTGAGATGGAACGCACGGATAGCAGGCAAATTTCGCTAGCTTCGCGCGACTCCGGTTCGACTGCTTGCCGGGGCTCTTGGTTCCGCGTCAGGTGGAGATATTTAATTAAACGATTATAATACTCCGTCATTATTATAATTGCATACTTAATTAATGGCAACCGATTTTGCAGCGCTGGGAAATCTGCTACCGTTGCCGGAACCAGGCAGGCAAGACCAAGATCCGAGTTGATGGATGACGATGGCAAAGATTGAGGTTGAATACAATGGTTCGCGGTGAAACCATCATTGCAGCCGCACCGGGAACAATTTCTCAAGAAGCATGCTTGCAAATGAGAGTAGCAATTGGAAATTATACTCGGGTGGAAAATGGAAATTGCCAACAGAATTTAAGAATTAAAAATCGAAAAAAAAACTCACACACCATAAACAAATGAAATTTTCCATTATTATACTCAATTTAGCAAAAAGTTCGAACGAAAAACTGAAAAGTTAATTTAACTACGTAGTGTGCAAGTACTCTAATGGAATTATTTGGAAGAACATTTTTCTGTAAACCGCTTGCACTGGACCGTGAAATTTTGCAATTGCCAAACGAACGTGTTGCAAAATGCGTAGCAGAACCATTAAATGTAAATTGAAAATTTTGTTAATATTATCAAGAAATAAGTCCAACGAGAAAAAAAAACTGCTTCCCTCATCAGTAATGCGCACGGAGCACAGTCCCCAACACAGCACATCATGCCCATGGGGGCCAATCTGTCCAAAGGAGGCTCATTTTCCGAACACCATTTCCTCCTCCCAGCCACTCTCCATTTCCCACCGATCCTTCTCTATCGTCCAAAACAGGAAATTTCGTTTCGCGGGAACGGAAAATCGTTATCAAAATAATTAAATTAAAACATCGCCCTTTTGGCGACGGCTGTTGATTTATAATTTCAATTTAGCCATTGCCAAGGTTGAAGGCAGAGCGCAAAGGGAATGTGCCAGGCGCGTCGCCACCGACGGGGGAAACAGATGCTTCTGCTCGGCAGCGAACCGGAACCGGGGCACGGATGGAAAGTGCTGCGGTGGATTATTGGGAGGATTCGATTCTCTTCGACGAGCCAGTGGTTCCGGTCCACCATCCCCTCCAACGCTTTCGGCAAAGCTGCAGAGCGAAGGGGACGGAAACTTTCTTCAACCAGCAGTGCAAAATTTACCATAAAGTGCTCCGTCTCTTTCGCTTCCCTTATCTTTTGTCAAAAATTCACGCAAAATCCTTTGCTGTTCGATGGCACGATCTCATTTTCCCTTTACTTTGCTCGACCGTCGATACTTACTTTTTATATCTTACTTTTGCGCCGCGCGTCGCTGCCACTTTAACACCCAATTCCATTATCGTTCGTTCACGATCGCTTGAAAGGAGCGGCGCGTAGCGATTTTTCTTGTCGCGATTTGCTTTAGTTGAAATCAATTTACACCCCCGTTCCTCCTCGCACGTACCGTCTCTTGCAATTCCGTTTCGGTGCCGCTTCTGTGTGTGTACTTTGCCACTAGCGACCATAATTGAATGCCAGAAACGCTACACATGGGGCGCACCGTCTTCATGTACCTTAACGCCGCTAATCTGCGTCATCATCATCTTTACCAACCATCATCGCAAGCGTGCACCATGCAGTTGAATAGAGAAAGCGCTCACGTTGCCATGCATTGCAAAACAAAGGGCACGCTGTTGAAGGAAAACGCATTTCTATATCCTTTTTCCACTTTCCAACTTTTAATTAATTTTACTTGAAAAGTAATAGTTAATGAAGTAATTACCATTTAATCAGTTTTCTAATTAACGTTGAAAAGAAGGAGATTGTTGAAGGAGCAGAGCTAAGATGTTGACAGCGCGTTTCGGAACGAATGAAGGGGTTTTTTTTTTTTTATTTTGCCAGTGGATATTCTTTTTCGCTTCATCTGCTGTCGGGAAAAAAACGTCCTCGCGATATACCTCCATGTGTTAATGGAAGCACTTCATTAGCATATCGGAAGCATAAGGTTGCAACGAAAGCGGGAAAACACGCCGAAAAGCATGCCGATGATAGTTCAGTCTAGTAACATCAGATATTAGTATTTGGAAAGCGATTATGTGGTACGCACGAGGAGCCGGATATTTTTGAAGCATTCGTTGGGACCAAAGGTTTGATTTATTATCACACCCACACCAGCCCACCCGATTGGAAAGTCAAACAATAGTTATGCTGTTCCAACAAAACACCTGTCAAACTAATTAACTTGCTCATAAAAATATATGTTGTTTCCATTCATCGGATCAAAGGGGACAGTGTTTCAGCCAAGCGACACAAGCTGGTTCCAGTGTCTGAGTGACACGCTGCCAGGGTTGCAAATGAGTTTATGCAACTATTTTTTACCCTGCAAAACGTGGTCCTCTTTCCGGGGCACGTCGAGGAGCACGATACTATTAAGACACTCTTACCCTGTCGAGGAGGCTCATAAAAAGGTAAACTTGCCAAACGCTCCTAGAGCACGCTGTGTTTGTTCTGCCACTCAACAATGCTACATTTATTTTGGGGCGTTTTCCTGAAACAACAGTTCCAGTAATCAAACCCCGTAGTTAGTAAGCGAAAAATCAACACAAAATGTGCAGTTTGGCTTAGCTTGGGTAGTTTTCGGTGAAGAAAATAAACACTGACCATGATCACGCCGCGAGGCGTATTGTTGCGGTGTGAAGCATCAAACCCGCCTCAGAGTTCAGAGACAAAGTTGTGGAAGAAAAAAACACACACACACAAACACATACACAAACTAACAACGTCTATTGCAGCCTAGGGTTTGCTGTAGTTCGACTCTGGTTGGGATTATTTTATGCAAACATCAAAAGCGGAGAATCGAAAGCAACCACGAACCGAGGTGGAAAATTGTAGATTCAACACAGTCGTTAGGATGAAATGTTTAATTTTTGGTTGAGTAAACAAGATAACGAATGAGACATCAAACTGATAATACTTGAAACTTTAAAGTGTAATAGTACGGCTAGAATAAACAAATGGTTATGAGACGTAGTACCAGTTGCTTATTTATTTTGACTCAAGCTGTGATAATTAAGAAGCCCCGCAAAGTTACGCAGCAGAGTTGGGGATAGGTATTTCAAAACCATGTTTTCATCATGAAGCGAATGTAAAGAGTTAAAAATTAATAAATTCACTCATGCCTTACCTTCCAGTAATTTTGATGATGTTTACAACGCATACGAGCTCTCAACGAGTAGCTCAACCCGCTCGTTACGTTTTCCTACGGGTGAGATTTTCATTTCAATATTTGCCCTGCCATGGCGCTTGGTGAAATTTTATCAACTCTCCAGCGACGAATACGTACATCATCAGCTTTGCATGTTTCGCGTACGACTGTGCGCACGGTACTTGTTTGCTTCCATTTGCTTTTAATTATAACCCTGAAAGCTTCCCGCAATCCCGCGCAAAACCGCGCTCGGGTGTGGAACAAAACTGCTCCCAAGAAACGGGGTGCGGCGCTTCGAGCGCCTTAGGGTTACACAAACACTAATCCCATCGTCACATCGTTTGTTTCGGTAACATTTTGTCCCTCGCTTTCGGCACACAGTGCTTTCCGGGGTTACCGCGGAGGGAGCAGTTTTCGTAATTACAAACTTTTGCAAAATTGTCTCGTGCAAACCGGCTCCGAGATGCTGGCCCAAGCCGGCCGAAGAGCTTATCCGGTGCTCCATGTGCTGCCATCTATCAACTCGACTGCCGGATGCTAGCTGCAAGTTTTTTGGCGACCCGCTGCTCGGTTTGCTGGGAGTGCAAATCCGAGCGATGGCAGGGCCGGTCGTAAGTACGTATTAGTAGATATTCGCTGAGACTATAATGCTCCATCTACTTGCAGGTCGAGATTTTGGCAAGGACAAGAAAGTCATTTCTAATTCCGGAATGTAGTCGTCGTCATCGTCGTGGTCGTCCTCGTTGCTGCCATCGTCTTAGGCGAAATGCTTGCGGATACTGACCCTACCACAACCCTCAACCAACCCGAGGAACGTGTATTGGTGGTGTTTTCGGCATGACAAAATTGGCAACGTCGTCGCGAAGGCTTTGCTCAACCCCTTGAGCCAGCCGGAACGAACGAACTCTCACAAGAAGTTTTGTCGCCAGCGCTCGTTCGGTAACCGGAAACACGCTGGCTCAAAAACAGAAACCGCTTGTTTCGGAACGGGGACCCGGACGTTGGTTGAGTTTTTCCAGCACTGGGAAGGCTGAAGATGATCGCAAGATCGTGGTGACCGGGTAGGGACGGCGAGAACGAGACGACTTCCGGCCGCTGCTGCCACGTTCGGTGGCAATATTTTGTATCACCACCGGAAGCGTACTCCAATGCCCGGCGTGGGACGTAGATGGCAATTTTCGAAGCCACTCACTTCATTTCGGAAGGGCTTTTGATTATGAACCCCGCAGTTGGTGGTGCAAAAGGCCAAGAGATGTCGGTTTATGGGACTGTGGAAGTGAGGTAATGAAGATCGAAATGAAATTTCGACCATTTCGTTGGCCAATCGTGATTCCACGGTGGCAGAGAAGTTACGTCGAGCAGAAACTGGAACGGTCCGGGAAAATGATGTAGTATTTCGTCTTACATCAAGAGCTCATTCGACTTACTACTGCCAGCAATATAACGCAGTGCGTCTCCTCAATCGAAGAAGCACGGTGGCACAAATGCCACAGGAGTAGGTGCATTTTACAAAAACGTACGAGCTTCAAATAAAATCTGGCATCCTCGTCGCTTCGCGAGTTGGCGATGTATTGCTTGTACTCTTGCCCTTTTGCCCTGCCTTTGAAACTCCTCACAAAGCTTGACGTTTTAAGATTGCTTGCACAAGTATTTAGAAACATAGGTGCACAACTTACTCCCAGCTACATGCTCAAGGAGCCTGGTGAGACTGGTTTGGGTTGCAGGGAACGGAAGAACGGCTACTTTAGATGACGAGCCCTTGAGAGCATGGCTGCAAACTAATTATGAAGAACAGTGCTGAGTAAGAGTGTGTTTTCGTTGGGTGTGTAATACTGTTGGTTGTTGCCCGAGCAGGGTATTACATTTAGTTTAATTAAAATTTGCGTCCATCCTCTAACACATGTCGAAATATTTGCACTTTGCATGCTTCCTGCCTTCCCACTTCGCCAGGCATGAAAAACAGAGCCCGGTAGAAAGCTGGTCTCCGCATGCCTCAGCTGACTGTGCAGCTTTGGTAGTTGAGGGAAAAACGACAAGTTCGGAAGAGGAAGTGAGTGTTTACTTATAAAACTGCAACTGACGGTTTACGGAAGTCACCTTTTCTCGGCTGCGTAGCAGGGCGGCTTGAGATCGGGTGCATGTTGTAGCTTGTTCTGGCAGGATTACTGTAATGCCTCCCTTTCTAATTAGTACTTTAGCAAAGAGAAGCCTTTAATCTTGCTTGAGAAACCTTCCAATAGTTTTCTTACTGTATGTGCTCGATGTGGCATCTTCTTGCCTCAAACTATTTCAAAGCAGCCAGCAAAAATGCAACTCAGTCAAGGCGCAAGACCAACAATGCGGGGGAAACATACTGTTTTCTTTTACTTAAACCATGCAAACTTGTGAAACTGCTAGTCCGTCATTGAATGCATACACAATTAATACGCTGACTTCCTCCTAGACGGTAGTGTGTCGGTGTTTACAAGTTTTGCTGGAAATTAGGAAGTTTTCACAGCTTCTTGTCATGTTGTTTCGTGCACATTGACAGACCTGTTGCTTTCATGACGGACGGGCAAAACACCCGGCAACCTTCTCGTGGGAGAGTGTTTTGTAAGAATAATCTCCGTGAGGCCGTTCCACGCTGCCAGATTCCTTTCATAATCCTTGCGCAGAACTTCCAGCAGGTGCCGATCAAGATTACCAGTTAATTGAAAAGGCTTACCGAGGAGGAGTGGGTTACCCTTGAGAAGGCCGGAACCGGTTGGGTACAAGACGAGCAAAAGTTTGTTTTAACACCAGGATCAAGCCTGCAGCAATTTTATTTCCGTGCTGATTGCTACCACTAACACGCACTGGAAGAACACTCTAATATTTCACGAGGGTAGAGTTTGGAAAAGGAACCAAGGCTACCAATCAAGGCAGTCAGGTTTGCTGTATCGCAGAAAAATTGTTCTATTCGGAGTAATTCAGGATGATTTCAAATGTATACATGATGAATGAGAACATTGGCTTTGTATGTTTATTGAACAACTTGATTTTTTTGAATTGAAACTATTAATTTAAAATCAAATGTAATCAGAACTGTTTCTTATAATTAGCATGGATCTTAAAACAGTGTGAAACGAAGGCAATGAAAACCCCATGCTAATTATTTTGCAATCGAAGAGACAAAATAATCAGAAATATAGTTGGGAAAAATTATCAAACTAATTTGAAGAAACTGTATCTTGAAGTAAACTGTAACTGATTACAGCAAATGATCAAAATATGACTTATAGCTTGAGACTTGGGTATTCACTGTTGTGCGAACTGTTGTTTTCCCATTCTTTTGTGCTTATTCTCCATTGATTTCAAGAGAAGTCATTTTCGCAAACATGACAAGTAATCCATACTTTCGCTCTTAAACATAAGCTTGTTAAATAGGTTGGAATGCGGGGATGGATGACGAGAGTAATTAAGCGGTCGTTAATTAGAGCCATGCAAATCTTTCTTCAAACATATACAAAAATAACGAGGGATTAGAAAAGGAGAATGAGCACCACCCTATCATCACAAAATCTACATCAAAGCTATGACGACTTAATTTGTAAGATGTAATTGACATAGCTTGGCTTCCTCCAGGCGCTGCTGAACCAATTTGCTGTGTGATTGCTTCATCAGATTGAAAGGATAAGTACATAATTCCTACCGTACTACCGTAGCTTAAGGAAAACGAATGGCTCGAGTTCTTAAGAAAGTGTTCCATGAAAGGAGGTTGTTTTCAACCAAATACTTTTGTTATTCCATTCCGGTTAAGCTCTATATTAGCCATTGTTTGGGAAAATGCGAAGTGGATTGGAAAGTTATGCACCTCGAAAAAATAACGGCTGACCTTGGCTTGAGGTTTTCCACGAAGCAACTACCACACTTTAACACCTGGCTTCCGAACATCTGGCAATGGGTGACTTTAGTTAATGGGAAGAATTTATTGAATTAACGTCAACCATTGCCTTCTACGGCGTTCACGAGAAATTGTGTCGCGATGGGGTGCAGTGAAATCAGAATTTCTATCGATTTTCTTGCCGCCCCAAATTCAGATTGCCTCGAAACATCCGAGCCGGCAGAAGGTTTTTGTAGTTTAAATGAAAACGTTGCCCTCGGCAAAAAAGGGAAATCGCTTTTGATTCGTTCGCTAAGGTGGCTTCCATTTTCTTTTCATTGGATTCCCTTCTTTCTCTTCCTAGTAAATACTACGGTTTTTGCGTGTGTCACGAAAACGTGAAGTTGAGTTCGCAAATCGTACGCACGGTGACGTTGCCTTCTTTCTCCGTTCTTATAATCCAATTGTATTGTATTTCCTGATGATATTCCCAACACCACCGCTGGCCTATATCTTCACTCACAATTACGTTTCTTTGCAATGCTTATATTGGCAAATGGAAAAAAGCTGGGTTATTTGCTTGAAAAGTTAAAGCAGAGTTGAAAAGATCTCTCTCGCAAACATTTAAATAGACTATAGAATAAGAAATTTAGTAGGTTACAATAACGTCTGAAAACATGAATACATGTTTGCTTGCGAGCTCTTTATGCATTCCAAGGGTTCGTAGACATTTTTGACTAGGACACGGGAAAAACGTAGCCATTTTAGTTAAAGCATCAAAGGATGTGTTAAAGTATTCCTCGTCCCAAGAAAGCAAACCAAACGAAAACCGCGCTACGATACGTTGTCGCAGTGTGAGATGTAGGGAGTGCTTTTGTTTCTTTTTCCGCATGCTTTAAATATGCTCCCTTCTTGTTTGAAGGCTGCGAAATATTTGGCGTGCTATTGAAGCAGGCGTTTAAAATCAAGGGCCAATGATTTTTTTCTAGACGCATTTTGAGGTTTGGTAAGATTGGATCCTCGCATCGCGGCTTAAGTAAAATTCGTATAATGTAGAAGCAAGGAAAGAATCTAATTTACGATGCTTTTTAAAAAAATCAATGAAAGCGAACGGTTACAGTGAAGTGGCTTACTTACGCGGCAGGCAGATATCCTTCCTGTGGAAGGAGAATGTATTCAAACTCACCCGCTTACACACATACACACACAACAGCACACTGTTTTGGACGTAGGCAAACACATCATCATCATTAATTGACTCATTTTGTGGTTAGAAATCCACTTAAAGTCGGATCGGAAAAAAGTGATCCGCTGGGAAGAACATCTTGGTTGTTCGTATTTGACGAGCAGTTAAATTACAGGAAAAACTTCGCAGAGCAAGGCGAAGAAAACTGCTTGGTGAGCCACTTTCTTCGCTAAGAGCTGCTTTATGTAAGAATACATTTATATTCAGTAATTGATTGAACAGAGGGGAGAAAACGTAAAGAGAATAATGAATTTACGTGTTGCTTTTGCTTTGTACAGTATCCTTCCGTGCCATAAAAAGTATGAAAAAATGACCTTTTTACCGAAGTTTACCTCACCCTTCACTGTTGATGGGGATTCGTTAGCTTTGATGCCACCGAGAGTCATGAAAGAGATGCTCTTCGTGTGTGTGAAATACGAAAGAAATGTCTTGTTTGCTGTGATGGCTACATGTTTCTCGCGAAGGCTAAAGTGAATGTTTTTGGTATGTGCAGTTTTGCCACACGAATGACGGAATACTTCATGGTTTTTTCTTCCTGTTTTGTTTAGAGAGCGTTGGAAAAATGTGTGACCTCCAGAAAGGATGCCTCTTGGGTGCCTGGAGGCGCTTACAAGCTTTACCTATACGATGAAAAAATTTCTCACGATGTAGCTTTCTGGCAATAAATAGGAAACTTTCCAGCAAAAGACGACCAAGGGTAAAACTCGTTGGTGTGTTTGTTGGTTAAGTTAAGTTGAGAGCAGAAAAAGACGATAATAGAAGGCACAACACAGAAAGAAAATAAACCTTCCTGAGCACACAACCATAAGATGAGGAAAAACATCGGAACAGGACATTACTACGCCAAGATACAGCCAAAAAGAGGAGGTTGGACGGTGAATTGGCGCTGTAGAACGTTTGCCGGTTGCGAGCGGAAGTACTCGGTTAAAGCGTTAAACATGCACACAACACGGAGCTGGTGCAAGTGTGTGTTTTACAAAAGGCAAGGATACGAATTAAGGGGTAAATATTTGCAAAGCATTTTCACATTCCATGCAGGTTTTTTGGAGCGTAACGAGTGCGACGTTTCAGACGTTTAAAAATTAGCTTTTCGTGTCCATTCCATTGTATCTTGTGTTTTGAAATGTAGATTCAAGAATTAGATCCATTTCAAGTTTTGAGAGATAATGTTCACTCATTAAGTTCATGCAGTAAAAGATGGAATTGTTTTGCAGTTAAAACGAAGTCAAATACTATACTCACCCTCACCGTGTGTCTTTGCGGTGACGTTAAGGAAGTTGTGATTGATTTCCACATTTTCATCAATGTCCGCTTCATAGACGACCTTCTCGAAGTAGAGCGGATAGTCGTTTTTGTCGGCAATACCAGTTTTGATGAATTTCGTAACTGAAATGGAAAAGAGGAGAATCGATTTATATGTGCTTGTTTCGGAATAGTTTACCAAATCCAAATAGATGTTCTTAAAATCTCTTTGGGTGTTAATACGATCGATTCAGTTTGGTTTTTTGTTGTTATTGTTGAAGTAAACAATGTTAAACAGAATTGGAAAGATTCTTTTCTCTATTCGAAGTGTCCTTGCTCCGATGTCGTGCATATGTCACCCGAAATATCCAACCAGCGTGACCACTAATGGCAACGAAGAACTGTAAATTTCGATTTTCCTTCCGTTTCGTGGCTCGATGTACGGTAATTGCAGTAGAACAACGAAGCAGTGAACCGATAAAAAATGAAGAAGCGCGCGTAGAAAAACTGAAAACGTAAAAGAATGTGCTACAAGCCAAGCCAATGCCAGATCGCTGGTACCATCCGGTTGCGGTTAAGAATCGGAATTCGAAAAAAAAGGGAAAACCACACCGATGGTCCGATCGTCCCGTAAGTTCGTGGAAATTCATCCATTACGCTATTTTCCCGTCACTGAGCGGGCGGGAGTGGGAGTCGGGGAGACAAATCTGAAATCCAAACATCGGATATCCATCGAACCGTGGACGTTTGCGTTGTGCAACTTTTTCCCAATTGCGATCGGAACCATCGCTGTACGGCATCAGGACCAACCCAGAGTCGATGGGAATTTTTTTTTACCGAAGGTTCTAAGAGTTCTATCTGGAAACCGTTGTGCAGGATCGGGTACAATTTGAAACAATTTAAAATCCATTTTCTACTGCCATGATTTCTGACTTTGCTCGTTCTCGTTGGGATGCGCCCCGCAGAGAGTGGAAACCGGGTCGGAAGTCTTCCGGAAGCGGAGTGCGGATGGTGGTTCAATTTGGGATTTCTTTTATTTTTCGCAAATTGATGCATTGTCTACTCCCTTCTGAGTGATCTTTTGTTTTTTTTGTGACACTTTGACGAGCACTTGCGCTGCAAGAGTTGAGCTTGGGGAGATTTTAGTTGGTTTCTTTACTTGGGTTGGAAAAAAGAAAATCTACCAAAGTCATTTCACCGTCAAGTAAGTGCAGTAGCTCACGCGATCGTGCCATCCAATGCTACCTGTGGCGGGAAAACTAATCTTCCCGTAACGGGAACCCTACCCTTGACCGCAGCCTGACCATCGTTGGCGATGTTGGTCACTGGATGCTCTCAAGAATGCAGTTCCGCTGTAAACGGTGCCTTTACGTTTGCGGTCCTCAATATCTGCGAGACGCGTGCGAGGAAAAGGAACGCTGGGAAAAACAAACATTATCTTAACATTTCAATTTCCCATCTAACGATCGTTGGCTTTTTTTTCCCTTATTCCTCGCTTTGTTTTTCTCTCCTCGGTTGGCTGACAAATCAATAGATAGAGGAACCTTTTTCGCGATTGGTACACGCCATGATTTTGTGTCGAACCAAAATGTTTACTGTGAGGGAACAACCGTTGGATGAAACAGATGTTGTTTTATGTAATTGCAACGAAAAGTTTGTATTTATTTGTGTTCTTTCTTTACTGAACTGTTATCCGTAAATTTTTACATTCCGTGAATAACGATTAGCTTCCTGCATTGTTTTCCATGTAACTCAGTCTCGCCACAAAAGATCAGATGAATGAACTCACAATGTTGTTTTCAAATAGGAGTCATCACGAATACCAGTGGTTTTTGTTAAGTTGAAAAAAAGACTATTTGAACACATTGTAAAACATACCACTGTGCACAAACTTTTGGCTGTGTATCAGCTGACTTCTCATCATCAAACACATTTAACGGAAAAAAACATAAACTGTGCCTTTCTATTGGTTTAGCAAACGAAAAAATGCTCAGGAAAAACAGAAAGCAACCGGGAAAACAGAAAGTAAACTTTTCAATTTATATTGCCGCATTTCCTGTTTGGTTTGCAATTTGCTGCAGTTTGTTCTTCCGTCCTGTGAAGGTTCCAGTGAGCAAGGATAGAATCGACGATTATGCAGTCCTCTGTTGACTTCCTGTTTTTCTACCTAAGGAAGCTTTCAGCCATCAACCATTTGAGGGTGCAGTGGAGGTCGGTGTTCAGGTCGCGCAGGAAATCGGTGATTCCAACAAAACCCCTTTGAACCTTCAGGGACGCCCGGAGTCCATAGGGCGCTCCGAGTAGAATGCTCATTGCTCGTTAGCTCACTGTTGCTCGTTTCGTAGACAGCCTGGCGCCGGTGCACGCATGAGAGTGGGAAATTAAATCGAATCACTCAATCAACAGGAAATTTAGGTACCGATTTTTGTGTGTTATCGTTCAGGACGGTTTAAAGAGCGCAACATTTTGAGCAAAATGTCGCTGGCAAGTCTCGATCGAAGCATAAATTTGCAACGAAATGCGCGAGTTCTGCTGCAGCATCAGACTGTTTCCGAGAATGGAGTCAACTTGTTAAGTGCTGCTGAGCATATGCGAACCCGAAGTGGAAAGCTAATCTCGTTTGACCTATCCCAAGCTTTTGACAGGGTGGATAGAAAATTTCTGCTTGCAACCATGGAAAGCATGGGATTCAATCCAGAATTGGTCAAACTACTGAAGAGATTTGGGGATCAATCCTCTTCCCAAATCCTAATCAATGGATCGTTATCTCCTGCTTTTCCAATACAGCGGTCTGTTCGTCAGGGTGATCCGTTATCGATGCATCTCTTTGTGCTATATCTGCAACCACTCATCAACAAAATCGAAGGGATATGTTCAGAACCAGGAGATTTGGTCGTTGCTTATGCTGATGACATTTCGGTGGTTTTGTCATCGGCTGAAAAAATCGAACGTGTCAGACGGATTTTTGACGCATTTAGTATTTGCTCAGGTGCTAAACTAAACGTTCAAAAGACCATCGCACTGGACATCGGAATGGTGACACCGAAAAATAGGATTACTGTTCCATGGCTACGCACCGTGGAACGCCTTCGCCTGCTAGGCATACTCTTCTCGAACAACATCCGGGACGCAGCTGGCCAAAATTGGGATATAATAATCCAGAAGTTCCGAAATCTGGTCTGGCTGCACAGAGTAAGAGACTTGAACTTGGTGCAGAAGGTTATACTACTTAACACCTTCCTGTTACCGAAGCTTTGGTTTGTTGCGTCGGTCTGTGGCTCTCGCGCAAGTGATATAGCGAAAGTTACAAGCATAGTAGGGTCTCTCCTTTGGAATGGTTCCGGGGGTATACGAGTCCCGTTGCAACAGTTAGCCCTGCCGCGAGACCGAGGAGGCCTAAACCTCCACATCCCAGAGGTGAAAGCAATCGCTCTGCTTGTAAACCGATACGTCGCAGAGCAGCAGAGCCTCGAGTTTGGAGCCCAACACATCTCGTGTGTTAGAAATCCGCCCGACACAACCTCCATTCCGTCCTCGTACCCCTGCCTTCGAAGTGTTGTCCAGCGACTGGCGTACGCTCCCTCAATGCTGACGAAAGAGCCGTCCACGAAGGGTTTCAGCAAGTTAATAGTGGGCAGATTGCCTGGCCCCAAGATTCTGTCGCAAGCCTCAACACAAATAGACTGGAAAATGGTATGGAAAAAAATCCACTGCAAGAAGCTTTCGTCAGAGCAACGTTCCGGTTTGTACCTGCTCGTAAATGGCAAGATTTCCCATGGAGAGCTGCTGATGAAGATGGGACGCACATCTTCGGTGTCTTGCATGTACTGTATTGAGCGTGACACCCTGGAACATAAGTTCACCTTATGCACCCGCGTTATCGCCGCCTGGGACCTGCTGCAGCAGTGCATCAGGAATGTAGTTCCAGGGTTTCAGCCTTCGTTTCAGTGTCTCCGTTTCCCAGTTTTCGCAGGGATAACCGCCTCGCAGAGTTATAATGTTATTCGTTTGTTTGCCAATTACATCATCCACATCGTTGGTAACAACGATGCTGCGATAGATTTAACTGTGCTGAAATCCTGCCTATGCCTGTGAAAATTCCGTTACATGTTATGCAAACTATTTTGAAATAAAGTAGTCTTTTACAAAAAAAAATAAGGCTGCAGCACACAGCTCAATGCTTCAAGTACATAAAATTCAAACCAATCTTCAGCCAACGAGAAATACGCCGCATACGAAGGGTTAAGGAAAAGGCACACCAGTAACTCGATTGCGTGAAAAAGCAAGGTGTACTCCATCTTCCTGCAACGTTGATCGATTGAACAGTGAATCAGCATCGTGCTGCAGTGGCAAAAGCCCCGTTCGCTGACGGATGCAGAACGGAACAAAATGAAATTTATTATTTAGTCAAATATGACTAAATGATTTTGAGTGCATATATGTTCGAACGGATGCAACACGAGGAATGCCAGCAAAATGGAAAGAATTAAATTACCCCGTTTTCGCGTTCTGCTTTCCATTCAACGTTGATAGTGACGCCAAGTCACATTCATGATTCTAGATCACCCTGCCATTGCTGCACATTGAAGTGCTGCTTGGAGTAGAATGAAATATTGTCATCATCTACCGATTTGAATAAATAGTGCACTCAAGTGCAGCTGGAATTATTCAGCGTATTTTTTTCCGAGGAAATACACCTGCGGTTCGTTCAAGTGGGAGGTTGAAAAATAAAGGATTCGTATCGCAAAAGTTTGGCATACAGAAACAGCGGTTGGGTGTTTGTTCCTGAAATTATGGCATTTCCTTCCTCGAGTGAGGCAACTGTGAACTATCCATGTTAATGATTTTGATATTCCTCGATAGGTCATTTTTGTTAAGTGCATTCCAATTTAAACGCGTCAACTTGCAATCAAGAGTTCGTCCACATGCGTCTATTTTCTAGTTATGTTTACCAGAGGTTGATTGAATATTTTTGGCTGTTAAAATTAAAAATGGCCCCTTACCAAAACTGCCCTAATAAAATTATATCACAACTTGATAAGCTTACGTAATTATGGGTAATTTACTATAACTTTCCAACCCAAAATTCTATTTAATGTGTAAGAACAAGAACAGTGCACCGCTTTGAATGTTTTTAAACCCTTCTCAAACGCTATAGATGTGCTTCCTGTAATGGGCCAATCCATGCATTCATTTTCCGTTACATGCGTCATGAAAAACATAGCATTAGAGTTCATACCATTTTCCACTCCACTGTTGATGCAGAAAATATCCACTCACCGTGGCAGCATTTACAAAATGTATTCATTGCTGAGAAAATTGCAACAGTGGTTTCCATTGAACAGGGCTATTTCTCTCCGTTTCCGGTCGATTTCCTTGTCCTGCCACCGTTGGGTTACTAATTTGCTCCGTAGAATTGCGACCCGTGCGAACGAGGGCACGTTATATGGCGGGCAATGCACGCGTTGTCAACGCCAACCTACGAACGCAACCAGACGGTCCGTACGAAGCACTAGGCGCCTCCATGGCACCGTAAATTAATAGCAATCTATTGACAACTTATTTGCCGCTATTGAACCAAGGAAGGGCGGGCAAAATAAGGGAGCAATAACACATCCCTGCTAACGAAGGAACTATGGAGGGTGGAAAGGAAATGGAACAAGGAGCACATCGAGCCGCTAAACAAAACAACCCAAGCCAATGTCCCGTCAAAGCAGCATTTTGTGGGGTCCGCAAGGGAAGTGTTCAGCGGGTTGGGTAATAAAAAGCGTGATCTGGCGATAAAAAACGCTATCACCCGTCCGACGGTAGAAACACGTCGAGTTAGATAAAATAATGTACATTCCGAGAAGTCGATTGAAATGTCCGCGACGCACTGAAAGCTTTTATTTCGCATCGCGAACGAATGTTTCGTCTCGCCCGGGTGATGCTCGCATGAAACAAAGACATTTTTTTTTAACGTATAAAATACTGATAAAGTTCGTTTGGCTTGAGCAAAACAAGGTGGGGCTCGCGGGCAAAAGGCGGACCATTTTCTTCCATCTCTGACCTTTTCCGAGGATTCGAGATTACACTTCAATCGAATGGTCCCTATATTTTCCGTTTTCCGGCGACACTCGGGCCACTGCTTAGGGTTTTCCGGGAAGTCGACCCAATTATTGAAAATGATGCACAGACAGAATGTTGTAGGGTCAGCGGCACGGGCGAACGGTTCCCTGCGTCAACCACCTTCCGCCTCCAGAAACAGCTGCAACCTTCCTAGTCCAGCTGCCCCGGAAAAGTCTAATTGATTCTGGGATGGAATAATATTTTGCTTTACGACCTTCCATTAAAACAGCCGCGTCACCGCCCACCCGGCGCCTCGGTGGAAAAGCAGGAGTCTGGAACGCAGTGAGCGATATTTGAAAGGCCCAAACCCACAAACCACCGGGCACGCATTAACGCCATTTCGAGAAAGTGTGACGACCAGAATAACGAGCATGTGGTTTTTTTTTGTTGTGCCGAACGAGGAACTGCTAGGAAACCGTCGGGGTGCGAGATAAAGATTGGCCCAAAATAATAGGGGAACGGTTTTATGCTTAGCCAATAAACTTATTAACATCCTTTGGGGAAGATGTTGAACAAGCGAACGAATAAAGGATGCCCTGTCGACCTCCAGCCGAGGAACATAAAATCTCGCCGTGAGATAAGGGGCACGGCGCAAGATAGCCAAGGCGAAGTATATAAATTAATTTTCCACCATTTAGGGTCAAACAAGATTATGGTACAACGATCCATAATGGATCTAGGAAGTGGAATGGAAATAAATACATTTCAGACATAAAATCCTTTACGTGTCATTCGATTTAGAGGAATAATAAAGTTGTGTGTTGCTTCACAATTCCGACTGCTCGAGACTTCCACTGGCGGCGCTCTCTTCTCGTACTATTTTATCCTCTCGGTCGCCACTCGATGAATAGAAAAAATATCTAGAGAAAAACTTTAAAAAAAAATAAAGCTCACCCGACAATATCACCACGTCCTACCGCGATGCGACAGACGAGATTAAGACATGAGCCTTTGTTTGCCAAGCAGGAGTGAAAACAACGACACTGTTTGCTTCCGACGGCCGAACTAGCCGCGAAGAAAGAGGATGTCTAAACCTGACGAAGAATATAATATGCTTAAGCTTCCCCTGATGTTCCCTGGGCTTCTTCGTGCCACTCCTCGTTTATCGGAGTGCTTTCATCGAACCTCCCGAACCGTTGTTGTGCCTTCAGTACAGACGGCGACATTTTTGTGCAATAAACAAGCACTAAGTGGAATTAATTAAATAAAAAATTGCTTCAATTTGTTGCACTGGTGCACTCGCTTCCGGCTGCCACCGGTTCTGAAGGGATTTTTTTTTCTCTTGTCTGTTCGGTAAGTTGTTCTCCTGGCGCCGGGGGTCGATGAAGAGGTGTAGTGTTTCTTGGGATGGTGCTCAATTTGTGTTATTGTAGTTTTTCCTTTATATTTGTTTAGTGCCAGAATCAAGCACAATCGTCCTTCTTCTCTTTTTGTCTTCCACGGGCACTGCAGCTGCTCTCTTTTTTACTCTATCGCTCACAATCTCTTTCTCCCACATATTCCGTTTCAATGCAGCATGGTTTGCTCGGCACAGTGAATCGCTTTAGCAGCGAAACGAAAAATCATTCCAGCCGTGCTGCGGAGCAAACAGAGCATTCAGCAGGAAAAATATGTTACCATCCCGGGACTGTTTTCATCACGATTTTGTAGTTCAAAATGAGAAGGAGAGCAAGAATGGATATAAATAGAGAAAAGTTCCCTTTCGGATGGAGCCGCCGTTTGTCGGTGACCACGAAGACGGCGATAACAATGGGCAAGAGAGTTCCTCTTTTCCATCTCAGATTTCCCATGCTTCCCAGGCGGACCATCCTTCAACATCCCATGCACTCGAGGGCGTTCATTTTTCGGGATGGGCTTCCGCAGCAATTGGATTCACATGCAATCATGTGCGAAAAAGTGGTTGACGGTTGGAGTTGGCAAACCGGGCAAATATGAAATACCTCTCCTGCACTTCCGCCTCACTGGCTGATGCAGCAGTGTGGTGCCGTGCAACGAGCGCTGAAACGAATCACGTCCCACTTGAGGACATCCGCTTTGGGACCATTCAGGACAGCGGAACACAAGTGCACAGGGATTTGATGGGTTTTACGGTGGATGTCCGCGACCGCTTGCGTCGCACCGTGCACCGTTTTCAACGAAATGACGGCGAAATGAGGTCAAACCCGGGTGAGAAGAACCGTAACTGGAAGCTCATCAATGCTTCCGAAACGAGCTTACGAGACCGGCGATGGTGTTGACGGATGCAGCCCGGCTTCTAATTGATGATGGTGATTTATCTTCTGCACGTAATTTCAATTTGGAACTTGTTTTCTACATCTCTTTTTTTGGGAGGGGAGGAAGGCAACTTATTCCGGCTTTGATGCGGGACAATGCACTCGCCTTGACGATCCTCCATCGAAGGGAGCAGTAAAAGAGTAGCTAGAGCAAATGATTGAGCAGCACGACTCGAAAAGTGATCAATAACATTGTTTTCCAAAGTGGTGCCAGCAAGTGCTTAAATCGTTTGTGAATTAATTAGTTTGGAATTTTTAGAACTGCGTTGCAAGGGTGATTTTTGAAAGAATGGTACAGATTTTTATTTTTTCAGCACATCTTAATTTAAAACATTAAAGCAGCTGATAAAATTTTTGGGTTTTATAAATTATGTCTATTTTGAAGGAGACGGTTAGCAAAATGAAGGATAAAGTTGGCAAGTAAGGTGGAACTTTTCCGGTGATCATTTATCAATCCTTTTCCAGCTAAGACGCACACATACCAATCAGCTAAAATATTTTCTCATAAAAAGATAATAAATCCATTGCAATATTCCTCGTCCCTATAATCATATTAATTAGACCGAGCGAATATCTCTTTCTGCTCCACCAGATTGCATTCAATCCCATTTTAATCAGTTCCGTGGGAGTAGAAGTTCTATTTTCTATTCTGCTTTAGCCAGTTCACCGTTTGTCACCGACGATCAATCTAAGCGCGAACTGCTGCTGCAATCCAAAGGAGACTATTCTCGCTGAATCGAGCCGTGGATGGGAGGATTACCGAAATCGAGAAAAGGTTCGCCATAGAAAAGGAGGATTACTAATTAAAGTACCCGCATAATCTGGTTTCTTCCTGGTGAAACCACGGCAAACATGGCCGAGGATGAGCCCCGTGCGTCGAGTGCGAGACGGTGTGTCGTTCCGGGATTACGTGCTCGCGTTAACTACCTAGGGAGTTGGGATTTATCGGCCGGCATGTCACGGATACGGATGCGGGTCGATAGGATGCCCCAAAATGCCATTAACTTGTAGCCTCGAATAGTGCGATGGGAGTATGGTGGCAGCGAAGCTGGAACAAAGCAGGCGACGGAACGAACGACGGAAGGCGTTGGAGTGCACGGATGTCCGAAAAAGGTCGGCAAGGATCGTTTGGGCTCTGATTTACCAGAGCGGTTACGGTTGTTGGTTATGCATGATGAAACCGATCCCGTCGTGCGGTTCGTTTTAATTTTTCCAGGGTTTTGCCCTTTCTGGCCTTACGAAAAATGGTCCCGTTCCGCTCCCGACTTCGGGTTTGTAAATGGGGCGCTGGCCTACCGTGCGGTATTTACCGAGGACAACATGTTTTACATTGTAATATGGTGGGCCAAAGAGAAGGCCCCAGAAGGGTATGCTAATCTCATTGACGGGGAGGGGGTTCATATATTTTTTATCGGCCTAACGATTTGCGAGCATATTTATTTAATGCTCGCCAAAGTTTCACTTGATCCGACGAGCTATCCTGGTTGTTCTGACCCCTCCGCATCATCTTTTATTGGTTGGTTTGTTAAGATGGAGGGGCTGTTGCACAACTTCAAGCCCATAGCGACACACGCTCCTCGTTCGGTGGGGGAAGTAATTTATAATTCACTTGCCTGACATGTACCCCAGCAGCAACCGCGTCAAATGGCTCTCAACGGAGAAAGAGCGCGTCAAAAGTTTGCGAAGAAAATTGATTCGCGTAAGATCAATGCCGGAAGAGAGGGCAGAGATGGCGGGCAAGCAAATAGAAAACGACCCACGAAGCGACCGCGCTGGAAAGTATTTAAAAGTCCACTTTTCAATTTAGTCCTGAGTCCTCGGGCCGGCACGATGGGCCATAGACTGCCCCACTCTTTGTATCGCTGTCTTGTAGCGCCGGGAAAGCTTGTCCAAAACGGCGGACAGTTTTCGGTCGGGGGGCGCGGAGCTGATGGTTGACGAAAGTTTAATGAGTTTTCTGCCATTTTCCGCTGAGATTTAGCTGAACTTTCTTTTTTCTCCCCCCCCTGTGCGTGTCGTGATGGCCTCCGGCAAATCCTTCTCCAATCAACCCGAGCAAGGACACTTTTCGCTCCGGAGTGCTCTCGCAGGTACTGGCAATTTGTCCTAGCGCTTCTGGTTACCTCACCCACTTTTCCGGGGCCCACTTTTCCGGGGACCTCGAAATAACTGGTGATACTTTCCGTGCCGGAAATTATTGCACCTTATCACGGGTGGATGAGGGTCCCCCGTTGGGGACCTATGTTTGTTTGCGAAAAGTGTCGCTTCAACGATGAGATTTTTTTCACTACGACTCAAGCTAGACGATGGAGTCACAGGGATTCAATCATCTCCGAGGGGTTGCTTTTCAAAGCACAATCCATTTGCTCATTGAGTTGGCTACCCGCGCTCATAGCCATCGGTGTTAGCCAGTCAGTTAGTTAGTTAGTCAGTCGTGTCCGTTGCGGACAGGCGGACATTGGACGTCTGCCGACAGATGTCGCCGAGGAATCGAAATGATCTTCCGAACAACCAATCTATGCCGAGTGTCGAAAGGGGTGCTGGGTGATACGGTACGATTGATATGACGCAGAGGGCCACTATCATGCAGAAGGGCCCGGATGGCTGCGGCGCTGAGGAACAAATTGCAATAAACTATCCGGTTCCATTTTCCTAAAAGCTTTCCACCCGATGGAGCATAAAATGAGCCAGCCGGGCAGAAATACACACACGCATGAAGGAAGCAATCGATCGGTCGAGTACCGAGAAGATTGATGGAGAAAGCGGATAAAAGAGTGAGAGAGCTGAAGAAGACTATAAAGCGCATTCCATCCCCGATAGCACCAGCAATGTATTGCGTTTTGCCTCCTCTAAGCATAGATACGAATACGAGCGCGCACACATGGATCTGGATGGCATATGCCAGTGTTTTCTTGTGCTGGCATTCGTCATTTACAAAAACCACATTTCAACCCCCTTTGGCAGAATCGTCAATCACCCCGTTCTGGGCCATCGAGGTGGGGTTGGCAGTAATCCTTGGTGCTGTAATTGAATTATGTTTCTCTCCTTCTCTCGTTCACGCTCCCAGGCCTTTCCTATCCTTCCAAAGGGAAGGGTGTTCATGTCAAAACCATAAATCAAACAATCATTTCCAGCTCATTCGTTATCTGGACCCGGCGCAATCCTCCGGGAAGGGAGGGAGGGGACAGTGGACAGGAGCGCATTGAAAATCATTATTCCGTGCCCCGATCCGAGAGTGACCGGTGTCCGGTGTCCACGCGACGCGCGCTTCAACTTCGCCGAACGATGAATTATGTGGCGGCCGTGCGGTGATGTGGATCATTGGATCCTGTATGACGATAATGTGGTACCCAAGCTGCCGGGAAAGCACTCGTGCACTGGTCGAGAGTTGACTTTTCGGTTAGGCAAGGGGAAAGTTGGGAAACGATGGTGGGGATTGGAGATTGTGCAAAGGCTTTTAGTTTAAGCAAGCGGGTGAAGCGTACAGCTCGAATTGCTTGGAACAGGGAAACCCTTTTTTCTAATGAAAGCTTTCTAACATATCTAACGAGATTTTTTTTTTTAATAGACAACAGGAGCTTAAACCCAACGACAATTCTTATCCAAGTGTTATAACTCTGATTTGTTTTCCTCCTCGGATTGCATTCGGATTGATTCATGCAATCCTAGATCAACACTTTTCAAATCCGTCCATCTGCTTGTTCGTGAGTACGGATGAACATGTTTTTCTGTGAAGCGGTGTGTGTTTGCTGATGGATTTATAAACCAATAAAACCCGGCACAGCTACGAGCAAGTTTAATGATGATGGATTATGGCTCGTGCAGCGGACACCAGGCAAAGCTACAGTGTTCCGTCTTGTCCAACGTGATGTCCTGCCGACGGTGTCTGCCCGACTGACATCTGACCAAATCCGGCCGAAAAGTGGCCTACTAAGTTGCATCATTTTGGGACCGATGCTAAATGGGCACGAACCGCGGAAGCTCGTCCCCGACGGTGGAAAATGCCATCAATCAATTAGCACCGTCGCGCCTTTCCTCCCGCGGTCTCCCCGGCAAGCAGGCTAACAAATGTTGCCCGTTTTTTTTACGCCATTCGAAATTAGGTTCACCATGCGAAAAAGGGCAAAGAAGCGAAACCAGTGAAGAATTTCGTGCTGGCCCTCGCGTTCGTTGAGCGCAAGGTGGGTGACAGATTCCCAGCCGGCAGGCGACAAATTTACGACCGACTTCGAAAACGACTGGCACTTACATCAGGTTTTTTTTTCGAAAAGAAAATTTAATTTCCTTGATTGCCTGACAGGACATTTTCCAATGCTGCTGTGTGTGGTGTGTGAAAAAGCTGCGAGCTGTGACAGCAGCATAAATTCGGGCCAGACGCAACGGTGAGAACGGTTTTTCTCACTGTACTTCACACTAATGTGCTTTCACGCTTTAGCAACGGAAAACCCGACCCGGTTTGGTGGTTGCCGTTTTTCGGGTATTGTTATTTCATAGCAGCGTGTTTTGTGCCGCGCACTAATCCTGCAGGAGATAACTTTTCACTCGGTTGACAGCACTTCAAAACAAATTGTACTGCCATGTAAGTTCCTGTCCGAAAAACTGGATTGTTCAGAGGAATAACAAAGTGGCGGCATCGCAGCGTTGGCTGTTGTCAGCGCCAAAAACAAGGGCAAAAAGCATGGTTTTCATACAGCTGAGGTGTTAAGGAAAGAAAAGTTGTTGAATTAATAATGCATACTTTATTTTTGAGTTGAAAAGAACATAGCACGAACACGAAACCCTTTCGATGGGGGGGGGGGGGGGGGGGGGGTCAAGCGTGGGATGAACCGTCAAAATTCTAATTTGCATCACGGATTGCTCTTGTGAAATTTCCAACTCGTGTTGAATGACAATGATGGATTGGGGAAACAATGGCATACTTCCAATGGAGTTCCATAACATTGTACAAAACAATTCTGAAGAAAAAATGTTTTTAAATGTGCAATGATTAAAGGGTTTTGAAGTGAGCAAAAATTGAATCTATTTATGACTATTTCAGTCAAACATAAGGCAAATTTAAGTAAAAATATGAAAATTGTAGAGTTCGACCTATTTCTATTTGAACTTCCCAAGATCGGCGCACATTTCACGTGCAAACACGTGAAACGTGCAACACTGGATCACAACTTTACCTCGAGAATTTTCATAAAAGAACTCTATTCATTACACCGCGTTACGAACCAGCATCAATCGAATGGGGGAAACGTACACAATTGTATTCAGTCGCGCCATTTACCTCTTCTCATCGGAAAAAGCACACACTCGATGCATCCCACCCAATGCCATGCTCTGCTCAGATCAAACGAAACGCTAGTGTGCAACGTAATTGCAACGGTGAAGTGCATTAGAGCAAATTAGTCCTGGAGCTAGCTGCTTCGTTTCGGTTCGCAGAGATCAATACATGCGGAATGGCCGTCGGAAGGGTTGTGCTTCAAATTTTGCACGAAAACTTCCGCGAATATAAAATGAGATCCCGGAACGCTGCCTGCTGCGAGCTGGAATGATCGGGTCCTACGGCATCTAACTCTTGAATAGGATTACCACGAAGCGGCACCGAGCGTAGCCAGCAGGCAACAGAGTTTTGCCGCGGATGAAGTAGTGAGAACTTGTCGCAGGCAGCAGGCTGACAATAGACTACCGTCGGCGTTCGGTTGTGTTGTGGCGTCGTCTTTGCTTTCAACTGGCTTGGCCAGACGATGGAAACTGCTTGCGCTGAGGATGGTACGCTGTTAAGCAATCTAAACGTGTCTGTCCGCTCGTGCCAACCATTGCAGCATATTTACATCATATGAACTTGCGTGGGATTTTCGCTGCAAACACACGATCCAACAACGGAGTTAAGCGTTCCGAAGGCATCGGAAGCGGTTTGCCTTTCCGGAACAAACATGGTTCCCATTAATGGAACTAAATGAAGCTCAACTTTTCAACCCATGTAGGTGGGGTTTTCGCCACCCGCTTTAGTGTAACCCACTGGAAAATACTGACGCGTTTGCGTTCGACAATTTTGGATTAGAAAAAAATTCTTCCAATTGTAGGCTTGATGGTTGCGGGCTTGATGTACATAAATACACAGAAAAAAACCGAAATAGTAGAGAACAAAGATTTAAAACCTGATTATTTCCATCTAGCTATGGAAGTGAACAAATTTCAACCATCGTCGTCAGCTTCGTTAGAGGCTTCATTTCTGCGGTCGGATCAATGTTGTTCCTTTTTTTTTCACCATGAAATGTGAATCCTCCAGCAGCCACGGATGCAGCAACTATGAGAACCATCTGCCAGACGTAATAATCACATCATATCGAAGCAGATCGGAACGAGCGTTCTGGAAGTTGGGGGAAATGGATGCATTCAAGGCTTTTGGTGTGGTTCAGAAGTAGCACATCAAAGCAAGTACGGTGTGGTTCAAATGAGCCACATTCCATCGGTGGTTCAGTTCGTATCGTGGCTGCATGAGTGCCGAGTCTGTTTTGTTCCGGATTGCCGGATCCGTTCCGAAGAGGTGGCTTTTTTTCCGGAATTTGGATAATCTGGTCATTTGACGATGGTCTATTTAGGGTTTTTTTTTCCTACTTTGCCCTGCATAAATTGTACCGGTTCGTTTAGTAGAAGGTAGCATTGGCGTCCGAAAAAGGGAACGCACATTTTCACGCCCCTCCAAATGTCCTCTTCTACCTCATATGCCTTTTCCGGCTCAGTTTCTCCGGCGGCGGGAAGGGCTGTAATCCGAGTGATAATCCGACAATCCGAAATTGTGTACATTCCCCATCCCGATTGCTCCACGGACGCGGAAATGTACCGGACTTTCCACCCGGCGCTCGGACGGACCCTTTCCGTGCTCCACTCGTCGCCTCGCCATGGCACGGACAGTGGACGAGCAACCTTTCAGGTTCGCGTGCGTGGGCTGCATAAATTTGCATAAAATCGATTCACCATCTAATTCAGTGCGCCGTTTGCTCAACCGGTGGAAGGTTGTCTTGGCCCAACGGTCGCTTTCTCGATTGGACGAAAAGGGCCAACCCACCTTCAGAACGGGGGAAAAATATGGAACGTCCGCCCGTGAGCAACGGATAAGCGCCACACAAGGGCGTCAAACGCTGTGCAGCATAAAGCGAGTCACTTGATGGGCTAAATTTTGTCCAAATTCTCGTATTCGTTAGCAACGATCCCGTGTGACCATTTGCCCATTACTTGGAGTTCCCTAGCATTGGCTAGGGAAGCGAACGAAGGATTACAAAGCGGCCACGGGTGAGATTGGGAAAGTCCGGCATGAAAAGACCACACATGAACATGCACCCTTTCGGGTGGTGAAGAATTTCGAATTCATGTATGGACGGTCCAGTTGCCATCAGAATAGAAATTGATATTTTTCTCATTCCAGCTACTACTTCAAGCGGTGCGAATTCGCAGGTCCCTTCTCACAGATAGCAGCATCAGGAGGATCGGGGAAAAAAAAAACAAAACCAACGTAATGTATCCGGTTTGCTTCAGCAAATGGAAACCATCTTTTCTACATATTTTACATCACTGTGAGCCGCTTTTCGCTATAAAAATCATTATAATCTATAAAACGCATATGCTGTGGAGAACTGATTTCTCTGAGCTTGTGAAGAACTGTGAACGAATGGGAAAGCTGCGGTGGGGCGATCGGGGTATTTTTTACATTTTTTGGTACCGTATTCGTGTGGTTGTGGTTCGAGCGTTAGGATTTTCGGGGTTGAATCGAAATGCGCCGATATCAAACGTTCAAATGAATCGGTTTGTGGCAACCACAAAAAAAAGAACCATCCGAACAAAAGATCGAATTCGATTTCCTGATTTCGCAACTGCTGGCGATAACGGCTCGGGAGACGGTAGTGACAAGATGAGACGCATCTTGGTGCCAAAATGCTACAGCGCTTTGATGATGACTTCGGAGTAACCGCTTGGCGCTCAGTTGGTCTGAATGTCGTTAATGTCACTGTAAAGTCGTGTTTTATGAAAGACGTGCGAAAACATCGCAAGAATTCCAGATCGTTTGCAATCAAATGGTGGTTACGGAGTGGCATCCAATCATTTTGAACGGAGGATGCTGGCTATGAGCCTCAGTTAATACTTTTTCGAAAGATGATGAGCTCATGAAATTGCTTCCATCCAGTAGACAAGCCAGCTGACAAAATTGCAGTAATGAAATAAAGTGAAACCATGTGGGCTATTTTTTGAATACAAAGACATTTTAATGCGAGTTAATTTCATTTCCAGAAAATGCTGGAACTTAAGTATTGGAAGCCCGGTTAACCATGCAGTTCCTGTTTGTAGTCCTCAGAATATTCAATGACAAATGACTTACCCCGAGCATAATATAAAATACCACATAACATGTTGTATAGTAACCATCATAGTACATTTTTATACGATCTGAAAACATATTTTTGAATAGAAAATAAACCTTCTCCTTTGATGAATGAGTTTTTGTTCTCCACGAACTATAATCAGTGTAGGTGGATGTTTTTTTGTTTGCGATGAAGATATCCTCTACCGAGGATCCTCGTAAGCGCACGAAAGTTTATAATAGGGATCTACCTTCGACTCGATTGACGCGGGTGTTGATGGGCTAATGTTTGCCAAGAAGGCATGGGAAGGAAGCTTTAACCAACAGATTTGAAAACTTTGCTTGTGTTTCCAGCAGCTTGTTTGGGTTTGTTCGCATATAATCGACTATCAATAGCAGTTATGTCGGTAGCATTTCCATCCTCGATTCTGCGAAGAAAACTAACAATTAAAATCAACATCTACTGCATTACGGGATTATCAACCTTGCATCGTATGTTAAATTTCAAACAAATGGAAATTTCATGTCGGGAACAGCAGTTGACGACATCAGCGTCAACCCAACAATCTCCAAATCAGATGTCAGTTAAAAGTTCTCTCAACTGAGGCTAACAAATTTGACACTTTCCTGACACGGAGAAATGCGAAAATAAATGCTAACGGGTCCATCGCTGACCCTCCTCGAAACATATTGTAGTGCTTCACTTTTCAACCATGCCTTTTAGACAAAATGGAGTGAGGATTAGAAAAAGATTATTTTTTTTCATAGCAACAAACAATGTGGGCTCGACAGACGTATAGAGGTGGTTGCAAAATGTCATCGTTTGGATAAAAAAAAAAACAAACTCCTCCCAAACCACCACCTATAGGAAAAAGGCAATGGCGGACCTGTCCGAATCAACCCGATAATGCCCCGCCGGTGACGGTGGGTCGACCAAACGGTCGGTTATTTTGCAATAAATTTTCACTTCATCTAAATGGTAATGAGCCGACAGCTGGTGCTCCTGCTGCCGCTGATGGCTAACGTTCCAAGCGTTGACTCTGACAAGGCAGTGGATTTGGCAAATGTGTCACAAAACGTGTGACAAGTAGTGGCAGGCTGAAGCTGGATGAAATGCGGGTCGTGGAATTTCCGGGAAGGATCAGAAAAAAAATAACATCAATAAATTATTGCAAAGAAGATTTCATATTGAGCGACTCTATCCGTTCATTCACAGCCGACATGCGGGTAGGAATTCTAAATGCAAATTTCAAACAATCCTACCCATGCTACGGCGTGCGATGGTAGTGGTGGTGGTGAAAAACAAACAGGAAGCGCAAAATTCGATCAAACTACGTTTGTATTTGTTACCGGTTGGATGGCGCTCCTGGCCAATGCTGATTGTGGAAAATAAATTAACCACAAAATAGAAACTGTACTTCCTAGCACCATCCTCCCGGAACGTGGCCACGCGGCCTCATCGCGATTGGTTTTTGTCCGATTGCGTGCACTCCTTTCCAAATTCTGCTCTGCCAGGGGGGTGGAAAACAAATTGTGTGCTTTTGCGGCGTCGCGTAACTCGATTCAACGCGCTTTGGTTTGAATTATCATCCGAAAAGTGACAAAACCCCGGACTGCCGAAATGAAAAAAGGAACTTTTTCTCCTCCCGCAAACCGCAAAGCATTTCGCAGCAACGGCGGCAAGGCGGTGAAATCCGGGGGTGAGATTTTCTTTTTTTAAATTTCCTTCCACTTGCTAATTTCGCACGAAAGCTATACAAACACGTCCGTCGAGGCTATTCGTTGGTGTGCGCCGTGCTGACCACGTCCTGGTGCCTGAACCAGCCGACAAATGGTGGTGCTGGTGCGGACTGTGAATTGAAAATTTAATTAATGCATCATAATTCAACCTCACCCATTCCGGTGGCCCGAAAGCGTGAGCGGAATAGCCGGTCGGTTAAATTTACACCGAGCTTTTGACTTTTGACTGCGAGGTGTTGTGTTCGGTGCAAGTGACCGGACGGACGGATGACCGACTATTCCGGCATTTGCAGTGCTGTGTGTCGCAGCGAACCGGGGTGTCGTTAAATACAAACCAACCGAGCAGCTTGGCGGTACGATGAAAATAAAGGCTACCGCAACGTGTAGCTTTGCGGTTGGCCCTTGTTGTTTAAACCCCGGCAAACCTCAGAGGCTGCATGTAGCCAGAGGGAGCCTTGGCTGGCGGTTGCCGGAAAACAGTAAAGTCGTCCGCATTTAACGAACCGCGGAAACGAATGTTGACTCGGTGGCCATGCCGGAGTTCCGGTCACACCGACCGGGACCTTGCCGAGGCAGGACATCATTTGAAATGCGCGTGAAAATCAGTTTCCGTGTATCTTCAGCCCCGGCGGTTCTTTTGTCCTGCAGTGACCTGTTTCGCTGTACTCTAGTCCAGCGTACAAACTACCGCTTTGTGACTCGCAGCATCTGGACGATGCCTTGTTTGGGTAAGACCATTGTTTGCTTAGATTACGACCTCGAAACACTCAAGAAACGGTCGAACAGGGATAGTGCAAACATTTTGCCAGGACTAGTAACGGCCCTCCTGAAAGTTTGTTTGCCCCCTATAGGACATTCCCCATGTTTCGTAAGGAAAGCGTTAGGTTGTGGTTTTTATGCTTTACACCTGGTCCACGCCCATAAGCCTCTCAGGGTAGGGCCGTAGGAACACCAACATCTTCATGCAATCAACGATTGGGGTTTTGTTTTTGTTCCTTCCTCAGTCTTTTATTTTGTCCAGGTCACCTTTCTTCCTTTGCACGAGACGTAGGCTCATCTGTTTCACAATAAGCCGATTAATTTCTGTCATTCATATCAAAAGAAAACTGGGAACAAAGTGCGTCACCATGATCGCTGTAAGGACCGCTTATCGCAGCGCAATTTCACGGTCCTTAGGGATTTTCGGTTTTGTTTTGACGCAGCCGTCAGCGCTTGTTTGTAGAAACAGAGCCGCGTTACATTGGCCAAGCCCTAGCACGATTATCCTAGCACCGGAAGCGACAAGCCGTATCGATGCGCAACGATCCTCGAGGGACCCCGCGGTTAGTTACTCTTCACCAGTACCCATCTCGTTGGCGTACTGTTTGGAAGCTTTAACGAGCAGGTCCTTCATCGTGTTGGTTCGGGCAGCCGCAAGCTATGTCATCTTCGCAGGGACTGATCGTTTCTCCTTCAATTTATCACTGGCCTTCCCTTCGACGCCCGGAAGCCGATCGGAATGCACGTGATTTGCCTTTAGCGTTGAGTGACGGACGAGAACGGCCCTCTTAAACGGGATTTTCTTCACGTCCCATCGTGGTTGTACTGTGCGCTTCCTTGTGCCACGGTGGACGAAACCGTTCGGAATTCGCTTTAGAATCCAGATTCGCCTTTCGAGTCCTTTTTTCCGGCATCGCCCGAAACCGTTCCAGCTAGGGTCATAAATCTTGAGCTAATCTCTTCGGAAAACACTTTCCACCGGGTCGAAACGGTTCGGGTGCGTGCTTTGCATAAATCATAGCTTCCATCGGCACGGAACGTTTAGAATCCGGGGGTCAAATGCCATCGCGAAGTGTGTCACCTGTCCATGGCTTAAAATGGTGGCTGTCACCCGAACCACAATGCACCATTTAAAGAGGAAAACGTTGAACAAACCAAGGAGTTCACTAACGACGCCAGTGGTTGTTTCACGACTTTTTGCGAACCGCCTGGTGGCTACGGCGCCTTTCTTTTGAACGACGCGTGAAGAAACGAAACATGCGCCTGGATGTGAACGACAATTTTGACAGCAATAATCGCTAGCTGTCCGTGGAAATGGATATCGAATTTTGAAATATTGAGTTTAATGGGAAATAATTGTATTTAAAAGAATCTGCTGCTATGAGTTATTGCTTTTCGATTGGCACGTTTGGTAATAATAGAAAAACTGAGAAGTTCTTCTTTTTTAACCTATGGGATGTTTTGAAATCATCAGAGCACCTTTATGGAGAGGATTTAAAAATAACACTCGCAAAATGATTAAAAAATCATCCAGATTCGCTAAGCAATTTTGGTGTTCGAATTTTATCTCTATTTTGATATTTCATTTTTCTGCAACAATACCCCAAAATCAGTGAATAGCATCATAAATTGTCCATTATGTGTGTTTTTAACTTCTCTTCCTAAAACCTTCTTCAATAAAAGAAAGTACGGTTTGTTTCCGGCGGGGGAAGCTAGGCTCACTTTTGTTACAATTTTAATCTGAATTATCACAAAGGATGTCCCATAATTGAATTTCGAACGGTATTTACAAGACTTCCACACTCCATTGAATCTAAAGTACATTCGTTTCCCTCAAAACGACGGTTCAGGTTCTACTTTTCTTAACGAGATTTTTTTACAATTGCTTACACCTGAACAATCCGAGTCGATGTTTCGTAATGAAGCAGATAAACGTAGCTCCGGAGCGGTCAGCAAGGAAGTTTGTTCTTAAACATTTCACACTGGCGTTGATCGCCTCTACAAGAGGCGTGTTTTAGGCCCAGAAGTGGCTGAATTGTTACTCAACCTTTTACATTTCTTATTTCCTCCTTCGAGGAATGTTTGTTAGTCGTCCTTTATTTGTTCGCTCGCTTCGTTCCTGGCGGACCGAGTAAAATTCAATTTCCGATTTAAGAGTACCCGAACAAGGATGCAGCACGGAATCGGCATTCCGTTACGGTTTTCCAAAAACCGTGGGTGGTTTCCTTCATTCAGCAAAGTTTAGCGTCACTGCCGCCACCTCCTTGTACCCTGCAATCCGTTCTCTAATCGAAATTGGTTGCGTTTGGTGAACAGGTGTTCCGAACATCCGAAACAAAAACCCAACCAGTCACATTAATGCGCAGTGGAACAAACACGCTTTATGCTCCATTTGCAAGTCACACAATTTTCCAAAAAACAACCATTCAGAGACTTTTGGTTGATTTTCGAAATTAAAATAACTCGCGAAGCAAGTGAAGTGCAATGGAAAACGAACCAACTGAAAAAATAAGCTAAACAAGCTTGTTTAAGCCCTGCCACGCTTGGTAGAAAATTTCACCGTTGATTGATTCTTTGTGAACAATATTGAATTACAATGCCCCATTGAAGCAAGTGTCCAAAAATTGACTTAAACAAAGCAAGGAGAAAAAGAAAAGGAATATTCGATCCCGTTTCCGTCAAAAATCAATTTCAACGATTAGATACTTCCTATTGAAATCAGCGAGCAAACAAAGCCAGGCAGCAAAGCACAATGCACTCAGGTGATGTACAAAGCATCAATGAACATCATTAAAATGTTGGACGGTAACAGTTGAGTAAAATTCATTGTTTCATTTAGAATTTCGAATTATGTGAGTACACATATTCATATAATTGTTTTAAATGTTGGGGAGCTTTTTATTGCTATCGAATGGACATATTCGTTTCTTATTTATGTTCATGAATATGCTCCAATAACTAATGGAGGCGCCTGGTCTTTTACGAATGGAATGGATTTCACCAGCAACTGATTTCCAAAAGGCACTTTATTCAGCTCAGAGGCATCAATATTTTACAACAATAAAAATCCGGAATCGGATTATGTAAGAGCATTGGGCTCTGTTGATAAAACATAAATATTTTCGGTAAACTGCAAAAAATGATTTTTCATCTGGTAGACATGTGTGCTAGTGTTTTGTTTTTGCTTTGCTAGAGGAACCAGAAGGCGCTTAAGAAGATGATGCTTCTGAGAACTTATGTATCACTACGCCTCTGGTGTTCAAAATTGGATTGAAAAACAGGAAATTCCACGGTTTCCTGTTTAGCGAATAGGCAAGATGGATGCCTTCCGCCAGATCAGAGCTTCGTACGACTGAATAGCATATCACCGCGTTATATTTCTTGATGGGGTTTTTTTACTTTTCTTCCTTTTCAAAGTCCCTTTCTAGTTATTGGCGATGCGTTACGCTTAGGTACAGGGAATATTTTGAATTCTTAAAACCAGAAATCCCTTGTTAGCTAGCTACTTTTCATTTTTATAAGAGTGTTGCTCTACTTTCTGACACACGTGTGTGCGGAAATCAGTTCCACGGACCTGCGGGCTGAATCTGCATGAAAAGCAGAATTTTGTTGCAGGCGAAAGTGGTTGCTGGAACAGTTTCACACTCAAGCAAGAGATGCTCCAACAAGCGTTGGAGATCGCAGCACCATTACCGTACGGTGATTAAGTCATGGGAACGATTCACTGCTCGCAGTGGACGCTCGTTGTTGTAGAAAATGGAATGAAAAGAATCTTTCCCTTGCATCGCACTTCATTGCTGGGCGTGAAGGGAATGGGAAATTTATAGCCCATTTTATACCGTGGTTGCAACTTAATAACCGCTATAAAGTGAATTGCTAGTTGCAGTGCAACGGCAGCAGAAACGGATGGACAGAGAGCGCTGCAATCTCCTACAGCTAGTGCTTGAGTGGAGCACACTGAGCCTCATGTTGGGCGCGGCGTTTTCCTGCCGAAGCGCAATTTCAATTCGCCAGATGGATGACTTAATGTCAGAGAGCGGCAATCAATCCTGAACCCCCCCCCGAAGGTACCGGCTGGGCTAAAACCGTGAAAGGATTAAATGAATCCCGCTGTTCATTTCTTCCACATGCCACAGCTTGCAGTATCTCCAGTTAATATTGTGCTTCCACTTCCACCACCCTGAACCTACGTCCCAGTGATGCCGAGTTAACCTACTGACAGATTTCAAGATTAGTCTGTTTCCAACCGCTGACGTTAGGATTTTCCCAAACCATTACAAAGCTGCCCCACAAACAGCACAAGTCGCTGGCAAAAACAAGATTCATCAAGAGCATCATTAGAATCCACTTGGTTTTAGGCCAAATAAGAGTATTTTTAGCGGATGCCAAAGGCACCATTTAATCAATGTAACAGGTAAGTAATTGAAACGAAGCCTCAGGCAGAGTTTTGGACCACTCCTCGCGGAAGGGGTAAAATATGTTGGAATTGAAGTGAGGAGCACAGTCGTTATTGTCATTAAGCAAACAAACACTGTGGAGTCATCCGTGATTGCTCAAGGGGAAGAGTTGTTTAGCAAAGCATTTAATGTTGTATCCATTTAAACATACCTCGGAAAATCTCTTTCGAAAAACATTCCGATGGGCAATTTTTCATTCCAAGCAAATATTTCAAGACGGGTGCTTAACGGGTGCTCATCGTTATAAAGATTGGCGCTGCAAACCGAATGATGAATACATTTTCCAAGGAAGAGTAATTTTCACTCCCTTTGCAAAAACGATATTTTTAGAATTTCACTCTTACTCCAAAGAGCTAGCCGTTCACGTTGTTTTGTGTTATTACAATATATCAGGCGCATGCTTATCTTTCTAGAGATGTTTTGCTTTCAATTAAAGTACAATCAATTTTAAGGTAAATGATGAATGATACTTTCTCATTAAAAATTCTACACGACATGGCATTCAACAATAAAAAATATATTTTTTCTAGCTTGTTTTGCACCTGTGTTTTATACCCGGTATTTTATGTTTTTGGGTCACTTGAAATTTTCCGGAACATTCCCAAGGCTAGCGACGTGCAATGAAGCATAACATCAACATCGATGGAAGACAGCATGGCGATTGGAATGTGTAATGTAAATTCGAACATCGCAACCCGTGGTTTCCAATTTTGCCAAAACGTATCGCAATCGGCCACCATCAATACGAAAACTGTCATGCTTGCTCCCGTTTTTCGACTGTAGATAAAACCTATGATAAAACAATGACGTTTGTGGTTTTGGAATGTCGCTTGTCTATGAATCGTTTGCGCGCCGACGGCTAGAATGGTTTGCGAGGACGGACAATTTGGTAATCCTCACCTACGGGCGAGACTCAAAGCGATCGAAGTGATGTGCATTCAAAAGTTGAAAAAAAAAAACAAAACTAGACAAAATAAACAGTTTCATGGAAAAACCTTCCCGAAGGCACGAATCCGTAAATCAACAACATTCCGCTTTTTCAATGTGTTGTATGTGTGTGCGTGTTTTTTTTTTCTCCAAACAAAATTGCAAGTAGTGCTTGTTTCGAACACAAATTGATGGTAGGTGTGGTTATGGGGAGCTATTGAAGACGAGCAAAAATATCGATCGGCTTAACAGCTATTTAATTCACATCCGTTCGCAGGAGCGAACTTTTGTCTGAGTATTGAATGGTGTTAAAAATCGCTCAAATTCATCTACATACAGTTTAGCGTGGAAGTTTTCCACTGATACTAAGCCAAGCTGATACACTTTCCAGCTGGTGTTGGATCGAAAGACGACCCTGTTGTGAGGCTACTAGTAAGAACTAGTTCACTCGCTGGGCACGTGAAATTCATGAACATGTTCGCTCCTGCACGTCAGGTTCTGGATTGGGTTTAATCTTTCAACAAAACGATAAAACGGTGGTACCGTCCCTGGAAATCTTCGTACTAGAAGTTCTTGAACAAATTGATTCAAAACAATCACAAAATGGAGCTACACAGTTGCTGTCGGTCTTCTCGACGTAGGAAAGGGTCTGCACAGGTGCTCATGAGGTGGGATGCATGTGGATTGTCCCATGCGCTAGCAAATTTTCACCACGATCTTCAACGTGGCGCACAGCACAATGAATCGAAGCTCATCCCACTCCTTAGACGCGCGACGGATGCGGAAGAGAGAGACAGAGCCACAAGTGTGTCAGTTCCCATTATGGCATGACATGTGTGGTTTCTCTGAAGTGGTGTACGATTTCGACAACCTTTTTCCGAGGCCGGAAATAGACACGGTTCGCATTACCATGCTTCTGAGCGTCTCCTGTTATACTGAAAAGAACAAAACATTTTCGAAACACTCGAAGCAGCAGCTGAGCAACTTCAGGCATTTTCTATCACAAGAATGCAGATTCCTTACCGAAAAGGGATCCTCTGCTTTAGTAAGCGAACGAAGGAAAGCGAAAACGGTGCGCAAGCGTTGAATCAGCAGATTGTCTGTGAAACGCTAGACGTCGCTTACGGTACGTGGATCCAATTCTATTGGATTGTTTTGACAAAGACGGAGCAGTTATTTTTAAAACTTGATTCGAAGAAATACGAATGTATGATATTCTATTGTGGAATAGATCTAAGGATTAATAAAGAGAGGTCGATTTTAAGATTCGATTGTTTGTGACTAACGATTCTATTTAGCATACTAAAATATAATATATGCATTTTTTCTTAATAAATACAAATTAATGCATTTTGATCAGCAAATCTGAGGGTCTTCTAGTTTCTAGAAATCAAAGCAATGAAACTTTAAATTTGATTCAAAAATGAAACACCATTCTCGAACAAACCACATCAGTTTTCTGAGAACATTCACGAACGCTACTTGAGTAACGCATTGGCATCATGGCGGCTTTTGAGGATGCTTGCAATGAGAATGCACAAATATCAAAAGCAATCATATCGTAATTACTTCGCTCCAACATCAAAAGGATGGAAGGTCCCCAATGTGATCTTAACATGGGTACCCGACTCACGAAAGCTTTCCCATGAGATGCAATCTTCCATCGGAGAACCACCGGTGAACGGAAGTATTTCCGGGATCCAGTAACCCTGCCATGGTTTAAAAAAAGTCATCGATTGCCTTTTCGAAATGGGAAGGGGTGGTAGAAGCCATACACTGGAGCTATGCACATCCCAGGTTTTCCTTGGTAACCTGGTGCAAATATTGTGTTATCAATAACGGGCAACAGCGTCAACGGCGTGAAATGCGAACTGAAGAATGCCGAGACGAGAATGAGTAAAACAAATATCTGCCCTCGGCTCGGATGTATACGGCCGTATAAATTGTGTTCTGATGAATGGAATTGTCTCGTTTTGGAAATAAACCCCTCGGAACCGGGTCCATGCCCGATTCCGGCATCCGGGCTTTCCGGTGCGTGTGAGCGTGCGAGCCGGTCACCGCGTGTCTCGATGTACGGAGGCAGTTGCGTCGCAAGACACAAATCACCCATCTTCCTGGTAGCTGAAGCTAAGAATAAAAGAGCATGGATTGAAACAAGTCACCGGAGGCGTAGCAGTAGCTTACCCGTACATTCCCTTTCACTGCACGAGCGTGAGGGCGCAGTGAACGGAGGTCCGGGAAAGGACCTACTGCGGACGGAAGGAGCTACGATTGTTCTTTGGAAAACTCTTTTTCCATCCTTTCCGTTCCACGGTGAGTTGATTTGAAAAGACAATCATCCAACCCGGCCTACCGGAGATGATATTTGATGACGCCTTTGTATGTATGTCTGTATCTTTTCCATTCGTTCTCGGCACAAGGAAAAGGAAACCAAGGGTAGAGCAAAGGATTGGTTTCCTTTTGGTGGCCAACGTTGGCCGTAAGCTGCTCAAAGATAGACACTGCCAGCTACGGGACCAAGCGCACGAGGAGTCTTTAGAAAATGGATTTGTTAATGTAAGTGCCTCCGCCGGATGGTACCAGTTGGGCGTGTTCGGGCTGTGAATGTCAAGGTAATTGAAAGAAAAAAGGAATAGAAGGCAGAAGGAAAAATCGGCCACCGTTCACAACGGGCCTACTCCCAACAATAAAACATTTTCTTTTTCTTAAGCCTTGAAGGATGTCGGGTTGATCATTTTGTTTTGCCCATTTGTCATTGTTTCCTTTTCCGCTCTCGCAGTGTGCTCAGCTTCTAATTTTCACAAAAAGCACCAAAATGGCCTTTGTAGTTCAAGACTTCCACACAAACACACTTTTTTTTTACTCATTTTATGTATCTTCTATCCCCTTCTTTCCCGCACCAGGAGCTGTTTCAGTTCGTTTTTCATTTCTTCACACTTTTCCATCTGCCGGGTGGACATCCTGCGATGGGTTAGTGTTTGATACAAGCTTCAATAGCTTGTTATACCATTCCTTCCGTTTAGCTTTCATCTCATGCGCAAAGTATGATGCTTGGAAGACATAAAGAGAAGCGTAAGCTGCAGCGATAGGAATACACAAAGAGTGAGAGAGGCTGGGAAAGGTCATCCAAGGGTTTTTGTTTGACATCATGGAACTTTTAGTGGGCAACCACGGGCCAATGATATCCCGAGAGTGGGAGGGGCGGGGGCAGTGCGGGCACACACTAATGGATGCCGCACATTTGTACTTTCGAGCTGGCCCTAATGCAGTGAAATTAGTACCGATCTCACATTATCCGGTTGCGTATTTGTTTGTGCTGTTAAGCCATTAATGGGTGCAGCGGAAAACAATGGCAGGACAGGAGCCGGCTAATGCCGCACTAGTACAAGAGGAGGAATTATTTGTTGCTGGACTGAAAGAAAAGGGTCGAACAAGAAACAAGAAGCACCTGTAATTCCTTCTTCTAGTGGCAAGAGATCACTGGATGGTCGGAATAAAAACAAGCCAACGGTAATCGGACTCATCATGGTGCCGATGGCAAGCAGTGGGAGGGAATCGTTCTACGGTGCGTCGACTTTACTCGAAGGCTATAACGATCAGCACTAATGGTAGAAGAAAGAAAAACCAAAACCCTTGAAAGGAACGTAAAACACAAATGAAACGTAAGAGCTTGTTAACGTTGAGATGATCCCGAACCAGGATCAGAGTGCAGTTATTCCAATCATCGAAATCCACCCAAGAGCGCTCAAAAGGGATAAGAACAACCCTTACATTGACTCATGAGCACAATGCTCATGAGTGAAGCAAACCGGGACGAGGAAGATAATACCGTGAACTGACCGTACACGAACTCGAAATAGGAGCCATGGACCAACGAGGGTAATGTACTTTCCGAAGGGTGGGGGAAGGGGTACTACAAGCCAGTCTGCTGGACTTGCCGTGGGTTGAAAAGGTTGAACAGAGCATCAACCGTTTAGCCGCCACTAATTACAACCCGTATCGGGAGCGTTTGAAACGAATCCTATGCTCGACCTCCATCATGCAGGAGTAAAATATGTAATTGGCAAAGTTTTGTAGGGCATATTCGTGCAGTTTTATTATTCCAAGAAGGTGCGTTGTGGACTGATCGAGCCGTTAACTGTCCGACCAACCCAGCCGCTCAGCAGAAGAAAAAAAAACCTCGTTCGTAACTGCTTTCCATAATGAAACACATCACATGAATACGGCAAGAATGGTGTGCGGGTCCGATAATGCCTCACGGTGGTGTACCAATATGCAAATGATATTCCGGAGGGTGCTGATTGGTAAAGCTTCACCACATAATGCTCCTGCACTGAAGCGTGTGCGGCAACCACCGGCAACACCATTACCGTGCCCGAATGCCGCCGCCTTGAGTAAACCGGCTAATGCGGTATTGAAAAGAAACAATATTCCCCAGGGAGCAACGGGAAAGCAATTTCAACCATCAAAACAACCCGGGACGATGTCGCGATTGGCAGGTTCATTGCTGCTGGGTTCTTTGCGATTGGCGTGCCCTGCTCCCCCGCACGACCCCTTGTGGGCAACTTTCGCCCGGTTATCATCGCATCTCGTTACAATCGAAATCGGTTGCATAATTAATGCGGGGCTTCCATTTCGGCGATTACGATCATTTTGGCAGGCGTAATTTGAATTTTACACCCTTTCATATTTGTGTTACACGTACACGCGTGGAGTTGAGGAATGGAGCACCGAGGGGACTTAAATTTCCAATTACGGGCTGTTCAAACACGCCGTCAACGGTGGGCCTTAGCGCCGCTGCACCAGTTTGCCGATGCCACTGCTCCTCGGTGTGAACCCAAAGCTTAGGTTTAGAATTTCAATGACAGCTGTCAGATGAACTCCCCGTGAAACAATGGTGCGTTGGGTTGTGCTAGCAACTTCTCCCCGATGCTGGCCATGGCAGCTTTGCTCGGGTGTTGCTCCAGGTGAAGTGAGGCTTGTGAAGGCGCGTATGTGTCCGTTGTCACTGGAGCGCTGATAATGTGCGCCCACTGTTCTAGCGGAGGCTTGAGCCTTTCCAGGCGTGTAATGTAATAAAATATTCACCATTGAGTAATAATGATAATAAGAGATTAGGTAAATTGCGCTCAATGCGTCTGTAGCCATCTTGAGACGGTGTGCTACTGAAGCGCTTACATAAGGACGTGAGCAGAAAGGAGTGTTTCTGTGGTGCACCAATGCTACGAGAACGTTGAACCGAGCGAACGTGTCATCGGATGCCAGTTGTCAGGACATGTGCCACAAACGGAAGTGTGGTCCTATTTCAAAGACAACTATGCTCTATCCTGCGAACGACGTCCGTGCGGGTGCACAAACGTCTCATGTGTCAGAGGGAACGGAACGGAAGGTTTGGAACCTTGTGATAGGTTCGTAACAAATTGTTTACCGTCACCCCCCGGCGTCAGTCGTTCAGCCGGAAAGGCTCACATCAGCCGGGTGGGCGGGGATGCCATTGTACGAGCCGTAAGTACTGAGCTGAAATGACAGGGAGCGTAACGGGAGCCCGCCCAGGTCCGGCCCGGGGTTACAAACGATGACACCACGACACCATGACCCTCGGGGGCAGTCTGGGGATCTTTCGGCACACATTGCGTCTCGGAGAAAACACTGGATGGCCACACAATCGTACCTTAGCTGCCGGTGCTAGATGCCACTTCCGGCCAAGTCCGTTCGCTGTAGTTTTAACGTCTTCACCACCGACGTCGTTCGAAGCGTTCGTGAGCCACAGCCCGCAGGCAGTGACATTATCATAAACATAATAACAAATCTCCCGCAAACGATCGCTCGGCTTCCTTTTCAGGCTGGACGCTGGACGCTTGGCCGCTCGAAAGCAGTTGCCTCGAAATTCATCCAACGTCCGACCGGACAGCGATGCATGGTGAGAATAAATTACCGATTTTCCACCCCAAGAAAAAAAAAAACCCATTCCTCGAGCGAGCCAGACTGAGTCAGGCTCGAGTTGGACAAACACCAAACGTAGGGGTGACGTTGGGAGAAGAGTGACGGCAATTTCCCACGGCACGTACGAGCGAGTACCCCTTCCCCCGTTTCCCATGCTCCCGCAGCTGACCCTCGACGCCAATCGACGGGCGCATGAAAGGAGCCGGTTTTTCATGAGCGAAATTTTAATTAGTCCCGACCCGGCATTTCATTTCGTTTCGATTTGGACGCCGGAAAATCCGCTCACCCTCAGCAGCGGCCATGCCCACTCCAGTCTCCAGACCAGCGTTTCACAAATAGCACGGCCCCAAAATAAACGAACCGAACGGAAGCAGGTTGCACGGCGCTCGCTCCCGTGGCGGATGCCGACGAGCGGATCGAATGAATGAAGGCTGAAAAATAAATTACCGTCGAAGGAAACGCGGAAACCGTTGGCCGGAAAATATTGTGTCCCTTTTTTTTTTTGCTTGTTTTGTTTCTGCTGCTCAACATCCAACAAATATTTTCTTCATCACATTCGCCTGTGCTTATGGTTTCATCCATTAAGGGAGAGGAATTCTGCTCAATTTTCCACAGCACTCATCTCCACCGAATGCTCCCTTTCCCCCTGAATCCCCCAGTCCGTTCTACGGTGCGTGACCCATTAGGACTCCGATGAAAGGAAGGCATACATGTGTGCACGCGTCCCTATGTGTGCGATATCGATGCGAGGCAACCGTTGGCGATAAATTATGAAATAAGGATAATGGCTACACCAGGGCAAACAATTCTGAACCCTTACTCGGAGTCCGTTGACTTTTTGGCAGTTGCCGAAAAGTGTGCATGTAAGTTTGTGTCGTTTGTTATTTTTATGATCGTTATTTAACATACTGAGGATTAATATTGCTTCCTTTCCGTTTTCGGCAATCCAGTTGTCATTTGTATCGGCACCATGGTGCTCCCTCGCCTTCGTTGCTTGTTGCCGACCGGAGATCTTTCCCCAATTTCTTCGTGTGCGTGTCTTCCTTTCCCACCAGCATCACTTCGGTCATCAATCGCGCGTGCCGACTGGAAGGGCGAGTATCCGACGGCGACAATCGTCGGGTCGTGAAACGGGGAGTGGAAAGGAACGTCGACAAATTGGCCAAAGAATACGACACTTGCCACTGGGCAGCTGTCGGTTGTTCCGTTGTTCCTCTGCACGGTAGAAAAAGGACGATACTTGATTGCACCTCGAGGGATAACGTACGGTGCTTCGGTTTGTTTGAAAAGTTCCTTACCACATACCGGGAGCTGGTGAGATTGAGGTTGTCTGTTGCAGAAAATATGAGCAAATGGAGCTGAGGATGGAGCTCCACCTGATGAAAAAGCTATTCGTTGTGCTGAGTACGTAACATATTTGTTCTTGGAATTTTTTTTCTCATTTGCTTCGTCCATCACCTCTAACTGACTTTCCAATCCCATACAATTCCACGGCACAGAGTGCCCGCGAGTGTTGTTTGCTGCAGCATCGGTTTTCTTCAAACGAACGAGCGACCATTCATCATGCGAGAAAAAGTTGTGCTTTTTATTTCGCCTTCATTTTTCTTCGCTTTACTTTTTTTTTCATTCGCTTTTATTCTTTTTCCTAACCTTACCACGGTTCGAACTCAATTCCATTTTGCAAAACCTTACTGGCCCAGCGTCACCTCTTTCTATTTCCATTTTTGTTTCTTCTTCGTCTTATCCTTCCAGCTCTCACTGTTTTTTTTCCACTGTTTGTCTGTCGCTCACCGGAACAAAGAAATAAACAGGCGGTGAATTTTTTCTCTTGACGAAACCCGCAAAAGCTACTCCTAGCGAACGTGGACGGAAGAAAAAGTTAAATAATGGGGAGGAACAGCGGAGATGAAATTTCGTCATTTCCGTTCAACGTTATTTTTTCACGATTTTTTTGCCGTTTTTTTTGTGAGTACAAGACTTTTTCGGTGATTGATATTTAAGCTGCCTGCTACAAAGCCGAACGACCGGTACCGAAAGTGGAAGCTGCATTAAGCATTGAAACGAGCAACGGAAGGATGCTGCGATAAAGAATAGTTTGCCAGGCAGAGTTCCCTCCGGGAGGATTGCTCCATGCGCCTGGTCTGGCTCCCCTTTTTGATCCCCGTGTTTTATACAGGGTGGTGCAAGACGCTCGCCCCAACTGCTAAAAATGAACGGCATTGAAAGCGTGCAAAATTTCAATGCCCAACTGTACGATGCAGCGTGGGTTTTTCGGCCGTCGACCGCTGTTCATGATAGTTTAATGTTACTGCGATTTCCTTTTACTCCCCCATTTCGTCCCACGTGGGTGGACAAAACCAAATGAGCAATGACGGATAAAGTTTGTGCAAATCCGTCATCCGTCGACATCCGACGCAGCAGGTTTTATAGATGACCGATGAAATATTCATAGCTCGGAGCCGGGTTGGCGTACAGGGTATGTAGATAGTAATTTCGCTTTGTTTTTTCTCATTTTTTGCTTCATTTCGTCTCGATTCATCGCTTGGTTTTTGCTCCATGGTAGTCAAACTAATTCAAATCGGGGGATATTTCGCCCATCATCTCGAAACAAGACCCACCGAAAAATGGTTTCGCCCGGAGTGCTTGGTAGACAAAAAACTTGAGCTTTTTGCATCATCGAAAGCGAACCGTCCGCTTATAATTATTTTCTACCCAGCCCTTCTGCCGCCCTTTAGGTGAGCCCCGGCAGCCTACGATATGATGTGATATTCACGGCCCTTCTAAGACGAGGTCATGGGTTGATCGGGTAGGAATTTTCTCCTTTCCCTCATTCCGGCTTCCGGCAGGCGCACGGACGTGTTAAAAGACGAATGGATTCAATTACACTCGGTGCGCGTTAAATCGGATCTCTTTTCCAATTTCGATTGAAATTTGGCCCGAAGGGAAGTCACGTAGCGGGTTCACGATGAATCTCCTTTTTTTTTTTGCATGTCAATTAGCCTACAAAAGGACCAAAGGAGGCGCCTGCGGTGTACTGGCAGGAGTGGCAGTGGAAGTTAATTTAAAAATGCTGCAAGCCACGCTGTGTTGGCATTTGTCATAATGTTGAGGATGTGCTGTCACGCATTGAATTACAAAAATATCGCATGGATTATTTGGAAAGCTGCTCGCTCGGTGATACTATCCTCGCTTTAGGTGATTCAAGATTCTATAGAAAGCGTATTTTTCCCTTGTTGATCTTGCCTCGCTATGGAATGCGACCGTTTTTATAGGTGATCATGACAACAACAAAAAATATGCTTAATAAAGAAATAAAAATAGATTAAACTGAAGATGCCTTGTGTATGAGAAAAGAAGCCGTGTATTGAAACATTCGTTCTGTTATAAATGTATCTCCTTTCGGAATTTGAAATGTTCGCTCTGATTCAAGAAGTTTTACATTGATTATACAGGAAATGGAATGGAGTTTACAAAACAAATGTTTTGAAGAATAAAGAAATGGTTCTTAACTCTTAACCTACAAAAAATGTGATGCATTAAAGACAACGTTTCCGTTCGCCCCGACGTCATGTATGGCTGCTATGTCTGAATTAAATGAGAGTTTCTTAACGGCTGATATAAATGATAATTTATTCACACATTTGTCATCTGCATGAAGTAATAGTCATGTTTACCATCATTGAATTAGCCTTTTACTCTTACAGAATCGATTGCCCTCAACACACTGCGGGAAGTCAGTGTCGGAAGGAAATGCTTTTGATTAATACATTCATTTCCTCGCGAGCGTTTCTAGGAGGAAGCATATTAAATGTAAAGGAAGAAAATTGGTTTCCTTTTCAAGATTGTTTTTACCCATTCCACGAAGGAATGCATAACGAAAGCTAAATGATGTCGCGAATGCGCAACGTTCAACCTAGTCATCCTCCGTAAGGTTGTCTTGCGGAAAAAAGTGGTTACCCTCACTTTCACCCCTGGAAGTCGCTGTCAACTTCTGCCACTTGGGATCTTTTGGCCGATCAGATGAGATGATTCATGGAGTTCGTTTTCCTGGTTTGTGTCTCGTAACATTTCTTTGCCTTGGTATTTCTGCTATGTTTTCCGGCGGACAGTCCGTATCATTTTTCTTTTGTAATACTAACACAACCATTTTTGCGACCCTGCAGAAGGATTTACGGAGCTGCCAAAAAGGGTACTGTTGGAAGGCAAAACCAGCACCCTACGGTGGGCCTCACCGAAGGAAACTGAACCCGCCTTCACCACTACAATGAGCATTACACGAATGATCCCTGTTCGAACCGACAGTGCGGTAAAAGGGGCTGAGAAGTTTGCCCTGAATTTATGATAGGATTATTCTTCAGTAAGATAATGTCTGTAAGCACCTGGATAATTTTTATAAATTGCTATCGATTCGTTTGCGGGAGGCTCCCAGGCTTACGGACCAGCCTGACCCAATCGCCTCCATGTGCCAAAGAACTTGTGGGTGTGTGCTTGAGTAAAGGTGTTTCCGAAAGTGCGAAGAAGGTTTTCAGGGTAGGCTCTATCCGTGTAGCCCATATGGAAAGCTTGAGCCGATTGCGGGCGAACATGAATCAAGTTAATGGCGGTTTTTGGGATGTTTTTAACTGCTCGAGCTAGTATCGGTGGTGTTGCGGGGGCATCAAAATCCCCGTAAACATGTGGCCTCACTATCACTCACCGGGAGTATGGTTTTCTGCCCATTGTTTCACCCCACCGCAGGAAAAGTTTCCAACGCGGTGCCGAACGAGGTGGAAGGTCAATCTGAAGATCAGAGATTACGATGGCTTTTTGTGTAATGTTTTGTTTGGTTTTATTTTTCGAGATACATCTGAGACAACGGTTGTTCGCTATCGACAAATCACCCAAAATCCTGAGCGAGCGAACAAAAAAAATATCTAATCCACTCGGCGAGGGGGGGGGGGGGGGGGGGCGCAGAAATAGAAAAACTTTGTTTGCATCGTGTGGGAAAGGGAAACATTAAAGCCTCCGCAAAGTGGACCCAGCTTTGCAACGTGTGCTCCGTGTGGTGCTTTATTGCCTCCTTAGTAACCTTTAAGCTTCGCGACAGCGATTAGCTAAGTTTACGAACTTGCAAAGTAAGTTTTGTGAGGGAAAATTCGACGGCGTTGTATACGATTTACGCACGAAGAACTCCATGGCCAAGGGGCGGCATGTTTATCCCGTAGGTGACCATTTTCTCGTAATCGTACCATTTATGAACACAAGGGGGCATGGTGGCAAGGCAGACGCAGGGTAAACATGGGATCTCGTTTGCAAGCAACAGACATTTGTCATGCTTCGCTCGGCTGTACGCAAAGGTGTGGAGGGAAATGTGGTGTCTAGGGATGCCAAACTTTTCCCCACTCCTACCTAGCTTACGGGAGCACGGGGAAACTTTTCTTACCGAGTTGGTAAGCTGATTTTTTCCCCTGTACTTTCCTGCGAAACAAGAACGGGCAAGTGATGTGAACCAAAACGACGGGCGAGCACTTCATTGCATGCTAATGAAATGTGCGTCCCACGCAAGGACAGCGGCAGCGGCCGTTGGCATGGGTATTAAGCACGCGTGCGTGTCTGTTTGCACTCTGAGGGCCTCCCACGAGCACCCCTGTGATCCTGAGCCAATTTTTGGTTGCTTTTTTTCGCGCTCATCCCCCAGCGGCGTGGAGTCAATTTCATTTCATCATTTGCTTGGCACGGTCGCAAGAAGTTGATTCTAGAGTTAAGGATCGCGAAAAAAAAAACCTGAACACAACCTCACGTGGCGATAACCTTACGCTGGTGGGCGGATGATGATGCTTTCAACTTCCTGTGTCCTTCGCACCGAAAAGAAATGAGCAAGAATAGCGCTACTTCGCAGTTAAAACCCTTACCTGGAGTTCTCATCCCATGTGCACAGCGTTGGAAAACCCGGATGGCATACAGACAGGTGGGCCTACCAGGAAAGGCACTCCTAGCCCAAGCCAACCGTCACGCGGTTCAACATCAAACTCCTCCAGTTTGTTCCGCCAAAGGTATCCACACGAGAAAAAGTTAGCGCGTCATGTTCGCCCGCCTCAAGAACCGTGTCAAACGGCAAATGCAATTTGAGCAACACACGTCTTTTCCGTGAACAGTTCTCGGTTGGAAAACAAAGTGAAGCTCCCAGAAACACACACCTACAGAAACACGCACCCTTACGGAGCGTAAAGTCATGACTCAGGTACGTCGGTAGGCATTTCAATGGGCAAACAAGCATTTCCAGCTTCATTTGCCTGCGTTGCGAACACATTTGTCACGGCGTACGTGAGCCATCGTCGTCATGCATACGGATGATAAATACGGGTCGCTGAATCTTGCTTCTCTGCGCGTGTATGTGAGGGTATTCCTTCGGTACCTGCGGGTATGCAATTGGAGCAGATGAAACTGACTGCCAACATGGCGACATGAATGTGGCGTATGTTTACTTTGGGTGCCACGATAATCTTCCCAAAGGGGGCCGAACACGAAAGGTATACCTTGAAGTTCCCTTACAGTCCGGGTTCCTCGGAGGGATTGGGACGCCATGCCGACGACTGTTATAAATTTGATTGTCGCTCACTAAACGGACTGAAGAGTGAGCGAAGAAAACCACGAAGGAGATAGCTGTAGAAGATCGGAAAAAGGGCCCGAGATCATGAGCGCTTGTCATCTTCTAGAGCGTTCCCCGCGAACCCAGACTGCTCCGTCTTGGGAAAGGGCGAACTTGAAGCAACATAGTGTGCAGAAATGTGCCACAGCCCCGGACCGACCGAGTCACGCACCGGTACGGAGGCATTCGTGCGAAAGATTGACATTTCCGTTAGTGTTTGGCTTTGCCCGGGCTGGGAAAAAGCACTTGTCGCCACTCGTCCTGGCCGCGGCATCCTTCACGAGCGAGTATCGGGAGCGACAAGGAAGCGAAGAAAACGTTCGAAACAAAGCAGCTCCTAATCAGCATCAGCAGCGTAACATAATGGTGTGCCTCAGCAGTACGCTCATCGCGAATCCCTCGGGCTGGATTGATTGACTTTCATCGGCTGTGAGGTTAACTTTTCGCAACCACGGGACTCAGATCGGGCTAAATCAGAATCTCGAGGAGATACCGCGAAAAGTCACTGCCTTTTACCATTGCTGGACTGTGCGCGTTAAGCGGATGACAAGTTGAAGGGTAAGTCAAATAAAAGGTTTTCGTGATTCACTTCATTTCGGGTCCCGTCAACATCATCGAATGCTTTACAAAGATTAGGAGCCATTCGTGGAACAAATCGAGTTAAGCACACAATGGTAACAAATAAATAAATCCCTGTTGTTCATCGTAACGAGCAATGGGCATATTGATGAAGCTTCCTTGCAAGAGGATAAGCGATACATTTTAAATGCGTTGAGTACATAATCTACAGAAAATCACAACGATGTTGATTGAAACCATCATTTCAACAGCCTTCAGCCGCAGTACATTTATCTGTGATTAGTTCACACAGCAATGCAATCAAGCGCTTGGTTGATCAATCGTATGTACTCAACAGAAATCAATAATTCTGTCCCATACCACACAAGTTACACAAAATATACCTTTACCACAGGATTCAACGAGCACAAACTTTCTTCGGTCTGCGTTCGTTAATTTTCGACGTCCCAGAAACGCCCGGTACGATGCGAAAGATCAGAAACCTAGAAATCTGTCAACGGGTCTGTCACGGTACCATCGCGGCACGAAACTCATCAAGAAAATTTGCCCCACGTTTCTCTGCCCCTTCCGTGAGTCTACGTTGGAACGAGTAAAACTTTTCACCCGTAGAAAATGCTCGGTATCGTGGAGCAGGGGCGAGCAAGATGTTGCTGGTCGTCGTAGTAAATCAGCGATAGCGGGATAGCGTCGTGGTCGTCGTCTTTGTCGTCACGCTCGTCAACCGATGCCAATGTCCTGCGAGAAATGCGAAGAATTCAATTTACAATCATTTCTCGGCGATCAAAGCATTGTTGGGAAGATTGGCTATCGCCACGGAAAAGAAACGGAAAGGCAAGGCACGCGTACTTTTCATCTAGATCAACCGTAGCCTTTCCTCGAAGGAAATCAGTGGAAATTGAAGTGAGCACCTCGGCGGGTCTTGAACCTGTTTACGCTCAAGTGTTCTTGTTATGCATGAATAGGGAATTTAGTGACCGAAATCCAAGTGAGATCTTTTGGATGGGGTGCAAATTTGCTCGATGGCTGCTGTGTGACATTATCACCCTCGGCCGGAGGTGATCGTACAGGTGTGATAAGATTCCCGGGACCTGTGGGAAAAGACTTTCCGCATCCCTGGTTTTGTTCTCCCTGACCGTTTTTTTTTTTTGTCAGCAAATTTTCCCTGGACAAGTTTGCACCGATCAGAAAAGTTGTTCATTCGAACGTTGGTCGAAGAACGATTTTCGAACCGCAATACCACCAAAGACGGTTATCCGCAGTATCCAGAAATGCTCCAGAAGATATGCTATTGTCATCTAAAATTTATCATAATCGACATGGATCCGTTATGGGAGAACTGCCGAAACGCATTCGTTGCTCAGTTGGTTTCCTCGCATGCATTATTCATAGCCTATAACTAACGCACCTCCTGTGCGCTTCGAGCAGGAGCAGAGCAACAAAAGGAAACCAAACAAAATGTCCAGTGAACAAACCCAAAGGAACGCAACTTTTTATTCTCACATCATCGTACCCGTTGAATCCCACTCGGTCAGCCAGCAATTGTATTTTTATGGCATCGTTTGTACTAGCATTTTGTTTGTTTTTTCTCCCTACTGTTTCTTCTCCCTTGGGCTTGCAAAAATCTGTCGACACACTATTGTGTGTTCAGTCCTGCAGATTCACGTGGAAGTCCTTCACTACTTGCACTGCTGGTGCTGTAGTTGATGGTTGTGCTAAATCAGACCCAAGTGAAGCAACGACAGAGCCCCTGGAATGCAGGATGGAACCAAAGGATTCTAGCTTAAAAAAGGTAACTTCAAAAAATCCACCTCAACTCACACACACCCACACTTTGTGGAAGAGAGGGGCAAATATTTATGCTCGCTTGCCGGAGGAAGCTTCGTTGTCGGAAAGGTTGAAGGACCCGTTCGTACGGGTCACGTGAGATCTTCAGCCAGCGAATGCTGGATTTGACACATCGTCGAGGGGAGAGAGGGTACCACGAGGTGGCAAAACACTCAGTTCGATTGCAATACAAACTTGTAGGTAGTAGAGGTGACGGAGGGTGAGCTGTGTCTCACCGTTCCACGAAAACACACGAACAGAGCTTGGGAATCGACCCGCTGGGAATCGAAGAACCTGAAGCGGGGCTGCGGTTTGGGAAAAAGGGGAAACATGTACTTCCCAGCGGCGGCGCGATTTGAATACGGCAAACAATCTTTACCTGCCCTTCCCCACACAGGCTGTGATCATGCGGCCAACGGAGGGATCCGTTCACAGCCCATAACTGTTGACATGATTATGCAGACACACCAGACACTCGAGGTCCCGGTGTAGACACGAGTTGAGCTAGTCTTCTCCTGCAGCTGCAGCACTGTGCACTACCGTGGACACCGACTGGAGTGCCGGCAGTTGCCGTTACGGATCAGCAGCAAAGTGTCCTGCGGTGCCGACGTTGGAAAAAGTCACAACGCACCCGGCCGGGTGGAAAAAGTGAAATAAATATTTCATTAGATACATCCCAACCTCGGCTCTTCCTTCGCTGGCATTATCTGCAGCTTCCAACACGAGCGACCCGGAGCAGCATACGGTTGGGTGAGGCAACAGCAAAAAAAAAAAACTGATACAAAAACCAAACCATCCCACAAACTAACTAACACACTTAGCCCCAGCCATCCGCTGCAGCGGTTGCACTTAGCTTTCGGGGTCGTACGGGGACAAAACCGCCACAACATGCACAGCTCTCGAAGGGGAACTGCGCTTTCTGCAGTTTGCATCGAGCTCAGGGCAACCGACCGGCGAATGGCTTTTCGCCGGAGCTGTCAGAATTGTTTTAGGTCGATGTGGGCGGTGGGCCCAAGGCTCTACATGCTCGATGGGTCTATGTGGCCAATGCGACCGTCGGTGCGTGTTCGGTAGTATGTTGCTACTACCCACACCGGTGGCGCATCTGTTGCAATGATCGAAGCACGGAGGAATTTCAAACTATGCTCAACTGCAGAAGTTACAACAATGTACGATGCACGATCCGCACGGTGTTTGAAAGGGAGATTTAAGTACTGCTGCTTGAGTTTGGCGTAAATCTGGCCTTCGAGAGGGTGGCTTGGAGGAAGTTTGTTGGATAAGTAGATGCCAGCAGTGCAGCTGATGAGAGTGTTGATAATGTCAGCAAAAGTTTTGGGTTGCAATTTCAGCTTATGTTTCAAACGATCCTGATTTGGTTTATATTTGATAAATTAAGTCGAATTTAAGCATTCCTTTGTTGATCCATTTAAAAGGCTTCTATTTTTTAATCAACTAACTCCATTGCCATAAAACGTAGTTGGTGTGTCATGCGAATCCCAGGATGTGTTCGTCAGATGCTCTAGCAACCGCCATAGTCTGCCTTCTCCGATGCGTCAACGGTTGCGGTACTAGGCAACCTGGTGATTTGCATACTCCAGCCAACGTCCGACGGGCTGAAGCTGAACCGCACGAACTTTGTGCCATAATCACCATCTCCAACCGATACCGCCTCCCTTTCCCTGGTCAGCGCAATGATGCACATAACATCATCAGAGACCAGGCATAGCGACGAGCAAACGCAACTAATACGGCAGATGTAGGGCCATGAAAGTTGAAGTGTCATAAGTTATGATTTTTAGAAGCCAAATTCTACACCACACTGGACGGGTCCAGCTGCCCTTAACGACGTTGGGTGGGGCATTGCCAAGCTACAACCAACCCACAAGCATGTGTCGTGCCGGTCTCTGAAACGGTAGTTGGAAGTATTTTAAGGATGACACTAATTGTGTTACGTTTAACCGACTCACTCACTAACTGCTGCTGCTGTGTGTATGAAAAATGTTGGTACCGATGAAGCAACTGAGCAACGCATAAATTTTGCATTCGTTTCTAGATTATTCCGCTCTAATTTAATGGTGTAATTTTTAAGAGCTTTCATTAATTGCTTGAAAGGAACAAATCGCATCAGAATCATCCGTTACACTTTCAATCTTATTATGGAACGCTTTTGATACTTGCTCGTGCATCGGCGAGGGTGGTCCGCTTCGTTTCTTCCCTGCTTCCAAACTTACCTGGAACGAGAAAATAATTGCAAAATAGCTTATCAAATCACGATCGACAGATCGACGGAGTTCGGAACGGTATGGAGATTAAAAGGAAGGTAAAAACGATTGAAGGCGAAATCAATTTTTCCTCGTGCGACTTGATTTGCATGCGCCTAACGAAAAAAGAAGGTGGCCTTGAAGCAGTTTCAAAAGAAGTGTTTCAGCACGTTGAAGTTCTTGGCCACATCGTTTTCGGCCGTCCCGAACGCTACACAGAAAACGAAAACGGCGCACGGGATCCAAATGAGCCAAATACACACAGGCTAGTTCGTTTCCGGTCGCTTCGGTCGACACCGGAAACGATTGGACCAAGCAGAGCTGAAGGTTTTTCGCCGCTGACCGGTTCACTTTTTTGTTTGGTAACTGGATTTCTGAGATCTCAATCATCTCCGTTTGGAGAAACCCTGATTTTGCAGGCACGCAATCGAATTAGCACGACGGCTGTCAGAACCGGGAAGTCCCCCCCCGGGCCGGTGACGGAAAACACTGATTGCCGTTGCACTCCGGAAATGCCTTATATTTCCCATGCTGACCGTTTTACGGTCCAAAACGGGGCGTTGCTGCCTCGAAAAGCTCATTCCGCATTCGATCGGAACTCCACTGCAGGAGGGCATGCCATCGTTGAGGAATCGTGTGGAACGTCAAAAAACACCTACCGCCTTGCATTTTGATGACGAAAAAGTAGATTAAACGATTGTCGGAAACTGCCCAAATGCAATTTTCCAATTCAAAGAGGTGTCCACAATGGAAGGACGAAATTGAAGCCGGAAAAAAAATCTGCCAGATTGCATGTAGCTAGGAATGGAAAGCCATAATTACACTGTGCCGCCAGACAAGATAAATGTCTCTCCCTGGCAAGAAACGATATCCTACCTCCGCTTGTTTAGGCTTTCTTGTACGGGCTCTTGAAGGAGGAGTTGAGGTGAAATGACGGTGACGGCGGGATTTAATTTGATTTTTATCTTCCCGCACCCCGGCTGGCGATGCGATGGAACTTCGGTGCCAAATTGGTCCTGGGAAAGATTGCCGGTTAGGCCAAAGGGTTGGCTCTTCTTTTACCAGATCTGTTTTGTGTTTTCGAGAGACGAGAGTTGTTTAGTCGGAGAAGTCCTTAAGGACTTATAGCCTGTCTACCAATCAAACATCAATCGAATCACCCAAACTGTCGTTCGCTTTGGCAGCAATTCCGCCAGAAAGCATCTGCTTATCACGATGCTTATCAGTATGAAACCGCTGAAGCCTTTGATTGTTCAACGCTATTTCTCTCTTTAATTTTCACCATCCGACAATGCGATGCGAGCTTCCCAGTTAACGGTTCCGTGATCGGACTGGCTATGAACTTTTGGTTTGAGGGAATGGGAAAAAAATACCACAGCCCAACATACTGACACAAAATTGACGTTCAAGCACAACAACATCCCAATAAACCGCTAAACCCCTGTCAGCGTTGGGCCGGGTAAAATCGGCAAAATTAAATTAATGATCCACCCGACCGTACGGGAACCTCGTTTCTCAATTTACCGAAGCTTGTCATAGGCCGTGCCGAAGCTGTGGCGAGTCTCGGGATGGTACAAGTTTCTATCGTACGTGACTGAAGTACCGAAGACCCCGGTCGAACCGTGGAAAATTGGGGACGTCGTCTGCCTTTCGCCTGTGCGTCTTCGCGCCCGCCTGTCTATCGGGCCCGTTCTATACCGTGCCCCTGGAGGGCCGTGTCTCGGCGGTGACGCGGGTGCGTTGAGTGACAGATACAATCACTTTCTGTGGCTTTTAAGTGGAAGCCGTTTTTCACCCAACGTCGAGGCCGTACGTGTGACGACGATGAAGCGAGTGTTGGTGAATGAAGTGCGACTCATCGGCTTGGGCCGGAGTTGAACGCTGCGGTTGGGTTAAGCCCCGCTGGGAAGCAATGGATCCATAGCATAGCTCGAGCTAGCTCTGTTGAGTGCGAGGACGTGTACCAACCACACGTTGCTCATTAGATGCCACCGAAGAAAATCAGCGGAAGCATGTAGTAGAATGTGCCATGCCCATCCACTTCACTCGGGAGACCTATCCCCAATCAAAAAGCAGATTTCAACAGGACGTGCCCTGGAATCCATTTCGCATTCCGTGCAACTGCGGCTGAATTTCTTAAGCAATCCGTGCCGTCATTAGACACTCGAACGATGATAGCCAAGGCCACAAGTCGGATTTACCTTGACTTTGCAAAGTCCCGGGTCGCGGATGCATGAGCTGCTGCCATTGTTGGAACGCTGCAGCCCGCATGGCGGGTGGCAAGGACTTCTCAAGGCAGTTGCTGCGCACGATCCCGCGTGCAGCGCGGCTCGGAGGCTTAGGGCACAAATCCGACATAATGCCATCAGACAATGTGTGGTTTTGTGATTCAATTTCGCGGAAGCTGATTACTGTCACCTTCACTTGCTTGCGGTTACCGCCATTTATCCCGGGGCTGGGTGCGCGGCGGCGGAAGATGGCGACGCAAACCGGAATGTATCGTAAACAATGTTTTATTGTTTCACGAAACGATCATCGGTGCGACAAGATGGAGCATCAAAGCGGGTAAGAGCCTTGCGCGGCGTGATTTAAAGATAAAGTTCTTTGTCATGTTTTATGCGGGAGACGAATGTTGATGAAAGCCAAAGTCAAGCCATTTGAACAATACTAATAAGGTAGATGAATGGTATGGAAATGCTTGTCATAACATGGGAAGTCTTATCTACACCCCATAGCGATGGAAATCCGTTTTTCTTACTGACAAAATAATGTTTGTCCCAGAACCGCAAGAGATGAGGATGATTATTACATGAATTCAGAGTAATAATAAAAAAAAGTATGCACAGATCTCGTTTGAAGGGCTTGCAACCATTTTCCTTTACTTTAAAGGGAGCTTTAAAATGCTTTCTATCCATAGAAAAGCAAATGGAAGCTGGAAAATGCTGTAGAATTTCTTCGATAGCTGGTGAACTGCTGGTGGTTCTTTAAAGAACCCAACGGTTTATGTCCTGCCTTCTCCCGTTCAAACTCTAACGTCCTTTCCTTGACATCACTGCCGCTCCGTGTCTTGGCCCGAAATGTCAGAGCGATGATGGAGCGATGTGAAGGCAACATTCTCGCTTTTCGGCTTACCGGGCTTTACAAATTTCCAACGCCAACTGCTGACGATGTGTCAGATGGTGTTCGCGAACACCAACCACGCTCTTTCTCGCTATAGCCACTTGACGTGCGTCAGAAGTCGTGCCGTGTCACCATCCGTCTCCCGGGGGTGCTGTCCGCAATCGACACGTGACAGCATCGATAAGCGTGACTTCTACCAATCGCTACAGAGGTCTCAATCATTCACGCCACACGGTCGCCGGCCATCGTGCGGAGTGGGGTGTTTCGTTTTGGTTGCCATCTTTTGTTCGAAACACACAAACCCACAAACACACAATTCTTTATTTATATTTCATCACACTTGAAAAGAACCTGGTGGTACGAGAAGCACGGAGGTGGCAATCTTAATGAAACGGTCGTGATGATAAATCTTCCATCATGCCTCTGCCGCTAACCTGGCGAGGCGTTTTCCGGGAGGACAAAACCAGCACAGCTTTTTTGCAGATTTCCAGCCACCGAACCCAACATCTGGATCGCGCTTGCTTCGAAAGATGATAGCTTCATCAATCTCCTCGTTCAACGAGGCAAGTTACACTTTGTGTCGACAAGTTCGGGGAAAGCACACACACACACATACGCCATTCAGGGTGAGATGAATATGTTCCGCAGGTCCTTGTCGTCGAGTTTGTCTTGTTGTTTGCCACTCGCAGAGACGGAAGTTCTCTGGAAGCCTTGACAAATCAACTTCTAGCGCAACGAGGGATTTCCATCGTGCCAAATCCATCGTTTGACGCTGTCAAAAACGCGTTGCTTGTTGGACCGGTAACACGGACCACCGGATGTACCGTGGGGGAGTTGAGGCGAGTTCGGTTTGATAAGGATAAACCACGATGACAAACTGTTGTACTGAGTGCCGGGACACGGTCGCTCTTCAGTTGTCACCTCAAACGATTAAATCGATATTGTTTGCGCTCTGTACCGGATGCGCGGTTTACTCGAGTTTTCCACTTGGGGTTGGTCGTTTCATAGAAATTAAACTGTAACGGACCAAGCGCAGGGCATTGAAGATAGCCGCAGGCCGCTACATTCACTTCTTGTGTTAGACAAGCACTTCTTGATGAAAACGAAATAAAATTTCTATACAATTGTTTTTCAACACAACAGCAACAGAAGGAAATGGCATGTTGTGAAGCAATTTTAACCCACAGAGTAAATATGTTGTTCGGACAAAACACCACAGCGCGAGCAAACATTTCATGTGTGCATAAGAAGTTGTGTGAACAACCTTTCCTCTTGACAAAACAAGGACAGGAGCACACATTGCGTTATGTGGTGCTCAAAATGATTTTCAAAATAAAGCACAAGTTATCCGACTCCTTAAACGTCTGCGTTGAGTGAGAAAATTTAATAAAAATAAAAATATACAACCAAATAAAAAAACGACAAATGCGCTAGATTGGTCCACCCTTGATAAGACGCTCGAAAAAGACGCTGGACCGTCTGTTGGCTCACACGCTGCGGCTCAGCATATGCCGGCACACGCATAGACCGGATGCTGCTTTGCGTAGGAATATTTTAGTCACGCTCCGAAACACTCGCTCGAAAGGATGTGCCGGTGCTTGAGCCTGCGTTTCTGTGAGCCATCCCACTGTCGGATGGGAGATGATTTATATTCCTCTAGCGAAAACTATAAGAATTTTCCTATTCGTTGTTCGTTGTTTTTTTTTTTTTACAAGTCCCCACATTTCTCCGCAGGCCAATAAACGAGAAAGTTTCCAAACCCCTCGTACGGTACAGATTCGCTGGTTCGCTTGGTTCACGGCGTGCGCTGATAATCGCAATCACTAGCGACAGTTTCCGATCCATAAATTTAAATCCTTTATTTTGCCCTTTTCGCTGCTGACCAAATAGAGCGTGGCGTAGAATCTTGGCACGCAACGCTCTTAAAAGCTTGCCCGGAAGCGGACAGGCTGGAAAAGTTTAGACCCAATGGCTAGTGCCGGAAGCAGCGATCTTACGAGAATGTTGGGCCATGCAAAGGAAACGCTGCTAATGGATGGTCATTTTGCATCGCTACGGGATAAGCCATTGCTGTTGCCGAGTTATATTACACCGAACGGGGAAAGACTCTAGATGCTAGATTGTGTTTGAAGCAATTTCTCCTCGCTAGGCTCGATGGTGCATCTTTCTCGAGATTAAGTGTTTCATTGGCTCCAGGTTCTCCAGCTACCCTTTGCGCTCGTCAAATATTTCCGTTTACTTGCTGCTTTCAAACATCCTAGCGTAGCGTCAAAGAAAATAAAAATGGGATCAGTGGGATGTACATGGAACGATCGTGAGTAAATGCTTTCACTTGCTTGCTGGCAGCGATGCAATACCATGCATCTCAAGCGTCTGCCGTGCAGTGTTCCCTAGAACATGAGCTTATTCCAGCACGGGCAGGCAGAACGTCCGTAACGCGTTTGTTTTCCCTCTTTTTCTTCGTTTTCTTCTCACTCAAAAATATACGCCCACGGCGTCGTTTCAATGAATAAGGAAAAATAAAATACTGCCAGTCATCCTTCCTGCAACACCGACGACGATTGCAACGCAGTCAGGATTGTAGTCAAAAAAAAAGAAAGAAAGAAACTAGAACATACGACGAGCGATAGCTCAGCTTAAGCCGTGTGAAAAATTGAGCGAAACTAACATGCTAATGCGAGAAGCGCGTGGGCTTATGCGGGCAAGCACGAACGCTGACGTCGTCTTTCGAACGCTTTCCAAAAGCTTCCTAGGTTTCCGACGGTGGCAGTCGAATGAAGATACCGGAAGAACCAAGCGACCGCGGCGATACAGCAACGAGGGAGGAAAACAGACCAGAACGAAAATGAAACCAAGCAACAAGAAAACGATGCAAAAATGCGGGAAAGTGAAGAAGGAAAACAAAATGGCAGCAACGACGATATGGCGGAAATGAAAATTAACGACGTGTCGAATATTCGAACATCCCCGGTGCCGAAGCCGTGCGGTAGCAACGCCTTTCTCTTGGTTCACGGTGCGGATCAATTGCCCGTACGGGTGCATATAATGCATAGCAAATGAAGTTTCGCTGTTGATAATGCCGAAGCAGGATGATAGTGATGACGGTGCTGGTGGTGTGTGGTATTAACAGGAATTCAGAATACGCGCGGCATGCGGGAAAGTCCGCTTGAAAAGGGGTACGAAACGCAAATTCAAAAGGATGCACATGTGTTTTCTTGAGGCGACCTCATTCTCATTTGCAAATGTGCTGGCATTTGCATTAACGTTCCAATTTTCTCACACTGTTTAACACTTGCATGCTTTTGAGGATAAATTTGATTTTTCGTGAATGTTTGTCACCATAGAATGATAGCAATATTTTAAAAATAAAACATAAAAGAAAGAAATATGTTTGGATTGGAAAAAATCCATTAAAAATGTACCAAGCTCGCTCGCTTTGTATCGATTATGGCTTGTAATCCATTAAAGCACAGTGCCATACGATCGTTCTTTAGCTCCATCGGGTTATTTATTTCCGCTATCCGTTGGAGATATTGGGGAGGAGCATGAGAGGCGAGAAAAGTGCTATTTTATTACAAGCATTCCTTGCATTTATCTCTTCCGCATCGGCAACTATACCCATTCAAGACATAAATATCCAGACCGGGATGCACAGGGCAGGATTCCATAAAGATTTAAAAAAAACAAAACAAAAGCACAGCATTTCAACTGTTCATGGGCCTACGCACAATACTTTAGCTCCACATTTAGAGGAGAGTAAAACTGGCCCTGCTTCGAGTTGATACCGTTTGCTGCTTCAAGTACGATGGGTGGACGCGTTGTAATTCGAAGCTCTAATTTCATCATGGGACATGCTAAGCAAACACGCTCGTTACCATACGTTCTGGAAAAGGATAGCATTATTTTACCAGCAACTGCACGTAGCACAAGATCAAACGAATGTGAAAAGGATAACACTTTCAAATCAGTCTGCATCGTTTCGAAAAAGGTTGCCAGCAATGCCTTCGGGAAGGGCCCGGCCACATTCTAATCTGCCGAGCATTCCTCAGCGCCATTACAGCGAGCATGTGTGAGCATGAATAATTGATGGGCACGAGCTGTAAAGGTTTCATTTACTTGAACCCCGCATAACACACAGCCTATCGCAAACAGCTGATGGAATGTAGAAGAATTGAGAATGGATCGCATGGAATGTTTTCATTGTCATTGCATTGCCATTGGTTTTTCCTGCTTGCTTTTTCGCAGCTTTATATCATCAGTGATCTGTGATAAAATATACTCCACACGCTAATAGATATTTTATCATCACTCAAACACACACTGCCTTAGAAACTTGCTTAATCGCGCGGTAACGAGTTTAAGCAAAGTGTTTTTGGTTCAGATTATCCATTCCTAAAATCCACTTACATTGACACTAATCCAATTTGATTCAATTTTCATGATAAAAGTTGACAGGGAAGACTACTGAAGACTGATTATCTTTTTAACATGAATTCTCAATTTTGCCGGTTCTTTCCCAACGGTTAACATAATTCCCATAACTCCAAAAGAAAAGCGCATGACGACTGTATAAGACGGCTTGTTGAAAGAAGCTCCTGCGAATGAAAGAGGTGTAAACGTAATCCACTGCAGGCGAAACTTCTTTTCTTCCCGACAGGAAAACTCCATAGACGCCTTCCACTTACGGCTGGTTACGCTTTCTTTGATGTCGGGCTGTTTACGCTTTTACGAGGATGGCCGCCTTCCGCCCCTGGCGTTGGTTGATTTTCATTTGCTCCTTTTATTTTTTGGTTTGTTTGCCAAGACTTTTGCTGGTGCTGGTGCCACTGGACGAGGAGGTTCGCCGAAAGAAAAGTATTTTTCGCATTTCTTTTCCCCCGATGAGATGAAGGTTTCTTCTCAAGTATCTCTAGCCAATCGGTCGAGGGATTCCGTCCCCTGTGCAGGGTTTCTATTTTCCCTCCCAGAGAAAAACGCACTACGCAGAAAACCCTTGTCCGTGCAATTTATTGGCTGCCACGACCTAACCGTCCGACCTGCGGTGCTCCACACGCAACCCTGAACGGAGCAGGGCAAAGGATCAGATCTGCCGTGAGCAGCAGTATTGTTGCACATTTTACTGCCCTCGGGGCCAAAGCGTCAGTCGAGGCAGCCAGTTGACGGACAGCAGCACACCGCCGTTCTTCACACGTGAACCTTGTCAGGAGCACTAGGATGGCCGGGAAAAGCGACTGAATGGGGCGAAGAAAAACTTAGCATAAACACTCGTAACTGAGTGCCAAGTGAGGCGTCCGGGGAGGATGGTGGAAAACCCGCATCCTTGCTGAAACTTCCAGCCAAGTCAACAGATCCCGCTCCCTGACAACGCTTCATACATCGTGGTCCACGCAGGGCTCGTGGAGGTGCAGCAGAAAAAAAAAATTGTGCGCTCTCAATTTCATTAGAAAAGTTTCACGCTAAATTTCTTCGCACCGAAACCGTTGTTGGCATTCTTCGGGTGAAATCAACACCACCAATGATGCTCGCTTTCCACGGCCACCAGCAGCCGGATTCGTCGCTCGTTACGCCTTCCCCTAGCCGGCTGTAGAACAAGAAAAGCAATCAAGAAAAACCAATTATTCGCAAATGAAATCATTTTAATCTGTTTGCTTATTAGCGGAATCTTTGGTGTTGTTTTCCGCCCTCCGTTGCGGTGCGTGCGTGCGTGAAACCGCTTTGCGCATCGCCGTTTTGGACCAGTTTGCTGTACGCTGGCCAATAGCAACCCACGGCGGAAACCTCGGATGGTTCTTGGTTGCGGCAGAAATCAGAGTTTACCGAAAGAAATAGCCTCTTCGCTGTGGTCTAAAGATTAATATGGATGCCCTGTGCTTGGAATTTCACCTCGACGAGGGAAGCGGTGCGATGGCATGAAACATGATTTTCTATTTTTCAACACCCGCCACCGTGGAGCAACCGGCGGAAGAAATGGGATGAAATGTTTGCGGCCACGGTTCTGCTGCCGGTTGAATGAAGCAACCGTTGGGTGGATAATTGTTTTAATTATTCTTCCCTCCGCACACAAAAGGTTTCCCCGCAGCGCAAAGAATGGACTCCTTATGGAGAGTTTAACACAACCCACCCGCAAGTCCGTGCCGGTCGGTTTCGGTTGAGGAGCAAGTTTGTTTATGAGATGTTTATTTCAACCCCCGACGCAGCACCGTAACATTAACACCGCTTGGGTTTCTTTCGGAAATGCGGCGTGAGTTTGAAGTGAATGGTGCTTTAGCCAAGTAAACCAAACGTTCGGTTATTTCTGCGAACGACGGTTGCGGTTGCTTGATGTAAATGAGAAAACATGGAAGTCTACGATAGATGTTCCCTGTCGGTACCCGGTTCCCTTCAATATATTTTTATTTCTAGCTTTTGCCCGAAAACTGTGCAAATTTTGGTGGCCTTTGGCATTCAACCGGCGTGTGCCCAGTGGATGACCTTTGTACCGATACTTCGTAGAACATCCTTGCTTTGACGAGGGTATTACGTTCCTTTTTGTACACTCGGCATGTTCAAGCGTCAATCCCCTCGCAAGACCGATGGTATCTCCATTTTTTGGGATAGTGTGTTCCACCCGCGGCGAAACATAATGCACACGAGTATCGAAAATCATCGGCACCGGGCAATCAATCATAAGGGGAATCGAGGCTGAACAATGGAAATAAAATGTGCTCCTTTTTCGCAGCAGACATGCCTTGCTGCGCGTCCGATTCACCGACAAACGGGGGGCCAAACAACGCACATATGGTGATTAGCCTGTAACGGTACGAGGCAAAGATAATCGTTAGCCAGGAAGCAGCTGTATGGTACTGGTGATTGCCAAAGAAAGGCCCAATGCAGGCTGAAAGACCATGCGTCTCCATTGAAGGAGGGTAAACTTGAAGGGCACAATGAGATGGCACTTTTGCAGCGAGTTAATTCTGACATCTCCGTATCGGATATCATCCACTTAACTAAGCCCAGCAGTGACCTTCGAACGGTTTTCTTCGAGGTTTCGAGACGGTGAGAAGCGCCAAACGTTTCGGTCTACTAACTTTCGATTTGAAAGGAAGATCGAGTGGATTGTTTGTTTCAGAAGCAATAAAAAAGAAGGGAAATGTTTTGCTCCAGGGAAATTTATTTAAAAAAATGTTTTCATATTGTTTAAGTCAAAACAAGATTAAAAAGTACCAACGAATATAATGCCCTAGTTGTTAAACTTAACTTTGATTGAAAAGTTTCCTTTATTATTTTTAGACCATTAATCAATCGAATCTATGTTCGCAATTATTTTGCATCCGTTTGATGCAATCAAAAGCATTGAAAACACCCTGTTCTTCTGAAACACCCTGCCGACTCATTTCCTCCTCATGGCTGGATCCACGGTTGATAAACTATGGGAAAAAGTGATTATTCACTCCGTTCGGAGCACGGAAAAGCACCGCTTTGTGGCGCTTACTAAGAAGCTTAACGGGAGAGAAAAGGAAACATTGGCCCAGCCGCCTTCTTCACTCCGAAGGCGGAGTTCACGGTACTTCGTGGTTCATTCAACATTAGCACTTCTGACCGGAAGCTGATTATGTGCCTGCGCTTTTCACTTGTGCGACTTGGGTCGCTGCCACCGCCACCAGAGTCTGGTTGTGGCAATATTTTTATTAACATCCCTCCTTGCGTGAGTCACTTGTGTTGGGTGATTAATTATCCATCCCGAGCAAATCTCAGGAACCTCTAGCGGGCTTACGGGTTCGGCATGCGGCTCTGGGTTCAGCGTGTGCCAGAACCTTTCCCCTCGAGGACGGATTTGCTTTCCCGGCAGCTCACTGGCGTCGCTCGAAATCCGGTCACGATGATGACCGAATTTTTCCATTCCTTTTTTTTTTGTATCCTGTTTGCGGATGGTTGATGATTGGCTTCCGGGGTGCGGAACACTTTTCTTTCAATCGCAGGATTTGCTACCAAATCTTCCTTTGTGTAAGCTTCTCACGCCTTGCCAGGCCATGGCCTGAAAGGTCACATCTGTTTGCGCAACGAGGAACGGTCCGGCGCCGTTCCCTCGGTGGCGCCCTATTATGAGTGGCTCAAACAAAGGGAAAACTAATGAATTTTACCATCGGCGACCAGCGAGATGGTTTGGGGACTCTTGCACAATACCATCATTTATTCAGGCAGCAAAGGGTGGCACTGTTGCCAGATTAGAGAAGTAAAAAAAAAAAGAGTAAAAAAGCGAACCAAATAAAACGATCGACAACGGCGCGGTGGAAATGTCAACAACATGAACGGTTTTATTGCACCAAAAAAATGGGTTCCAACGGTTCGATTGTCGCCGCCAGATTGTTGCATATTTATTCGCCCGCCAACCCTGCTAAGCTTTTCCGTGCACGTCTTCAGCTTGTCATAAAACGATCAGCCTACAAGCGCACGGTTACAGCCTGAATAATGGCTCAAATTTGTATCCGTAATCAGTTTGACGATTAGTTTGGTCCAATCTCTACCGATAAATGTCAATTTTTTGTGAGTTTCAACGAAACCTTGAGTGTCGGTTGGGTTGTTTTTGTGGTTTTTTTTCTTTTCTTTTGCAGAGATCCACAATTTGATTGGCACTTGCGTATGAATAAACCATGAAACGTTACAAAACGCCGACGGCGTTCGTGTCATTGTCATTTCAAACGGTCGTTTCATGAGTAAGGAAGAAGTTCCTTTCTTCCCGCACAATCTTCTTCTTCTATTTCAAAATGCTTCAATTTTTCCTGCTTCAAGGTTTATTTTTCCATTTTCGATCAAGGCAACCCTTGACGGAACCATCCAACAGCCATCGAAGCAATCCAGCTTCCAAAGCGAACAAAGATGTCTCGTTGAATAGACTCGAACTTCGTCGCACGGAATTGAGGCAATTTTCCGTAACATCTACCCGCCATCGGCATCGGAATGGGATCAAAAATGTATCTGTCTGAGCAACCTTGTCCTGACGATGTGCCGCTCGAGGATCGTAAGACGTGGCTGGCCTTTATGTATGCCTGTGACTGGAAGAAGCTGGCAGCAAACGCAGTATCGGGTATGTTGCGCAGGTTGCACAAGAAAAGCAACGTATCGACCGGATTTCACGAAGATTGCGAGTGTAAGCGAGCGCCTTTACTGGTGGCCAGATTCTAGGCAAGTCAGTGTACACAGTCCTGTTGATTGCAGTCCTGTTTGACGTTTTTTTCCCATTTTAGCTGCAGACATTCTGCCTGAGTGCTCCAAGGCATGACGATGAGGCCGGATCGCCGAACAAAAACTTGCGATGGATTACAAGTTCGTCGCAAAAATTTTCATTCCAAATGTCAATGCCGCTTCCAGTGATGAAAAATAAATCTCTTATAGCCGTTCCGAGAAAATGACCTTCGGCAAGACGAGCATATTGCATACGTTTTGGGCCGACGACAGTTTTGCTCATCAAAACCGTTCTGCGAACTCGTCGATTGGTATACCAAGTAACGCGAACGCTTACTATGTGTGATTGAAGATGGTAGGATCTGTGAACTTTGGAAAATGTTTTATACATTGGACTTTATCGGATGATTGAATCTGTTGAATACAATGCTGCTTTGCAAATAATTTTTTGACGTAAGAATTTGCCAAGTCATAGTTACCTAAATAAGTGCTGTTCGTCAGTACCCAGAAGATTTTCAGTGGATCCACCATAACGCCGATCAGTTGCAATATCACTAGTCAAAACCACAAATCGTACTCAATGCACATCGTTCGCAAAGTGAATCATGCAAAGCGCAACAGACGACGCCAACGAACTAAATATTAGTTAGAGCGGGAAGCTACTGCACACGCAAAATCTGACGATTTTACTTCAAAACCCACTCTCTAAGCAATGTGCTTAACGTCGTTTTTCTTTGTAGCACTTTTTTATGATCACGTTTATCCACCGCAGGTTAGTTGATACGTTATCGCTTTCTCCTTTTGCAAAGCCTTCGATTTCTTTAGATTAAAGATGCACGTTTAACTGAATTTGATAAATATAAGGAATGAAAATGGGAAAATTCAATTACACCTTTTTAACTTTTAACTAAGATGTAAAGAGGAAAAAGAAACAACACTCAGCACACGATGGGCGGAGATGCCTTCTTTTGTGTTTCGTTTATTTTATTAATTGAAATTTTGTTCTGTTTCATCTGCGCAACAGCATCGAACTTTTGGACAGCATCTAGGGAACGATGGCGGATGCGCAAGAGTGTTTTTCGTTCAAACATCGGTCTCCCGTTCTCTTTACCACCAACAAAGCCGAGCTACCCTGAAAGTGACGAATGGAAGTAATAAGACCAGAACATCTTTTTATCCTCGGCGAAAATCCACTTTCCGTCAGCCGTAAGTATACACTGATGGGTCGAAAGATACCGTGGCTGGGATACTTTAGTTGTGTTTGAAACTTTGGCAAGTGTGCCGCGGGTTGGTTGAAACAGCGGAAATGCAGCTCATCGTGCGGCAATGCAGGAAGGATCGTACCCCAGCACACTACTTCATGCACGGTAATGCAGTTATAATTACAGAAGTTTCTTTGAAGCGTGTCGTTGTTTCCAGGCTCTTCCCGTTCGCCATCCGCACTCTCTGGCACATAATCCACCTGAACGATGCCCTGTCACAATCCACGAGTAGATCATGCCCTTCACTTTTTCACCATGGTGTGACGCAATTATTTGGTGGATTTTAGCGTTAATCCGTTTAAACGAGAGAGACAAATTTCCTGCAGGCACACCTCACATGCAAACCAATGAGGATTGGATGTTTCGTTATTAACATGTATGCCGGAACATCACACCGTCACAACTTTCGTCTGCATCGTGATTTTTCCCGTCGTCTCCAAGCGGGAAGAAAACTTAATCGAGTGCAGAACCGAGAGATTTACACAAGAGCTGGTAGATACAACAGCATGATGAACGAACTCAGTCCCGTTTTCACTACACAGTTGCGTCAATTTTTTTTAATTACTCTGCTTTCATCCTTACTCATACGCATTTTTGTTGCCTATCTGTGTTCGCGGATGTTTCACAGCGATGCTATGTTTTCCTTGTTATCTTGCATCGGTCACATGGGCTTAGCCGAGAGTTTCCACAACGCCCTTTCGCAACGTACGCAGGACTCATGCGTCTTGTTTCCGGTGAACTCATGGACACCGGGAAATGACAACGTCTTGGCGCTTTTGGAAAGGATACATAAAGAATGAAGTAACTTGTTTTTTTTTTTCATTTCCTCTTAATTTTTGCATTTTGCACTCATCGCTTCAACCGACCGAGAGATTCGTGCACGGCGTAAGATAACGCGGGTTCCTTAATCCATACGCAGTGAAATGGTGGGATACAACGAAGTAAAAAAAAAACAACGCTAAAAAGAGAACATCGTTTCGTGAGGTGTGTTGAAGTGAAACCGAAAGACGCAGTACCGCCGGGTGCAATTGTTTGATGGTGCTATTGCTGTAGGCTCTTTTCTGCTTCGTAGCATGGGAGGATTTTTCTTTACGGAGTGAAATTCGTTCTTCCCGTCAAAGGTATTACACAACCTCTTGATACGGCTTTTCGTTTTTTCATTTGAAATGCAAGACACACTCACACACTAACACTTTCGTTGCGTGCGCTCCTGGCAGGTAGGTTATGGGGAAAACTGTTTTCTTCTTGCGTATTATGTTTATCACCCAACCCGTTGCAGAGTAGTCGTTCGCTTTGCATACCCTCACGCTTGTTATGTAATGAGATATGCAGTTTTACAGCTGTTAGGTAAATCTAATCGAACAGGCAGCAAAGCATTACTGGCGAAAGCAGCAACTCGCGCGACAGTAATCCGTGGTTCAAACTGGACGTCATCCAAACGGATGTCGCCAAGAGTATGCTCAGTGTTTCCCAGCGGACGTATCACACATTGTTCCCGGAAGGGATACAAAAAAAAGGGCATATATTTGAGAGCTCGAGGGCGCGTATACCACGGTACTCACTTCACTTCCTAGACGATTTCGGTTGAGATAAGAACAAGTAGAGATAAGAGCACGAACCAATGGCCAACCTGACGCGAGCACGGCTAGAGATAAACTAACTATGGAATACGATCGGGCCATGCAGTTTTTCGGCACACTCGCTCGGAAATACGAACTCGGGTCGGAAGATCGGATGAACACCGGAACGAGAAGGATTATGTTAGCGGGATGAACTCTCGCGAAATTTCGTTTATTGGAAAAGCTCCGAAGACACCCAAATGGAGCTTTTCTTCGCGGAAGGTCCGCCAGTGTGCCGGGAGGCCCGAAGCCACTGACCATTGCGCCGGCGCATTCGAGCTGTCGTTCGGAATCGTGCTGCACCGGCGAGACATACGCCTTTTTTCGCCCCGGTCGCCGCCATGCGAATGCAGTTCGCATTGGGATAGGACCGGGAGCTTTAGTGACACACGAGTCATTTCTCCCTGTCCCCCGATTATCTCACCACTAGAGGACGATTTCCTCCACCGAACCGGACGCACTACTGAACATGATAAGAGACGGTCATTATCCAGTGACCGAAAAGGCGATTTCAGTCAATGGGTCGAAAACAACAGCAAAAGTCGGAGGACAACACTGGTGTAAGCTGGCTCAGGAAGAGCATAAACGGGGTTGTTTCCTCAATGCATATGTAAAAAAAATTGTAACCATAAATTTAAATTTTTGTTATGTGAAAAAACAAAAGTGAAAAGGAACAACAGTCACTTTCCGGAAGACAGCAAAAGCAAGCAAGCTTTATTTTCAAGTTGTCCTGACGACAACCAAGCACATTTCAAACACGTTAAGATCAAATAAAGGATATACAGATGTTCTTGTGATTCGGTACTTTATTTTATGTGAAGATGTTTCCGCAACTTCAAACCTCCAGATGCTACAGGGCACATTTTACAGTACACCTTTCTAATGTTTGAGGAAATATTGTATTTTTTTGTACGCCCGTTTGCGGGTCATTAGCATACGATTGGTGAGCTTTGTGCGTCCTACGGGGTGATGAAATTCTACACCGTCAGCTTCTGGAGCTTATCCCATTTGCATAGGCCTGCTGAGGGGAGCCGTTATCAACAAGATAAGCGAAATGTCAGCAAGGGCGAGGGCATAGGGATGCCCTAGAAAACTTCAGTCTAAAGTTGTCACAGCTTTGCAATTCTTCGCCCTGGTCCATTGCGTGAGGGAGGGTTTTTTGTCAGGGCCATACAGGTGGAGAACCTAAGCGCGTGTCATGTTTAGCATAACTTTTAAGGTGAGGAGAACTTGAAAGTGACAACGGCTGCAGGAATGCTTGATGCTAAGGTCATTTTACAATATTCGGACGAACCTTTGCTTAGAGGCTTGAAATAGGCTTCAACACTTTTGAAGTGATCATGATTTTCCCAGGGGAAGATTCAAGTGAATGTCAGAGTTAAAGGAACATTTAAGGCATTAAGGCTTATTTTGCAAAATAATCTCAATAGAAAGGGAAATCTATTACACAATCTGATCATTTACAAAGGTGTTCCAACAAAGACTGAGGCAATACAATCTTCCCTCCTGAGCTCCTAGCTCAAATCGAAAGGTAAAGAACGAACACCTTTGCTAAAATAAATGGACACGAAACGTCACCGGAGCTGCTCATGATTTTGTAGGTAGGTTTTTTATCTGCAGCATCCCCCCAGGCACTGGAACAGACGTCAGATCGATTTAGTGAAGGGTTTCATCCGTTGCTTTATGGGAAATGGATTTGATTGTCGTAATTGCTCGAGGGTCCCGCCAACGCTCCCTGGGAACCTTGCGCTTCACCTTGCGCTTGGAAGCTCATTTGTCTGCAGGGATGGATGTAGGCGAAGGACCATTGTACTGAAATACTGCACAGAAGTGCGCTTTAAAATGATCGTTAAATTTACGTGGTATTAAGGCTCCCTTTTTATAGTACGTCATCTGCTGGCGGTTATGCGGACATGTTTGCTGCAGGATATGACACAGCAATGGTGAGAAGAGAATTTCAGCCGGTGTTCAAGATGTTTCAAAAACCTTTTTTTTAACGGTCCAATTTTGTGCTTCTAGTATGGGTGGTAACATCGCTTCTGCAATGATTTTCTATTGGCAGGTAAAGTACCTTGGTATACCCGTGGAGGATGCGGAGTCGTTAAAAAGTACATCAATTGTCCTTGCCCTGGACAGCACGGTCCTGTCGGTCCTTCATCGTGGTCATCGGAATAATTGAGCACTTTTATGACTTATTTAAACAACCATAACATATTGTCGCCATCCCTTTGTCGTCAGTTCCTCAACTTGAACTTGAATGAATGTTTCAAATAGCCTTCTAAAAGATGCGGTTATGCGTCGAGAGATATTAAAAAGGGATGAACTGAATAAACTTTTTTGTTTTATTGTTCACAATACGGGCTCGCATAAATCATTCAATTGATGCAAATGCTGTTCAACCGACTCCCAGCATGGCGCGGGAGGCAAGACTCAGGGTGTGAAATGAGGAATCCGTACGCGTATTTGTTTTGTTTGGCAGGGGAATAACAGAGAAAGAGGCACAAAAACAAGGGATTAGTGGGGGTAACGCGATGTATTCAATTAAGGACGAGGATATCGAGTGGGTATGAAGAGGAGTGTGTCAATGACAAGAATTTAATTATTATGTTAAATATTTCCATTCGGTGGAAATAACCATGCTAAAATGTAAATGATTTTTTAATGGCTCATATACTACCAATTGATACAAGCTCTTTCTGTTGGTAGAACATTAAAAAATGTTCATGTTCATTGAAAATATGTTGAACTCGGAAACGAAATCTTATTTTTTCTTTGCAATCTTTTGTGTAACTTTTCAATCAACAGCAGGAATTTCTTCAAGGTTATGGCACAACTAGCTCTATAGCACATTGACCGTCCCTTCATATAGACTTTCCACGGCGAGATGTTGCCAAATTAAAAATTCAATTACCAAGAAAGTTTGGCTTGTTTCAAGCCGCTAGATGGTATTACACAAAGGGAAAAGAAAAGCAACGTTGAGACGAACATATTTTACCCACCAACTTTTGCTCTTCAACCTCGAAAACATAGTCATCATCAACAGGCGTATCCTGCCAAAAATTTACCGACCTCACTATCGGCATCCCCGATGGAAGGGACAAACGAGAACGAATGACCATAATAAGCGAATGAAATTGAACCTAATTTAAATCTTGGGAAAGTAATTTTGGACCGCTGCAAGCATGCTTCGTTTTTCTGACTTTTGCACTGCGGCTGGAATGCTAATAAGAACGAAAGTATTCCAACAGGTAGGATATGGTGAATGGAGCACGTCAAGGGTGAGATCTAGAAAAAGGGCAGATCCACTGATTAGCTGAAAATGTTGATTAAATCCTTTAGGCTTATATGAAAACAAAATAATATATTTTGTATCAATTTGAAAGGATATGAAACAATAAAAAATTATATCAGTTAAAAATGTGGAACGAAACATGGCATGGATCGGAAAATGTCCATCACTCACCCACCAACTGTTTCTCCCATCCCCAAAAAAACCCATACAGAAAAACCATGATCCTAATGCTGCCGCAGTAACCAGACAATAAAAACCATACTTCCAATGGCGCTGCCGGAAAAGCTGGCGTTTAGATTTATTTGCTCTAGCGTTGAAAGCGTTCAGTAATTTGCGCGTTGATCCATTCGGTTTTCATCCATTTCGAACCTCAGCGGCCGCAGCATGCACTGCCTCCATGGTGGAAAGAGTTGTTTGCTAAATCAATTAGACTTTTCCGTCCGTTAAATCCGGAACATAAAGCGGGCCAAACAAAAAGAGCTTCTCCCCTTTTTTTCAGATCCATCCATCCACTGGATGCCTATTCCATTTCTTCTGAGAACTCCCATCTCTATCCCAGTTCGTGCGGGAGCGTTTTAAATTTTTCTTCGGCACCGCAACAGAAACGCCCGAGTGGGGGATTGGATGGGGAAAGACGATGTTATTTAATTTTCTACAACCCCTTTCCTGGTTCCGGCACTCATAATCCCAACACTCGCCGAAAACAATTTCCTGTTTGCTTGTTTTCCTGCTAATCGATTTTAGCACCATCATATTGTATCGGCCCGCACTCGATTTTTCCCGCCGGAGTAGCTCCTGCCATGGATCGTTAAACCCGACCAAGTTGCTCGTTCGCTCGTCCGTTCGTTATCTTCATTAGTGGCTCGGTGGTGTGGGGGGAAGAGGAGGCGTGGCAACGACGGCGGAAAACAATTCTTGAAGAATAGCTGAACGGCATCGCAACGGCAACCGATGCCACCATTCTGCCTTCCGATCGAACCGGGCAACGGAAACATCTTCTAAAGTGTCGAGTGCCATTAAACTTAATAAGCCAAACGAACTGATAATTATGTAATTCGAGTAATCTCGAGTGCAAGTGCCAGTTGATGCCTTTCCCCCCCAGCGGTTTGGAAAGGCCACACAAGGGTGCCTGGATCTGGGCGCAGCCGTTGGAAGCAAGCGACGAATAAATGAACGAACGAAACAAGAACCAATTTGTTTGTGTCGGCAACGATTGTGCCGGGAACATGACAGCAAACGGACTGGTGGCATTCCGTAAAAATGGATGCTGTAACGACGAGCCGGGAATGCAGGCCGGGGAAGTGTTGGACAGTAAATAGAACGACACACAATGAAGTAATTGATACCAGGCGCGCGTCCTGCCAATGATACGACAAGAGCTTTATAATTAAATTACATTACGCGACTCCAAAAACGAATTCTCTTATTTTAACGAGGTACACATACCTAATTGTTTAGTTTTGATTTAGTGTTACGCTGTTGAACTTTATACCAAAACGCAAGGCCATATTACACCCAAAACATTAATGCTCTCCTTACCTTTATCTGCAAAAGGATAAGTTTGATAAGATGGCATCGCCATCAAATTGGGGCCATCGGACATATTTGTGGTCGAAATTTGGCGTTACGGCCTCTTCTGCCTCAAAATATGCCACCCAGCTCACCAGGATCGTCTGGCATAGCACGAAAGCGGCTCTAATCGAAACGTCCCGGCCGTGACAAGGCCACCAACAGCCAGCCAGACCGCAATACCTCGAAGTGACCGGGTACTGGGTCAATGTTTGGAAAACCGGCAAGAGCAAACATCAATCTCGAAATGAATTGCAACCGCGGCGAGTGCGACAGACGCGGCACAGGACGACGGCGTGGGATTTCGTGCAAGCCTTTTCCCACGGAGTTGAGGGCAATATCATCACAGATTGATGTGTCGACGAGCCGGGCCACATTCGGCGGGTCAAAAGGTGGAACAACAGGTCCAATGGACGTCGAGGGCCATTCGGTGGGTCTTTCATAACATTAGTGCGCAAACACAAGTAAACTGCATACCAGGTCTGGGCACCGTTTGGCCAGGAATTGCCCAACTCACCGCTTCCGGAACCCGTCGACACGGTAGAAGCAAACAAACAGCGAGGCATCGATGGAATCGTCCAGTGGAGAGCTCCGGTGGTTTCCTAATCAAAAGTCACATTGCGCGCGTCAGTCGCTCGTCCGCTCGAGGTGATCGGTGGATATGCGACCTATTCAACCAAACGCTGCCCAATAGGGTAGATTCCGCGAAAAACAACCCAACAATAGAAGAAACGAACAAAAAAGGGAGTCTAGTGCAGCTTATGCACGACAAACATTTTCCCATTTATCCGGGAATCGAGTTAGTTTCAATCAAAATTCATATATATTTGTTTGCAGAAAATTCAACCTGCCCAACGACCAATTTGCTCATAAATTTGAGAAAGTTTTTATGCGCACTACACTGGGTGCGCCTCCGTCACGTCAACCGCAGATAGGTTGTGTTCCACAATTCCATTGTTACATCGCTCCTCTCGTTTGGACTAGCACCTGCATGAAATGGCCGATTTACCAAATCTCCCATCTATGTGTACCCTATCCACCAAAGGAATAACATCGAACGCGTGGGAACATTAGTCGTGGACATCTGGTTCTGGCGTATTCGTCAGCCGGAACTCGTCAGGTATCAGGACCAGTCGGCATTAGAACAAATACTCGAGCACCGTAGCATTGGCATTGGGAAAAGGATGTCCGAATGATCCTACATAACTACAACAATGGCAGGAGTGAAGCCAACACAATCGCATCCGTGTCGTCAGTTTCGGGGCAGTCAACAGCGCCAGTACACCGAAAAAGTGTATGCGATTGTGCGGGTTTCCTAGCGAGTTTATCCGTCAGATGGATGTGGAAAGTTCAACGCACCATTGGACTGCTATTGCAACGAATTTAAATCGAATATTAGAGTTTCCGGGACAGCCAACCAAAATGCGGCCCTTTCAATCTATTCCTAGTCAATTTCCGTTCCCTCCTTGCCGTGCGCACCGGGTATTACATGGTCAACCATATCCTGACGGTGGATGTGGTCGATCGTATCCTCGTAAAAAGGTTAGCCATGTCTTGCGCTGCACTCGACGGAGTTTGGAAGGATTTACGAGTCTGTAAAGGAGCATTTTCAATCAAGCAAAGGAGAGAGAAGTACACACACACAAAAAAAAAACGCAAACTGCGACCGGAAAAGTTTAGAAATTTACATCAGATGCATCAACATTGCATTCCCCCTTTCCTTCGCATACAAACTTTTCCTGGCCTGCGCCTGCAGCTTTCCACCAATTTTGACAACTTCGTTCCCATTTCCAGTCGCTTAAGCTCCCGGTTTTGCATCACACTCAAAAGTGTATGCAGTCCACATTTCTGCAAAAGGAAGGTGTTAAAATAGGTTGCCTGTACGCTGCTCCCTGTAGGGGTTTTTTTTTTTTTGTTCCTGAATGGAAGAGTGAACACTTACCTCCTGACCTCCATTCTGCCGACAAACTTACCCACCACGCAGCGTTCAAGGGCAGAACGATTTGTCAAGCGTCAACGCGTCACCGTTATGCTTACCTGTGAAGGACAAAAATGCCAAGAGCAAAGCGGTATGTGAGGAAAATGGCAACGAAGTTTGAATGACATGTAAAGGAAAATGCGAAATAACCTCGGAATCAGATGGAACGTATGGGTGCAGTGCTCACACACGAGCACTCAAGTGCGCTGGCAATGGCAGAAAATGCAGGTCAAGCAATCGCTCTTCAGCACATGACAGAGGGCTTTGCTGGCGCTCCAGAGGAGAACTAAGTTTCACTATTTGAAACAACGAATGCGTTTTCCAGCACAGTTTTAAACACAAGTTGTTGATGTTTGTACAAATTCACAAACTGAAAATCATGAGGATGCTTTTTTCAGCATTTATTTATTCAAATTTTGTGCGTCTTTTTCGATCATGTTTGTAGCATGGAATTCTAGCAAATTAATGCATCCACCAGGCGCCTCCACTGGCAGACGTGTCCACAGTCTCTCCGTTGTAGATTGATATGTAGGTATTTTTTGTGCGATTATTCCTGTTTCGTAATACTAATTTTGCAGAATTCATGAAATATCTTCAACATTGAAACAAATGTGGCTTATCAAAAAACGGCCCATCCACTATCAGGTGATCGTTACAGAGCTCAATATGTTTCTTGATGTTCTGTTTAAAACCGCACGATCGATTCAATATTCCCGAATGGGTCAAAATTATTGGCTGATTGTGGAATACCGCACAGTTGCCATCGGAACAGTAATTTTAAATGACTCCCCCCCCACATGATGCCGAATTTAGCGACTTCCAAACGGGTACAGGTTTTCGGCATTCCGCCGACAAAAAAAAAGGGTTGCAAAAGTTGACCATTCCGTAGGGTGTAATGCATAATTTACGTGCGGTGATGATTGAAATTTATTGAAATACCGCAGGGAAAGGCGAATCCACTGCCAATCCGCTGCCGTGCTGGGCTTGCGTGGCTGCTCCCTTGATTCGATTCCGTTTGTTTTACCCTTTGCTGTGCTTTTCCCCTTGACATCGTTTCGGAAAACGGTACCCCCACCCGACTTGCGCTCGCGGAAATCATGGGAACCGTTAAACTTTCAACCGGTTATAGCCTCGACAGGCATCAAGCAAAAATCGTACATTCACATTCCATTCTCGTTCGAATAAATCGAGGCCATGCGGACGAGCGGAATGGGCCGATCCGTGCTGGTTTGGCTCGCATTCTCACCACGCGTCATTTCAGCCCGGATGGTCAGGTGGAGCGGCAGAGAAGAAAGGAGCGCCAGAACGGAGTGGTCGTAGCACGATTGATAATGTATTCAAATTATAAGCAAATATTTTCGCTCGTTTCCGGTATGAAGTGGATGCAGAACGAGCATCGTTCCGTGGCACGAAGGAAAATGGAAACGGTCCGTTCAACCATTGGCATCGTTTTTACAACCACGCACGCTTGTTTCCCAAGCGATCTCCCCTTTGGCAGATGCGGATAATTGACCGCACCCTGACCAAATCAGCTTAGGGTGCGAAAGGGAATGTTTGAGAAACATTCCCGGTTAAAAACGAAACAGTACGCAACGAGCGGATCGTTTTACGTTGCTGAACCTTTATTTCACCTTAAATCAAACGCTGACCAGCAGGTCGCGAAACGCGCCGGGAAGAAAAGGCATAAATCTTTCGCCTACAGAGTGAAGCGCAACAAATGTGAAAGCTTTCGAAATAAATTTGCTGGCTCGAGAAATTCTGCGACCCATTTGAGCTGTTTTATGGCTCCTCGCCAGTAAAAATGGCTATTCGCCCGCCATCATTGCGACACCCGGGCAGCAAACAAACGCGCCCAGGTATCCGGAGGGTTCGTTTTGCTGGAAAAGCACCCTCTGGTTTTTGAAAATTTGCAACACCTTCTCGTTGCCGCATCCTAGCAACAATTGACGTCGGTCATTGACGAGGGAATTCACGTGCCATTACAGGATGCGGGAGTTTGCCTTCGAAGCAGAATGGGGCTTGGGGACTGTAAAGTAATATTTTCCTGGTTATCCGCTTTTAGCTGTGGAAAAATAGTTCTCGCCATTTCTGTCTATTTACGATTTAGAAGTATTTACGTCACATCTGAGCGAGGTTGTTTGTAGAGCTTTAATTCTTTAATTATTTTTGAATTCCTTCAACAGCTCCGGTATTCGATGAAACTCAGACTTTTGAGTGATTTCTTTTTAAGGTGACGGTAGTAAACGGTAGTTTTTGGTGGATGGGTTTTTTTTCGCAACTTCGTAAGGTTAATAACAAATGATGCGTTCTCTCTCTCTCAGTTCTCTGATTTGATCGCAAAATTATAAATGCAATACCTTCATATGAAATTAAGTCTTTTATCTTGTGAAACTCCATAAAATTTGCATCCTTCTTTGTACCGAAGAAAAAAATCCAGTCAATCTTTCCGGAGCTTCCTTAGGTATGCAAGCTGCGCACTCACGTTTTGGGTACCATGAAAAGGTTTTTGTTCTTTTTTCTTTGAGCTTGATGAAGCAAATTTGAGCTTTTCACCAGTTCTCCACTCCTGGTATTCAAATAAAGAGACCATGGTGCAGGCTATTTAGAGCAAGCTGCTTTCCCAACGGCACGCGAGAGAGTCTGTTTTCCAAATTTCAAATAAAATTGCATCAGAACGCCTAAATTGCTATTTAACTGCATGTCCAAAGGAAAGGTGGAGAGACTTCGGTACGGTACAGGAAAAGGTGTGCCGCTGCCAGGCTCCAATTCAATCTGCTAGATAAAATCTTTACATTCTCACGGTGGATCTTGTTAAAGGCGTGACGCGAATGGGCTTTAGGGGGAAGTTCCACACAGTCCGTGAGGTTGCGGAGAATGCTGTGGAGACGAGTCGCTTGCGAGTTAAAACGGGTTGTGCGGGCAAAATCTACGAACGAAAAGATTGCTCGTGCTCTGGCGGAAAAGTGCGGCCGAGGCTCGTTGATGCATGCTTTGTTTTCCACTCGAAGCGTGCCCGTTTTCCTCCGTGGGTTTGCCATGCTTGCCATCAGATTCATTTCGATTCGGGATGCTGAGACGAGTTCATTTTTTTTACCGAGTTTTTACGATAGTACCAGACACAGCGTATCATTTGGCAGCTTTATCCATGCAAAAAAGGAAAGTGGAAAGCTTACTGCATTGTCGCGCCAGCGGATCTTCTGAAATGCGCGAAAAATGCTTCACTAGTTTGCCATTCAGGGCGTATTCTTCCGTATGACATAATTTGCTTCATCTCGTAATCATTCGTTATCGCGAATAATGGCGAATGAAAAATTTGGCCGCTCATTTATTTCCTGACTCGCTCTTTGTCCCATTCCATTCGCAGTGGATTCTTTGTAATCCTTCTTTTTTGTAACCGTGAAAGATAAAAGTGATGAGTTTTATAATACAGTGAGAGGATAACTACTTTTCTGTGGATTTAAGATTGTTTACTAGTGATACATAAAATAGTATGATTTAAAGCATTTGGTACTATTTCACTATTAAAAGCTTCTTTAAATCGTAGCAGCGTTAGAATCGGCAGGAATGATACATTTGCTATAATAGATTATATCTGCAAGTCTGTTTTTGTAAAGCTGATTTTTGCAGTATACGTTGCTTTTACGCACTAATTCAACATTTCAAACCATTGAAACTATACTGAATAGACCACGTGCAACAGGCTGCCTTTATTTCCGAGAAGTATTTGCTTCGTATTCATATGAACCCCTTTTAGATCCTGGCATATGTTTGTTCACAGCCTCAAATCAACCAGGCCTATGGTTTATGCATGAATATAAAAATTGTAAAATAAAAGTATAAAAACCAGTCTGTCATCAAACCTCCGCCCAACGCGATCCTCCGGAGCGTGTCCGATGTGACAAAACGAATACTTTTTAATAAAGTCATAAAAAATAGTACCTAGCTCTCACTCCTCGTTTGTTGCTCCCCCTCCGTCTTTCAAACGAGGGATTCCTGTTAACGGGGGGGAAAAAACCCCATGGAGAAAACTGAACGTAGGCATCCTGGCCGTGCGGAAGGAATCGATTGCCATGGATTTCAGGTTTTTATGGTAGAATAAAAATATCATCAGCTTAATCACCAGTCCATAAAAAGTCGACGGTAACCATTAAACCGGAACGCTGCGGAGCATTCGGCCGAGCCTCGTGTGAGTGCACGAGTGCGCATCGGGGAAAGGGTGGGAAAAAAATCAACACCCACACCCACGCACACGCCACCAAGCCGTTATAGTAATCGGAAAAACATGGACCGCTTAAAGGCTCTCCCAGCCGGGAAACAACGGCCAAGAAGGACGCCAGCATATCCACTCCAACACACCGAACAGCAGGTTTTGCCCCTCGCACCCGAGGTGGTCATTAAATTTTCACATTCTTTATTGCACCCATGCTTTCGGCTGTGGCCAACTTCCTCGACAGACGTCGAGCGAAGCCGTCAACCGTGGATTGGTTTGTTGGTTGGCTGCTTCTTCCTTTTTTACCCCGGAACTTTTTACCGTGCGTTCGATATTGAGTTTAATCGGGTCCGCCCTGGCCCGCGGGATGCAGGAAGCGGTTTTATTCTTTTCCCGGTGCTGCCGAGTATTTGGGACTCGTTTGCTGTTCCGCGACGGGCGCTGACGTGGCGGATGATTTAAGCGAACGGGACAGGCGAGATTATCCCCTTAAAGCTCCTTCATTTTCTGCCAAAAGCCAAACCCGGTGGGATTGGATACCCAATATCTCGGTCAGTTTCAAGTTTCGTCTGCCACGTGACGTATCGACCCGTTGTAAAAAGGAAGTTATGTCACTTTGAAAAATTCATATCCTATCTCTGTAGGCCATTTCCAAGCGCTTCTGAGGCTTATGATGCAATACAGTCAACTCTAAAAAAAAAAAAGATAAATCGCTCTGCCTCAAACGCTTCGTGCGCACACTTTCAGCGACAGTTCTTACTTCTGTCCCATTCTGGAGTTCAAACCCTTACCGAAACGTAGTTTTCCACGAGTGAGCTAGTCACTGGTCAGACGAACTGGAGAAGAATGAGTTGACGATCGTAAAAAAAAATGATGAGACAATTTTCAGCGTGTCCTTTTTACGTCTGCGTTTTGTGCAGCAACTTTCACAACTGTTTTATCTCTAGGTCCGTAGGAAGCGGGGCCAGTTAATGAAAACTAAACTACTGCTCTCTTAATATGTCCTGTGTGTTTTCATTTGCCTTTTATAGTTGGATGACTGAGGTTATCAATGACAAGCAAGGAATGTTAGCCTGAGCTGAAAGGAACGGAGAGTATTTAGTTTGGATTTTAATCAAGATGCTAGTAAACTTATTTATCCTTTGTCAACTCAACCCACCATTCATAACGCTCAACTGAACCAATTCAACTGTGTGGAAGGCTGTATTTAGCACCTACAAAGGTTAAAAAAAATGCAAAAAGCACATCGAATAACAAAAAGAACTAAAATTGACTACGGTGCATCACTCTATGTGCAAGCAAGCAAAATAAACCTTGGATAGATGGTTCACATGTGTCCGTGTCGATGGTACTTTTTCCCCAGCGACATCACAGCACTTCATTTCACTCTCTTTCCTCTGCTTTTTATTACTTGTTTTATCTAGACTCGCTGTCGCCAGAACTGCCGTGATTGTGATGCAAACGATGCATGAGCAGGCAACCGGAAACCAGACGCTTCCTATTCTGTCGACATGGAAAATGACTTTCATGGAGCATGGGAAAATATGTGAGAAATATAGGTAGTTGCCACCAACGGCGGTGGCTTTACCACAAGCGTTTTGATTACTGCTTTTTCCCTCGATAAGAGCGCTGGAGCGCCCAGATTTTTCAGTAAACGAGGGTATTGTGGTTTGGTTTTGAGCACGAGGGTAATAAATCTACAAATATTAAGCATAACAACGATCATAATTCAATCGGTCGAGCAAAAGTTCGATCCGGCGTAAGGCTCAGCTTTCACCGTTTTCTTCTCCGCCTTTCTTCGCATGTGGGAAAAGACCGAAAGACGTGAGGCGTGCCAGGTTCCTAACGTGTGCCGTGAACATAAATTTCACCAACCAGACGCCATTTTCAATGTACATCCAACGGCAGAAAACTTCGGCGTGGAGAAATTTAACTAGCTGAATTTATACGACTACCGCTTTCGTGATCAAGGGTCCGAGGGTCAGCTCGATTTGATATCCCATTTCAACCGAAAATAAAGCAGATACATTCGTCTGATTGATTGATTGATGGAAATGTTCTTCGTTTTAATACGTACTTGAGCCCATTGCCTTGCTTTTATCGGTGCGTTTTTATCGCTGTGGTCACGGGAGTCCAGTGTTATTATCATTTGCCAGAATATATTTCTGAATTTCCATTCAATTTCATGGTAAAAATGGATTCTCTCGAACCATCATGCTCACGCTCCAGGTTGTGTGTTTGCACTGCAAACTACCACAAACCTAATTCGTCCTTTATTTCCAGGCGATCTCAAATGCGCGGCATTATAATATAATCAAGAGAAATAAAAACAAACCTACACACAATTAATTGCATCATGGCTTTCAAGTGCTCGGTACACACCGGTGGAAAACGTGAAAGCTGATCAGGTCAAATCGAGTGAAACTTTAAATACTGGTAACTGGGTTCAACAGACTTTGAAACCACACTCAAGTGATCCACTTTCAATCGCCGAGCGCTATCACCAACTCGCCGTATCGATATCCCGCCGTCAGTAATTATGCAGTTAATTGCATGACACCAATTCTGGCGCCGAACCGCGCACCATCCACGCCACCAGGACCTCGACCGATCAATCAACGCCACAAATATGTCACAAACGCGCGAGCGGTTGCCATATCCCCACGCTCACCCACCGGGAGGCCCCTTTCTAATGATTGATTCGTTTTTGGCTCAAAACCCCCCCACCCACCCAGTGTGGTTTTATTGCAATCTTAACCATCGCTTCAACATTCCAGCGCAATGCTGAGGAATGAACGTTTGCCCCATGGCGTGATGCGCTTTTGGGCATTTAGAAATGGCAGCATGATATGACGAGTTTGATAGGCAATGCAAAAAATGCCCTGCTCTGGTCAGGCTCATCATTTAAGAGCGCGTTGGGGCTGGAAGGCATTAAATTATGATAAGAGCAGAACGGCACCATTTTCATCAACCGTCAAAAATAACTAGCGAACATTAATTTTGAAGCCATCACTCGGTGTTGCTGGTACACACGTTCAAGTTGCGCGGGAGGGAGGAGTGTTTTGCTGTGTTGCTCCAATTTAAACATTCCTTGGTCGAATATGTTGCGTCCGCCCAGGAACCAACCCGCAAGTAGACCGCACCGAGCGCCATGAATATAAGAGCGTTGCATATCAATTAATTATCGTTATTCAATTACCGTCGTCATAATTAATTTCGTTGATGATTCACCTTTATTGTGACAACAATTCGAATCACCATAAATTGGGCGAATCGATCGACGCCACTTATACGGCGCACGGTAACGCAGCTCGCTGATTTCCCCGAAGAGCTTTCCCAAAGCTCTTCCCGGGCATGATATTTTCGATGGAATCCGATCTATACGATCAACATAATGAGTGCATAAAAGACTACCAAACTGTAAAAAAAAAAATTGATCACGTTGAATTCATGAGGATGATCCTCAACGATGGAACCGCTCGATGATCCCACGTAAGTTGGCAGCTGTTGATTCTGCTGTTAACATCCACTGTTTTCCCTGTCATAATGAATTGTCTTCCCAGCAGTGATAAAATATATCAATTTCAAAAGTTTGAAAAAAAAACCTTCGGCAAAACCTCCCAGCCAGCAAGCGCGCCTGTGGCGATAGTGGTGACATGGAAAGGATACAAAAAAAAACACACACACACACTTCCAACTGGGAAACAAGGCCGATTTAATGCTTCCACTCGTTCGCACTGTTCCGACCCGTTTGCGTTGCATAATGGAATTTGGTGCGCAATTGCGGTGCACACTGCCGAAGGAATTGTTAATACATTATTTATGCATTTATGATAATTAAGTATGACGCGATGTGGTCGCCCGTCGACGTCCCTCCTTCGCTGCTGATTGGCAGGTGCGATCGAAAGGCATGGAACCAACGGGAAACCCTTTTTTCGCGGCGAAAGGTTATAGGTCATGTTTATCACGCAACCGGATGTAGTGATGTACGACAAGATTTCAATAATCCTCCTTTTCTCTCTTCTCCGTTTTTCATGTGGTTTCAGAGAAACCAATGGCAAATACCACAAATAAAAACTGCACTCGGACTACTTTTTCTGCACTGCTATAGTGTACTCAATTTGTTCACGTTAATGCTCCCCCAAAATAATAATGAATGAGTTATTATAACTTTTCAAGGTTTTCAAATATAAAAGTCACTTTGAATGTTGTTTGTTCTGCCGCTATAAAAAGCCTTCTTAAGCAGTTCCGTTTTTTATTAAAAATAAATAATTTTTTTGGCGAGAATTTCTTATTTTAACATCAATCTAGTTGCTATAAGGATTCCACAGAGGTCACTTTTGAAGGCACAAAAATATCCTCTTTTTCGAAATTATTAAAATGCTATAAAATATATCTAATGGCTTTTCGAGAGTTATAATTGTTACATTCTAAGAAACGCTTCGCGGTGTTCGAAAACTCCGGCTCGATTTATGGTGAAATGTTTCAAACTTCTTGCTAAAACTTCACATTTCCAAGTGCAACAATAAAAATTATAGGATCCTTTATGGCGCTTGCCTGATTCATTCTATAATAAAACAAGCATGGCCTTGCAAGGTTTTCTTTATAGTGGAAAAGCGTCCGGGAAATTATGCGACACCACCTGTTGCTATTTCATTCAGCAAAAGCTTGTGGTATAAGGACATGCGCGTTAGTTCTTCTTAAAATCAGGGTGTACTTCTTTTAATGTCCCTACTAAAGCTTCTTGTGCAGAAAGAGCTTTTAGTACTTAACATGGTAGAATAAAAAAACAACCGCGAAAGCTTTATTTTTGCAGCCCTTCCTTTAACCACATAATTTTACTTAGATAACTATTTCCCTAAGGTGCAGTGACACCTTCAGTGAGTGCAAATGATGAGTCGTGTTTGAAGGAGAGTATCACGGTGCAAAGATTCCTTTCGTTGAAACTACTTTTCAAAACAGAGAATACAAAAAATAGCTCGATTAAGATCGTTTCGTTACCGTTTTCCGGGTTGTTTGGATTGTCTTGCGATCTGTTTTCTAAAAAGCCTATAAAGCAAAAGTAATACTTGCTGTTTGTCCTTAGTTTTATTGAGCTAACCTTTGGCTTGTGATGATGGTTCCACAAAAGCTCTCAGATCGTTTGGTTCCTAAAACCCTGCGAAACCTTACCATGAGGAAGTATAAATCTTCCAGTACAACTCGTGTCCCCAAAAACCGCTAAATCCATCCAAGGAAAGTGTTTTCGCCCTTGTTGCCTACTGTTGCACGGCATACCAAATGTTTTATTCGCTTACCAGAAATCGAATTTAGCATTCACTTTTCGGTGGGAAAAGCTTTCCTCGTTCGCGGGAGACCGTTCCGGCGTAGCAGTGTTCAGCTTGCGATCGCACTCTAACCAAAACTGCTCGACAAGCCAGCGAACGGCGTGCGTTTCCGCACCGGAGGTTAATCTTCAATGCAAATGAAGCCATCCGGGGAATTGAAACAGAAGATCAAAAGGAAAACCCGGGTCCGGCAAACCATGCGCCACGTGCGGCAGGGTGCGTCCGTCCGTTCGACTCGGCCCGCCAAGAAGGCCAAAGAAAAAAAGGCCACGACGAGCAAACACGACGACAAAACCGAAAGCCACGACGACGCTCCGGATGAATGGAAGATGATGATTTTATCGTTCCTGTTTTGTGACTGTGAGTGAATGGTTTGGGTCTTCTTTTTTTTACATTCTTCCCCATTTTTCTTTCCTATTAGGGATCCGTTTTTCACTGGATACCTTCGGAGGCGTCCCAGCTTTTGGGTTCAAAATTTTGCAATATGCTTTTTTTCCCACCGAAAACCTTTTATACACGGTTCGGTATGCGTCCGTTTCAATATCCGACCCATCGCCGGCTGCTTTTCGAAATATTCAAGGCAAAAAGAAAAAGCAAAAAGCAAAATAGATAAAATGGAGAGCAAAAGAGCCAAGGAGTGGGAGCAAACGCTCTTATTTCCCAATCTCCACCGTGTAGTGCCCTCGTCTTCCGCACAAGTATCAATTAGGGTGGTAATTTTGGGACCGAGATTTGAGATCGTCCGATCGTCGCTCAGCCGGGGCAGACTTTTATTTATTTTTATTTTTGTTTTCGCCTTCCCGTTGGACCCCCTCGGAAGAGGCACCCTTATCGTACGGGCTTGTAAGAGTGATAATTTGAGCTGTCGTCCAGTTCCGTCCATCGTAAGCTTGGTGACGGTTCGCATTATTCTTAGACCTACCGAAAAAGAAAAAAAAACCAACGGTTCCTCGTTTGAAATAGTGAAGAAGCCAGAAAGCAACCGGCAGGGACCCTTTTCCAGCACTGACATTACCCGTGTCCGCTCCAGCGATGGCTGACAGTTAAATTTGTTTTATGCGCTCGTCGAGTGTTAATATAAAGCAAGATGGAAATGAAGATAAGGGAAAAATGTTTCGAACAGTAGTCCTCCCTATCACGCCGCTTGGTGTACGAACTGGAAGCCGAAGATGGGAATGGAAGTGAACATTGCAAAGCAAAGAAGCGTCCTACTGGGAGAAGATTGAACTACTGGAAGCAGACTCGTCGGCTAGGGAAGATGGGAGCGGCGCGTGACGGAAGGAGCACTTGAAGGATGCGTTGAAGATATAAAAAGCAATGCTTCTGGAACGGGCAAGGCGGGGCCACTCTGGGTTGGTCTTATTACATTCGGCCGGCCATCTTATCTTGGTGTCATTTTCCGCACGACAGCCTTTACGTTCCTTCCCCGGATCTCGTTCCAGCCTGGCCGGCCCGCTCGATTAACACGAAGCGTCAGATGATGGCGGAAGGTATTGGGGTGCCAAGGGACAGAAGAACGAGGTGGTCATTTAAGCAGCCATCATCGTCCCCTGCTCAACGATCTTCATTCTGCCACCCCGAAAACAACTGTCTGGAACTGGTTCGGCTAGTGCCGTTGGTTTGATTACCAAGACAAGATTGAATGAAATTCTCAATCAATTAGCCGAGGCGTCCAGGAAGGAGATGCGAGTTGGTTTTAAGTGTACCAAGGGACAATGGGCAGCAAAAGGGCAGCATTGCCTGACAATCTAGTCTGGAAGCGCACCACTTTGGTACGGGAGCAGGAAGCTCGCATGGAGAACGAAATCCTAAGCGTGTCTCTACTCGGTTGTCTCTTGTCTTGTATGCCAGAGCCAGCATCCTTGATGGCCGACGTCATTGTGATTGTTTGCTCGTCTGCTTTATATCTGAATCGATTTGATGGTTCAAGGCTGTCCATCACTCTTAAGGCAAGGCGTTTTTTTTTTTTCTTGCATATCTCTAAGAATTCTAAAACTTTCGTTGCATTTATTTTAAACAGAAAACAGGACCTCATCACAATACATTGATTTTGATTGAGACTAACTGTTATTCTACTTCTGCGACATTGATTTATTTGAATGCAGATCGTTAATATAGACATTATTAATCATTCGTAAATAAACACAATTATTATTGTCACCCACAGATGAATTTGCAATGCAATGTGTTTGCAATTGCGACCGATAAACAAATAACACGATGAGTGGCTGTTGATTACAAGACACATTCGAAATCAATTGATTGTTCATGAATCAGGTAGTATTTGTTTGAACACTCAATGAATTAATTACATTGTTTGTTCATTTTAATAAATTGCTATCATTGTTCACCAATTGAAAATGAGTCATCCATTTCAATGTCGAGAAAGTGTTGAAAATATGAAATTGATTTCGTGCATTTCGTGGTAAAACCGCACGGCAGGATTTTACTTCTTCTAACGTCAACAGGCCCAGAGGTCCAATGCTACTTACCTATTATAATTTGCAGCAATCCAACCACATTCATTGGGCTCGGCTAATGATGGCGCTTCCGGGTGCAGCATAAAAAATGGGACGTCGGCGTCCCGGTCTCGTCCAGCGCGATGACAATATGGTTGATATGGGGCTGGGAACGCTTGTATGCTCTTGTGGTCTGTCTTCACTGTTCTCGTTCGGGTCCCGCTGTAGCATTAACCATCCGGTCGTACCGTTTGCTTTCCACTTCCACTGCGCCGCACGTTAATCGATCATTTAAACCTGTCCACACATCAATCACTCACTCAAGTGCAGGTCCTCATGCGAAAGGGAATGGTGCTTCTTTCCTTTTTTTTGTCTTCTCCTCTGCGAGTACCACCGTTTGCTTTCGGGGACTTTCTTTGGTGTTCACTAGTCCTCAAGTGCCTGGTAAGAACCAGCAGTTGCTGGATCCATCTATCCACACTTCAAGCTCAGTCGCACTGCTGGATACGCTTATCTAACGCGGGCAATCCGGTGAGGAAAATATAAACGGTCACAGCTGGAGGCCGAGCAGGATAGCACCTTTCCGCTGGGGTGAGTCTGCGAGTAGGTCCTTCATGAAAAGAAGAGAAAACAAAAAAAGCGACTTTAGAATTCGGAAAACTTAGCAAAGGTAAATCCTTAGCAAAGGTTCTGGGTTGGACGGCTACAAGCGGTGCGGTGCAAGACAGAAAAGGTAAAACGGTTTAGTATTCCGTGAGGCGCCAAAGGTATGAGCTCGATATTCTGGAATGGAAGCAGCAGCTTGCACGACGCCGACGTCCTGGGCAATGTTTGCAATCATCGCACCGAACCGCTGAGCAAGCACCGCCCGGTACATGACTGGAATGTTGGAAAATAAAAACCCCTCCGAACCGCATGGACCACCGCAACCCAATTGACCCAGTGGGTGGCCGAGGTAGTGGAGTCGTTCATCCAACGCCAAACGTTACGTAGGCACGTGCAACGTTGGCTGCTTAAAAATGCTCTTGCCAAACGGTGGAAAATCTTCGCTTTCTTGTGACGCCCCAGGGGGTTTCGTGGCGTATAAGAAAATTGTGGGTGGGAAAAAATAGATTTGTTAAAGCTGATAATTGCAGACCTCAGCGGGATAATCCCGCGTGTACAGCCATCCACCACTGCGCGCACCCGTTGCTTTCTGACTCTTGAAATTGTGTTCGAACTTCATTAAACATTTCCTGAACCATGGAATTCAACGATTTTTCCCACCTTTTCTCCCGTCGTACACAGCAAACCAGTTCCATGAGGAGAAAGGTGATTTGTGAAAACGGTGCGGCAGGGTTGGGGGCCTCAAGGACGCGTGAGAATGAATGGGAAACCCCTCCGGTCGGCCAGCCAACAGTAAATAACCACTCCACAATTGGCCACCACCGGTAAGCTGTGTCGGGCCAGTTAATGAGTGCCACGATAAGGGGGAGAGAACCGTCCTCACGGTAAACTCATTTGAAAGATTTATCGCACTGATTGGCCACCGTTGGCTAATGTGGGGTGGGGCTTTTCCCCTTAATGACCGCCCACGGAAGCCCGGGGCGATTACAATCCCCGGTGCCATGACAGGATCTCGGAGTCGGTTTAATGAGTGTCATAATTATGGTAAGAAAAATTGATTTTCCACTTAGAAGGAAGGTGAGAAGGAGTGAAACCATTCAGCGCTTCATTTTTCTCCAATTTGCTTGGGCTAAGTTGAGGGATCTACAAGGTTTCCATTAGGACACGAAGACTATGAAAGCAAGAATTGGAAGAAGTTTTCAAACACAAACTTGTCACACGCTGATTGGATTGCTTCACTTCTACAATGGACACTTTTCCCTGTTTGAATTTAAATGGATTCACAACTCGCTGCTGCAAACCGAGTCTTCAATCACATTTTGTCGAACCAAACAGCCCCGATAAAACGTCCTACACCAAAGTTTTGTTCGCTTTGTGGTTCGTTTAGTTTGCGAGCGTCGCTTCCAATGGGCTTCACGGGCAAAAAGCTCCACCGGCAACGGGCAAGGACGGTGACGAAAATTCCGCCAGAATGGGCATGTCTTTGCATTGTGACAGCTGCGTTGTGGTAGTCACGGTGGTCTTGGTCCGGTCGAAAGTAGACTCAGAACTTAATTATGCATGACTTTAGTATGCGTGTTTTTTTCTTCTCTTAAAAAAACCTTCCTTTAAAGAGCATGTAACGGGAACTCATTTCCGTCCCGTTTAATCCTGTGTAGGAAAGGTATTTAAAAATGCCTTCGCTACCAGCACCAGACAACGAAGCAAAAATGGCATTGGCGTGATACCCTTCATTCCCGGGGCCTCGCTTTAAAGCCTTTCGCAAAGCAACGCCCACCGGCAACCGACGACATGGGCTCCCACCGAATGACAGGCAGGAAAAGTTGTTTCTCAAACCGTGTGGCAATTTTCCCGGAGACAAATGGAAAGCTGTCGTGCGGTATTAAAAGATGGTGGTCGGTTTTTGGGCACAATTTGTGCGACCGAGCCACAAGAATGAACGCAAAGGCCGAGTTGTGCAATGCTTGGTGAACGGTGGCGAAGGTGGGGTTTAAAAATAAATAAAAAAAGACCCAGTCTTATTTTCACCCAAAATGAGTCCCGCCCGCAATGACACACACCACCGCAGACGCTGGGACATTTCCTGCCAGCACGGCACCATATTCACCGCGGGCAGACTATTTAGAGTAAAATCCGGGCGAATGGCTTCGATAGTCGAACAATGCGAAAAGCTGAAAACAAAACAAACGGGATGGAGAAACAATAAAAACCACCCCTCGGAAAAGGCAAAAGTACGGGCGGAGGTTGGCGGTTCATTTCGCTCACGTATCTCGTCGATCATATTTCACTTTTTATGTCACGCTCACATCATCGTTGAATCTCTTTCCCGGTAGATTTTTGTTGCTTTTTTGTTTCAACCCTGGGAAGAAGGTTGAGCTTGCAGTAGAAACCCCCGTCATCATGCTCGCGTGAAAGATGCGGTAGGGGTGGCGAACGGATCCTTGATACGGCTCACCTAAGGTGGGTTGATCGTCGTCGTTATGTTTTTAACAAGCACCGACCTCGAAACAATGAGCACGGATGGGCGATGGTCGTTGCAAAACATAATCAAATACATCCAACTCCGTCCGGAAACGGTCGGTCGATTCCTGGAAACCCGTACGGAAACAGCAGCAAAAAATGGAGAAGGCGAACGCAAGGGGACCGGACCAGGGGGATCCAGGAAGAGGTGTGTCCCTGCGAGGGACATTTTCCACAATGGAACCGGAGCGAGTCACAATAGAACTGTCAGACCATGAGGAACGATACGTGGGTCAATGGTAAGATCAAATGCTGGCATCCAACCCCCCCGGATCCACCAGGTTCCATCCTTCCATCCGGTGGGACCGTATCGCATCAACCCGAAGCGGAAGACAAGACCTCTTCCCCTTCCCCACCTCCCTGTGTTTTTGCCCAAGACGTTCATCTTAGGACACACTCCCGAACTCCGGTGCCTCATCGCCAAAAGGGGTCAGCCATTCATTGTGTGGGTAAAACAAAAAGATCCCGGCGGCCCGATCTGGCGGAATGGAGCTTACCGCGGTAAGCATGGGTGCGAATTGTGAGGACAATTTTCCGTGACACGAACAAACTAAACTATTAGCATTTTTATCCGTACACAAAAGTTTGTGCCTGATAATGAGAGATAAATTAAATAATAAATTAACTGTGTTCTGTTAAGCCTGGGCCAACTTGAATGCAGGGAAATGCTGATGATAAAGGAAAGGAAAGGACGTTTTCATTTTAAGGCTATTAAATATCCCCTGATTCGTAACCCTTGCGTTGTGTGCTTTGTGAAGGCTTTCTTTGTGTTACTGCGGTTCATACACTCCATGGTAAATTTAGTTGGAATATATAGCCTTGTGTCCGAAGAACCTCCAATACTTACTTTTCTCCAACAACATGAAAGTTGTCATCCTTACTTAACGGTTGCAAATTATGCCACACCGTTTTCAAATCTTTCCTCACGGTCCCGTGGAGCTGATCCCGTTGTTTCCCGGACACAATCAGAAGTCAATCGCAAATTCATGAACTCCCCATAACCGTCAGCCCATCGCAACGACATCATCAGTTCACATTACGCTGGAAAATGGGGTCCATCGAATTTACATTTCGCCATCGTTCCGCTGCGGCCGTTCGCAGTGTTCCGAGGGAGGAATTGCAGCAACATTACTGCTGCCGGAGTTGTTGGCAGTGTCAGCACTGGTACGCTATCATCGCCGGCCGCCTTTCGATCCACCCACTGAGGAAACTCTCTACCAAGCTGCGAACTGCTCTAAACCCCCACCGTTCGACTTCATGGTGGGGGCAACGGTTTTTAAACGGGAAGACGCACAAGACGCAAAGATTTGAATTCTGTATGCAATCATAAATTTGCCAGGGCCTGGCGTCTGGAGGTCGTGTGCGCCAGTTATCCCGAGGGTCTCTTTGTTGTTCGGCTGTCGCGTTGCACATTCGTTCCAGAATGTCCCGCCGGGGGCCGGCCGTCCCCGTTCCTGCCAGTCCGTGCTCCCGGTGGGATCTTTGCTTTCGCCATTGTCGTTGTTCTAGATTTTTATTGCTCACTCCGGCTCCCTTTCACCCGGCGCACCAAGAGAGAGAGATAGAGTTTCCCAGATGGAGATTGCAATTTGGAACTAATGCCAGCTGTATGGCCATTGCGCAAGGACAACCCACAACGACAGCGACTGGCACACATTCGTTCGATTTGGAAGAACATTAACAACTCGCCTTTCGCGCTCCCACCACGGAGCCTCCCTCCGGTAAACTTCCAACCCACCCTCCCCGCGAGCAAAGTGCAACACGCGAGTGCAAGTGCAAGTGCGACCAACGAAACCACCAACTAACCCCCGGCGGAGATCGAGCGTCGAAAATGTCGGCCCTACAAACACGCGCAGGCGGAGGGCGGACATAATGGATGACTTTCTAGTTTCGGCGATTCGATTCCCGGATATGCGCTTCGGTATCGTGTGCAGTGCGAGCGTGTGTGCGATCGTTTGCTGCAGGTCTGACAAATTGCTTCGCACGCCATGTGCCACCCCCGGAGCTGGAAGGGGCCTCCGACTCCTCGGCAGTCCTGTTGAATGTCTCCCGAGCAATTCTTCCTTTTGAATAGCGAGGTCTCGAGAGTGTGTGTGATAAAAAAAAAAGAGCGAGAGAGCAAAGAGGATAACCGTTGCACATTCCGACGCCCTCGAGTGTCCTCGAAGTGGGGAAAATATATCCTGCGGATTGCAGCGGGTTCCGGGACGCCAGCCGAGAGTCACATTAAACCGAGTTCTTTGCACCACGACCACGGGACGTTCATGAGAACAATCTGCACGGGGATTTCATTTCTTTTCGGTGTTTTTTTTTCTTTCGTTTCTGTCTCAACATTGCATATTTAGCTGTCTCCTTCTGCCGGTCTGTTCGCTGGCGCCTCCGGAGTTTTCCTTCTGTCTGTAAAAGTGGCGTGTTGTGTCTGACACGGTTAACCTCACATGAATAAGGAATGAAAAATAATGTCTCTACGTTTTCGTGACAGCTCCCGTTCGAAGTTATAAATAATTGAATTCAGCGTACAGCCACACCGGAAGATGGGCTTTTTGCTTTTACGCCTCGCACACCTATTGGCGAACCCTGTGCGTCTCTATTTTCGCCTCCGGATGTTTGCACCGAGTGCGCAACGATAGAAGTAAGCGATCCTAGCAGCAACTGGTAAAGTTTGCGATGGGTAAAATCGCCGTCTCGAGCGCAGGGAAAATGTAAATCACCATCATCGTTTTAATCGTCGCCGCCATGCCGTCTACCAGCGATGCCATGGCGAAACAGACACCTGCGATTCCTTTCCAATCTGGCTTCAACCAGGTGGCCGCTACGTGCGGGACCGCCCAGTTCGAGGAAACCGTGCCCCCGGGTCACTAGTGTAATACCCTGTAATCTTCCCCCTCTGATCACTGTCATCATCGCATCATTTGCATTCGCCCGAGGATCGATCGAATTTGTGTTGGACGAATTTTAAACAGAACGTTTGAGATGGGCCCGCCTCAAGATCTGTTGTCAAACATTAATTATCTTTGCCGTCGCTGAGCTGATGCCGTTGGAAATGTAGGCGGGATCAACTGGTGAGGGCCAGCCGTGGCACGTGAGGTCGGGGAAGCGTTCGGGGAACTAATGGTTCCCCGAATGGTTCCTGCCGATGGAAAGCTGTGTGTCTCGGTTTTGATGAACGAGTTTCCATTAAAACTTCATTAGCAGTAAGCACAATAGCAAACAGCTATTTCCCACACCCACCCCTCCTTCGGTGTATTGGAATGAAATGGATGGAAAGTGTCAGGGACTTCTTTATTTGCTTTATGCTTACCGTTTCGCAAATTGTTTGCTTTTTAAAAACGAAACAAAAAGTCATTACGGCATGAAGTGAAAGTGGAATTAAAGAACCAATCAAAACCTTGTAGTTTCTAATGTTTGAGTTTGAAACTTTGAGTTCAATCCATGTTCAAATAATTTGAAGTAAAAATCCAATTCTATTTAAAGGGGAAGTAGAAGATAAAATCGGGTTAGAAAATAAAGCTACTTGATTAGAAAGATCCTTCCTCGCCCGCAAATTTCCGTCCGTTACAGACTTTCTGTAGGTTTCGGCCCACCAACAGTCCCACAACACCATTCTACTGGTGTCAGGGACTTCCGTTAAGCCCCATCTTGCTTCCTGTGAGGTTTCAAAGGTGCTAGTTCCGCTTATACCCAAACTACCACAAAGTAGCGTGACGTAACCATTAGGGATTGAAATTATTGTTACAGTTGCTGCATATCAAAACACGGTTTGGTAGTACTACTGGGAGCTCCTACCAGCAACGGTTCGGAAATGCCAGCGATAAACAAACTAGAAGAACTTAAATTCAATCAACGAAGAGTTGATAGAACAGATCATTTCTTTTCAACTACATTCACGGTTGTACTGCAATGCATCGCCGCTCCAGATCCTTTTTCCATGCAATGTAGATCCACCATACCCCTTCAAGAGACATGCATCCCAAGCACGGGAGGATGGAAACCGTTAGCCAAATTCCATTGTTGTACAAACTGTCTGCAAGTGTTCATCCTTCGCCGCTGGCCACGCTTGAAATGCCACGACAACGCTGGCATCCAACGCCTCATTGCATATGCATAGCACTCGCCGGGTATCAGACGGACATGGCACCCTTCGCCTCGGGAACGCTTCCAGGCGACAAGCCAAGTCAAAACCGCCACCATCCGTTGGCATACACAGTCCAGCTTGGGAGGTTGTGAGGTTCCGTTCCCGGATGTTGTTGTGCTCGTCTGTCGACACCGTGAAGAAATCTCGGACATCGACCGCCAACTTATCCAGGCGAGGGAGAAGATAGTGGGACGCAACCGAGGGCCAGCAAATAACCACAATGAAGTTTTCTGTCCCGTTGCTCACGCCGAAGTGTGAAATCAAATTTATGAGCTGCGTTCGCACGACTAAACCCCTACAAATGGCAAATCGAGGCGACGTTTTCCGGTTTGCTTTTTTCTCCGGAAAGCGCTTGCAGTAAGGTTAAAGTTTTCGTTGCTCGTCCGTAAAAAAACATTTAGGCAAGTCAAACAGCATGCTTTGGGGATACACTCACGCAGCAACGATGGTTATGGAAGAAATAGTTTGTTTGTTCGATTGGAAGTCGGTGACATTCAAACATTGTTTGCCGTTAAGCGGTAGAGTAAATGCTTAAAACCTATTCAGTACCTGTAATATGTTACAATCCGGGGCAATGCACTTTGAATTTCATAGATTGCAAGGTTTCTTATTGTAACAGCCACATTTACCACTCCTTGAATTTGCTAGTGCGTTTTTAACAATTGAAAGGAATCCAGCTGCAGCACTTCACTTTTTCAAATCACATTTCCTATCTTACCTTTTAGGGACATTTCTGATCACTGATAAACTGATCTCTATTCTTTGACGATTCGAACTACGTCCTTTCTGATCGAAGGCTCGTTACAGACTGACGTTTCTATCACCGTTACGAAGCTCTTTTATTCTCCGCGGGATAGTTTTTTTTAAAACAAAACACGAAACATGAAATATCCTTTTAATTGCGTTTTGGCTTGAAGAAAGCGCTACAATGCTAGAGCGAACAAGCAATCAAGAACGTGCACATGCAGTTTGGAGTCTTTTCTTGCATTGTCTGTAAAATGTCTAAAAGTAGCTCAATAAAGGCATGTTTCTTTCAAGTTTGGATAAACAAGTCCTTTTTTTTCGGAGCTCCAACACCCATCTACAACGAGATCGTCATCTCCCTTTAGTGCCCTTTAGTTAAGTTAAGGAGTTTTGTTTTTTTGCATGCGTAACCAACACGCGCATTCAATTTTTCGCGACCTATAGCGTTTTCCTTAACACCTCGTGGGCCAACGATGCAATGACTTTTCTATCGCTGTCATGAAGCTTTCAGAACATGAAATATCCTTTTAATTGCGTCTGAGCATACAGAGCGCATAGCAATTCCCGAGCGAACATTCTTCCTTGAACATGCACCTATTTGGGTCTTTTGGTGCATTTCCTGGAATTTTCAAAAACTACCTCTATAATGGCATGTTTTTGCAATGTTGGCTCAATGAGCGCGTTTTTTCTGAGCTCCAAAAACCATCGTCCACGCTAACCATCGTATCCCATCCGTCGCCCTATAGTTAAGCTAAGGAGTTTCGTTTTTGTTTTTGCATACATAACCAGCACGCGCATACGGGGAACATAACGGAGGTGATGGAAAAAGACACCAAGTGTAGGGAAAGGAAAGCGTCCAGAATGGAACGCTAGGGGTGAGGGGGATAGCATAGCATAGCACGACCTGACAACAAAACAAGACCGTCACAAAAAAGCCGTTACACAAAGACGTTACCCTCCTGCTGACAGGAGCTCAGCCTCGACTCAGCGATCCGCTTGGACCGGTCAGCTCGAGACGGGGTAAAAAAGCGCCCCGAAACCGAACGCAAAAGGTCGCCCGACTCCGATACGGTACGTAAATGAATAATGACAACACCGAAAATTAGGACCACCATTCGGCTGAAACTGAGGATAAACACAGGAGTGGGTAGCGTTCAGGGTCAGTCCGGACCGACGGAAGCGAGATCGAAGCACTGATTTGGACAGACAGGTCATAGACTGGAACGTCCCGTGCTGCTCAGCGCCGTAATCGATGAGCTTTCGGACGACGACGCACCAAACGGGCTAATCGCGGATGGAAAGGATTCAACGATACGACATCCTGCCCGCGCTACAAAGTAGCGAAGCCCAACTTTGTTGCTGTGCGTCAGAATGAGGCTGATGAACTGTATCCTATCGGGAGCCACCAGGATAGGTTTGATGAAACATGTGAATTTAAATAACGTTCATAGAAGGGCCTAGCGAGACTTATTTTTCACAAAGCCATGCGACTTGATATTTTTATATGAAAAATAAAATAAAATTGCAACATAATGCCTGTTTGTTTTTTTAACATGAAATCAGCCAAACATTAAATTTATCCAGCAGTGCGTCGCATCTCAAAAAGTTACATGTACCACTTCAGTAACCGCCATCCAATAAAAAAAATACCGAAAAACTCTTTGGCAACGACGGCAATAGGAGAAGCGTATGTTATTAGCAAGAAGAGTATATTAACTCATACTTTATTTGCTAGACTACAGTTTAGAACAGCCCTTGTGCAGAAAGTCTACTTCAAAGGTTCACATAGTTTACTGCATGTTTTGGAGTTGTTTTGTACCTTATGTAGTTTTTGTTGCTGTTGTTTTTTTTTCCGTCAGTAAAATTATGCTGTAGTGCTGAAACGGGGAGTTTTTTTTTAAATTTTGTTTTTTGTATTCGACTCAACCCGGAAGGCTCGAAGTCTGAAAATATACCCAATATATGATTTTTTTTTTCAACTTTAAAACTGCACTGTTAGCAATATGCATTTTAAAAGTGACGATTGATGGCAAAAACAACGAGCACATGCACATACACACACACACGCACACACGGCATGAAATGACGCTGCAAAAATGTTTACAATTTGTTCTTCAATGTCCATCGCGCTGCGGCTTCATCATCATCGGCATAGTTAATCGCATCCACGCTTGTTGTGTGCATTCAGCACATCCGGAATGCCAGAGTTCCGTTTCCCATAAACCGCCGAGCACGAACCTCGAGGACGCCGGGCCACGTGTGAATATAGGCGAAGTGCTTGCGGTTTGACAATCGGTCGAGTTAATGGTGGTCCGTTCCGCTTGAGCAGTCGATTGTGGAGCAAACACAATTTTTCCCGCTACTGGCTATTCAATTTGCATTTCTTTTTTTTTATGGTCTCGGTGTCACTGACTGAAAAAATACACTGCATTCATGGGCATCGATATGTTTTGTTCGAACATAAACCTGTCACCAATGGAGGTGTACTCTTTCTAAATGGTTGCCTTCAAATGGGGAGGTGTATTTGATGCGTAACTCGCTTATTCAGAGAAAAGTGCAGAAAAACACAGTTTATACAAACTTTGCCTTACTTATTTCTAATTTTATTAATTTCATACTTTATACAAACGTTGTGTAATAGCTTTAAGTAACATACATACCAAAGTGGATTACTCAATCAAATTATCTTCATTCGTTTTGTTTTCAACTTGTTTGGTGCAAGTCTCCTCATTTTACGCCAGCTTCTGCCCCTGATTTTTAATCAAAATTTCTACCACCCGTTCGCTTCACCACATCTCAACGTTGGTAATGAAAATAAAGCAAGCACACACCGACCGAGGACCGAGACCGTGCTTTTCGCGGCCGCAGTTCACTTGCACGATTGTTTCCTTCCCCCCCCCCCCCCACTCCCACCTTTTTTTCTATCTTTATCCATCATCACTAACCCAATCACTCATGTGCTGTAAAAGCAAACGTCCTCTTACACAACGATTTAAGCACTGCGGTCTTGTTAGCCGTCCAACATGCGCTCGATGGATGGAAGTGATAAAAAGGGAGTGGAGCGTAAAAACACGCCTTTTCTGCATCCCCCTCAGGCTGTTAGCAGACCAACGAAGCCAGCCGGTGGCTTCTGGAACGCGGTGCACGTATGCGATTGGTTAGGTGGTTTGGAATCCCGGGCACGGATCGAGTGCAGCAATCGCAGCTTTAAGGTACTGCAGCGTTCGACGACTCCCTGCCTGCCGACCCTAAGGGCCTGTGGAACACGTGTGGAGGCAAAAAGTAATCGGAAAGCCATCGCCATCGGTGGCAGCATTTCCCAGCAGTGTGTGACAAACGCCCCGCAAGATGATCTCTTACTTCTCGAAGCCCAGTACTACATAGTGTCGCCTGGTGTCGTGGCACGAACTTGCCGCTCCCGGCGATCCGATGTCAAAATCGATTATGGTGGGTGCTTGTGTATTCCTTCGGTGTGCTTGCGGTTTGAAGTGTTATTCATAAATTTCGCCCGCGATGGATCTGCGCCTGCCAGCCCAAGTTTTAACTCGTACGTTACGGTTTTGCTGCAGCTTCGGTCGCCTCTTTTTTGCAGCCCGCGTGTACCGCCAGTATGCACTTTGTCAAGCAACGTTTTCCTTCAACGCTGTGCTAGGGTGCACCAGGGGGGAGTGACATCCGACCGACGACCGTAAGAGCAAGACCACACACTTTGAGCAAACTTCTGCGAAACCGCTCGGAAGTTCACCGAAGCACTGCTCGGTTCGGGGTTGATGAAGCTGCCGAGTCTAGTGGACGGGAAACTTAGCGACCATACTCAACTCATTTCCGGTAAGTTGTTTCATCATTCCGAGCGAGCAGCCGCATTCTCTACCTCCTGGAGTTGGCTTGTGGGAGACCTGCGCTAGACACGAGTACGAGAAACTTTAATGAGATACCGCCGTACCGTGATCATGTCGTGGTTTGTTGTGGTATGAATTTAAAGTCGGGTTTCCTCGGTGAAACTAGCCGGAAACTTTTGAGCCTTTCGCGTCTCTTTTTCCGTTTCCCTTTTTTTTTGTCCTACCAGCTTTTCCCATTTGTTCTGGTTTCGCGCAGTGCGGCACGCGGTAAACGGTGAGGAACGGAATCGGGCACAAAACAATTTCCTTTTCCCCGCGTTTACATCGTCGGTTTCGCTGCGGACATTGAATGTAAATGTCTTTTTAACTGCAAACACGGACGACCGTGCTCCCCTCCGCGCGATCCAGATCCAACCGGCCCGAATGGACAGCTGGGCATCTGGAATGGAAATAGGTTTCCAGCAGCCCCGCTGACACCAAAAGAAGGAAAAAGTAATTTTACTACGATGGCACGTCCCAGTGGACGATGAAAAAATTGTACTCAAAGTTTGGACTTACTAGTTTAGTGCACTGCGTCCTGGGAAGTCTTTTAGGTTCACGGCTCAGTAGCTTACAGGGTGTCTGTGTTTGTGGAATTGTTATTTCAAGAGAAGCTGTTAAAAAGTACTTCAAGAGCGTCGTAAGTGATAAACAATGGATAATTGAAAAGCCGTAATATTCTGCGAGACAGACCTGTTACGTTGGGTCAATGTGATGTCCATAACTGGAATGAAGTTGTTAGACGAAAGTCAACAACAAGATTAGTCACGTACAAAGCGATGAGAAAAAAAATGTTTCTCCAAGCATCATTTTTACTGTTTCTTTTTTCTTCTTATCGTCATCTTTCTCAATTCGTTGGCTACAGATTCCGAATTTATAATAATTTTAATCCCCTAAAGAAAGGTATCCCTCCACCAAAGTGAGAGTCCCATTTTCCTGAAAACTGCAATGTGTTTCCACGCAACTGCCTCAAACAGCGAAAAATATGTTTTCTGTTCAACAAACTTAACTGCCCTGGCGGGACGCAGGAAGATTTCGATCTTTGCTCCCAAATCCTACCGTTTGATCAAAACACGGCCAAACCGTTCGGGGCCAAACCATTTTGCTGCCAGGAGGAATGGCGAACGCTGGTTATGCTGATGGCGGATGATAATAGCTAGCTTGCGACGCGCGTGGGATCCGTTCCAGACGGGTCGCAAACAATCTTCCCTAAAACAACATGCACACAAGATACCCGTGCCCCACAAAAACAGAAAAAACAGCGGAGACCGGCTCACTGTCCACCGACAGTGCAGTGTTGGCGAGCAGGCATCCCAGCATCCCCAAACGGGCTTCGCTAAATAAAATCCTCAAAAAATGGGCTGAAACGGCAAAGGGGAAAGCGAATGAGCGAAACAATGGCGTTATGGCTGGAACAAAACGAAAAACGCGTTTACCGCGCGTTGCGCTCTGGTTGAAAAATAAAAGTATGCAAAAATAAACCTGATGGCTGGAAGCGTCTGCGGTAACATTAGTGCCACGAGTCCTAGTGGCGTCGTTACGTTGCCGTTGCCAAGGCCATATATTATAATTATTTATAAAGATACCGAACAAACAAAAAACAGCGTCTAGCAGTTTCCGAAAAAAGGGAAATGGGACGAAATGAAATTGTAAACGGGCCCGAAAGATACCAGCCAGAGTTCCGGCAGAGATCCAAAAGTGGCGTTCTGGGAGATCGTCATGTTGTTGGGATGGGGGGAAAAAAATAAATAAACCTAATGCACAACTGCACTGTTTTCCAGCTAATGTTGTTTTGAGTAAGATAATTTATCCCAGGGGAGTATAAAAGCATAATGGACGGGGGCAAAGGAGCGTGGAAGGTTTATTTCACCCCAATTGCAAGCGACAGGAAGTAGATCATCATGTTCAAATGCATCACCATGAGTGTGTTTCTTAATTTATGTCTGTCTTTTATTTTTAACATATTTTTTTCTGTACGGAGTCCCTCGTTTTTTTGTCGTTTGCCTGTAAATTGCAGGTAATTTTTCTTCGGTGCGTAATATATTCAACTAATTTCCATTCCGTGCCCCGCTGGGGGTGTCACTTTCATTCAGGTTCTCTTCCCTACGTTCTACACATTTACCGCACGACGTCCGGCGCGGTCAATTGAGCGTAAAAAATGTCCTCCTCGTCTTGCGGCGGAGCGTCAAAAGAAATAAATACCCTCGAACAGACGGAGCCCCCCCGTGGCGAACCCACCGGAACTGGGTGAATCTTCCCGGCAACGCCCAACTTCCCGCGCCACTCGTGTTTTGCCACCGCGAGCGTCTCCGGAAGCGCTGCCATTCGAAACTCGGCCGCCAGATTAAAGGAAACAAATTCGTTTGTTGCCACTCGGAAGCCCACAGAAAGGCTTCCGGCTTCGTGGGCAATTTCCAGCGCCATTGGAAACGGTCCAAGTGCCACGCCAGCTGACCAGACGCCCTCCGGCCCACCCTCTCGGGACGTGGGAGTTTTTCCTTGCCGTGGGGAGAACATTCCCAGCCACTCAGTGTTTCTCATCTGCGTATTGCTCTTTCGATAAGGCGTAGCATCATGAAGGAAATTAAACCCCCAGTGTGGAGTTTGCTTTCGTGGGACCCACCGTATTCGAATAAAATTGGAAAGAGATGCGAACAGTACAAATAAGGCCAAACGCGGGCAAGGTAATGATGAAGACGGTGCAACGGGGAAAAACAGAACCATGAAGCAGGCGAACGTATTCGACGAGCGTTTAGGAAAAACGGCGCTTCCTCAACGGTTACAGGCAGGCTTGCCCTCTTAAAACCCAAATCCTTGAATACGATCGAATCCTTGGTTGACGTTCGGTGGCCTACTTTAGAGGGCTTGAAAAAGGAAAAGCAAGGAGGGCTTTCCAGGGGGTAGAATTAAGTTCAAATTTATACGATTTTGATGGCAGTCGGTTTAGTTGGTTTGTTGGAAGGTAGAATTTTCTTTTCATTCCAATCCCCCACGTCTTTCATCGCATTCGCTTACCTGATGTTCTCTTCCCTGGTTCGAACGCGACGTCGACAATCTGGTTGCTGCGGGGAGAAATAAGAACGATAATAAACTGTTATTAAAACTATTGCAACATGGCTTCGATTATGTTCTCCACCCTTGGTTAGTAAGCGAGCAATAGGGGTTCACAAATGTAAAGTCGTAAGTTTGGCAAGATTATTGGAACACAAAAAAACAACTCCTTGTCGGTCCTTTTCCATTGTCCGAGGTAAAATCCGGTCGGTTAACGAACCGGTGCAGTGTCGATCCGTATCGCTAGGGGCCTGGCGGACGAGCGAATCGATTGGCGCCGATCGCTGCTTCGCTCGAACGAGAAATTGGGAAAAGTTCGGCAACCTGGAAAATCATTCAGAAAACCAACAAACAAACAAACTAACAGGGGCAAGCACAACGGCGCACAAGTTTTCCGGCTGATACTTCGTCCGCGGCGCTTGGTGAGGCTGGGGAAAAGTCAGTTAAAAACATTCCTCTACTCCTTAACAAACCAAACAGAGGAAATTAATAAAACATTTTTGGCGGTGGAACTTTTTCGCAAAAGCCTTCCCCGCGGAAACTTCGCCTCCTTCCATCGGACTTACTTTTGTCACTTCTGATGGCCATCGAACGGTCACGGAAATGGTGCCTTTTTCCCTTTTCCACTGCGAGACGTTTGGGGGAGACTTTTCCGGGTTTTTCGTGGCGCAGCAAAAAAAAAAACGTGCCAGTACCGTGAGTTCGACGACGTCCATCGGATTCCCTTTGTGGTGGCCAATGGGTGGTCGAGGCAAGTAACACGGAAGCTCTGAGGGCTAGTGGCGGTGGTCCCAGCGCTTCCGAAGTGGGTTACTTTTAATTCACCACGCCACGTGGAACGGGCACAAACAAACGCGCGAACGCGAGGCAAAAGTTCCCCGCTCGTCCTGCCAACGGAGCGCCAACGGAGCGCCAAAAGTGTACCGCAGAAGTTTGCCGTGGATTGGCCCGGCTCAGTTTCGGCCTGCTCCGCCGCTGCACTCGAACTCCCAATTGTTGTGTGGAAGGGAGGAACGCCGGGAGGCGCACCAGACCCCAGCCCATCCACTCGCACCCATTTGCGTCAAGATGGATTGTTATTGTTGTTGCAAAAGTTAATTTCCCATGTGAGTAATGGATTTTTGATTCAATATGCGTTCTGTTTGTCGCGCGGTGATGGCTCCGGGCTGGCCGCTCTCGGTATTGTGTGGTCTTTTTTTTCCCCCTGCTTCCATTCTTTTACTTTCCGTCTGGACCAGGCCACCAGTAAGCTTTCCCAGCGGCTCTCGGTGGGTGGTTTGCGCATTCCAGCTCGACGGATAATACATTCTTTAGCCACTGCTACTTGTTTATTCATCAGGGTCAACAATACGCGTGCCTTTCACAAGGCAAGACTGTCATCGGTCCCTTCCTCGTTCAAAACTGCGAATGCACGATCTACGACAGCTCGCGAGAGATAAGACAAACACGCATTGAACTGTCAAGAAGAAACGCTACCTGAAATTCTGCTGATTATTTACATTTAAACTGAACGGTTTGGTTGCGGTGAGTCAAGTTGGCTTTGCGTGTATTGCAACTTATTTCAAATAAAGTATATGCATTTAAAAAGTCTATCGTAGTTCAGATTTCCTCGGTTCATTTACAGAAATCGTAGTTAAGACTTCCTCGGCTCATTATTTGCCATCATCAAATGGAACAAAACGCAAACTTTTAAATCACCGCATTAATGACCAGAGCTGTTACATTCAAATTAAAACACGTTGAACAAGCTTTTAAATCAAACAAAAATCCTTCTTTTTTTAAAGCGTGGTGCAGCGGAAGCGTGGTTTTACAGTGGCTGTAAGCTGTTCTTCAACGAAACATTTTAATCGTGATGATTTAGATGAAATAAACTCCATTTAGCGTGTTGATTGAGGGTAAGAGAGGACGAAAAAATCCATCTCACCATCATACTTCACCAGCTGTTGACAGGCTCACTAGTTTTCAGCACGAGATGGACGAGACGTGGAGGGAAAATTGAAAACAAAATTAAACAAAAAAAAAAAAGCTGCTACCCACTGACAGCTGCCGCCACTCTGGTCAATGAAAAATGGCGCCTGGGGAGCGCAGCGAAATTGAATTCCACCGTAATAATGCGAGATAAAGGCACATTCTCGAAAATGCCAGCGGAATGGCTTCTCGCACCTTTCGCACGGCTACTAATAAATCAATGATGAATCGAAGGACGGCAGGTGTGATGACGCCGTCCGAAGGGACTCCCCCCCCCCAACCCCGGCATAGGACATAGCCGTTCCGGGAGCGATAACCACACATTTTCCCCACCAGTGCTGCCAATTGGGGCTCCCGTCCGTGCCATTTTCCTGCGCTCCCGCTGTCGGCCGCACTGGCCCGCGTCTCTGGCGGCCGGCGCCGGAATGAACCTACATTCTTCATTAATTATATCACGTGCCCGGTGACAAATGCGAGATATTCCTCCGCCGGCACTCGGTGGAATTCTCTTTTCATTTTAATTTTTCACCACCCGCAACGTTTCCCCAACCACGGCAAGGCAACCAGCTGCGCGCTAGTTAGCCATTTTCCCATGGCCTCCAAGGACCGTGTATTCAATTCTATCACTCCTCCGGATTATTGCCCTCTCTTATTTTCTCCCGCTCTCTTTGTTGGTGCTATCTTCTTTCAACTAACGCAGTTCGTTGTCAGCAGGACTGCTTTGCGAATCGGGAGCCGTCGACATTAGCGCAGCTAATAAACTGATAATGGTGATGAAAACAGGGCGACCGGTGGAAAACGCAAACGCACCGAAGTCAAGCGAGTCCAGGGGCGGGTTGGCTTCGCCGGTGCGGTGCGCGGTGAAACGAAAAACACGCTCGGCTACGGTGCGATAAAAAATGATCCTCGGGGTGAAGCCATTTCACAAATGAATACACCGACTGACGCTGGGAAATAATTCATCTTCGTGCCGTTCCGCGGGGTAATTTCTTCTGCCCTGATGCGCGCCAACGGTTGTGTGGGATCTTTGAAGTCGTGTGGATGGTAGGGAGTTGCTTGCTGGGTTGGTGGGTTTTTTTTTCGCGAAAAATCGTACATTGTGTACGCAACCTTCCCTTGCTGCCGTTGAAAGCATCCTTGTGCGGGAAAATTCAAGTTGAAGTCACGCTGCGTGAGGGCTCGTTGAAGATGAATAACACAGAAAAAATTAAACGCTCCCGATCTGCCCCGGCATGGCATAAGAAAGGCGGGAATACCGAGGGCATATCGACAGGAAACACACTGAATGAGCCGGAAGTGATCTATCATCCGACCGTTCGGGCATTGGGAGCAGTTCAACAATCGAGAGCTCGCTCGCACGTTCGACCTGTGACTTCGGTTTCGGGCGTTCGGTGAAGGGCAACAACAAAAAAAATCAAACTTCACTTGCAGCGACCGGCTGCCGGCAATCGGCAAGCCGTAAAGCCATCGAGCCGAAGAACCGCTCCATTGAGAACGGCACAAAAGTGAGTCACTTTTTCAGACAGTCCCAGGAGCATCCTTCAAAGTGGTTTACTGAAAGCATTGTTTTGGTTCCTGCTTTCGAAGCTCCGGTCGCTCCCCCTGTCCTACACTGTTGCAAGGAAGTGTACTTGGATCGAGTCGAGGGGATCGCTCGACTGCTGGAGAGCTTCGTTCTTCCATTCGCACCGCCTGTCATTAATCAGCTTCAGCTCCCTCACCTTTGCCCGCGCGTTCCCTAGTTCTGGCGGCCTTATTGGGATCTGATTGATTGTTTTGCTTTCCGATGCGAGAGGGCTGCGCTTCGGATGGAACGAAGCCAATCGAACCGACCTCTCGCAAGGGGACGGGAAAAGAAGACGCCACCCGGAGTGTTGAAGTGATCGAAAAACAATACCCATAAGCTTCAATGCTGGACTGCTCCACATTCCGACTGCTGCAAGTCAGTGCGTCAATCCGGGCAGGCGGTAGCCAATTGATGGGCGAGAATATTGAGAACCGAATAGATGGCAGCGCCCGTAAGCAGTACTGGGCTGCAAACTAGACGCCGTAAGTACGGTTACAAATGCCCGAGCCTGGCAGCGTCCACATGGGATCGAAAGGAAATGCGTCAAATGTCTACCACCGCCCCTTTGGAGACCGAACGAGGGGAGGGGGGGGAGAGAGGGGCATGAAATTTGTCACCTTCAGTTTCGACGAATGGTTGATTTGTTTCGCCCATTTGGTTGTTATTTGCCCCTTGCGAGGTATTGTGTAACACATGTTTCCGAGGCAGCCCAGCTTGATTTATGGACTCGAGCTTGGGAGGAAAAACCGAACAAATAATCTGAATTATAAATCGAATTCATTGCATCCAGATTATTTGATGAATGGGTGCTGATTTGAGGACAGAAAAATATGTTAAGTATCGTTAGTATCTGTTTTATGCAACGATACATCGAATTCTGGAAGGATTCTCCTGCACAAACAGAATGTTTTTCTAATCAATTCAATTTACAGAGCTTAGAATTCGCTGAAAAAACTCAACTTTGATTACTTGCTGAGCTATCTTTTTTATTATTAAGAAGTTTTTAAAGTGTTTACATGTTTCCATTCGTTTGCATGGATTAACTTGCTCCATGCAAAAGTTGCAAATGGCAAACCGAGTAAACCACCAGTAAAAGTTCATCTGCATGAAAGCTACAAGAGCGGAGTAACAAACAAGGCACAAACAATCAACTCAAGCGTCCGCTCCCTCGCCTGGTGTGATCAATCCTCCGCCCGGTGTTAATTGCTTCAGTATAAGATATCTAGTTTAATTTTCTTCCATACCTCATTGCAGCCTGGCACACATTTTGATATGGTGAATCAACGGGAGTGGCAAGTAAGGATAGGGAGTGCATGCTGAGGTATAAAAGCGTTACGAACACCTTTCTTATGCAATAGAATAATAGGAAGAACCTTTTCGACACTACACTGTCGTCGCTCCTTACCTTCATCCTTGTTTTCGACAACATTTTGAGCCAACAACTATTCCTCCAATAGCCAATGCTTTACGGTACGATGTTTTTGCAGAGGAAAACCTGATCGAGTTTGCGCTCAAAGACACTTACAATCAATTTGCCCCCATCGCTAGGAAAAGAGTTTCAAGAAATCGGTAAACCTCTCTTAAAATTTTAAGGATGAGCGAAGGAAGAAAACAGAAGCACAGGGCAAAAATACAGTTATTCAGGTCAATTTAGTAAATCAAATTTTACCGAGCACCTTTCCACGCCTACGAAACCGAGCCGAGGCTGCAGTTCCAAAACCGACTTCAAACCAGCAGCCCGACCGACCGGCACAAACACCCGGTTTTCATCGGAAACTGAAAGCTAGAACGTGTAATTCCATGTTTCGCGAGGCTCTCCGAGGTTCGCATTTTGGTGTTCCGCTCTCGCCGACAGGGATGCTTAAAGATGGAGGAATGGAATTATCGGAAGGTAGAAAGCGCCTGTCAGCTTTCATCGTGTTGCTCTAGCGTTTGCAGGCTTCTCGTGCTGCACAATTTACCGGCGGCCAGGAAAAATCCCTGTCGCTGCGCATTTGAAAATACATTTTTCCGACACGACTCTACTTCCCACTTTCGAGTCAGTCATGAAAAATCAACGCGAATCCGTTCGGTCCCTAGCAACGTTTATGGTGCATTTTCACTTGCTCACTCGACGGTAATGCAGCCAGCTCAGGTATGAATTCGTTTTCCTGGCTGTATTTTTTTTTCGCCAAGAGAACCATCTTCGACGAAAAAGACCGCCGGTGTGAAACGGGCCTCGGATTATCCTGTCACCGCTAGCCCACCATCGTGTTCTTCCAAAACGAAACCCACGAGGTGGAGAAACTTGTCCGCGACGGGAAACTCCGGACTCACTAACCGCGGGCAACAAACTAACCTCTGGTGGAGCATTTTACGACTTGCAACTTTTTATTGGCACTATACTATGCTTGGTGGTGGTAAAATTACGATTCCCTCCCGGTGTACCGGCGCGCGATTTCCTTCGCCTTCCCTTCCAAGGAGAAGTGAAAATCATTGCCGATCCTTCCCAAAAGGCTCGTCCCTAGCTGGGCCACCCGATCGTTGTCAATAAACACACCCGCCAGTGTAGTTCCACGTTTCTTTGGAGCTTCGGGACCAGTTCACACCGTCCGTGTCCCTCGCTTTCGGTATTGAATTTCCTTTTTTATATGTTTTTTTTCCCCTGGTGTTCGTAGGACACCCGATACTTCCGGTGCCCTCTCCGCGGTTTGGCAGGAAGCCTGCCTGGGAAGCGACAAAATCGGAAACCGACTACCGGCGGCCCGGGAGCAAGCAAGTGCATCAGAATTGAACTACGATTTAAGGATCATTTAGTTGTGGGTTTTGCTGTAAAATTGATTGGTTGGCGCACGGACACAGTGCTTTTAGCTGTAATTGGAAATTCCACTTTATTTAACAATCGTCGCTCGATGCTGGCGGTTTGTTTGGAGTTGTGCGAATCCCAAGGAGGGTGGACGGATGTGTTCCGGGGGTATTGTTGATTGGTGATTTTCCATCGAATCGAATCGAATAAACAATATTGTAGGAAGGGAATTGAGCTTTTGCCGGAAGGAAACGCTCTAGCTCACCCTGGCCAATCGCATGAACTTAAGAGGAACCTTTTTGAAATACTCGCTCGAGTTTAATCAAATTTGACGAGCTTTACCGGCAAATGAGATTTCTACAATGTTTTCCTTCGTTCCAAGGAAAGTGGCACAATGTCTTGGCATTTTATTTGCAATGCCCCTTCCTGATCAAATAATTCCTGAGCATCTCGAACAACGAGAGTTATGCTTTCATTGAAGGAAGGGGTGTGTTTGCTTAGCCTTGCAGTTGGTTTAAAAGATTATTAATTCTATTTCAATGTACTTTGTTCATAATCATTGATCTGAAAGTGTATACCGTTTTTTACTACCACATTTAATTAATGTTTCAAATATGAAAACATTAGTTGGTGTAGATTTGGAACATAAAGTTGTGTAAAGCAATAATCCTAACATGAGCACAACTTTAGTGTGTAGTTTCACTACAACAAACAATCAAGACCATTTTTCAATCCAAATTTATTCTCCATCTAACCGGTTGACAAAAACGATTGTGCTGTATACACTCAAAGGATGACAGGCAATAGTACTTCGAATTTCAAAAGTGTCGGATATTCGCTGGTTTCCAGAGCATATGCACATGAAATGTCACAACAGTTCGATCGGCAGTGGAGCAGCGCAGAGGATATTATTGAATTTCGTAAATAATGGTATTTCTGTTTATCGGAAACGCTAGCTAAGTGCCTTTTTGGACCAAACGAACTCAACACTTCAAGAATACATCTCGAGCCTCAATAGCTCGCTCGCAATCCGCATGAAGGTTGTACACATCCACCGGAAGCCCACCGGGGCATCTTGTCAAGAATTAAAACAATTCCACCACGCAAAATCACGCAAACCACTACGAACCAACAAATCACTCGAATTCCGAGAGCAAAAGCACTGTTGACCGGGTTGCCGAAAGGTCCTTGACTGAGCACGCAACCATTGTCAATGGACACGCCAAAGCGTTGCCCCTATCGTCATAGATACCGGCTATCGGAGGGCGCTCCTGCGGAAGGGTAGATCAAAGGATTGCCGATTGAAGGGCCAATACTTGACGATACGGTTTCTTTGATCCACCGCAGGACGGCTGCAGGACAAGTGGTACATACGTCACAGCAGTTGACCAGCTGTAAACGGTGCCAGTTTCGAGAGATGAAAGGAATGAAAAGTTTGCTTCTGGTTGGATTGGAATGTTATTTTTTTAGAAAACGAAATAGGAAGTAGTTGAGGATTTCATATACCTACGCTTTGAACGGGTTTGCGTGAGCAGGGAAATACCTTGTCAAATCTAGGAAACAACCAACGGTCCCCTGAAAAGCCCAGGATTGTTAATCAGATCGCTGCAGCTTCAAGGTACGTCATCCATCTTGTCGACGACGAGCCTGCGCGCATAAATTATAAACCGCCCCGTTAATGGTGTGCACGGGCAAACAAATTTATAAATTATCAGATTGATAGCGCAGCGCGTACATCACCTCGAAGTATGGCACACACTAACACACGTTGCCTCCGAAGCAACCTGTACCTCTATCGGAACCAGGAAAGTTCGGTTTCACACACGCCCGGCGGAGGACGAGAAGCGGATCGAATTATGATTGTGGAGCATGCGTGGAAATTTATGCTTGTCCCCGTAGTATCCGTTTCCGCTCGCTGATTGCGCCAGCAATGAGACACAATTTAGCCGCTATCGCAGCGTACCATTCCGGTGTGAGTGTCACCGGGCGCATTCCGGTGCGCCACTCTATCTTCCATCTTGTCCCAAAACGAACCGCAGAGCGTATCCGCCACTGTGCACATCCGCCCAGCGTTGTTTGCTGCACTCGCGCCGCTGTCAACGATGTCAACCGCCGTTCCGCCTTCTCGTAGCCACAGCAAAACAATACCCTTCGGTCCGCCGGCGCCGTGGCCAGTAATGGATGTGTGATAAGGTGAGAACCTGGACCCGCGATGCGGCACTTTCGGCGAGTGTTCGCTTCGTTCCATGTTCTGCCACCGGTCGGCAGAGTTTAGGGCGGTCCATCCCCAGCGGGGTTAGGGCGGTGTGAAGTTTACATGCCGCTAGTTCAAACACCTGAATTGTTGTCCATAACCTCCTCCATTCCGGGCCACGGGGACCTTCTTTATCAAATTGGTTCTCTACCGCCGACCGCATAAACCGCGAACCAAACGAGAGAATGACTTATCTAACTGTAGCCGTATACTTGCGGACACGCTGGAGGTGAATTCTGTGTCAACAATTTTCCTCAAGACTTCCAGCGGACAAGAAAATTTGCTGAACAATCATCAACATCAATTTTGAATTGACAACAACAAACAGCAATAATTTACAAAAATAAAAACATGTATTTACACTCGAAACGAAAGATGTTTTACTACAAAATCAAAGTTTTCGATAGTCAAAATGATTTACTTTAAATTTTCCTGAAGCTATGAAAATGGTTTCGTAAGTTGAATATTTAAAAGTTTGAGAAATTTTAATATTTTTGCGCATAGTTTACGCAACCAACAATGTTCTCACTGTCCCAAAGCGATAATACTCTTCCTTCTGCATGACCGGCCCTACCAATCCCATTGAATCACTTTTGCTCCGGTGGCTTTCCCGCGCAACGGTCGCATTGTGCTGCAGCTGAAATGCATCCGAATGGCTGCGCAGGGACGAATGGCCGAAGCGTGCTTTCGTGTTGGTCCTTCGCCTTGGCACTAATTAATTTTCCACCAGTCAAGTAGCGCGATTTGAATAAATAATCGCTGGCGCGATAACAACGTATTCGCGCGATCGAAGCAATCCGCCCGCCGCGTGACCCCCTCTCCCCCAGCAAAATCCTTTAACTGTGTGTGTGTGTGTGTGTTTTCGGGCCGAAGGATTTCGATTTACTTCTTTGTTTGCCCACTGTCATGAATCGAACTGACATAGATAGGAGGAACGGGCGCGCCATCTCAAAAGTATTCACAACGGAGCGACGCCATTCTCCCGCATAAATGCTTGCCCACGCTGAACATCAGCGGTGGCCCTAAAATTCGATGGTGTCCATAATGCGGACGATTGTTAATGCGATTAGCTCAATTGATTTGCCATTGATTGACTTCGGCATTGATTGCCGCCGGCAATGAGAGTCGATTATGCTAACGAGGTAATTAATCAACAAAACGTCAGCGGCGCTGGTATCGCCGAAAAGCGAAGTCGCACATGCTTTTCTCCGGCTGGAGAATCAATCTGAAAAATGGACGTGTCGTTTATGGTTTAGTTTGTGAATCGAAATCTATGAATGGCAATGATCGATTGGAATTGTAAATGTAAAATTGTTCATCTCTGGCACGCGCATCTTTTGTGCTTTTGCATTGAGTTAAAGTGTTTAAAATGTGTGGAAATATGCTGTTAGTAACTTCTGTTCGCCATCTCGCGTACTCTTTGGACCCTGACCGAGAGTTAAATAATTGAAAATAAAGCTTGAAACATTATGAACCATTTGCAGAGCAACAGCGTTTCGCTGCCAGAGACTGCTGGAGAGGCAGTCCACATGCCAACTGCTGGAGGCACCGACGGCCGCATGCTCTCGTCATCGTTTTCGGTAATGAGTAAACAGAGAATATCAATTTGCATATTCAAGTATAAGCCGGCAGAGTGCTTCATTCGCGGTAGGCTGTTTAGTAGCGCCAGGGCTGACGGTTCGCTCGCCGGGGAAGTCAGTGTTCCGATTAAGGGAAGGGGTCCTCCTGTTGGAAATATGGGTGTAAAGCTTACCTTCCCCCTTGTTACCACCAAAACCTGAAGACCAGACCGCGCCACCGTGCCAACGGCGGTGGCTTCTGCCTCGGCGGCTCGTGTGAAGTGAGCAATAAATAATTTATGAGCCGGAAAATGGAACCGCGCCTTGTCGCGTGATTCACTGATACCACACGAAACCGACGCCCGCTGGATGTGGCCGGCGCTTCACGATTCACCGGAGATAGTGACGCACTGGTAAGGGGTGAGCTATACAGGCGGCCTACTGCCGACATCCGAGATGAACAAACAACATCTACTCCTTTCCCCCGGTGGATCAACTCTTGCGAAACCTGGCGCGGTGTAGATCAGTGAAACCAGATTACTACCGCAGCAATAAATAATAACAATCAAATATTTATCACTCGCTCGAACGGAGTGCCAAGCCGGTGCCGTTGGATGGCAGAAGGCCCCTTCGGGAGGTGAGCTGCTGGCCGCGTTCGCTCGACTGGCAAGCTCCAGTGAAGCGAAAAAAGAAACTTTCTCTGCCGGTGCCATTCGAAGAAATGTGGAGAAAAGTCTCTGTCGAAAGATCACGCACCTTGGGGAGCAAAGGGCTCGTAAAGGTCAACGGGGGCCGTGTGCCAGGTGGGGACGTCCCTCGACGTCGAGATCGCGACAACTGCGAGCGCCCGTATTTCAATCCCATGTGACGGGGTTAATTAAGGAGTGAATTATTTATTGGCCACCGACACCGGCAGGACGGTTTTCGAGGTTGATGTTTGGATTTTGAATTGAATAAGATTAGCGTGTAATGTGTTGCCGATGGTTGTTTGCCTTCACCGTCGAAGGACAGCTCTGCTGATGTGCAAGTGGTGCGTAAAAATATGTGGTGGACCATGAATAATACAGCAGTACGAGTTTGAAATTTTGAAGAAGCATTTCGCTCTTAACCTGTCAGACGCATGAATCATTTTTTTTTGTTGGCCCATCTTTTGATTTTAAAATGATTCCCCAAGCAGTTTGTTGAAAACAGGTAAACATGAATGTGCTTTTTGTTTTTTTTTATAGCAAAAGGTTTGCATAAACAAGAACGATAGAAAGTTTTTCCAATTGCAAGAGTTACAAAAATGCAAGCGAGTGGCTGCAAATAATAGATTCAACAGAAAATGAGAAATCCTTAAGCCAATGAGCTGGAATTTGCCTAGCACCGAACAAACAACTTTCTATGAAGCCAATTCGGCAGTCATTCTGAACGACAGCTCTGAACACGTTTCCTTTCTCCTGTCGAGTTCCATCAATTGAGAGCGAGCGAGGTTTGGTAGATTTTTACGAATGGTGTGCGCTCGACACGCGCCTTCTTCCATTCAGCATTGGCTGTCTTTTGTACGGAAAGGATTACAGCAAATATTGATCATAGAGACGGACCGATTCGGTTTAAAAATTCGAAAGCTTTCTCGTTTGCCTTCCTGGAATTTCCATCACCAATCCGGACGGGTGTACATCGGTTCATGGAGCTTTTTTTCTCTATCTGGTAGGATTTGTTTTTCTTCGTCCTTTTTTGTTCCTTTCCTTGAAATCGAAAACTCCCCAGCTGAACCGATAATATAAGAAAAAAAAAAAACGGGAGTCTGGGGAGCAAAGATAATTCTTGTTAAGTAAACTCCAAGAAGGCCTTTTTTCTATTACTGGCTGGGTGAGTGGAAGAAGAGATTCCTAAAATCATTATACAACCCGATTATCACCATCAACAGCGAGATCATCGGTTGAACCATCACCGTCGGGGCCAAGGACATTATCGTGTGTATTATTCACACTTCATTTAGGGATGTGTTTTATAATTCCATGGATGGAGAAGGTTAAACCCTTTGTCTGAAGATGTAAAGTTTGACCTTTCGTGTTGATTAAAAAACACGAATAAGATGAAACATTTCAGTAGACCCAACAAGAACAAAATGTTGGAAGCAGCTAGAAAGCGTCCACCAGGGACTAACTCATTTTAAAAAAGGTCCATGCAAAAAGCCATTCCAGGCACTGGAAACTGCATTGCGGGAAAAAAAAGATAACCCACCATCGCTGGCTTTCCCGTCTCTAACGAAACCATCAAATGTCTGCTCGTGGAAATGAATCGAAAGCTTCCACGGCTCTGTTCGATGGTAAACCAAATGGGATGCTTTCGATACGCATCAATCTGTGAAACTCAAACGTGCTTTAGTGTGCGATTTTAAAGCGAGCAACGGAAAATCCACGGTGAGAATTTAGCTAATGGCTGAAAGCGCGTCCCATTCGCTTCAAAATCAAACGCGTTGCGTTTCGCTTTTGGAATTTATTTTAGTATCTTCGTAAGTAGACGGCGGAATATTTTAATTGAAACAAACTGGATGTCTCGTCAAGGAACTGGATTGCAACAATCCTCCAAGCTTGACCCTAGAAAAAAAATAAAAGGTATGTTTTTGAAGTATTCGCTCTGAAACTCCCACGTCGTCCGGCTCCCTTACTTCGGTATTTCCCGAGACGGTTTAACACTTTCTTCTGGCACTCCTACTATGGCCTTCGTTTATCACAACTCATTTCTTCTCTGCTCGTTCTCAATGGAAACATGATAGAAAAAAAATCATTAAACATGCTGTACGACAGGCACCAAAAAGAAACCCAAGGAAAATGTCTTCAATTGTGCGAGAACAGATTTTCCGCATGTGGATTCATTCCGGTGAAGCCCATGAGAAAGGCGTCGAACTGAAACCAGACGATCGTCGGTGGTGGTTGGGCGCTTCGTACGTGACTGTTTCGGTGCTGCTGGAGTTAACCGTGTTTCCTCTCACCCCTCCAGTCGCCTTCGCCTTCGCCAATCGCCTGGAGACCGTTCATAACGACATGCACAATGAAGTTCTGAGCCAGAAGCCGAACCGAAGCAATATCAGCGCTCGGTTGAACCAACCCCGCTCATGTACCACGTTATCCTTAAGCTAAGCGTGCTATTATCATATAATTTTATCGCTTCAACAGATGAAATTATTTCACGACCTGCGGCTCACGGCGAGTGCTGGGGGGCCGGGAAAGGGCGCGCGGGTTCGACCGGCCAGAACGGTGGTGAAGCTAAACCGCATCGTGCAAATTCTTTGGCAGGCGAAAGCCCCCGCTTGGAGGTACATACCGATATGTACGAACTTACTCCGAGAAGTGATCCAATATTGTCCGGGTTTATTCGATTAGGATTTTCTGCGCCCTCTTTTCTCCGGAGGCTGCCATGGAATGTTCCGTTTCTTCGACCTCGACAAGCAGCCACGCTTTTCTCGGGGGGGTTTACCACGTCTTCACCTCCAGAACCGTGGTCTTCCCTATTCTTGAGATCGGTGACCGGACGAGGAAGATCTTCACTTAAAGTTTATTGATTTTTATTGGCATCCGGGACCCGGCCTTAGTTACCTTCTCTCTTTTTTTTCTTTCTTTCCAGCCACCCCAACACTGCAAACACTTTGCACCGTTTTGCGTTGGCCAAATGCTTCCTTGATGGGCACTTTGATGGTGACCACATACGCGTAAAAAAAACCCCCCCATTGCATGCACGACCGTGGCAAAAAAACAGCATGCTAGAGTTCGTGGAAGGAAGAAGAGGACAAACAAAAAATCGAATCAAATCGTCACCGGAACTGAAACAAAATCAATTTGAAAAAAAGTCCAGCAAAACTGGAGCATACCTTTTGGTTCGTAATATCTTTGCTCCAACTCGCACGCCGGGGGGAATGGAAAGGGCAACAGGAAAAAGGGCCTTGAAACGAATTTATTTACCCAAACCTCCTTCGTTCAGTATTATTGTCCCGTTTTGACCCATTTCCTCGTGTTCCTCGAGAAAATCTTTCTTTCCGTTGTACAACAAAAAGCCTCATGCGAACCCGTTGGTTGAGCTTCCAGAGAAAAGGAAAAAGTGGCCATCGGACTCAGCGACAGAAAACTTTACATCCAACAAAAGATAAAGCTGACAAGGCTCTGTAGCTCCACTGTAGCAGACCCGAATCGTTAACTACAGTGTCTTGCGGAGCAGAAAGGGCCCGTGCCCCGTCTAGTTGTCAAATCCCTGTTCGGGCCCACGAAAAAGCAGAGGGCGGACGCTCGTAATCGGTTAACGAAACAGCAACCGGGTAGCATGGAAAAGGGCAGAAAAAGGTTCTAGTTTACCTCACGCATCGGTAGTTAAGTAAAGAAGCACGGGAGCACGCGTTCTGCAATCGCCAAAGCTAGAGGACGAGCGAGAAAATGACGAACCAAAAGGAGCACCGAGCAGAGGTCCGTCGTGATTCCGGTCAACCGTTGCGTGAAGGACAATTTCCTACAAACGAAACAGATTTTTGAAACCAACACAATCCGTTCCAAATGTGATGAGGAAATTGGCTTCATTCCTTGTGCGTGAGTTTATTAGCTGGATTTGATTAATGAAATACTTTTATAGGAGACTGTAAAAGTGAAGCTTTAAACATGGTTTCGTGGACGAGATTTTCTACTGTATTCAATGAAAAGAGTGAATATTGATGATTGCCAGGGGTGTTATTTTACAAAAATGCTAATTTTCTACACGTTTCTGATAACGTTTAAATGGAAAAATGTATAAATTATTTATTTTGATTTTACTCATGATTAAGTTCTAGTAACCAGAAGCAACAGCAGTAATTTGATTTGTATTTATTCGAGATAGATTGGTCTTCTCATATTTGGTATACTTAGTGGAAATTTAAACCTCTCACAGCTTAATGACTCTTTTGCCACTCAAGCGTTAGACGGTTGAGTAATAAATGAAACAAGTGGCGTAAGTTTTCCGCATCCTGAGATCAAGTGTTTTGCTACAAGGTAAAGGGTTTAAGCTGAACACCATGGTGTTTACGTCAAACCGACAAAATTACGTTGCACGGTTGCCCCGGAGTAGTAATTTACGGTTCCAGAAAACTGTGAAAATCCGTACCCCCTCCATGTACCCTCTTTTGTTGTCGCTCACCTCGTTGGTACCCGGAAATGATGTTTGCTTCCGGTAAAATCTTGTTAATAATCTGAGACATGCACAACGCAACACACACACCGCGATCCTACTGGCGAAACAAGAAATGTTTGTGCTTTGAAGTTCATAGCAACTGAAAGCCGCATGGTTAGAGCATGTCTCGCAAAACGGGAACATACTCTGAGCCATCATCAAGAGGTGTTCCCCCAGAGAAATTGGAGAGACCTTTTTTCGGGAGCAAAGGTGGAACCACTTGTAGTGTGGAGTTGTGTTTTGCGGCCCTCGACGGTGCTTCTCCCTAATATTCTTTTGGATGACCGTTTTATCCTGAAACAACTGCGCTTTAAGGCTGTTTGGTGACTACTGGTTACTGAACAGATAATCTCCGAACCCGGTGTCGAGTTTGTAATGACGTTGCTCTCCCGTAATATACAAAATGAGACATTTTGAGCTAGAAATGGAACAAATTTTGAGGGTTTGACCGTGTACCACCTGTGTTGTAAAAATCCACTCAGTTGAAGAAGCAACTGGTTTCTTGCATGTTCAAGTCCATCCATCGCTTTACCGGAGGATATCCAATTTACTAATTTTTATCCATCTCTCACTTCTCTCAGTTTGCTTCTCGTAGCCATTCGTTCTCTTTTGCGATATGCATCAAATCAAACGCGCCGAGTGGATTGACTGGCAAGCGTTACACAGCGTTAGAAATAATCTTGTTTCTTCCAACTTCTCCTCACTACCTGCAGCCACTGCGACCGGTGATGGTTCACTTCATTTCAACTGCTACGGCTCAGAAGTGGCAGTATCAGGCAATATCAAGTTAGACTAGGTAAACGACTGAGTAGGAAAGTTCGTTTCGCTAAACACTCTGTCACCCAGTCCCTTGTTCGCCACTTTTCTTAATTTATCTCGGCGCATTACACCAACTGCCACCGACTCCAACGGCGATGCAGTGTTTTCTTGGGGAGGTTAAGCTTTATTTTCTTGTTTCTTTGCGCACACCCGAGCTCGAAATGTATGTTGCCTAAAGTTCCATCGCGTCGTACCTACATATGTGCCGTTGCGTTTTCTCTTACTCTTAGAATTTGATTTGATTTCGGTTCATCGAGTGTACTGTGAGCAAGAAGGGCAATAGATAGGCTAAAAAATAAAACAAAAAAAGTACACCACAAGACTGCTACGGAAGCTGGCAGAGCTGAAATTGGACGAGGTCTGGTGTAAGAAAAGTTTTTGCCAGCGAAACGATGCAGTCATCAGTGTGATGTACGATACGGGAAGGGCACTTTCAAGGGCGCCTGCGAACAAAAGCAAACCAGAGCGACCGAGCAGACGTCTTCAGTCTTAGCTACGAGCGACATGAGATTTTTGTTTTGTTCATGCTGTAACTGAGCGGTGTACGATAGAAGCGCATTTTGGTAAAGATTCAGCAAAATTTACTTTACAGAAGCATAAAGTTTTCCTTGGCGAAGCTATTACACAAATCCTACTTGCCTTTGCCTTTGTTCCTTATGTCACGTGTAAGTAACCTAATGTTGAAGTGTGTAGACAATCAAAGTTTTCCACCCGTCAAATATGAGCTGCTCATAAAGTTACAAAAAATTGTCCGGACTCCACTATGTTTCCCCTGTCTTTAACAACAGCTTGTGCCACATTCCCATTATTTCCAAAATAAGACGCAAACAAACTATGATACCAAAACAGGAACGAGCCACAACGAACAGTCTGTTCCGCTTTGCAACCAGTTAAGCAGTAAAGTTCTCCTGTATGACTAGCAAAATTCAGCAGCGTAGTTGTACGCCGAAAGATTCATCCGAGATTCTCGTGCACTTCTGGTGCCACCGCACCGTCTGCAGCAGCAGAATGGTTGCAGCAAATGGCGGTTACATGCTAATGTGAACATCCTTTTTTTTTTTCTCTGCCATTCCACGTGCGCTCAGTTCTGCTTTTCCCTCTCAGGCTGCTCCGATGTGTTGAGGCTGTTGCGAAGCGGAAAAAACGGGAAATAACACACACACAAAAAGAGCATAATAAAATAAACGAAAACACCCGAAACCCCAAAACGGCACTCGAGGGAGAAATTAATACCCGGAATCCCGGGTGCTTCCGCAGCTCGTCCTATGGCAACCATTGCAACCATTTTGAAACCCCCGATTTAACTGCGTGCCTTCACGTACTGGCGTCTTTCTTACCGATCCAAACGTGAACGGTAGCTACTGCTTCCTGTTGCAGCCACGATGGCAATGTTAGGTCATGTTCTCCGGTCACCACTGCCAATGCAATCATTCTGCGAACGCAGCTCTTATGGTGAACGAGGGAAAATATGGTTTCCGGCCCGTTTCCTTCGCGTTGGATACTTGCGTGCGCAGGAGAGGAAACTAATTATTAGCGGAGGTGAGACAGAGGCATGTTTTCCCAGCAGCACCTACCCTCAACAGTGTATGTTTTTGACGGGAATGAACGAACGGTGAAAAGTTTACCGTCGCATCTTTCGAGCGCATCAGGAAACAAATTCCAAAGTGATGCTCGACATCACCTGCCTCCGGTGTCGAATAGTTTTCACCCCTTTTTCTTTCAATGGGTAAGCAGGAATTGTGGTTTTTTTCCGAACAGCGGCACATCACGTTGGATAATTGCATCCGAATGAGCTTGGCAAATAAATTATTCGATCGCGTTATGCCGTAATTGCTTCATTTATAAGCGCACCTAACCATAAATATTCCGAAACCATCTAGCTAAACCGTCGACCTTGGCCACGGCGGGGACGTGCCAAAAAAGGAGAAGGAAGTGGGATTTGCAAATAATTGCACCGTGCAATGGGACGCCAATCAGTGCAGCGAACAAATGGGGGTTAACGAAATTGTTATGTCGTTAGTTTTTTCGTGCGTTTTTTTTTGTGTGTGGAGCTTCCGCTTCCCATGCAACCACCCGAACGCCACCTAACCGTTATCCCTCTGGCGAGTGTTTGCATAATGGGAGTTATTATGTTGTTTGGCTAGAGGCTCTATTAATTCCCTAACACCGCCCAAAAACCCTACGCAAACAATCATCCACATCAAAGGGTTGTTCCCATGCCAGCGCACGGGTTTTCCGATCGGGACCGAACACGCCTTTGCGGCCGGATTACAAGTCCACTGAGGTGTTGCATGCTCACAAATTGGACAATGAATTAAACCCCTCCCGGTAGCTAGAGGTAGGAAGCGTGGGGATTGCATGCCTGCCGGAGCGGATCCCGTGTTTACCTCGTGTCAACCCACAAACCCGTTAAAAACAAACAATAATCGCTTAATAACTAACCATCCTACACCGACCATGCTACGTAACCAAACCCCCAAAGGAAAAAGGACTTGACGGGGACACCCCCCCAACGTGGTCATGCTTCACCTGTGCTGAACACAGGGTGTCCAAAAGAATTAATGTCGGTCAGTCGTCCGTCACCAAACCCCAGGCAAGGACGTGTGGCCCGCTTCCATTTTTGCGATAATTACACATAATCCCAAGCAGCAGTGTAAACATTTGTGAAATACAAAAACGTACGAATCATCGGCACGGGATTACGGAGGGAAAAAGTTTCGATACCTGTTTCGTGCAAATAAACAGCGTTCAAAAGGTGAAAAAAACACAAGTAAACTCAATAAATCGCACGGAAGCAAAACTTTGGGGGCAGAAAGGGTTGGTCGGAAAACAAGCCACACGAAAGTGTTACGTTAATTTAACGATTTTCTCACGCTTTTTGCCGAAATATGTTCCTTGGGAAAGTGGTAATACTTTGTGCGTCGCACGTGAACCAATTTCGGCAATTAGCAGGTTTTATTTGGCATTTAACTCGAACTATTCTTTTTCGTGTTAACTTGATTCGGAAAACAAATAAAAAACAGCTTTGACTCCTTTTTTTATCACGGCGAGTGTGCAAGTTTCCGATCGGTATCACTGACCTCTCACAAAAGTGTAGTACCTTCAACAGACCAGCTGCAGTCAGTCTTAGAAAATCATCAAAAAAAATTTCTCTCGCGGGTTTCACACAAACCCCCAAAACAGAAAGAAAAAAAAAAACCTCCCGGACATCGCAATCGAACGGAAAAATTGTGCACCATCACTTACCAGTAGCTTATCCGGCACTTCTGGTAGGGTCTTCTTGCCGGAAGCCGTGTCGCGTTACCGTTTACCGACAGTAAGTTCCGGCCGGAAGCATGACCATCGAAACAGTAGAGTTGTGAGAGTGCAATCGAGCGAGCGAGAGAAAAAGAGTCGGGAAAGTTCAACCAACTACGGCTGCAGCCTGTAACGACCGGTAACGAAACCACATCGATGACCAAAGGCACACATGCACGGTCGAGAGAGAAAAATAAACTAATACGGTTGCCATGAGACGGGAAAAAACAATAAAACAACTTTTTATGTGACTTTGGGGCTATTAGATTATCGATGTAATTCCATTTTACGACCGGAAATCGGTTGACCGCAAGGCTTGGGACGATTGGCTGGGAGCACCGCAGATCACCCCCATCGACATTTGCGGAGGACAGATTTCGGAAGCAGATTGAGCTTCCATTCTCGTGCCGCCACAAAAACGATGGCCTCCATGGCCACAGACACGAAGAGTCACTGGGCGGCAAAACGGCATCAGTCTTGGGGCTGATTTAACTTCGAGGGCTTAACACGATCAAAACCGCCATGACGCTGAACAGCCGGAAGTAAAATATAACTCGAGCGATCCTATACCACTGCGGTCTCTTATCCTAAGTGATACTTTCAGCGATTGGATGGCGAGTGAGATAAGTAAACCGAAAACGAAAAGAAAAACCCAGCACTCTACATTATCGGAACCGAACGCAATTCACCGGCGCACCACGTCACCGTCTCATTGGTATTCCGTGCTCGAGCGTGACGAATGGCTCTGTTGTCGAGCTGACTAGGACACGGATACGGTTCCGGTCAAGGATTTGTCAGCTTTCCATCACACGAACGCACCACGCCAGCGACTTTGTGCGAACGATTAAGTGCCGTGTCCTTACATTTTCCAACAAATGGGATGAGAACGAAACCCAAAAAAAAAAAACAAACCGCCTCCAAATGACGATGCCAACAATGTAACCAGCCCAACGACTGCTTTGCGGCCTTCCGAAAGAGCGAGACAGAGTCACTTCCATCCATGTTTTCATCAAGATTTACAGGGCAGCTTAAAAATCGAAAAGGACACGAAATCTGCTAAAAGAATGAAAGCAATCATCCAAAGCGAGCGAGCAGAGTTGAAGACAAATGGCTGAGTAACACTGCTAGTTTGAGTTGTTTTGTTTTCCACTGACTTTTCTTTCCCTTTAGGGGTTTTTTTCAGGAGAGCAAGGAGGGGGGGGGGGGGGGCGGTAGGACATACTCCACACCCGCGAAGACTGTCCGCGACTGCCAACGACTCCGGTGGGCTCAGTCTACGAGCAGATACTAATTTACAGTAATTGAATCTTGAAATGTAGTCAGCAGGGTACGCACTTGGGTGGAAAGAAGAGCAGGTTTAGTAATTTTATTCTGTTTTTTTTATTTTTCGTTATAATTCCAGACGCCGGAGGCCTCCACGAAGAGCAGGCTTTGTTCTTCTTTGCTGTTCCCATGGCACAGACAGCAAAATTCCGCAATAGGAACCCTCCTAGATCGGAAGAAGATTTTTTCCTTTGTGTCCGTTGGGCTTAGCATGTTTCGTGTATGTGTGTGTTTGTTTTCAGCCCATGTTTTCACAGCCACCGATACAGAGCGCAGACGGAGATCAAACGGTAAACGGCATACTTTATTAGCAGAGGAAAAGTTGGCTGTCCAAGCTCGTTTTCTACGCTCACGGGCCCAACTGACTTTTATTCAGTGGCGTTCTGGCGCTTCGGTTACGTTGGCTACCGAACTCTGGTGTCTTGCCGTTTGTTTTGGCAACGTCACGAAAAATATAGCACCTCCCCCCCCTGTTCCACGGCACGCGCCCGCCAGACGTTTCCAACCGGGGAGGTGAGAAACGCTTAAAGTCCAATTCACAACAACAACCTTAAACATTGTTGCCAAAATGCGACAATGTCTGGGACGGGGAAACCAAAAGGGAAGCTCAGCGACAAAGGAAGCTCAACGTACACCGGTTTTGGGTTAGCGAAATGGCGCATTTGGCGTACCGCCACCATTTTGCGAAGAAACGGGGCGCATAATTCAGTTGTTTCAGCAGCCAGACTGGCTGTTTTGGAGTTCCACCAATGAGGAACCGAAGACGAAGGGTGATCACCAGAGAGGAAGTGTGAAACAATGGTGTGTGCAAGCTCGGCTGAGAAAACCCGAACCGATTTAAAGATGGTGCGAAATGTAGCGTGGCAAGACAACGGACACAGTTTGGCTTTGAATTTCGGGGGGTGAAAAGTAAAGCAATCGTAAGGCAGAAAAACTTTTTGGTGCAGGAAAATGGAAAAACGTAAACTGATGGTGGTGCGCTCAACTTTAGCCATTCAATCGTAGTCCTCGTGCTGTGAACGCAATTGTATCGATGAGGACTAGTGGAGACGCAATGGCCAAACACTTGGTCCTCTGCTCTGAGGGAGGGGGAATTCCTTGACACCTCGTTTATTGTTTTCGCTCCAGCAGGTTGCTTTTCAAAATAGCTTCGAGGAAGAGAAAAATAGCACCTAAAAGGTTGGCTACAGGAAAGTCTTACCGTTCGAATGAGAACAAGTTGAAGGTAAATGAAACATATTTTCCGACCAAACCAAAAAGCTGAAGAAGATTCATATTTACACCTCATTTAAAATAGATGGCAGCTTTAATGCGTAGCTCCGTCTTAATTTGGCATTTCTCACTTTGGCACTTTAGGGATTTCCTTTCCACGGCATCACGGACAGCGAGACTGCGATACTGAGCAGAAGCAGGCCTGATTGGAGCGAGATCATTTCATCTGACGGGCATAACTTTGAGCAGCACGAATCAGATCCCACGATAAAGAAAAGCGAGGGCATCCGCTGGACATATTGCCATCGGCGGCGGCAAATCGAAACCGACGGGAAATGCCCGTTCTGCTCAATGGCACCTCGAGATCAGCCCCGGGCAAACGGTTTGGAAAACTTTTCCTCCCTTGCGCCCTCCCTCAGCGTGGGGGAAAATCCTTGCTCGCTTCAGTATGTCCCGTCAGCCGTTGAATGTTGCCACTTGATGGAAATTGTTTCCATTATGGGCAAACAAATTTTCCCACACGCCCGAATCGGCCCCGTCAGTTGTTTGGCACGAGTTGTGCTGCTCCTGTGCTGAAACGTTGGCGCTCGGCTTTGGCCTTGTTTATTTCTGCTGGGAGGAGTTTTCTTTTCTTTTATGACGCCTTCCCATTTCTTCTCTTCCCACCCTTGTCTTCTCTTCCCTCCCAGTGGCTCTTTTGTGCCGGCAATCACAGCAAGCGACCGGCGCAAAATTGAATGACCGAAAACGTCAACAAAAATCAAACACATTCCGACAGTCGAGTCATTTTCTTTTATCGATTACGATCACCCGAGAGGGAAAAAAAACGAAATCAGTTGGAAGGCCTTCGAACAACTGGAAGATTCATGCATGGAGCATCTTTTTTTTTCTCACTGAGTGGGAATAATGGATATTGAGTTAAACCGTTTGTGGTTGTGTGTATGAGTGAAATCGAAAATTGTATATTCTTATTCGATGAATAAATAAACGAAACAAAACCCAATAATGGCGAGGGCAATTTAACGCTCGCGATGAAAGTTGCGTCGCGCTGAACGCTCCTGACATAAAGGATTGTAAAAGTTGATAGGGGATAGAGAAGCGCTGATCTTTGATATAAAAATTAGATTGTCACGAAATTGACTTTATTTGAGTTAGAAAAAGTAGTTTATACTTCAGACAAATTTTTTACTTGGCAATGGCAATAATCTTTCCGGTCAACGGTAAACTCCATCGAGTAAGCAAAGCCGCTCCAAAGCGACTGTTTTCCACCATTAACGATTGAAATTCTACCAGTGCGCCTCCATCAACACTCTATACGATTTCAATCTATTCGAGTAGAGCAAGCTGACAGGATATGGTGGCTTCAAGGGGATTCATACAAAAAACACTTTCAATCCACCGATCCATGGTACGGCGCGGTTCGGAGGATTAAATCTGTCAGAGCTTATAAATTACCTAAGCCCGGGTACAGCGAACCGGTTCCCACGCAGATGTGACATAATTTAATGAACGTGACAATTACCATTTTCTCTGAGCCCGAAAGGACTCAACATTGCGGTGCGTGCGTGTAACTGTCCGTGCTCGGATACTTGGTAACGGCTGTGCTCGGTGGACACCCAGCTAATGAACCCATTGACGGGCGGCTTGGGCGGATTAGGGTGAAGCAAACGAGCGGACAAAGGTGAACGGGGAAAGTTTTTCTTCGACTCACAAGCGATTCTTCCAGCAGGGCTGGATCAATGGAAATGGCAACCGATGGATGCACTAAATTCGATGTCACCTTATTAAGGGGTTTCTTTGTTTGTTAATTACGTATCGTCTGTTTTTCGTCCCTTTTTACGTCCGCACATATGTAACTCGGAGGACTATCTACGAAGCGATACAAGAAAATAGACAATCAGATAACAGAATGAACCTAGGCAAACAGAAATCGAGCTTTTACAGGAAACATCTAATGTCGCTCACCGTTGAGGCTAGACCAAACATTTTTGTTTTCTTTGGACAACGTGGCGATAATTCCAAACTGTGTATAGAAAACAAGAGCATGGGAAAAAATATTCACTTTCACTCGTTTGTTCGCTGCAATGTTTTTGTAGCATCTTCGACAGAGAAAAGCGACAGAGTCGTTCAAGCCATAATGACGGTTCCATCTCGCCCTCCATCCCTTTTCCCAACGCATGCACACGAACAACACCTCCCCAGTGAGCGGCTATAAACGATTCGTTTGCACCGCCTTGCTCCGACCCCAGCTGCCGGTGGGGGAACGTATTCATGTTTTCACATAATATTACACCACCGCCAACAGCCACCGGGCGCCTCCATCCGGCGAAACCGGAGAAACAAAATATCAAGATTCATATCCTCTCGGGTCGTTCGTGTTTCGATTTCTAGCTCGTTCGCAGGATGCCGCTTGGTTCAGCTTCGGTACCGGCCAGCGGTTGTCCTTTGCCATTTCGCATTTGGCTTTTGTGGCAAATTAATCGAACTGAAAGATTTCATGCCCCTTTTCATTCGGAAACGAGATACGAGGGGCCCGGGAACCAGATGGCGACAAAAAGCCGTATTTCCCGGGACGCAACCCAGAGAGCAACCACCAAGCCTATTTTCCCAGAAGAGCTGCTTTCCTGAGCGACTGTGTTAGAATTGTCCGTTTGAACATAAATAAATGGCACAAAAGCAAGAGTAATGTACTACTTGTCATGCAACGGTTCATGCTGGCACGCGGCAACTTTATACGTTGGTATGCGCAACCTTTTTTTTTTCCCGGCCCATGACGGTGGCTCACTGGAGGTATGCTGGCTTGCGATGAATGGGATTCTAACGACATCCCGCTTTGCAATTCTTGGCTTGAATGGGGTCTCCGATTTCAGAGTTTTCGAAGGCTGTCGTTTTTTTTTTTTATTCATCTTTTTATAAGCTCCTCAAGCTTCGAATCAACTTGATGGAAAAAGGTCCCGGTCCCGATTGGTAGTAAATTGTGTTTATTTCTGTCCTCTTCTCATTTGAAAAAAATCTTCCGTAAATCCTGACCAAAATCGAAACGTATTGATAATGTGTTTATTTTTGATTCCGCCCACAAGAAGAAAAATGTGTTGTCGCCCACCAAGGAAGGAAAAAAACCTGCTCCTGCCCCACACACTCGCTTCAGGTAGGTCCCGTTTGTTTAGTTCCGGTTCCGGTTACTAACCTCATACGACACCGTAGGGTAGGTTAACGAAAGCATGTGCGATGGCGGAAGAACAAGCAAAGTAAGATACACGAGCTGAATTAATGAGAAGAAAGGATTCGGTCATGAATAAATTGAACACCGTCGGAGATTCGAGGAAAGATCAGAGTTAGAGGACCGCACCCCTTAACCGAATGTGTTGAGAAGGGAATTCTACAGGAGACGAAACAAGATAAAATTCTCAAGAAAAATTGATCACATCCACCTATACTTGAATGGTTTTCATACTCTCTCCGTCTCTCTCACTTCTCGGCCTACCTTGTTACAGGAACGCACTGAAGACCTCTTCTCAGACCATCTCTTGAAAAGCATCTAGTCCTCCAGCGAGAGTGAAGTACATACACACAGCAAGAAGCTCACGCTTTCGTAGTAAATATAAAAAAAAAAACCCGTTTCAAGAGTTGAGTGGAGTGAGCCAGAAATCGAGGCCAAAAGTTACGGGGAGCATAAATATTCATAACGGCGTGCATTTTTTCACTCGCTCCCTTCTTTCACGCTCTCTTTCGGCAAAGTTCCACGAGCACGAAAAGGCGCGTGTAGAACACCAATGAAATTATTGCCCAGCGACACATCCGGAAATCGAGCATCGCTTGTGTAGCAGCACCGGATGCCACAAGGACGCGGCGGTAAACCGTGTGGAAAATAGAAAACGATGAGAAACAGCTCATGGACATGATCATGAGGCTGAACTCGCGTACCAAATGGGGCACGAAGATAATTGAAACAACCATCGGCTGAATCATTAAGTTTGATGGAGCATTTTAGCCGAGTGCGAAGTGTTGCAGGAATTAAGCCAAAGAGGAACCTTCAAACGGTGATTCATGTAAAAATCCCTACTTCTTTAACTCATTACCAACGAAACAGATCATCTTCAAGCTTCCAAAAAGCATTCCTGTAAATCCTTGGTCTATGTATTTAGTATCTTTATGAAATCAAACTCAAGTAAACACTGCATTGGATGAAAATATAATTAAGTTTCTCGGAAGCACAGTCATAGTCAATCTTAGCTTAGTGGGATTTGTCGTGCTGGTTGCTGTGTCGTCATGCTGATCCCTATTTAATTTCCAAGAATTGTGTGGGAGCTTGCACTTGTTAACTGATTGGGGTAAGCTTTTACATGTTTTCCATTGCAAAACGAATGTCCCATCTAATTCCCATTGCATTCCCAAACGAATTTATTCAGGCCTCGTTCATCATATTAAATTCTGTGCTGAGTTTACTTTGAATTTCTAGAAAATATGACCACATGTGTCAAATGATTCACCAGAATGGTCAAACAATGGACAAAGAAATTTGAAACTGGTTCAGGTTTTGCACGAGCTGTTTCAATCAACTCAGTCTTGGTGTAATTAAAAGTAAAAACTATTGGGAATTGGTACGACGAAAAATTTAATGTAACGAATATTCATTTACGTCGTTATAAGAGTTGGCATGGTCGACATAATTCATGATGTATCAGATTGCCACTGACATTCTTCTATTCATACCACTTCATGGAATAAGATCATTATTGGACAAAATGTCATGTCGTTCAAGTTTCGGAAAATATGTTATATGCGCTATGGAACTGGATTTCAATGGGGAGTAAGTGTCGGCTGGCATTCTTCTTCTTAGAAGAGTCGGCTGGCATGAGAGGAATGAAATTGAAACAATTTATTACTGGGTGGTGCACTATTGTTGTCTACTCTGTTGCTCTCTTTTCGCCGTCTCACGTCCAGCGTGGCCATTTAATGAATATTTTCTCTCTCAGTCTTCCATAAACAGTCAACATATTTTTCCATCGGTCGAGTTAAGCTTCAGTAAAGCTGGCTGAGATTTTTTCTACATCCATATTGCAGATCTAAACCAATCCTTTATCATTTCGCAACCTTCCAACTGCCGTACGAAGGAACAAAATTGCAGTCGTCCAAAAGGCAAACCCCGTGCCCAACGTCGAATCATTCTCGGTAGAGCAGTATACCACGAAAGAGATGAGAACACAATCTTACGACCCCAGGAAGGGTTTAGATGCTGTGTGCCTCTTGGCCTTTGCCATGTTTTCCACTCTTAGTCAGTATTGTGTACTCACACCTTTCATCGAACAGTCTCGAACGCAAAGCAAGTGCTCAGCATGGAAACGTCTTCCCTCAGTGGGCTCCTCCATTTATCCTGATACGCTCGCTACATCAGAAGGGTTTGCGTTTAGGGCAGGATAAAGGCAGCACATAGAGTTCAAACAAATGAGAAAAAATCACACCGTTTACACCTCGCAAAAGGCAGAGAAGGGGCGATACAACAGGCCTCCATGCACCGTAAAGAAGTTGTGCCTGAAATGGAAAAATATGGCTCAATTTTCCACCAGCTGCTTTCGCTGCGTTTGATGTGCTGCCATCTTAAACCGGGAGTTGTCGTTCCTCGTGTTTGGGATTGCGATTTCTATACGAAATCTCCAACAACTCTCTCGTAAGTACTCATGCAAAACGAAGTGTGCTATGTTGGCAACATGCGTACGTGTAACCGTGCATTTTCGCAGCCCGAGTGAAACTTCTCTCAAACCGAAATCATCCTTCCCATTCATCATGTTCCCGCGATGGTCAACGTTACCTTAAAACACACTCGCATTCCACACTTACTCTGCCAGCGAAGTGAAACGTAACGGATAGGATTTTAATTCACGCTTCGTGCCTAAGCGAAACCAAAGCGGATGCAAACGTGCGCCGCTGCACAAACTCAACCACATCATCCAGGTTTTCCTCTAAAAGTGCAGAACCAACATGCGAGAAAATCCACAACCCAACAAGCATTGTAAACATTCATTCTATATTTGCCCACCGATCGGGTAGCAGGGGAAACTTACAACGAAAAAGGCACGCTTACTTTTCCAGGCAACGGCGGATTACATCTGGATGTGTGTGTGTAAGTATGGCCACTCCGGATGTACGCGAAGCGTGCAAAATGTTCCACCTTCCGGGCTTTTTAACCGAAACATGAGCAGGTCAGCGTCCTACATATGACTCCCGTGGTCCGTGCAAATTCCCACCAGGCATCAGTAAAAGCAGAGATTCACGAAATGACATGTGGATGAGAGGAAAAAAGTTCGCGATAGACAGACAGAAAGGGAACAGGGAACAGTACCCTATTGATAGAGCTCTGGTAAGTGATCATACACCGTGGCTGGTCACGCTCTGGTTGGTGAGTGCCAAAACATTTCCCCATTTTCACTAGCATCTACTTAGGAAACGGAAATGAATCGCTCTCAATCGGGCAACATTTCGGATGTTCGTGCTGTTTGGATTTCTTCCGCCGGAGGAGCGTGTGAGAAGGAGGAGTTGATGCAAACGTGGGAAACGTGGCACTACTACTGCGTAGGTCAAACGTTTACTTTCAGCCCGAACGTTTTTCCGCGAGTCAAGCAAGATCCAACTTGCACGACTTCGCTTACCACGGACACATGAGTAAGTGATTCGTGCGGACTAAGTGAAACCATCCGCTGACTTGCGACGACGATACGCTCGTACGACCACCACGCCACTTTTCCACCGTCAAAACGCGTCCGGACAAGTGGCGGCGGCGTCCCGTGACGAGTCATTCGTCAGCCGGTGCGCACGTACGGACCTCCACTATCCTGGGTCGACGCGCGTTCGGCTCTTTCAGCAAATTGCCATTGTATTCACTTCCCCATGGTCGCCCACGTTCTAGTTCCGGCAAAAAAGGACACAAACTCAAACAGCAAACGCACCGGGAAAGTACCGGGAAATCTACACATCGGTGAGGGTCGCGGTTGGCGCAGGGAGCATTCGGTATTGCGGCGACTGCTGGGTACCCGTGTGCCGTGTTCAGTTGCCGGCGGCAATTGAAATCAAATATTAAACTTTCCCAACTACGCTTAGCCAAGTTGCTACTTTTGGTGGTACGCTACCGAACGCTCACTTTCTCATTTGCTTTTTGGACGCATTCTAGGTTTCCACATCGAGTACTTCCCACCACCACAAGCGTCTCCGCTTTCCGTCTTCCCCCTGTCGCAGCCATTCTGTTGCAGTTGAGTTGACTTAAGAAGAATAATTCACGCCCCAACAACTGTGACTGCTTCCGCTCGTTTCGAGAGCGTTCTCCAGAACGGCACTGGACAGGAACGCAGGGACGTAAGCGGGCCCTGGCAGGGAGCGTTTGTGTCCGCAAAAGTTTGCCCAAACAAACAGCGCAACTCCGACACCCGGACGACGCAATAACAGTTCCACCAGATGGCGCCACACACTCTCCCCCGGACGGTTAGGGGAAGCGTTCCAGCAAAGTTGGACTGAGTTAGGGTTGTTTATTAATAGGCCCCGCTTGGCCACCGGGCCGGAATTCCAGTGGGTCTATGGCAACACCACATTGCCCGATAATGGCAATGGTCCGTCGATCATTGACGACCGATTTTGCCGGAGGATAATAGCCCGCCCCCGGGCTCGGAGCAAGCGGAGCAGGATGCGACTCGCCGCACTCCACGTACGGCAACAGCGGCAATCAGCGGTCAGCGGAGGACGGGACTCGCTTTCGGTCCCATTTGGTGTTAATGGGTGACCGGTTGAACTTTCCCCTTTTGCGGTCGGTCCAGTGCTGCCCCGTGGGCGTGACCTTTTCCTTACCACCCGGTACACCTTCTCCTTGATCTGCTGTGGATTGTGAGAGATTCGGATCGACCAAAACTGCCATAGTGGTTAGTGTTCAGTATTTATGGAAGAAAACTTTCCTTAAATGTCCTGTTTTGCGTGAGTTCCCAACGAACGAGTGTTCAAGTTGGCTGCTCCGTAGAGGGAATCGTTGGCAAGCCTAGCTTTTTATGCAAGCTGATAAAACAGGAAGGTAAAATAAAGATGTTACTATGACAGACATCAGTATTCATTTATTAGGCGTGTTACCGTGCAGGACACAATGTTTCGTTAGAGATAAAACCAATTCACATTGTTCGTTATAAACAACTTCAGGTACCATTACACAAAATTCACGTGACACGGCTACTTCTCAGAAATTTTAAATATAATTTTAAGGGTCTATACCACTAATTTCATAGAACTGGAGAGACGACAGAACAAATCGTGTTAACTGTTGAAGAGACGAAGACAAAAACAGGTTTTTCCCTCCGGAGGAATCTTGACAGAGCATCACCATTTTAGGAAAATCCTGCCAAGAATTTCCCAAGAATCCTAGAACCAGTGACAAACAAGCCTGCATCTTTATTTTTTATATAAGAATTCAAATTCCAATGCTAGTGAAAACTTTCCAAACTTCAAAAAGAAGAAACAAGCGGTTTCCCCCGCTTCTTGGAAGGGTAAACTTTCCATGAAGATCCATGCATTTCTTTTTCTGTTTTCTATAAGGATAAATTCTGTGTCTTGTTTGGAAAGAGGTTCGAGTTTCGTAAAATCTTCCTTTCTAAAACAATTTACTACATACAAGACTCTGGTAAGTTTGTGTGATAATTTTGTTTTTCTTCGTAGAATTAAGTACGGTTTTGCCCGTTAAGCCTTAGCTCCAATCAGATATACATACCACCCTCGCCCAGGGTTATGCATCCGATTTACGACAAAATGGAAATAGTTGCGCATAAATAGATCATGCATAAGAAGTCCATCCCATGCTGGGCAAAGGGTGTTCGTTGTACCGAAGAATGAAGCAGCGCAAACAGGACACATATCATTCGGATGTCACGTCTGTTTGTCCGGGCACTTTATTGCTCTCGATCTTGTGTCATCATGCTCGACTCACGTCATCTTCGTGGTCTAACTCGTTGCGGCGAACCACTGGCGTTCCGGTGGATAAGGTTTGCACGCTGATGCTGTCGCAGGGAACCGTCGTTGGGCGATGGCTACGACGATTACAGTAACGAGCATAAACATGATAGATGCCTGCGGAACCAACTTGCATCCATCAGTTTGGTCGGTATCTGGTTGACAAAATAAAATCCAAACGTCCAAAGCGTTCCCGTTTACAGTGCTGCTTGCGGTACGGCAGGAAGGAAAAATGTAAGAAAAACACAATTATAAGACTGACCTCGGTAACTTTGCTCCATCGGAACCGTCGTTTGGCATGCGGGATTAGAAAGTTAAACTGCCATCCACTCGGGCAAGGGCTATATATTCAGGATCTCTACAACCTCCCAACGTCTAGGAAGAGATTCCGCAAGGCAGGAGGCTCACGTTTTTCCTCGTTCGGTAAAAATACACTTCTGACGGTTCCAAGGAAACGCACGTTCTGTGTGGGCTTCCGGTTTGCACTGCCCTGTGGGCTGACGGCTAGACCGCGCTCCAAAGACCCTCCGCGCATGGCGGAATGCAGAAGCGCCAAGGTAAAATTGTGCAGAGAAATTGAAATTTATGACTTTCGGTCTTTTTATGTCACTCTCCCGGTGCTGCACTGTGTGCTTGCCTGTCTGTGCACCACGGAATGCTGGAAAACAAATTTTATTTACTCACTGATTTTCTTTCTACTGCCCATGTGTGTCAGTAAGTTTTTTTGTATGTGTGTGTGTGCTCATTCTTCCTCTATCCTCACATAAGTGCTGTCTGTGCCGCCGGGTCTGGTAGATGTAATTTTTGCTAGTACAATTTCCCCGACGCGACACACCATCGTTACGGTGCCATTCGGAAAAGCAGGGTGCGTTGGGATGAGGCACGGCGTCCAACATACATGGAAGAATTGATATAAAAATAAAATTACTCGTGCAAATCCTCCCACTCATGGATTGACTGCCTGCAGTTGTCCTCAAGCGGGTCTCGAGTCAAATTGATATTTATTGTGAGTACTATTGTGCGTCACGAGGGGTTCAAGGGCTGTTCAGAGTCGCTCTTTGCTAATGGAAAAACGCCCTTCCTTCTTCGACCGTAAGCCACCAGCCGAGAAAGCTAAAATAAGGATGCACCAAGGTTGTACGCTTTTGTCACGGGATAGTGTAATGCCTTTTTGTCTTTCGATGGAAACGTATGCTCTGGTAATGGGCTTAAACAAACCACTCTACACTCAATCGTATTACAAATGGCATTCCAGCTTTTACCGTTCGACAAAAGTAGAACTATGCGGTGATTTATTTGCACGATGGGACAGGGGAGCAATAATTATTTTCATCGGTAAACATGTAGATCAATTTACAATCCAAAGAACCTGATGGAAACGTATATGCTCCCAACTCTTGGTTGATGGTTTTAAAAGCTGCGTACAGCGTTTCATTTGTTGCATTCTGGGCATGGCAATAATTCAGTTTCTGAAGAACAAATGAATCTGTCTGTGCGTTACATCCTGTGAAATGTGTCCGCTTTGGGAGAGTTAACAGCTTGAATTATTATGATAAGAAATCATGAATGAAAGCTAAAAATCCGAACGCAGTTCGTGATTGTTCAAATTCAAATAAGATGGTCATGGTTGCAGAACGAAGCGTTCAATTCAAAACCCCCCATTGTGAAAGAAGTAAACTCCAAACCTGATGAACTGAATCAGAGAACAATCCAGAAAGTTGTCTGGATACCTGCCTTATTGTCATTTTGAATGGCGACTTTCATCTTTCGTCAGGAAAATTCCGTTCCTACCTTCTTTTTACCCAACGGACGGAATTCCTCGCTTCATTTAAGTGACAAGTTGGGTGAACTGGCAGAATCGTTATCTGAAGTAGATGTCATAAAACGAACGCTGGAAAAGTTACTTGACGAATTGTGTCTGTATTTGAAATTCAGTAGAAGATTTACCGGATAGTCCGTTGGAGAAATAAAATTTCGTTTCCATTCATGCCACCGAAAATTACGATAAAAAAAAAACGATTGTGAGGATTTACCGATTAAATTCGAACTACCTAAGCTAAGTTGAAGCCGGTAAGTCAGGTGAAGCCAGAGATGAGAAGAAGTTTCATTGGAAAAACCCCGTAAAGCCTCACTGAAACCGAGCGCTCTTTAGAACGTGAGTTTTTTACTTCCGCAAAAAGCTTCGATTACAGCACAGCCTCTTTCTGAAGCTCTGTAAGAATCTGGACAGCCTTGGATGAGTAGCATTCAACGCAACTTCCTTCCAAACGCTTTCCGCTTCCTGCAACTTTTCACGCTCGATCAAGACCTCTTTCTGCACAAGCAAAAGACCCGGGATCAATCCACTGTTCGATCGAAAAGCGTTTGATGAAGTTCCTCCCGCGTCACTATGTCCCAGGGGAAACCAGATAAAAAAAAATCGAGTGCCTATCGCGGAAGCAATTGTGATGGTTTGCTTTTTGATGCCCCCTACCATCAGCCCCTGCTTGTCTACTTTCCGCGTTTGTTGTCGCAATGGCAGCATAAAGGCATCGCAATTTCAGTATTCTCTCCACGCAATCCACGGTGCTTACCGGTCCGGCAGGAAAATCCGGCTTGCCGAAGAATCCATCTCCGGATCTAAATAAAAATGTCACCAGCCAGCTGCCGCACAATCCATCTCTCGGCACGAAAGGTATACAAAGCCATCGGAAGCAAGGAAACGGGCCGATTGCCAGCGACAGTTTGATTCCCGACGCCTCGGGTCCACGCTGTCGAGTTGAAAGTGCGTGTCAGGTGTTGGACCAGTCGTCATGCAGTGGACTAGCCAACCTAGACCTTTTCAGTTTTTTGCAGCTCACGGCGCTCCACATCGAGAAGCACGGTCAGCGAGGCGTGGCAAAATGGGCACGAAAACGGTTTTCCCATGCTGCGGCCAGCCGAAACCGGAAAAACAGATCACTCTCGGCTAAGCTAGCGTGACGGTTGCTTTATTTTCGAGGACTCGACGTGCTTTTATCGTGCAAAATTTAAGTCGTGTTTAAATTTTTCCTACCCACTCGACTTCTGGCTGAAAATAGAAAACAGCTCCAACGGAGATTGTTTTTGGGAAAACCAATTCCATTCTGGCACCCTGAGCTGCCCTGCCCTCACTTTTTTTTTCGTTTTCATTTTCAAAAACATAGCGAAATAAAAGAGACTAGGAACATATTTTGACGTACTGATCCTCTTCAACGAGACCGAAGCCGAAGCACGGTAAATATCAATAAAAACCAAAAGCCAACTTAAAGTGAACATTGCGTTGCGTTCAAATGAGATGGATTCCTTCCGCATTTATTCTGTTGACCTTCGACCGTGGCTGGTTCCCAGGGGAGCATCGCCCGTTGGTTTGCAGGCTCGAATCACCACGATTTCGTTTTATTTTGCCCGGAATGGGACGGCGGGGTACTTTCAAATAAGCGGCTGGGGCCAAAATACACAATGAAACGAAATTAAATTGCTGGGACCTAATCCCGTTACGGTGAAGAGCAATTTATTCTTCCATCAAGAGAAAACTAATGTTGAATTCGTTTCTTATTTTCCTCTCTCCGCCGGGCTGTGGCTGAAAGACTTGCACGGCTGGTGGGTCGATGGGAGGCCGGGTGTGGGCAAGATCCGATTCATGTCCAAACGATCCGATAGGCATTGAAAATCTGACGACTGAGAACAACCCGAACACAGATACACGAGCTCCCGGGGCTTCCAAACTACGCATATGTCAATTGCATGAATTATTCATGAAATTTCTCTATGATGAAAGAAAACGTACGCATTTCGGTCGTTTATGGGAAATTGCAAGCCGGCGGCGGCAGTTGGTTGGTTCATTGGAGCGTTCCGTTCGCAATACGAAATAAACTCGCCTCTCACAGGGCGGATAACGCACCGGACGAGCGCAATGTTTGACCCAAATCAGCGTAACCACATTGACAATGGCCAGTGATGGAAACGTTATGTCTAGGCTCCGGAGGCACATTGCATGATGTCCACAGCAAGACGATCAAATTCACCCACATACTCACACACACACACTCGAACGGGGTGTCACACTGATGCGAGTCGTCGAGAAGCATCGGGCCAACAACCCGAGCGAACCCTCTTACGAGCCACCAGGCGCCTCCATAAAGCATCACACGGCCATCCCGGTTTTGGAGGGGAACAATGTCATAAAGCGACTCTCGCCACTTTTTTACGCCCGGGCCACCGAAGATGAAAACATTCCTTGAGACAATACCAGAATCCGATATTATTTCACCCTCCATCAATTTCCGTTTGCCAACCCCGTGCGGTTTTCCGTCGAGAAATGGGTGACAGAAGAAAAAAAAACAGTTGTGGAATAACAGACCACTCTGAAGGGAAACGTAAAATCAAACGAGACCGTACAACTTGTACCGCTCATAGGTGGACGCGAGTGACGCGAGGGAAGGCAGGTTTGGCAGCTGGGTTCTTATCTGTAGGAATGTAGGTTCCCTGCCCTAATGGAACTCGTAATGAGCAAAATGGCAAATGGCTTGCGAATGGCTGGCTGCCTTTTTATGGTGCCACCAGCAGCGCGAAGCATCGTAAAGTAGCGCAACTTTCGGCAACGGCGGTGACTATGGCAGATTCCGTCCCATGCCATTTCTTGCGCTGGCGGTAGGAAAGGAATTAATTTTTGATTTCGCCCATTTACTGCACGTTACCGTTTCGCGCGTTGAGTGTGAATGACGCACTTCGAATGCGATGCGGTAAAGTATAGGCCACCCCTGCAGACGGGGGGGGGGGGAGGGGGGGGGGGGTGCTGATGAGCGTAAAATGTCTCCGACATTACACGACGAGGGGATTATTGGCAGCTAACACTACTGCTGGGCGCTAGGTGGAACTAGAATGGCACCGACCGGGGAGCGGGACCGTGTGAGTTTCCGCCATTTCCTACACTCTGCTTGGCACATAAACTTTTCCCCGTGCACATAAAAGCCAATCAACTTCCCGAGAAGCAACCCGCAGCATCCCGGAGCAGGAGCGGCTGAGTGCTTGCGTGTTGATGGCCTCCCCCCCGTTTTCGCCTCGGGCCGACGCAACCAGGCCGTTGAGTCCTTCCGTTAGTCGTTAACCGCAATCGTCACATTGTTAGACGCTCTGGCCGGGAGATGCTACCCGATTGCGATGGGCCATGCCGAACATGCCGTTCGTGAACAGGAGCGACTGGGTGCGAAAGAAAAACGCTCATCTCATCTCGGGCAAGTTCCGCCCGAGGAGCACCGCCGGGCGCCCACGTGCCTCTCGGCTCGAAGATGATAATTAAACTCGCCAAGAACAAATCTGCCTGCTGGAGGAATGCAGCAAAAGAAGCTTCCGGCTTTCGATTCGGTTGCAAAACGCCGCCCGAGCACCGTTGAATGGGAGCTTAATTAAAACCCCAAATCTGCGGCGCGGTCCGCGGAACGAGCCCCGGCGAGGGCTTGAATTGGTTTTTGAGAAAACTTTCCGTCGAATTCCGCCTCAATCTCGATGCTGGTTGCCGGGCCGACTTTTTCTGTGGTTGAATTCATAGCAAAGACACAAAACCCCACCCTCGAAGTCGTTGGAGCAGGGTTGGGACGCATCGCCAAACGCTTATAGCCTTGGATACCGAATAAAGCTCGCAAAGCATGCTCGGTTTAAGCATCCCGGCGGTGCTATTGTAAGCGTTCAAAACCCCGTTCGATGGGCGTCAACAGCTGGCGCAAATGGGGATCCTTTTGCGAGCAAAAGAGGATTTAATCCAACGCCACCTTCGCGAAGCGAAAGTTGCTGCGGTGAAACATCGTGAAAACAATTGTCTCGAACTTGATACCCGCGTTAAGGAGGCCATTTTAAACGCTCCCGAACCCCCGTATCACACATCGTTCAAAGGTGACTCGTTCGGTGAAGCGTGAACAGCAACATAAATACCACGGGGAGAATTTTCGCATTCACAAGACGCCGTTGCATTTGAAGTTCGACTGCATTGGGAACCGGCTTTGGCCAGACGTTGCCTTTCGTGCGACTGTGCGAAAACCATCCCAGCAAATCCCCGGGCAGTGTTACCGCGGTTTGTACCGCAGATTGAAAAAAGTTCAACTTCATTTGTGAACTTTTTAATTGAATTCCTGCCATAGTTTTGCCATAGCGTTGCTGTCTGGGGCTGCCGTAGCGCCAACCGTTTCTCGATCGACAAAGTTGGCCACAGAAAGGGGAAGGAGGATGATGGTCCGGTGGGGAACGGACAGCTAACCTACACATGTTCACCAGCATGCAGCATCGTGTTTCTGGGAGGCGTTTGCAACAGTGCTCCCCCCCAAAGGCCCGTCCGGGAGCTGCTTTTCAAACCCCCGAGGCCTGTCCACCGTCCAAAAGTCACCGGACCAACTAAGCTATCCGTTTGGAGTGATCAACTTTACTCGTATTTCTCGAATAAAGTCCTGCAACGCGAGCAAAGTGCAATAGTAGAATTTCTAATGAAACGATTCACGAGAAAGTAGGTTCCGCTGATGGACTCCACTCAAACCTCCGCTGGTCAGTCGAGCGGGAAACGAAGAAACACAGGCTTCCAATGAGCTGAAAAATATCCTCTCTTATCCGAGCACTCAGCGAACCACTCTGCACAGGTCGGGCCCCGTTATGCTCCAGTGAAGCATGAAACAAACATTTTCACTATCATCACCTCTGCAGCGCACCGAGAGGAGTTTATGTCTGGCAACGCCTCCCCATAGCCCTGCCGTTTTCGATTTAGAGCGGACAATCCTTTGGACAGGGAAATATTGGGCATCTTTCTCGGCCAGCCCTTTGCACCATAGCATTTGCGCTCCCTGTCCTGCCCAGCTGCCAAATGTTCCTTAGCGTCGAATCAAATCCACTACCAGTGGAAACAGCAAAACCTGCCAGGATTGAAACTACCTTTCCTACGAACTTTGACAAGCGCTTCCAATTCGTACTGTACCTCTCACAGCAAGGAACTACTCTGAGAAGAAATGTTGTGGCACCTAACGTAAATGTTTGCCTCTAACGACAGTTCGAGTGTACAATTTTAGAGAGTGACTTGGACGGTGGTGATGGTGCCAGTTTAAAATTAAGGTTTGGAAAATTCCATGAAACTGACCTTTCTGATGTTTTTCGGTTTTATGTCCATTCAGCGTACGTCAATGACGCAAGTATTTTGCACTCCCACGCTCGAGTTGTCCATGCATTGACGTTATAAAATCGCTGACAATTCCGCGTTGCTAGCTTGTGTATGCTGTTCGCCGCACGTTTTCGCTCATCGCGTCAAGTGGCGTGTGAACCTATAAGTGCTTGAACCACACTAGCATCGAACACGAGCTCTGCGGGTGAAAGTTTATGCTCTCAACACCGAACGATGACAACACTGACACCTACTGTCAAACATGGTTCCCGTGCGGTTCAAAAACGGTACGCTTGGCCGTTGAATTTGGCATCACCGACAGAAGCAACTCATACTGCAAACCCGCCTGGTCCTCATTTGCTCATGAGCTCGTTTGTTTGTTTGTTTGCTTTAGTTTTCGTTGCTATTGCACCTCTTTTTTGTTATTGTTATCATCGCAAACGTGCTCTCGACAGCCCAACATCGGAACAACGGAACGGACGGGGTACCTTGGAACGGTTCGTGCAAATCACGGCAGCAATGAAATAGCATTCGTGACATCAAAGCGCGACACCTTTCGGGTGGGCGTGCAACCAGCTAACAGCCAATCGTTAAATTGTAGTATCCACTCCTGATGTATCTGCCAGCGCATCGACACGTGACGACGCGCCAAAGGGTCGTGGTAGGACACAAGCGTCATCGACAGCCTAGCGATCCTAATGAAGCTGGATGTCACAACCGTGGCGCCATATAGCGAGCTATCGAAAGGGCACAGCGTGCAATACCCTTCGGAAGACATGCTTCCCGCACGCACACCGCACGTGAACGCTAAGTCCCGTGTTTGAGGAACGCTGACGGACAAAACGATATTCCGAAGCGACTTTTTTACTGCTTTCATGGGCCCTCCGATGTTGGTTGCGCCGGTGTGTTCGTTGCCAACGAAATAATTCTTATCAGCGGAAGTCAGCGCTTTCTATCATTTTTTTTTCCCCCATTTTTCCTTACTCACAACGAGCAGGAAGGTTTATTGACGCTGTGATGTCGTTTCAGAGTTGGTTTTTACTTTCCGTTGCGTGTACGAGTAGATCGAGTAGATAGAAGGTGTTGTAACGTGGCAATATGAATGCTACAGAAAAGTTTGATAAGTGCAAATGTTTGACGCTCGGTGATCTAAAAACATAAAACATCACATGTCGAAACAATGCAACTAACGACCGTAGTAGTAATAAGCAATTTAACCATTATAATTTCAATTGAATATTCTATCTTTAGTTTCATCGTTGTTGTTAGCTTCACCATAGCATCTCCCCTTTTCTACTCCCTATATTAACTGCGCTTAGACCATCGACCATCGACCATCGACCGTCGACCGTCGACCGTAGACCATCGACCGTCGACCGTCGACCGTAGACCATCGACCATCGACTTAAACGCACTTTTACTCACTTACTGAAAGCATTTCTTGATGGTGTTTACTGCCTTGCCGCCGAGTAAACGAAACACACACATATGATTGCTAGCTCACTCGATCTTCGGTTTTCTGTTTTCAGAACTAAAAAAATGAAATCTGAATGCATCCCGTCACTACTATAATGTTACATTTTACTTTTTACTTTGATAATAAAGGAAAGCACTTTCAGCACTTTTATAAGTTGGTTAAAACTGAAGGTTTTACTTTATACTGCACGTGAAGCACGGTTCAACGGGCAGACCAAAACAATCACTGCCTTGCCGGCGACTAAACACAACACACACAAATGCGAGTGCTGGCTCAATCGATCGTTCTTATCGATTACTTTATACCAAGATCGCTTTATCACGTTATCATCACGATATACTATTTAAAATAACGGTTACGGATGATGTTGATACGTATTTGAGAACCTATTCACTGCTTCTGCTTCTTTTCTATCCTCTTCGTTTCACTTTGTACCACTTCGTATTAATTTTGTCGCACGTACAGCAAATTTGCGAAAAATAAACTTTTTGATAACAGATAATGATCTTACCTTAACATTATGCTGCGTTTATATTCTTGCAGATTCTATTCTTCTAACCAACAGAGTCCTGCTGCCATCGAACGCGCCAAGCCTACTTCCACATATTAGCTGATCCACTTGCTGCCCTTCACTGATGTTCATGCTTCCGATATTGAGTCAAATTATTTTGCCTCATTTACGACTACTAAGTTACATTATGCTTACTGAGATGTTTGGGGGGTTTCTTTGTTAACACCACTAAACTTCCTCGATGATTTCTGAACTTCGAATGACTAAAACCTATTTCAGCGCCAACTTTTATAATATTGGATGTTATATGTTGCTTGGAGTGTAGCCTACTACAACACTTCCTATATGCTATTCCTATATATTCCAGATGAGAAAAGTATGCTGCGATCAACCCGTATGCCATAGCCATGTGGTAGGAGATGACGTTGGTTGCTGCGACGCTCCACGAAGTGGAAACAAAAATCCCAAACTGAATCAAAAGAACACAAAAACGCAAAACAAACGCCTTTTTAAGTTGAAAAAAATAGGAATTCAATTATTTCAATTAATTTTTTTATTCATATTTCAGAACTCACGGACCTGTAAGACCAGGGGTCTAGGAGCGCTGGCTACAAAAAACTAGTTCTATTATCCTTTAATGCCTTTTGTAAAGCATTCGAGTAAATAAAGCATTATTTGTCTTGTGCTTATTTGCTAAATGATCGCTAAATTTTTAAAAGCATCAACAATACTCGATTCATTTATGTTTGGCAAACGAGAAACTGTTGTTACTCCATTCGCCACGTTCGCGAGAGGGCAAATTTAATGAAGCAAATAATATTTGCACAGCCAACATCGCACGTGTTGGCATGCGAAGAAAAATCTTTTATCCCTAAGGTTTCTCGAGGCGCACTCGTGTATGGCTTTGCCGTCACCCCATTCATCATCTCGTTCCTTTCATCAATTGCCAGGCCTGACAGTCGCCACCAGCACCAGCGCCATAACCTCCATGAATGGAAACCCGCCAAGCAGCACCGGCCGGGTATGGCGTCAATTACGTTCGCTCCTAGTCCTCCTCAACAGCCAATCCCCCCCCCCTTCCCCCGCCCACCGTCCGCTGCAGAATGCAATCGATTAACTTGCAAATAGCTAGTGAAGAATAGATATTCCCACCCTCGAACGGTGATTAATTGGTTTCTCTTCGGTGCAGTTTTATCGATGCGGCAAGCGTACGAACGAAAGAACCCAGCCCAGGTTTTCCAGACAGTGCAAGGCGTCTGCTCCGACCAAGGGCTCCCCGAGAGGCCCGGATGACTGGCGGAAAATGAGTAAGACGGCCCAGAGACAGCAACGGTGGGGGAAACCTTTCCGAGCCATTTGCTTCCGGTTTGGGGAGTCTTTTGTTATGGCGACTGCCTTCGGTTGACTTTGCACCGGGAGCCCGCTATGGAAAGAGGTACCATTCTACTGCTTGGCCCGAGCAGTCACTGCAACTGGAAGGAACACTGCAGTGAAAAGATGCGTCAGACGGGCGGGAAAAAAAACAGAACCGTTTCATTGGTTTGAAGCCACACGCGAATCTTCTTCACAGAGTAACCGAGAAGAATTTTGCAACGGCAAAAGACACTATGGATCGATGGCTTTCTGGAGGGCGACACGGAAAAGACATACCTGAAACCCAGCGCTTGTAAAAAAAGCAAGCAACGAAGGTAGCAGCAGCAGTCGTGAAAGAAATGCGAAACCAGTACCTGCAGCATGCACATTCTTGACTTTACTGCATAATGCACCGGCGGTGACACCGACTGTCGCAAGATGATAATGAAAGATACGGCCAAGATGGATGAGAATGAGTATTCTGGAGCCGCAGCGCTCCACCTTATCCTTGGAGTGTTTTCATCAACCAGTTCCCGCACCGGAGAACACGAACCCATCGGAGGGCTCGTGGAATTTGCGAAGGATTTTTTCCCCAGCCAACGCCATCGAATGGAACAATTTCAGGCAGCCAACGCCCGTGACCATTGCAGCGATCGTTGAGCGCGAGTATTGTCACAATGCCGAGGCAAGGACGCGCTCGGAATATAACGATGGAAAATGAGATGATGCAGAGTACTGCTCGGGAAACTTGTCGCCGGTAACTTTCCAATCCAATCAGACCTACAGGGCCTCGATGTCTAACCACGTTCTCCTGGCGGGATTGTACGCGTAGCTCACATTATTAAATATTTTCTCGCATTCTTTAATCCCTTCATCTCGTTCGCTCTGCGGTCCGTTCACGTGCACCATCCGACGGAGTGATCGTTCATATCCGTTGCCTAACATCCTGCTGCTACTCGCCACCCAACCCGACATTTTCTCACGTTGGCGCTGTGCAACCCGGCTTAGAGCGCGGTGGTGACCAAAGAAAAGCATGATTGTGCCGTCCCTGAGTAACCCATCCCGACAACCCGAGGGATAAAAGGTCACCAGGCTCTCATGCGAGAAGAGGATTACGGAATCGGATCCGCAAAAGGACCCAAGATTAGCAGATAACGACGAAGAAAAAAAACTAGTTGATCGAGTGCTCTCTATCTCTCGCTGGAGGGAGAGGCAACAAAGCACACCGACATCTGTAATCCCCGGTTCCAGAAGGAAAGGGCCCTTTAAACATGTTTTTGTATGCTTTTTACTGGGTCGGGAAAAAAAATTCTTATCCGCTGGTAAAAATGTTGTTTTTGCACCCTTCCCCGGGAACAACTTGGCCCGATAATACATCTTCCCATTCATTATTCACTGCGAGCTGGCGTACTTCGGCGGTGGCACATGTCGTTATCCTTCTGCCAATAAAGGACAAGCTGTCGAGATGTAAAAATAAGATAAAAAGCCAACCCGACACAACAAAACCATATGCAATGCATCGTAACGGATGTTTGAAACCTGTCATCCACGTTTCAGCGACCATCGATCGATGGTGTTTTCCTTCTCACTCCTCTGTACCGTCGTTCGACCGAAACGAGCTTGGATACTTCTGTAGCCGTAGCTTTTCGTCAGGTCAGAGATAGTGCACAGTGTTTCTAACCACTGGGCGAAGCTTACATTGGACTTTGCGTGCAGTTTTGTTGCCTTCAGCTGCCGGATGTTTTCCTTTCGGGTGCAAGAACTCCCTGGAGACTCTAGGATATTACCGAAGGGCCGCTGCAGCGGATTATCAGAGCAGGATGAGAAAAAAAAATCCCCATGGTATGAAAAAGAACCCTGCTGTAACCTTCTCCAGGGCGAAAGCAACGTTAGGAAAATGATTTATTGCCCCACCGGCAACATTGGATCGGCACTAGCAGCGCACCGCTAGAACGTCCAACTCTCGCCCCACCACGTAGCTCGCCGGGCTCTAATGGCTACATGTTTGACCGGGCACCATGGCTTACGTAGCTCTCCTGTTGCGGAGCGGTGTGCTTGTGTGTGTGTGGGCAACAAATGTAAACGAGAGTGTGCTCCTAGCGTGGCAACGGTTGCCGCTGCCAAGAACGATGCTGGACGCTGTAAAATTGTGTTGGGAGTTTTTCGTGTTTGCTCCACCATCTCATTCTTTGTGGTTCTATTGAATTGCGCCGTGCAGTTTCTCGACTCGCGACGTGACGCGGAGGGCAAAGGGTGGGCAATATTTTCAATTTTCCCACTTGCGTGCTTGCGAGAAAAGCGACAAAAGGGAAAAACAAACAGGAAGAGGAGGGGGTGGGGGGTAGGGGTGCGAAAAAAAAGACACCACACAAACACAAGAAACACCCGTCGAACACACGTCGAACGCTACGGGCGATTAGAGTAATAATGCCTTAACGATGGCTGCCATATGGTACGGTTGCTTGCTGAAGCCATTTTAGCTAGCTGCAGGGCCGCGAGCCCGTAAAGAATTTCCCTACGACCGTCGGCTCTCATTCGTATTCTTTCCGCACGATTTCCATACACCACGACGCCCCCGCACCAGCTAAACTGGAAGCTAAACGGAGAAGAATTACACCATTTATGCTACGATTTGAGGCATCGCTTCTCTGTGCTATCACGGGGTAACATTTCTCAAGGTTGTTCTGTTTCCGGGAAAATCGGAACAGGCGGGTCACATGCGGCGAGGATGAAGCGATCTGTTTTATTTTCAGCTGAACTGAAGGCTTCAAGAGAATCCCCGCTCTAGCTGCGTCCATCGTCTACGGAACGCATGCCGATAGTAGAGCTTGGGGCAAACCGGTCCCTTTGATGTTTTCTAGCATTTCGATGCTCACGTTCAAGGCCATCAACGCACGAAACGTCGCGTATGTTAAGGAGAATTTGTTCTTCACCGGGTCGCGAGGAATATTTCCATTTTGTTTCAGCTGGAAAACGCTTCAAAACCAAAAGCACGCACTGGTCTTGTTATTGCAGAATGCCAAATCCTCCAGGGCAACATTGCGATCTTAAGATGCGAAAACACGTCCCAATGCCGTCGCACCATTGCCACCCGGGTTCTGACACTTACGCTGCAATTTATTTAAAAAAATCCACCACAGGGAAGGGCAGACATTTAATTGCTTTGTTCCCCTGTCTTTATTCATTATCCTTTGAAGCTTGCACATACTTCCGGCTGGTGGGAATGACTTTTGAACTAAAGAATTGTTTTGACCCAGGAAAGTCGCAGCGTGGAATGACTGGGCGACATTTCTGGCGAAATAATTTAAGCCACATCAAACGTCACGTGGACATATTTCGCTGCTCTGTTTTACATAAACATTTTCGCCTGGAGCGATAAAAATATTTCCTCATCAAACCACAAAGTGTCTCCTTTCAATAGTTGTATCATTTTTTTTTTTCCAAGTAAAACTTCAACTTAATCTTCATAGTATAACTTTTGTTTTGTGGAGAAATATGTTCCACAAATAGAAACAAGGTCTGATGATATTGAAATATGTACAACAGGCGACGGAGCGTCCATTTTCCATCGTAAATCATTGCCTGAAACCGGAAGAAAAGCTCTACCGCAGCCCAAACCGTCGCCCGTAGGCCGGATATTGACACCCCTAGGTTCAATTTCCTGGTTTCTAATCAGGTTCAACTTGATGGTCAATCGTAGTCGGTAGGTTTCATTAGCATCCATAAACACAGTTACAACCGATCAACAAGTTAGATTGAGCACGCCTTTGAGCGCCCGCATAACCAGACCCTTGAATTATGAATCTGGGAGGAAATTTATTGCTCCAAATTGAAGGTGCTCATTTGCAAATCACTAACAAACGGACCGCCGGCCTGGTAACTCCCAGGTCGTATCCGATTAAGTCCCAACGCGACGCAGAGTGCTGCTCGCACCAGTTCTAGCCAAAGCCGCTAATTGTTCCCACAAGCCGCACGGGGAAGCCAAGACTAACGTGCCCACAACGACATTTCAATCAAACCAATTAAAACCTCACAACCGTTGCGTCAGCTCAAACGAACGGATCAGGCGACGAGGAATGTCTTAGATCCTAAGAGAACCTATGAGGCGCTTTCGGGGCATTAGGTACAACTTCGTGGAAATGAGGTAGACTAAAGCAAACGACGCACCGGGACAAATGCTATTGATCGACGTGTAGCAAGTCTGTTACTCAGCGCATCGTAGCGGGAGAGTCATAATATTCCGCCGTGTGAAATCACCCACGATGATGCAAGTGGAATATCGTCTGACCACGAGTTACCACACGTGCCTATGATACGGAATAACATCCTCCAGAGTTACAAAGCTAATACTAGACAGAGATTGCGTCAAAAAACCTGTTTGTTGTATGCACTCCATGCTGACATGACAAAAGAACAAACATACACTCGAGCTGTTCGATTGCGTTAAAATGTTTTCATTGCAATTTATCGTAGCTTGTTTGTGGTACACATGTTGTCACACATGGTCTAGAGGGTAGTTCTCAAATAATCACTCATATGAAGTTCTATGTTACGATCCTATCTGGAAGAAGCAAACGAAGCGCACTTGCAGCCAGTGACACTAGCAGCATTGAAACATTTCCTACTGCCTTGAAGCCTGCGGGACACATGTAGAAGTACCGTTTAAAGTGAAATGCCGTAATTTATCTCTATCTAATACAAACCCGAGCACCGTCGCTCGAGGCAGAACGCTTCATCAGGTACGTGTGGTTTATTGGTAGACCAGCGTGCGGGGAGCAGTGCGACGTGGCTTGATGGAGCGGAAAAGACAATGCATCATATCGCCCCGTTGGCTGAGTTATGGCAAGAGCATGATGCATTTGCCGACCTAACTGCATTTGTGAGCTGCTCCTCTTTAGGCTTCGAAGGAACTGTCCTACTTCCACCGCAAGGCCCACGGTGCTACATTGGCCAGCCTCAGCGGTTTACCCCGTAGCCATGCACGTTGTGCTGCTCCGTAGTGTGTCAAGGGTGGGCGAGGGGTGGCAAATATGATTCATTTTCTTCCCCCCACCTTGTCAAAGCACACGTCGCTCCCTCGGCGCGACTGCACGGGGTGGAGAATGGCCTTTCGTGAATTAAACTCGCATTCGCACACCACTTTTGCTGCTTCGTCTGCCCATCCGCAATCTGCCACCTCCCGTATCCAGTCCTGTAGCTTGGGCTGAGAGTATATGCTTTCTAGCTTGCAAATCATACCGCACAAGGGATGTGCCGTACCTCGGCTCATGGCAGCCGGAGCATTTGATGGCCATAAAATGAAGAACGATGACGGGGAGCATAATGTTTTGGGCTCATGACGGCCTGCCTCGCTACGCTTCGTGTGTGTGTGTATTACCAGAGTTCCGTCACTCCTACCGCCTATCCATTATACTTCCAGCGCGCTATAAGCCCCCTTTTGGGAGCCATTACGGATCGCCAAATGGGCCTTCCCCCAGTCCGTATTTCAATCACCCTCCGACCAACTGGTACTGCCTTTTTGACAAATGATTTTTTGATACTCCCGCCTGTGTCGCCAGCCGCGCCAGGGCCGAAATGGGAATCTCAACCCCACCTGTCTAAGCACCTCGGGAGGAGAGCGCGAACGAAGGACCGGGAAATCGCGAGCGTGCATTCGCGTCGACGATGGAAAGGATTTGCGCGCAAACCGTATAGATCGATGGACGACGCATCGGTGTCAGCCTAGCGCAGGGAGGGTGGGAAAAGAAGGACAGCCCACGCCAGAAGCGAACCATCCATCCCCCAAAACCGGAATGACTGACTGCCGAGTGGAACTCGTTATTGTTGCCTCATTGTGTCGACGGGTGGGTGGGCCACGAGTCACGGGCCATTGTCGCATGCTAGGGTAAAAACAACCCATTTGTTTGCGAATCATCATCATCAGCATCATCGGCGTTGTTCGCATATTTTGCGATCCAAAGCGCGAGCGCGACATGAATTTAAAAATGTTCGCATGCTCAACCACTCGCATATTCATTTTTTAAGCTGTGTTAAACCCGTCCCCATGGGAAGGAGGGCGGTTGCTGTACGCGGGCGGACGAGTATGCAGGGTGGAAAGCACCTGATGGGTCGGCCCAATGATGGATGGAATAATTCAATAGAAATCACATCCATTGCATCCGTTCGACTCCACCATATATTTTTTCCCCATCCGGCTCGCGAACGCCATGGGAATTTGGCGCAATCGAACAATAAATCTAGACAGTTGGTTCGGCAGCGGGGTTGTGTTTTATGTCTCCTTTTTGCTGCATGTACAAACATGTCGTTGGACAAATGTGCCAAACTATGTGCGACGCGAGCTTTTGATGGGCCGGAGCTCTATGTCCTGTAGCAATTTGTCGGACTGCCGAATGTGTGTTGGTATTTGATTCCACATTTGTAATTCAAATAACTCTATGATATTTCTGCTTTTGGATGTCGTTGATCGAGTTTAGATACACAATTTTATGTGGCATTCGATTAATACTACTTCCAACTTTACTAGTCAGAATTCAAATCATGTTCGATTGGCATTCTTCCAAAATAAAGCAAGTAATACTTGTTTCCCCAACTCTACAAATCATGAAGTGAGGGTTTTCGCCGAAAATTGTACAGCGTTGTCGGAAATGACACACTAATTTCAGGACTGATTTGTCCTTGTAACGCATTCGCCAGCACGACTTAGAGTCTCGAATGAGGCAAGCCCGTTCGACGAGTTTTCTCCGGTTGAAATTACTGTGACCTCAAGGCAACCGATAAACCTTACCGGAGTAACGGCATCCCGGATCGTTCTGGGTGAAACTCTAGGAAAGCGCCTCGAGCACCAAATAGCAAAGCGTTGGCCCTGGTGAAACGTGGCCCACCAGCTTCTTCTGGCACACTATTGACGGCACTGTACCAACTAGCCAGCTTTTCTACAGTCGACAACAAACAGTCGAGTTCTGCTCTCCCAGACATTCTTGGGCGAAAGCGAGCGAGCCTACGGAAGTTCAACCGTACTTGTCAAGTTCTCCCGTGTCGACATTTGATTATATCCATTGCCGCCCTGGGGAAAGGCATTATAACAGGATACTCTGGAACTTTGAAAATTCTGCCACTGCTTCAAACGCACAACAATGGGAAGACGATGCCCCGAGCTTCGGCTGAAATGCAGCCGAGCAGAGGAACGAAAGAATGCGCCTTGACGCGGGCCGTCGAGTTTCTGCACACGCCAGTATAGTCCTGCACAGCAAAACCTCGACCGATGCTTGTACCAGGACGGTTGGGGAACTTGAAAAATAAGTGACAACGCCCTACAGCGAGCAGCCGCCTCACGGATGGATGCCGACCGTCCTGCTGTCGAACGTCCGTGCCGACGTCCGAGGGAAGGAAGCCAGGAATGCCCGAACCCTCTGCTTGTTCCGAGGAAACAAACGATGGCACGATATGGCACAGTAGGAACGCCGAGTGGCCTCGGGCATTGCGCTAGTGCTGCACTAGCGATGCATCATTTAAATCCAAGCCCGGTGACGGACAAAGTTTTCCAAGCGCTGGTCCTCCACCGGTTGGAAAGCGTTCGTTTTGATCACCGTTTCCCGACCGAAGCGAGTACGGGCTCCCATCGTGCGGCAGCTGGAAGCGAGCATAAAACTGTTCCATTGCATTACTATAAACCCTGCCCGAGCAGTCCTGGTCTTTCTTGGGCGAGATGCAGCGGGTCCTCGTTTTTCCTCGGAACTCTACCTTACAAAGTACAGTTCTCTTCCATTCCACGCTTTCGTTCGGATGCAGCGTGGCCACCGGACGCAAGCCCACTGATCCACTTGCCAGGACCCAATCCGGAACAATCATTCAAATAGAGACATACGGGGATTAAATATTATGACATGCTCGTTTTGAATAAATTATTGTACAGCAACCGTTCCACCGGGAACATGCACGAGGCGAACCATCATTACTACTACCCTAGTGACGACGAAATGGTGAGGGCGATGATGATGATGATAATGTTGATGAGAATGATGATGATGATGATGATGATGATGGTAGTGGAAACGGGCACTGTTGTGATGAATGCTGGGAGATATGTGATTAAACCAAAACTGTTGCGCTTGCAGCTGGGACAACATCAGGGAAACTTTCATTGCGTTACGATTGCATTTGACGAGCCTTGGGAAAAATCGTAAATCCCATAACGCAGCCGTCGCCGGAAGCTCTAAGAATGTGACTAACGAATGCGCTGGTTATGCAACGGGTTTGCTTTAGCGAGAGACATCTGCATTTCATGGAATGAAGAGTTAGATTCATACGAAGGGCAAACTTTCGTCAACCCCACATGTAACGCATTGGAAGCATATTGCATTAATTCCTTTGGTAACATAATTCATCGATATGGTGTAGAAATTATTTCAAGCTACGTTTTTAGCTTTACACAAATCCTTTGTTTGCCTCTATTGACGTATTGGCTATAAAATGCTACAGTGGCCTACTTTTTCTGGATGATCTGGTGACCTTTATGGCCCAAACATTTATTTTCAACACCCATTCCCTCAGCAATCAACAATTGGCGTTCACCGAACGCCACCCTGAACGACCGGTGTGTGGTTTAATTTTATTTTTATGTTCCCGCTCTCTCACTGCCATATTTTCCTCCCCATACCATCGCGTCGATCCTGTTAGGAAGGGTAGAGTGCGAAGAGTGCGCATGATGATATATTATGCTTCAAACACTTGCAGCTATAACGCTGCTCCGGTGCTCTTCGCAAGTGTTGCCCAAGCTATGCCGTCCTAAAGCGACGGCAGACCCAAAGCAATAGATAATACTTTCTCCGTCCTCGGCCAAAAAAAGAAAAACCAAAAACCATTTCCCCCGTAGCAACTTTGGCCGCTTTGTGAGGTTAACGTTGTTGTTGCTGTTGTTGCTATTGTTGCCATCGAAAATTTATAGCACAATGCGGAATTTATCGTTTTATTTTGAAACTTTTTTAAACCGAGCGGATAGCTTCGCACAGAATAACTGTTTTAAATTGCTCCTCGTTTTCTCTCTGACTCTGTCTTTAAAAGGGAGCATTGATCGTTATGTTTGCTCCGGGTATTAACGATGAAGAAATCACCTCGCTTCGTCGTACTTTCATCGCTAATTGGTCTAAGTTTTAAGAGGACAGATTCACTGAGAAGATTTGCTCAGGTTTCTTTCCGTTCACTTGTATTACAATCCTTCTCCGTTGCATATAAACAGTTGAACTTTTTTTTCAAACTCTCTAGCAGCTTGGTAAATTTTCCCTACGTCTTATGAGTTTACTTTCTAGCTCATTGCCAGGAAAAACCGGGGTTCTCAACTATTTTAAAAAAAACTATGGCAATTGCAACCGCCATCTTTCGATCTTTTTTCCATTACCATCTTTTTCATGAACACTCCTTTTACCACCTGGTGTTTGGCGGGTTTAAATAAACAGTCAGCCACGAATTCGGGCACTATAGGGCATTCGAGGTTGTTTTGCTTTTCTCCCGCTCTTTGCAACAATTCCAGTTTTTTTTTTTTTTTTTTTAGTTTTTGCCCCCAATTTTCCTTTCACTCTACCACGACTCGGGCGTCGTCTTAACGATTATGGCAGCTGCTCGTTACTGATCATCTTCGCGCACTTTGCTGACCATTCTAGCCCGGCGCATCTGGCGCATCGTTCGGTCTTGAGACGTTGTCTGTTCTTATGCACTATCGTTTGCAGTCACTGGCACGCTTGCTCTTCGCTTTTTTGCAGCGAATGTATCCCTCACGGAAAGACAAGGAGCATCTTCCAGATGGAACGATGTGCAACAGTGCAGCAACTTGCGTTCGGTTTGCTGGTCAAAATCTGCAGCGGTAAGGGCGACGGTCTGCATTTATTAACAAATTTCAACGTTTTCCCTGCACCGTCTCAGCTCGCTCCCAACCAGTGCCGTAGCGATACATCCCCCTCAACCATCCTCCATGGGATGGTGAGCAATGCCGTCCGTATGGCAAGTGTGAGCTGCCATGCTTCCAAATGCCACTCGCCCTGGTTTCACCACGGCGCTGAAACGGGCGCGAGGAATAAGGTTTAAGGATTGAAACACTGCAGTTTGCGGTCAGCCGTTAGTGCTTGCTTTGAGGTTGTGCGCCAAAGGCTCCCGCTTCTGGGGTGGTGGCGAATTTATTCCAATGCGGTAGGTTTGTCTCGTTAGTGCTGCTTGTGCTACCATTTCGGTCGATGTCTTCATGTTCAGCCTTGCTAATTTCTACCCCACGCTCACAAATTGCTTTGTTTATGTCGCTGTTTGTATCGCGAGGGACTCTCGTTGTATTTTTTTTTTTTGGTTCACGCAGGGTATAAAAGCAAATCTTTAAAAAATACTGCATACTCCCTTCAATTTCATTCTCCACAACTTATCGATCTTTTGGCGATGGCGAAAATGGTGACTGGAGAAGGATTCATCTGACGGAAAACGAAGATAATGTTAAACAGCAGCGTATGCAAAATTCAGAGCAAACATGAAACATTCTATGTTCAAATTAAGGTCTACAAGTTAACCTGACTAGAGTTGCGTTGACCAGTGGAAGCCAAAACATCCCGGAGGCCGTTTGTTTGACTTTCAATTGGAAAGCATCGAAAGCCTCTTTGATAAGAATTAGGTTTAGTCTCAGCCTTCAGTTAAGCCCTTTCGGTTGCGCAGACCAAAGGCAATGTGCGAGATCCGTGATCGAATTTGTTTTTTCCTCCTAACTATGCCTGTTCATGCCTGCGCCCGTCTGGTCAGTGGATCAAAGGTCAGGCGGCTTTAGTCACTCCACTGTAATTGCTGTGGACTTGAAGCGAATTTTTCTCTCTCCCTCTTAAGCATCCCAAGGACTCTTTCATCTTCATGATACGCCTATGTGCGTTACGTTTGGAAATGCATTCAATTTCATTTTTCGCATCGGTGCTTCTCTGAACCGGGCAGAAACCAGTTCTATATGGTGCACTTTCCCTGTTTGCACATTGGATCCAAACGTACGACCGAAACACAACGTCCAAGAGGCCAACCGACTAAAAGTAGATTTAGAAAAAAATTAAATATATTAGATTTTATACTTTGAGTAGCGTCAGCATCGTTTGCCACCAGGACTCCCATGTGCATGTGCGTGTTTGAAGGTGGCACACGTCCGTCAACGACATAAATTATTTTAAGTATCAAATTTATTGATATTCATACCGTTGGGGTGCTCTAGCTGGCATTTCATTTCATACACTTCCCCGGTAGCGCTGCAGGGTGGCGCAGGTGGCTAGGATGCTGCAGAGAATTATTATTGCTATTGTATCGCCGCCTTCCTAGAACCAAAAGATACACAAATGTTTTCCCATAATTGCCACTTCGGGCCATACCCGACTCGTCCTGGATGTTCCGTGACATGCATGCCTGGTGTGGCAAATGGTAGAGGTGATGGTGACGATCGGTACAGTGCAAATACGTTTTGTTCCATACAGTATACATACTGCAGCCGTGCATACACCGATGCATGCATCTAGGTTGCTCATTGCAATGCACAGACACCCCGACGCTGGACACGCTCGAGGGCGAATGCGAGCCTTTGCATACCTGCAACGATATTAAAAGGAGAAAAAAAGAGGAATAAAATGACAGCATTGAAAATGATTCATACAAATGTCCGAGCCCATTTTAATCCACATCGTACGTTTTCATTTAAAGCTTATATTGTATTTCATTGTTAAGCTCGTAAAGTATACAGGAATACATTCCGTTTGCCCGTCCCGTCCATCCGCTTGTTGTGACATTTTATCACAACCTAATCGCGGCAAAGCGGTTTTCAATTAGCAGATACAATTTATGACCTCTCCGATGCAATACGTTCAACAAAGAGTCTTTTGTGCGCTTTGGTCAGCAAATAATTTATCATTGTAACTCCATCTTTTATTTCGTTTCGAGTTCCCTATTTGCATTGCAAAAATAGAAATAATACCGCCCATACTTGCCTGTGAATGCTAGTTATTTTGTTAAGCAATTAGCATACTAGTTACGGCTCAAGTATGCTTTTCATTTCGCAAAATGCATATCAAGCAGGCATTTGAAAGGACAGGTTATACGTTTAAACGTAATAATTAATTATGAGGCGGCATGGTGTTTCTCACGAAAAACATTCCATAGATTCCCATTGCTATGATGACGAATAAATGTAACCCTCTCATTACCAACATTCCTCGTTCCTTTTGCCATAATTGGAAACATACAAAGTTGTTAGGGTTCTGGATGTCCATTTCGAGTAAATTGTACACAAAAATGAACACAAACAATTATTTCGTTGTTGCGGTCGTAGCTGCCACTCCAGACACTGCCTTATGCATCGATATTAATGTGCGTCCCAACTTCAACATTGTCTATTCTCCTATTCGAAATTTTTCTTTGCCTTAATTTTCTGACTAAATGAGCAATCTAATTTTCTGAATCTTCTCTAAAGAAAGCAGGTGCTTTCGGCGCCATGGTCCGAAATGTGTTATTTGTGGCTTTTCTAATCTCGAACGATGGTTGGATTAATGCCTATATGTTGATGAATGGATCTTTACACTTGTTATTTTCGCCAGTATTGCTGTTCAAACTTTGAAAAAAGCCACATAGTTAGCCACTTTGAAAAAAGCCAATTCTTGAAACAAGGATAACACTTTTCAAATGTTTGCAACAATGTTTGCCGTTTGGTCGGTCTGAATACCGTTAAAATACTTTGCTCATGGAACTCGATGCCGTGTTGTTAGAGCCTTCCCTGTCGATGCAAGAATGTCGATTCTGTGATGTGCTCCGAGCGGATTACGATGAAATCATTCCACAAGGCAAACCGAACTGGAGCACAAAAGTTTTCACAAATTTTTGAGGGATTTCCCCAGTGGGAGTGGAAAAGGAATGCCGTTGATTTCCGAGGCGACGATTTCGAATGCGAGCAACCGTCTCACTTTCACTGATTGGGCCCGTCCCGCTGAAAGGTTGGATGTGTATTATCTTTCGCATTTACTTGCCATTACGCGGGACGGCTTCGGTTCAGCCAGCTTGGGATCCCTTTGAAAAGCCTATCCTGGGGCACCGAACTCAACATAAGCGCGTACCGAACTTTCGGAAAAGGATTGGCATTGGTGGGTTACCAGTGGCAGGCGCTGTCCTGTTCGACAACACCGGCGAAAACCGATGATGAAACGGAGCCAATTAAAGGGAGCCCTCAATTTGTACCGAACGGTTCGCCTGAATGGGCTAATGCCCTGCGGGTCTGAATAGGGTGGAGATATGTATCACATGAGAGGCTACGAACGGGAAAAAGCAGTAAGGCTGGGATGGGAGGGAAATCCTAAGAACGCCTCAGGAAAGCAATAAAAGCATAAGAAATCCTTTCGCCGAGACACGGGCACACACTACCGTCACCGGGTAGCATATTACACTAACAAAGTCGTACAAGAAAGTGGTAATTGAATTCAGTCAGTTTTACATGGATACCTTTTCCGCGTCTGCCGCTCTTCTCCCCCCTTTGTTGCGGGAAGAACACGGCGCCAAGCTTAGGTATCGCATAGGCCGAATGGATGCTGAATGCTGACGGGTCGAGCGCCATTTGCAGATGTTAAGACCAGATAATATTCCCCACCCGACAACGCCCTATCGGCCCCCGAAGGCACCGAAACCGAAGGAAAGCCCCCCAGTGCCACAATGCAAACGAAAAGAAATAACATTATCCTGATCATCATCAACATCATCATCATCATCTTCCTCTTCTTTACGGCAGCAGCCAACAGCAACAGTATCGCGATGAGAATGTGTAGCACCGAAAACCGATATCGTGTTTAAGATTAGTGCCAAACATACCGGGGAACACATTCGGCTTGGGGCCCAAATGATGCTCCAACCCTTAATGCCCGATGCTTTGCCTACGCGTGTGTCCTTGTGCGTGTGTTTTAAGCGTGTGTAGGCTTGTTGTACGTAGCAATGCCCCCCGCCACCATTCCCAGCCGAGAAACACCTTCACCGGTGTAACCGTTTGCACACGATGTCCTTAATGGAGCCGACAAAGTTTTCCTTTCAGCCAAACTGATCCTAATGTTTCAATTTCTTTGTTTTATCTCTTTCCTGCATCCTTTCTATCTCTTCCCCACAAACCAACCCCCCCACTGATTGTTTTGAGTTGACTTAATTCAAACACACAAAACGGAGCACCGAGCAAACAGGCGAACACCAAAAAACTCAACGATACACTCGCTGGGGCCCATTTTGTAGATAGTCATCGTTATTTCGCCGGATGAAAATCTACTCCGAAATGGGATACGGTCGCATGTTCGCAATTATTCACGTCAAAGTATCGCCCGAACAAGCTCTAATGAAGAAATGCTACACAGGAAACCGGCGTGGATTTGGGAGGACCAGAAGTATGAACCTTTTGCGCCTCGGGGTGGAGACATGTGAGCCAGTGTGTTCCGAGGAATCGTAACGAGAAATCATCTCCAACTCCTTGGAGTGCCCAAACGAGTTCCGCGGAATTGTACCCCACCACTAATTGGACAACTTTAAGAAGGAGAGAACGAGATGGGAAGGAAACAGAACACGGAACCTCGCGTGAGAGGGGGAGCGAGAGCGCAAGTTATAGGGAATTTGTGAAGACGAGTCCCGTCACAAGAATGCTATCTCCCCGACCAGTTGTATCGGTAAGAATTACGCGCTTCCTGTCGATCGGTAACCGAATGGTTTCTGAACTTTGCGCGTTTCCCTCTTGAATAGCTTCGGCGGTTACCTCCTTTTCCGCAAACCTTGGAAGATTCGGCTAACCGTGACCTGTGGCATTCCATTCGGTTGCGGTATCGCCTCGCGCTCCGTTGCGTTGCCAACTTCGATCTACTTTTGCCCGGTAGATAACGAACATCAATCGGCATGAAAATACTTCTTCCGTGCAATCGCACCTGGGTGGGTCGACGTCGGAGTCGAGGTAAAGTTATAACGTAATTATTCATCCGTAAGCCAAAATCAGCGTGCCCGAGCGGGAGCCGGAACGTCATGAGCAGCTTTCGCACGCTGATCCCTTAATGCGCCACAGCGACGTGCCGTATCCCGCTCGTGACCGTTGGAATGTGCATTCGCCCGGTTCTGTATTAATATCGAAAATTAATCAATCCCTTCCATCAGCGGCTACCTTTGCTCGTCCCAGTCCTCGGATAACCCGAGGCTTCCTTTCGCACAAAGTGGCGCGGTTTACTCGTCCGCCCACGGGCTGGACTGTTGCTGGTGCTGCGGTGCGAGCAATCGAATCCCTGGGCGTTGGAGACTGAAGGGCCTCATATTTCCACCGCCAATGAAAGCCGGGGGTTGTGGCACGCGGATGCGTCCGCTAGCTAATTTGTGCTGTCCGCAGCCGCGACGCTCGTGTCGCAAAGGCGAATGGAAATTAACGTCACAAATTCCTCCGCCAGTGGTGGCCACTTATTGGATTTTTATTTCCCTCCCGCCGCGGGCACGCTTCTCCTCTGCTGCGAACGCAAACAGCAAGCAGCAAGGATTGAGCGTGACCTGTGCGCACAAGGCGGCCGCATCAAGCCATCCATATAATTTCATGAATAATGTCAATTTATTTTAACTTGCATCAGTTCTCATTTAACGCGACCGTCGACGGCGTTCATCGAAGGCCGGCCCGATTGGCTGCGGGATGCCGTTTGCTTCACTTTAGCGCAAGGATCAAACAATCAACCGCCTCACCCTAACCTGCCCGGATCCCACCATCACCTACCGGCGTAAGCCGTGCAGGATATCGAGCGAAGGATTCGTGCATTCGCGCGCGTATTGATGCCACGTTGTTGCACGTGGTGCATGCATAATAATAAAGATAATAGCGCACCTGCAACCAGCAACACGAACCTCTACACTCCACACAACTCCAATCCACTCGCTCCTGCTTGCCGTAGACATTGGCACAACATTGTACAAACGGTTCGATAAAACATAAAATCATAAAATTGGCCCAAATGCGACAAAGTCGACATGGATTCCCTACCCCGCAGGAAGGCCACCCAGCGAACGGGACGCGAACGCGCACACGCTCCTGACACGCTCTGTCCACAAGGTTGTTAATTTGTTCGCATCTTGTCGACTAGTGTGCAACACCGTCCATTGCATCGAATGCGCTGCGCGCCGCTCAATGCGTCACCAGTTCACCCCGCCAGGGCCGGAAGAGCCGCACCAGTCTGCTCCTTAACGGCACAAACGGACGGAGCGCTTGCTTTGATTGCATACCCGCGCAAACTATAATTGAGTCATGGCAATGGCGAAAGAATGCGTCGCCAGGCGGAGGCAATCGATCGATTTCACCGGGACAACGGTGCTTGCGAATGCACTCTGCAGATGCACTTAGCGATTGAGGTTGCTTAGCGGAAAAAGCCATTCCTGGTGCACGCATCGGAAACTCGCATGCAGCCAGTGGCTTGCAGCGCGGCAATTTATGCGCCCCCCCTTTATGTATAGCTGTCCACCTGGACAGTATTCCGTGCACCGCAACCGCAACCAAAACCGTTTAGTGCCGTGTGCGCCGCGACTGTCCTCGGCACAAAGGGAAGCAGCGGGAAAAACTGCAAACCCACCAAAGCTCACGCTTGGAGCCGAATGTGTCGCTGCATTAATTTCCCTCCCAGCCGTATACCACTGCTCCAAATTTAATTGCTTTTCTTAATTTTCTCTTCCCCCGGGGGGGGGGGGGGGGGGGGCGGACTTTTTGGGCAAATGCAAAGTTTAGGAAGGAACGTTTGGGTTAGGTGTTTGCCATCCGACCAGTTTATTGATTGAGCCGTACAGGGGTTGGGAGAGTTTTTTCCGAGACGGGAGAACAAACGTTTTAGAAAGTAAGGGCTCAAGGTACCCGAAAAACATTAGCCTGATTAAGATGTCTCCATGCAGTGTAGGTGGGCAGAATAAAGCTAGGAGCTAAGCGGTAGGTTTTGGCAAACACAACACAAAACTGATAACCAGTAAAATACAAACATCTCTTTCTCGAACATGAGATAGAAAAAAAGCTAATAGGTTGGGCAGTCCAAGGTTTTTGCCCTTTTTTCTTCTTCCCTTTTGTCTGGGCCACCTTTTCTTTTTCGCTCTGTTTACCTTCGACCGGGGAAAAATATCCCCTGCCGAGGGAAACATCGCCTCGGACTGTTCCCTAAACAACAATAAAATGAGACTTCTCAGGGAATCGGGTTTCGGAAGTGTCCGAGTCAAGAAGGCAGACTGTTGCTCCTGGCTGCTGGTTGCTTCATTTTTCACCGGGACTCTCCCCGGTCTCCGCCTACTCCACTACAATTCTTCCCCGATCGACGAGCGTGCCAGGAACTGACTCCTGCTCACGGAGCACCAAAGGAAAATGAGTTTGGACTAGCAAAACAAAGGCTTTTCTTGTTTGTCTTCTTTTCGCCCTAGCCGTAGCTTACGTGTGACTACGTTGCACGTTGCTTTCCAGAGGCGATTTTCTTCAGGCTTTGCTTCTGCCACTGTGGGCACAACAATTCCAGGGGCTGGCCCACGGTACCCTCTTTGCCACTTTGTAACCATAGGGCTTTTGTTCATCTTTGCAACAATAAGCGTCCGGTTTTTCTTGCCCATCGTTACACTGTCTCAACTTTCGCACGCCACCGTCGGACTGCTGTGGCTTTCCATTGCGAGCCCCCGGGACGCCCGGTACTCGGGCGGATCCTTGCAAGAGGAGTCACTCCACCGCCGTCCATCTTTCGGTGCGCTTCCGAGACGGCTCGACATTTGCACCGGAAAATCATTACACTACGGCCCGGGTGGCCATTTAGCCGTAGCGGCACACCTTCCGCCGCCGGCGCCACGTCGCAACGAATTTCTTCAGGCTTTTAGCAGCGGATGAATGAGTCTGATTAGTCCCAGAAGCACGCTGGAAGGATGTCGATGGAGTAGCCAAACCCAAAGCGTCACCGGCAAAAGGGAGGACGAGAGACCGAGGAGTGGAAAGCCGCAGTGGAAAGAATCCAACTATAAATGGACTCATTAATATGAAGGAGCCACCCAGGAGCCGTCCGGGTGCCGGAAACTGTTCGACGACCGTTTAAATGAACTTGCCTTTATCCATCTTGCTTATCGTGCGAGAGTTACGCGGGGGAAGGGTCGATGGTGCTGCCAAATTCCTTTTAAAGCCCCCCCACCCCCCCCCCCCCCCCCCCGGCACTCCTATCAATACAGTACGACCAGATTTTGCTATGAATATTGGATGTGATTAGTTTGGTTGGATCGTTCCATTTTCGGTCCCCAAAGCAGAGACTTCCAGCGTAGCTGCTATATAAAGAGTCCCAGAATAGTTAAGCTAAAGTGAAATGACGGTGAAAAGTGTTTTCCATAAAGCAATCAATCTGCTCTCCGCCCTTCGCTACTACCCATACCCCGTTCCATCATCGTGTTTATCACTGGTATAAATGAAACCTTGTTTCCCTTTTTGTCGCCATGTAACATTATTGATTACCAAATCGTTTAATAACTATTACAAGAATTTCAGCTCATTTTCCTGACAGCCAGACCCTTGAGGAAGGTTCAAAGGTGTTCGTGCCTCTGTGCTGTGCGGATTTTGGAATGTTCCTGTAGCTTTTCTTCCAATTTTTACAAGTGCCAAAGTCAGCCGTATCGTTAATCTTATCAATTCCTCACCAGCGGCTGAAGAGCATGGTGAATGCTAATTTCTATCGACAATCGATCAATTTTAATTAACAACAGCCCATTAATCTTTCCGCTGCCGTGAGCACAGGTCGGTTTCGACGGCTATTTGTTTTTCTGAGACCGGAGCCCGTTCCTCAAAATCAAATGAAAAACCTTCAAATGGGGATCTTACCTCCCGCTGACTGGCAGCAGCGGCAAGGTTGATATCCTTTATTTAAAAAAAAGCTCCGTTGAAGGCCAGCGTACATCTTCCCAAACTTATTAAAGCGTTTGTCTTAGAGTTCGTGTTCGTAGAAAACGAGTACTGTACAGCAAGGAGTAAGATTATTAGACTCAAACTTTGCCTAACAAGAGTGGCTCTTCGACAGACACAATCTCGAGACCAACACACCGTTGGCCTCGAGACCAACACACACACACACATACACCGAACCTTGCTACCTAGAAGTGCAATCAATGCCATGATCATTAAACTGCAACCACCGACGGTGAATATGACACCATAAAATGTCGGTATTTAAAGCCATTTCAATGGCACTGTGCATTTTGCCTGTTGGCCGTGTTTGCACTACGGATAGGGCTCGGGATAGGTGCTCGAGAGCAGGAACATTATTTGGCCCAGGGCAAGTAAACGCTGGAATAAGCTTCCTCACGAGTAACCGCCACCGACGCCAGCCAGTTTCTCGGGCGTCCTGGATTTGCCTGGTGCCAAAGTGGACGAGATACCACACCGAGCGACCGGAGGACTAGTACATGTTTGGGCAGGGTGTGAAAATTGCGAATTCCGTTCCGCTCGCAGCAGCGTCAGCGCGTAATGCAGGCGTGAAGACACGGCCGGAAGACGTTCACGGAGGGAAATATTGCGAAAGACACTTGTTTCGCCTCGCTACAGGATTTATGGCGCAGTTCGAGTTCGAAACCAGTCCTCAGGATGCCAGCCTGCAGATCTGCACCAGACGTACTCGGACGGTGGCAGACGTTGGAATGAGCGGCAAGGCAAATGTTGGCTTGTTTAAAATATCGTTATCCTTAACAAGCCCGTGCACCGTGATAGCCACTCGCTGTTGGCAGCCGGAGCATCCGGCCACGATACGATCCGGCGTGGGCCGCAAGCACGAAGGACAAACAAAGCAGAAGCTGTAATCGACCGACGAGAAGGCCCGTGCGGAATGTTTTAATTATTATGTAATCTCACCTGATTAAATAAAGAAACACTCCCGCTTTCCCACTCTCCATGCAATACAAACACAGCCAAACACCACGGAGAGGTCAATAAAATGGCCGATGTTCGGACATCGGCTTCCGGAAGGATCCGGTGAAAGGATACTATCCCTTCCAAGAAGTACCACTGACCTCGAAACGACTTTAATCGATGCGAACTCGGTGTGCCTTATTCGCTCGTATATTGTATGATGTTCAACAAGGAATCCCGCCATCGCAGACTATTATCATGGCCAAGATTCATTTAGTGGGCATCTTTCGTTGAATCCATAAACCATGGAATGTCAATATTAAATGCGATGGTAACGGCCTTATAAAATCATAACAATATACTACATGTGTTTGCAGGTGAATTTCTAGTAAAGGCAAATGCAGCATAAAATACCGGACCCTGTCTCAATTATAACAAAGCAAGTAGCTAGCGAAAATCACAATGTAATAATTCGGGACTTCAAGTGATCTGATCCTCAACTGCAACAATAAATTGCATTTTGCATACGCTCGGCCAATGCATAATATAATTATGCCAGCAAAAATAAGGCACCACCCGGTTTGGTGCAGGCGATGCGCGTGATGGCAATAGTACCCTTAATTTTATGAACTCGTGTCCGTACAGCTGCATTCTACTGGTGACTAAAAAGCTGCTCTGAAAACCTCTACCCTCTCAAAGTTGCATGAGCGGGGCGGACAGCGACAGCATCATCAAATGCCCGCACACAAGAACTTAGCGGTTCGTTGCATCGACGGCGCTGTAATCCATCCTTTCAGCCCCGACGGTGTGGCCCCTTCGCAGCAATGGCTGGGTGCGATGAAAGGGATAATTAGTCGCCAGCGATATACTTGCAGGTGCTGGTCTTGTTGGGGGAGGGGGAGTGGAAAAACTGACTCACGAAGCCAATCATCCAACCAAAGAGGCCGGCCATGCAGGCTACATGAAACGCAGGGCGGGAGAAAGGAAGACAGCTAGTGTGTTGACCAACGGAACCGTGCCCCGACTACGGCTCACTAATTATATCGAATTAGTATGGTTGAATAATTCAATCAAATTTATCGAGGAAAGGTAATTAGCACTTCTTCATCCAAATTAGTTCGCTATTAGTGGGATAAAACTCTCGTCTGCAGAGCGTGGATAGGTAGAAGGCGAGTAAATGCGGTGAAGGCGGATGGACCCGGTAAGAGAATAAAGGACGTCTGTCCTATACCAAGGACCATAGCAGCACGCAACGTTAACCCAATGTGCAAATGCACCATCCGGTGCTGTGTGCGTCTCAGTTTGCCCTGTGTATATTCCAGCACGGTATTTTGGTACTTTCGTAGTGGACTGGCTCGGTCTTTTCCGACAATCTTCCGGAAGCATTGGTGCAAAACCAATTGGAGCAGCCACAAGCCAGTATCCTGGTGCATTCAAGGACCTAATAGTACGCACTTTGGGAATCTGCTTTGCCAGTCCAAGGATGGTGATGAAAATTGCTGCCCATCGAAATTAGCACCTCTCGTGCCGCACCACAATGCACTATTGATGAAATGCAATTCTTCGGCATCGCTTTGGGGACAATAATCGACTGAAAGTTCATTCGTTCCACCGGCAGGACAGCTGCCGACTTTCTAACGACTTCTAGGACGAGCTCATCAGGCCACATAATGAACTGCTCTTTGTGCCGACTTCTTGGGGCGGGGCTTGGTGAAGATGGTTGGGTGTAAAATAAAATAAAATCGAATGGAAATAATATCGGCCTTGTGGGACCTTCCCTGGCTCACACATACACATACAGACACAAACTCGCACAGGCAGAGTTGCAAACGGCACAGCCGCCAGAACCAGACCCGCAAACGCCAGGTTCAGTGGCACTGGGGCGGAACGTTTTGCCGTTAATGATCGGTAATATGCTCGGGAAATTATCGTTATCATTTCGTGCAGTTGGTAACCCGCCCTGCGTTCACACGGACCGCGAGTCGCCAGCTGCACCGTGTTCTGGCGCTCCCGTGGAAGGGACTTGCTTGGTGCGTCTCTAATTGACTTCCTTGCCTGGGGCGGAAGTGGATTTTACTGAAAGGAAGCAGGCTCATTTTGCCAGTTTGCTAGCAGTCCCCTTTTATGAAAGCCGCGCACAGATGTCTTTGGCGCTCCAAAACTGTTTAAACTTGGGTCCTTCTGGTGCATTGGTACCGCTACGCTAAGGGCGTACCTTTCTGCAGAGTGTCGTATTCGGGCCCATTCCGTTCCGCACACTATGCCGCTGCAATTGGACGCCACAAACCGCGCCATTGTCATACATTGCAATCTAGCACAAACTTTCGGTGTTCCCCACTTGAAACCGTAATTAGATAAGTTGTGCGATCAAAATTATTCTCAACAATCGTTTCGAGGGCAGACAACGTAGGTGAGTGCGCTTCACATGTCGGTTATCTGAAATCTTGGCATTTTATGCTGCACATTCACAAACGCAATGGGAATGCAATTACTTTTTAAACACAGAGCATTTATCGATAAAACTGCATATGGCCGTATCACTCCACAAGTTCCCCAATGATACCAACAAACCAACGTACATTGCCTTTCATCTGACAGTAAACAAATGTCGACCACATCATTCATCCTGCTACCGAACAGTTTCACAGCATAAAAGCTTTCGATGTATCCGACACAAAGAACCTTCCTTTGGGAACTGAACCAGGAAGCTAGAGGAATCAGTTTATTTCAATATGTAAAACAAGCCTTGTTGTGTGGTTTCAAATCAACCAAAGGCAACGTCGAGCCGAGTCCCTGAGGAAATCGAAACGTAGGTTTGTGGTTGTCTGGATTGCAAGAAGAATTGCTGGCGCTTCACTTGACGGGTTGGCTTGTAGATTTTTATTTGGAATACCTCAGCAATACTGATGGTCGGTTAACGGTGCAAGTAGCAGAAAACTAGATGTTCCAAGGGAAAGTATATAATAGGCATGAGGAAATCCAACAACAACAAACTTTTTTAACCGGGAAAAGAATGCGAAAATGTAGCATGTTCAAGTGCATTAAACAAAGCAGTCTGTTCCCATAATCGTTCCGATACATTTTGACACAACTATCCAACAGATCCTTTCAAGAAATTATGTTAGAACCAGAGGATACCGACTTTTCATTTACCTGCAAACGCAAACCATCCTTCCAAACAAGCAACGGTAAACCCTGTGCGTGACAATGTGGAAGGTGTTGTTAGGCAATGTTTGCCCAACAGCATGTACCGAACAGCTGCTGGGCAAGCTTACTGAAGGCCCCGGTAACACCCAGTACGGAACACTCGTTGACAACAACTCACAGAAGCTCGCAGATATGTACCTCGGGCAAAAGGAGCTGGATGGCGACATTTCGTGCCCCCGACCGGAAGAAACTCTTCAGCAACACCCTGAAAGGGGTTTGGTTCGATTGATCATAGATTGAAATCAACAGAGGTAAACAGTAAACGAGAGTAAACGTGACGAACGATTATAATGCTATGCCCTTGATCTAGTAGCGTCACCGAACGGGGAAATCACTTCCAATGATGTTTGCTAGTTGCTTCCCGCTGCACGGCAGTGTGCTTATGAATGCAGCAAAGGCCTCTCCGAGTTCTGACGGCTCCGTCGCAAAGTGATCAAAATTCGTCCAAACCTACTTGCTGATTGCTCGAGGTACAACTCTTTGCCAAACGAGCACTAACCCGCGCTGGTAGCCTGACCTCATCGTCGTCATCGTCGTCTGCACAAATCAATCCGTCCAGCTGGACACATCTTACCACCGGTGCCCGTCTCCGCCTGCTGCTGCTCATAAACTTCCTTCCGGCTGGATGTGACAAACTGTGTTTTAGGTCCATTATTGGGCCAAACACACACTGCTGTCCCTCGCACGAGCAGCTTACATGATAGTGTGTAAATGGACGCTGTTGTGCCCCGTTAGGCATTGGGAGTTCATTTGGCACTCGCTCGATCCCTAGAATACCCCCGCAATCACTATCGTCGCCGCAGGAAGCCTGGACGATAATCGAATGATACGCAAGCCCTAGCAACAACAGCCAACGCATCAACGCGCGCGACAACGAACTGTCAACAGGGGGACCCAACGGGAGGGGATGTACGGGCCTTAAAGGATCGTCGGGTAGGCAGTGGAGAATGGTGGTGGGCTTTCCGATGGAAATTTCATCGGCTGACCGTGCGAGGCCGCCGCACGATGACAGCGGAAGCCGAAACGGACACCATCGCAATGGATTACGAAGTTAGCTTTCGTGCGTCAACGCAAAGCACATGGATCGTCAGTCCAGCCGGGGCGCGGCCAGGTCAAGACCTGGCAACACTGGCAGCAGTAAGCAGCGTGGAAGTAATACAATTTCCCCCACATTCTGCAGCAGCCTCATTGGTATACACAGGCGAACCGATTTGCTTCAAAGCGAAGCGAACCACGACGACACGTCGAATGCGTAGCAGCGATTCCGTTTGCAGCGCGGAACACGATTTGGAGAGATTCGCTTCGGATTTGGTTGTTTTTTTTTCGTTCATCTTGTCATTTTTTGTTACTCATTCTTACGCGCCCATTGCCCATTGACTCCGTCCGGGAGGTAGTTCCTTTTTGTGACACACACTAACAGTGGCTATGGCCTGGCCCTATCTTTACTGCTGACAGATATAATTCCGATTTATGGCCCATGAAAGCGTTTTAAGAGCTTACGGTTTGTACTGTACACACACACACACACACGTACGCTTGGTGGTGAACGGCAGCGAAGGGATTTCCCGGGAGAGTTTGTGCGCCTTAGGTCACGCTCATGTGGGCCAAGTATTCGCTGCCGCTGCTCGGCAAGGTGTGGTGGCCGGTGGTAAAACTTTCTAGGAAAATACTTCCAGGTCCACGCACGTCGCGCCAGACGACACGCCAGAGGGCATACTTCATTCGGCGCGGCATTAAATCTCCAGTCCCGTTGGCTCGCTGCCGACACAACGCATCCCTGTTTTCCACCGACTGGAGGCTGTATGACTACACATCTTTAAATGGCAGTAAAATATTATTTGCACGATCCTCCGTTAAAGCAAGCAAAACGATCAAGAGTGGGACGCTGAAGAGAACAATCCATCAACACCGAACCGAGCGAACGGGCCAGAAGGGCGATAAAGTGAACACAACGATGTACGGAACGGAATTGGATCACTTTTCGCAATCTTTCATGCGATGCTACCATTGCTCCTGTCGCTCCACACATTTTGATGCGTTTGCAGATTATTAATTCAGTTCAGGGCAAACAAAAAGTAGAAATGGCCATAAACATGCACTGATGCAGGAACGAATAATTGCGAAAAGCATGAATTAATTAGGAAAAGACTGAGCCAAGCAACAAACTTTGTACAAACGCGTTTAACCATAACCTTTTCACTGAACCTTAGAGGTAGCACAATTTACATCCACCCACGAAGGAAGGTATTGCCTTCGCTATTAAGAGGGCATCGATAATTTTCCAAACGCCTAGGCCAACAGCTGCATGGCCTTCGGCTCAAATATCCTCCCCTTGCACGTTTGTTGGCCTTACCGTAACAAGCTGGGCCATCAGCCAGTGGCAGTGGCTTGTGGAAGGTTACGTCGTTAACCGTTATGAGGAGAATTGTCAGGAGGATTTTTTAATTACCCCGTTTATAATGGGATCCCCTTGTAAACAATGCAACATCTTCCAGCAACACCTTGAAAAGGGAGTGGAGAAAGGTCACAGAATCGTGCACTGCTCTTTCGATGCACTGCGCTGCTCTGGGAAAGATGGCGATGAAATGACATAAAACGATGCCCTCTACATAGAGGGACTGAAGAACAGCTCGGTGATACCGTTGCCGCTTTCGATCATGCTTGCATACTGCCACCTGCACCGGATGGAAAGCGCTGGTGAACGTGTTCATAAAGCACATGTTCGATGCTTCCTGTGCCGTGTTCCAACCACCGCTGCATTTCCCTTCTCTTCGTTCCGCCCACGGCAACAAGGAAGCACAGTGACAATAACATATCATATGAAATCAATTTCTATAACGTCGAACGTCCCACGCGGCAGAGGATCGCAAACAACACCTGGCAGTCCTGTGCGCCACACCGGACAATGTCTACATTTCCGGCTCGGTTCCCAGTGCAGTGTGACACCGGACGGAAAAATAACTTTATCATTCGACTCCGGCAACCGTACACGACACCGCGACGTCGGACGGGCCGGCGAGGGCTCGTTCCGTTCCGTTTCGCTTCCGAGCGAAGAAATCTAATTAATTTTCAATTACAACGCCAGCTGTCATCGTGTTGCGTGCTCACTCCGGCCGTCCTTCGCGCGCCCATTTGGGTTTCCATGACATCGTCAGGGTCCACTATGGGCATGTCTGGCAGGGAATTAGGCTTCCCCGGGGTAATGTGGGGGCTTCTTTCATCGCAGATTCAGTCCCAGAAAACCCTGTAGTCTTGTTTTACCTACAAGGAAAGAGGTTACGGTTAACGGGACTGATGTAACGAACCTTTTGGTTTATCCTCCAGTCAAGAGCTCGGCGAATGTGTTGTCGCTCTGCTACACGGTGTACTTTCACCGTGATTCTAGGATCTGCCGGGCAGAGGCAAAGTGATGGCGAAGCTGTTTCTTTCAGGCTAAACGGATTTTCTGCTTATTCCTGCAAGCCTCACTGTTCACGCAAATGCTCCCTGCAATCCACTGTTGCACTGCTGGGAAACTATAAAATGCTGATCCACATCCGCACTATTGTATGCAACCAGCTTTTCACACATAATATACCAGAAATCACCAGCTTGGTCAAACTAGGGCACTGGTTAAATTAAACGCACAAACACTTATACTCTATTTCGCTTTTTTTTTTTATTCCTAGCTCAACCACTATTAACTTCGACTTTATAAAGTCGATTTTAGGTCGACATACACTTTCCGTACGAGGCGAAAGCCGGTCAAAGGCTCTCACAAACCTACACGCACTTACAGCAACGAAGTAAGGCCTAATGCGGCCGGAGCAGCTTTTGCAGCGTGCTGTTGCACAAGAAGCACCAAACAAGAAACTCCTTCACACACGCGATGAAACGCCTAGTATAGCCACTTGTATGTGTATTTAGCAATGCACCCTGCACACCACGTGCGCCACCTTTCGCTTTCGTCGACAATTTTATACACTTTTGACGTGGGATTCAGTGTGAAAACATTTGCCCACTTGCACAAACACGGACTGCTTGATGCTGCTAAGGAAACGAGAACGGGAAATGTTGTCGTCATGATGTTCTGCTTCAACCGGAAGCAGCGAATAAAACTCGAGCTGAAATACCCTGATGAAGCACTTCGAGGAGCTTGAAGTATGCACGCGATTTAAAAAATGCTGCCCATTGACTTACTGCCATAAGAGAGGTTTAACATTTGTTTTGAAAATTCAATAAGCCGGATAAACGAGCCTGTATTAAATAGGAATAGTTCCAGTTTTTATTCATAGTGTAAGCCGTTGTTATGGTAGGTTAATTGGCACGATTTAGCTCGAGCAGCATGTGCTCCATTGGCTCAATTACATTTCCACCATTTTTCTGTTACATCAGTGTACTTCAAACAACCTCATGCTTACATCCGGGGACACACACGCATACACAAACGTTCCCATTCATCAGCAATCATCGGACGGTAGCAGAATTGAATTTAAAAATGTAATCCCTACTCGGGTTGTGGTGAAGCAGCAGTATCACACACCCAACAAGCTGGTAACAGCCGCTCAAAGTGCCACTTGAGTTGCAATTGTCGGACTCGTCCTTACGCCTTACGCCGCCTGCTCTAAGCGAAATGCTCCTGCGATGGCTGCACCCACAAAAAAAAGAGACTGCATAATCCGATTTCAAAGCGCCAGTTTTGAGATTTCGTTTGCCTTCTTTTTGTTTATTATGCTCTCTTTTGGTTCGCCACGTTTTCCAGCTTCCCGAAGGACGAAGAATGGGAAACGGTCCAGTTTTTTTCCCTGGCACTTCGAACCTCCGACTGATTGCTTAGGCAGTGTTCACGGCCCCAAGGTGGAAACGTTCAATTTCCCTACACATTGGCGGTTGGAATGATCGATAAAGCGGGATGGATATCGAGGAACAGGCGATAAAAAAGACCACTAACGAATATTCCTCCCTTGAGCGGATGGAAATATTCCACAATCATAGCCGGTTTTCCTCAATATCTCCGCGCATTTGGTCGTATCCAAAATTTATGCCTCGTTTTGGGGGCGTAGCTCGTATTCCTCTGGCGTCGAGCGATGTGTTGTGATAAAACTTCTTCCCATCCCTTTCGATGGGTGGATCCCAAAAGGCTCGCAGCACTCGCTACCGGTGCGTGCATGCCCTGAGTATTCCAAAAATCCTTCCGAAAATTGAACACGCTTCCGTATCGTATCCTTTGCCGTGACCCCACGACGCACCGGTAATGTAAGGATGCTGTCTCGATATTGCCGGCTCTTTTCACAAAACTTTTCTCCTTCCTTTTTTTTTGTTTTGTTGCGTCTCACAATCACCAAGTACCTTACCGACTGCTTCTTGCAAACAAGTGATGGTTATTGAGTTCAATTGAACCACTTTCTAAGGCAGCGCTTTTATGTTTCCTTTTTCACGTTGCCTTCACGTTTCGACTGCGTGCCTGCCACTTCGGTACATGTGGAGACTTTCCGAGGATGCGATTTTCTCCACTTCGCAACGCCTGAAATGTCGGCTACACTTTGGAGGAACACAGCCTTTGGAAAACATAACCTGCTGCTGGTGCTCGCCGTTGAGGATGTTGTTTACGTTCCACTCCGGACGAGCACTGTGGGAATTTGAAGGCGGCAATCGATGTCGTTAGAATTGCGTTCGAAACCCGGTTATCCACGCCCCATGCACACGCAACAATGAATACAAGTGGCGCTGGCAAAGGGCATTCACTACAAGCAATCACTTCTCGATGGATGTTGGAAAGCTTCCGTAGCACGCCCGGATATTTTCCCGGATACACACTTGTGCACGATTCGCACAGCACGTGCGAGGAAAACTTTTCCTGTTTTGCCTCGCCTGCTGGCTGTCAGGCCGCCTCGTTCCCGTTTGATTTGGGTAGGAACGAACCAACGTGTCACGATTGCACACTTCCCGCTGCCTGAGAACGCAGGCACCTTTAAACACGCACCAGTAGGAAGAAAAAAAAAACAGCCGTAGCAATCCTCCGATCAACCTTCAGCAACGATGCACGTTTCGCACGAAAGAACGCCTCGCGGGGGTACGCCCGTTTTTGTTGGAAAAAACCATACGTCACAGAATCCGGCAAGTAACTGAACTGCGAAGGGATGCTGCTGGAAGTTCCGAGTTTCCGTCGTGTTTATGCCACCCTCAGCCCTCTCTTCCACTGCGCCCCCCTCGCTCACTTCTTTTCACTTTTCCTGCTTAGTCCGGTCCTTCGGTGGTCCTCTTTTGGAAGGCAAAAGTACAACGCCTCGCCTTCGTGAGTGCCATCGTACTGGCTCGTGTCGACTGCACTGGAAGCTTATGTTGAGTCGGCGCATTGCGGTCCCTGCTTTCGCTCGGAAATCGCGCTTCCCCTTGCGACCGGCCCGACGCACGACTGGAAGGCACGGGTGGAAAAAAAATTTCTCCTTCACTTTCCAGCTTTCCACAAGTTCGGGCACAGCCGGAAAGCTCGCTGGAAAACACTGCCCTACCTTACGGGGAAAAGCCGTGACACCGAAAGCCTGCCAGAGTTGGGCGAGGATAACCAGAGAAGCTTCGGCCTTCCTATGATCTTCCTTTCGGTGAACGGTTTTTTTAAGCACGACGATGGCCCTGTGTTTGTGCGCTGCGGCTGCTCACGTCCGTCTCCGCACTAACTTCTGTCCCCCGTCCATTACTGTGTGCTGCTGTTTACACTTGTAATAGATTCATTACTATTTGTACGGCAAATCATCATCAATCATGGTGGCCGACGACGGACTGCTGGCATTCTAGTTATGCTTAAACAACTCATTTCGACCGGAGACAGATAAGAAACAAATGATATTTTGCCCTAATGCAGTGCTGATCGGTGACGACCAAACGACGTTTAGGGATGTTACTAACCAATAAAACCTTCTGTCACAAACAAAGCGCATTGCGTTGCGCGGAGCATATGAAAATGATGATGAAAATAAAAAAGGAAAATATTTTCATCTGACAGGTGTGCGACTCACCCAAAAAAAACCCTAAAAAGGGTCTAAAAAGTCTATAGTATTAAGATTAACTTTCACTGGTAAACTTTTTAACTTTCACTGGTAAAAAGAGCCACGATACTACGCAAACAAACATTCAGTCAATATGTAAACAAACAAGCAGCTGTCATAAGTAAATGTTGTTTTATGGCATGTTTAATTAAGAAAATTATGGCATCTTAATTATACGTTATAAGGGTGGCCCGAGGAATTTTCAGGGAACAATTTATGTACCTCGAACTCGGCGAAATACAAGGCGAATATAAGAAATAAAACGCAATGGCATTATATAACGGCCATCGTTTAAAAAGCCGTGGGAACGGACGGGCATAAATAGAGGTAGGAGCAACCATAAGCGTCCTTTTCCACTCGCGTACGTCCAAGACTGTTTTTAAAACGCGCCCGACGGTTTTAGCTAATAAAGTGTAGTTGGCGTGGACTTGACCACTTTACTTGTTAGTTAGAATTTGGTGCGTTATTGAAAGTTTTCGTCGCGAGTGTAGTTGCGTTTGCAAAATGCAACTTTATAGAATTGTATGAGAAGAATCAAATATGATAAACACTGTAGCTCGAAATAAATTAATTCCATCACATCCATCCTTGTTTATCAATCTATTTCACGTTCTACTCCTTTGATTTCCTACTCGCAACTTTGATTAGGATAAAGCTGTTTGAAACCCACGGTGAAAAAAAAACTACTTATTTACGTAACAAACTGTAAACATTCCCATCACGCCATTGCACGTACGTCGGTAGAGGTGTGGGCTAATTTTGATGAATTCTATATTTGCTGCATCGCTAGTTTAACTCGCTTTCACGAGTAATTAGGTTTTCCCAAGCAAACAGGATTGCATCGCTCCTCCAACATTTACATACCAGCTGTATCCGGTGCAGCCATCACGCAGGCATCACGGAAACGGCCCTTCGCGCGGATAACTATCAGTGCTCTAATTTTCCGCTCAATGTCATCCATTCAATCCAACTAACAATGATTGCAAACAAAGCGAGCCGCAGCGGACAAAACAAAACGTTATGCCTTCCGATTAGTTCTTTCCCGGCTAGGTTGGATGAAGCGAGGTAGAAAGGGAACGGCTGAACCGCAAAATATCACCGACATGCTGGCATTCGCCACCCCGTTCCCCGGGAAATCGCAATGAACTTTCTCGAACGAACTGGAGGTGGAAGTGGTGTTATGGAGAGATACTCGGAGAAGATTTCTGGGCCGGTGGGCGGACGTCCCTTGACTGTTGGCCAAGAGGCGAACACCAGCTGTGTGGCTGAAATAGAACAAATGAAGAGTAGGCAACAAAAAAGCAGTACCAAGAAAGGCACATACACAAAAAAACTACTCGCTCCTCGAGGAATTTTAAGGATAACACCTGACGTGTACGTGCATTAATTTTTAATTTTTCGTCCTTCGCTCTGCCACTCCGTGGTGGTCCGGTCCGTCTTTCGCTGCAAATCCGTACGCTCGTAAGACTCGTCTCGGGCTCCGTGCGCGGTTAGAGCATTCCTGCAGCGAGCCGGCAATCCACCCGACGGGAACCAAACGGACACTGTTACGCAAACGACGTGGAACGAAAGGCATCCTATTTATTCGTTCGTTAGTGGAAGCGCATCCGTGCCAGCTGCACCGGTGTTATTTAACCGGGTGAGCAGGGGAAAAGGGGGGGCCCGGGTGGCATACGGCCAGCGACCCAACGTTCCGACCATCCAGGAAGCATCACTCAAATGCAAACGTGCAGTTTTACGCCCGAAACATTTCCCAGCGGAAAACACGCTCGCACGAAGCGGGTCCTCTACCGTGGCCTTGGGCGTTCGCCATTCGCTACGTGCAGCACACGCCCAACATGAAATAATATGCAGGAGAGAAGGGGGAGGGGGGGGGGGGGCTGGTAGCTAGAAGGAAACGGGTGGATGATCGGTTGTGTAGAAATGGATGCACTGTTCACAACGAAGAAGCTGCACCGCAGAAGCTATCTGTGTGTTTTTTTAAGTCTGTATTCATGGGAAAAATTATCTAAATCTACTACAGCCGTTTGAAAAAAAAAATGTCTCCATCAATGAAAGGGCGGGAGGAACGAGGAGGAACGCTGGGATTTTTCATTTCTCTATTTTCTGGGATTCATCAGAGTCTAAATTCGCATACTCTCTGGTTTTTTTTTTTCTTTTTGCCTCCCCATTCTACGCTCGCTCGCCTCGGAGCTTGATTACCAGAAACGTTTCCGTTGCTTTCGGTGTTCAGTTTTCACGTGGGGAGGAAAATGAAGATGGTCGGCACGTGGCCATGAGCGCAAAGGAGCAATCAGAGGAAACTACGTGATAGGGAAAATTATGGAACCAAGAAAAAGAGAGCAGAACAAAACACAACGAAACGCACAAACATTTCACGGTGACGCCCAGCCTCGTTCCTGTGGGAATTGTCGGCGGGACCAGTATTTGGGCGAATTTTCTCGAGGTTTCCTTGGCGCGAGAAGGACACGTTAATGAACATACGGCTTTGTCATCATCGCACCGCTCGCCCCACTGCGCCAATCTAGTCATCCGACGGTGTCGTTTTCGGTTCAGACGACGGCGGTTTACCGGTTACGGGCGTTTTTTTTTTTAAGACATTCCAGCCGCCCTTATCCCAACTTCCCATCTTATCGCCCTGTTTTTCCTTACCCGAGGAGTGGCGGCAAGATGCGAAAATTAAAACGCTTTATTGTTATGGTAATCGAGGAATGTTGAAGCGAGCAATGAGCGCAAATGCGACGAAGGCGTATTTTCGGGCGGCAGCCCATTACGTAGATTTGTACACACGAATCTTGAAGGACGGTTTACGGCAGACCGCTGTCCATTCCGTGCTCCCTCCTTCGCATTCCAACGGGTACAACGGTGGTGTCTTACAAGAGTACAAGACGGAGACGGTTGTCCGGTGTTGGTAAAGAATTTCACTTCAGTCAATTCACTTCGACGTTCTTTTATGCTGTCTAATATCTGGACGCACCAGTTCGTCGCAATGAACTGTCCGATCGTTGCGCCAAAACTCGTCCGGGTACGACTATGAGAATGTTTTCCGCCCAATTGGGAAGGTCATTCGCATTAATGGGCTGCTAGTGCTGTAATCGATAAGCCTAGGCATTTCAAACTAAGTACTTACTAAGCATTACATTTCATGAAGTTTCCTTGAGATGGTCCACAGAAAAAACTTGGACGAGAATAGTTGCGAAATACGAGAGTAATATTTGATGCCTAAGAAAAACATAACACTTTTAATAACCGTAGGCTACTACGAATGCGTCTTTTTTTTGTTGTTGTTAAGAATACAATTTACAAAGAAAACTTTTCAAAAATAGACGTCAATTTTGAAAATGAAGTGACTGAAAAAGAGCCTATGCTATGTGCAAACCTTTAAAGGAGCTAGACACGGGCAAACATTCGCCAAAATTCAAACATTGTAGCTGCTTTTCTTGCCCGTACACTAATTAAAAAGGACTCTTATTTCTTCACCGCATTCCTGCTGCTAACCCACGCGACCGCATTATCTTAACGTTTCTACCACTCGTTAAGTTTTAGATAATTGCCCTGCACCGCATCTTAGTGGAACTTTTTTGCCGTTATCCACTAGCTTCACAAATTCCCGCACCCTTCGCCTTACGTGTGCCTTTAGCTTGGAGCTGTTAAAATAAATCCAGAAACAAAAAAAGGAAACTAGCAAACACAAGAAAGCAACTTGCACGAAGGACATCAAGAAACGGTTCCTAAAAGCTATTACACCTAATCTGGCAAACTTTGGCTGTTTTTCGGCTTCTGGTATACCTTTTTTTTTTTTATTCCAGCGCCCTTCGGCAATGTGCCTTGTGCAGCTTTTTCGGTGCAGTTGAATTTTTCTTTTCAGTTTCACGGGTTTTTGCTATTGAAACCGTAGAAAACTAGACAGCTTTTGCTTGCCCACAGAGCCTTCCAGGCAAACCGGCATTTGATTCTTTGCGCGAGACAACTTAACGTCACTAAACGGGAGGGGTTTGATGCTTCCTTTTTTGTGTGTTTGTACGTTTCATTTCACTTTTTTGCACCCGGCTACATCGCTGGCAGCCGTACGACTCCCACGGGGAGTGCGGTAATTTTAGTTTTTGACCACGGTAACAAGTAGCAAACAAACGACCCTGGGGCGGAACGCTCACCTGAGTGCTGGTGCGGGATTTTACGACACCATTTCTCCACCCAGCCTGCGCTGCCTGCCCACGTGGCTTATTAGCGGGACGAAAGTCTTGCATTTTGTGTCGAATAAAACAAAAAATACAAACCCCTGCAAATTGCACATGGGCAGGGCATTTCACGACGTGGGGTTGGGAAAACAGATTATAATGAAACACTGTTGCTACGAGAACGAACGACGCCATGGTGGTCATCCGGTCGAGGATGAGAACGCTATGCTGAGAATCTGGCTTAAAAAACACTGCAGCAAAGGAAACGGAACAAGGAACAAAAAGCAGCAGAATGGATACAAATGAAAAGTGGACCACTGAAATACGACACACATGGCCGTCAGGAGGAGAAGCCCTCCTATGAATGAGAAAAAATCCTAAAAATTCAACAGAAACGACATGCTCGACCCACACAAACACATACATACAGCCAAGTGAGCACACAGGCACGAATCAAGCCAGCGTTAGCACATTTTAAATTATTTTCAAATTTAAATTGTTAATGTTCCTCAAGGGTGCGATTGCTAACGGTTGGCACGAAGTGGGCGTCGTACACGTTCTGGAGCCGGCATCCCGCTGGTCGGCCGCTTGTATTTCTGCGCCGTTCTAAAAGCTTTAATAATGTCATTAATATTATCATCGCCATTTGTCACAGCACGTAGCAGCGGACAGAGCGGCGTGGATAAAAGCGACATTGCTTGCTCTGCTGCTGCAAGCGATCGCCCGGTGAGGGCCGCCCTTGGGAAATCTTACTCGTGGACGCGGCATGACGGCTTCCTTTATCCGTCCCAGCTGGAAACGTCTGCCCTCGAGGCACACGGTTGGCAATTAGCTGGGATTGTTTCTCCTGATGGCGCGGAAGGCAAGCCTCGTAGCGGAGAGCCTGTCGAACGGTGATGTGCACCGAGTAGGATGAGCTTCCAAAATCTGCCGGTGTCCGGAGGGGGGACAGGGCAGGCAACAGTTTTCCGGCGGCCAACGGGATTGGGAAAGTTCACCGTCGGGTGAGATAATTGCCCGAAAGACGGTGCAAACATTTAAGACGATACTTTATATCAATTATTACATCCATCCGGCATGCCGGCTGCCAGGCTCGGGCGCATTGGACCAGTGAAATGGCCGCACCGAGTGGACGTAAAGACGGTACCTGACGTGTCGGTAGGAAGCTTAGCGATGCACTACGGCACACGTTGAACAATCGACAGAAGGAAAGAAAGCAGCGGGAAGCACTAGCACTCCGTACAGTTCGTCTCTCGAGATAAACCGGCTTAGGAGGAGAGCTTTTAGGGTTCTGCAAACCAACAGGACGCACCAGGAATGGGCACGAGAAACCTTGCGGTGATGAAGCGCGAGGACGGGAAAAACGAGCAAATGAAAAGTTGTTCAATTACTCCCAGCATCCAACATGGCCCATCATTGGCACGACATCTTACGCCCCGAACGGTCTGTAAATATGTCGAGAGATCGAGCTCCCACCCGCGTTCCGACGTTCATCCTTCACGGAGAAAGTCAACTGCGTCCTGCTGCCCTCCCGATGAAGGTTATTAAATTGAAAATTAATTATCCCTCGTAACAGGTGTTTGTTGAAGTCAATCAAAAGTTGGCAAAAACACAGCCCCGAGGGGGTGATTATCGGGACAGGTCTGACGGGACTCGGGGGCTATCGAGTCAGCTCCCCAGTTGATCGTCTCGCTGGTACAACGTTTTAAGATTCGCACCGGTCTTCATCTTCAATAGGCCGAGCTTCAGAGTGGCAAATTTTGCAGCAAGGTGGACTGTTATAATTTATAGTAAATGGATACACGTAGCCGTAATGAAAAGCTGTGCACTTCTCGTTACGGCCCCCGGGGAACGACAAAGGCTGGCCTTGTAAAGCAGCCATTCTTTGCCATCCTGACGATGATTTTGCTTACATACAAAGGACGTTCGGTGTAATCTGACTTGGCGAAGCCTCAGCACGAGCCCGTGGGTGGAGTTTTCTTAAACATTCAAGTACTATCCTTGAAAGCATCAACCTAAAGCAAGTTCAAACGGTTTATTCGGTCATTTGTTTTTTTAATTTTTTTATTGAAGGCAGGGCTTTATGCACACTTTTTTTCTTAACTCATTCAGTTTTTAAGATAAAAGCATTTTCGGTGCATTGCAATTAGATCTAGAAAGTTTTCATATTCTTTTGCTGCTTCTTTATAAGACTACAATTTATTTATCCTCAAAACAGGTTTGTTAGTAGCGTAATGCTGATTTATTATGCAAGGTAATATCTGCTCCGATCGTTTAATCCCAGTTCGATTTTAATCAAGGATCGCTTCCATTTAATGTATTTTTCAAATCCTTTTTTCACGTGAATCCCCTAGGCATCAGATTCGTTTTAAAAACCGGAACATCTACCAATCCCAATCCTAACGACCCCATCCGAAGCAATACTCCCGCTGCGACGATTGCAAGTGGTTGAAACATTTATCCACTCAAGCGCCAATCACATTAATTTGCAACCCGAACCGGGCGATCTAGCTCCGTGCTCCGTGGCCATTATCGATCCCAGCCGAACCCGACGGGCAAAGAGGCCGTCCGGTACAATTTGTACCATTTCCCTTCGGGCTTAATCATTACCACCGCAATGTCTTTATGTGCGCCCCGATAGTCGCCGATCTACAACCATCAAATACCCTTTATCGTGTCAAGTGTCCAACGATACACTCATTTGAAGGAGTGCGAGCGGGTTTGGGGATGGTCGGTAGCGACTTGGATTTGCTTTCCCATTCGATATTCGCCGTGTGACGTGCTGGGAAAACCGGGTGACATTTTACCCTGCACCGCCACATCCCTCAATTGCAGCCGACCAGAAATCCTTTCAAGTTGATAAATATTCATGAACATCAACAAACAGTACCGTTCGATGGCGCACACACAAACACACTCACAAACTGAGCCGGTGAGCCAAAAAAAATAAATCTCTCGTACCAACCGACCACTGGTGGAGACATCTTTTCCGAATCCGGGACAGCTCTAATTGCTCCAGCGTCCCGCTTTTGGGTGCGGACAATTCTCTAGAAGTGCTCGAAGGAGCGACCTGTACGTTCCTCAGTTCCAACTCCTTTTTCTCCGGACGTTTTTGTTTGCCTTTGCTTTGGTTTTATGTTACCGTCGTTTCTGCCACGATCGTGCCGCCCCCCGTTCAAGCCCCTTTGCTCGATTCAATCTGGGTCAAACGGGCATGGGTGATGTGCCACGACACCCACGACTGAAAAGCCAAGGGACAGCAAGGGCCATTCTGGGAAAAATGGAACCATCGGATGAACCGCCCGAAAAAAGGGGGAAAAGGAGAAAAAAAACAACGGAAGCGCAAGTTTAAACTCTAATCAAAATTTGCATCGACAATCGGATCGGGAATCGAGTAACCGTTCTCGAAAGCCGGCGGGAAAACCCGAAGAAGAGCACACAGAAAAGAAAAGATAGGAGGAGGAAAAAAAAAGCAAACTGCAGGCACCAACGCCGACGGAGTGAATCGGAAACGATGATGAAATTTTCCGCAGGCTGACTCCTGGCACCACAATCACACAGCAGCAGCAGCAGCAGCCGGCAACGGAAATGGTGGAAATGAAAAGGAAATACTGATAGGGTTTCCCTTTTCATCCTTCTTCATGCAGCATGAAGCGAAAGAAAACTAAATACAGATGCACGGGCGGGGGGGGAGGCTTGTGATTCACTGCATCATTTAGTGGGTGACCGTCACCCGAAGCGGAAATGGTCGCCTGTGGGGAGGTTAGGGGCGCGTTCGTGGGTCCTTTGCAGAGAAGCAACGCAAGGAACGGCAGGGAAGGAGTAAAATAACCGTGAAGCTGAAATGCACCAGCGCACTCCAAACTAGCGGGCCTCGGCACAATTGTGTACCTCGTTGTGGCGCAGCACCGGGAGGCACGGGATGGAAAATGGGGGCGAGCGACGGTCCAGGAAAAATGAGTGATGAAGAGATAGTTGCAATGCAAAAGACAAATAAACAATTCCTCAATCGCTGTACGAAGCTTCACCCTTTTCCGCTTGCTGATTGTGTCGCATCTGCGAAGAAGTCTCAGCATCCCACCATTTTCCTTGCCTGCCCCCTCCCCCCTACCATGCACCCACCAAAGTGGATATTTGCTACCGATATCTGCCTCTGGCGTTAAACCAGAAAAAGCGATGGCTTTGGCCCCAGCGAACGAATGTCACCGCTGCTGGAAAATGAGAAAGGGAAGAAAAGGATGGAGCTAGCAATGGAAAGGGAGAGAAAGGTAGGGAGAGAGAGAGAGAGAGAGAGAGAGAGAGAGAGAGAGCGAGAGAAAGAGACAGTGATGCGAAAAGAAAAATAATATGAGCCGTAGCAAAGGAACGGAAAAGCAAAAATTGATAACAGCACTCGGAAAACTCTCGTCGCAGTATGACACGGCCGAGTGGTGAAAAAAAAAATTGGGAAAAAATCTGAACAAACGAACGAGGATCGGCTTAATAATAAAGCTATAAAATATTCGTTTCATTTATGCAATAAAAGCTTATAGTTTGAATAGGAAAATAGTAGTGATTCCGGATGCTTGGGCAAATGGGGAAAAGCGGGCAAAGGATGGCTTTACTCCGTGGCGCCCTTCGTCCAGCCGGGAAGGAAAACATATTCGAGCCCAACCGGGACGACGCTGTATAGGCCTCACACGCCTGACACCGCCGAGTGTGATAGTGGCGTGACAACTTCGAACTGCTTTTCCGTCATCGTAGAAGACATCGTGAGCCGGCGTAGCGTTTGTGGTGTTGTTTCACCTTATTTTATTTCATACCCCGCACTTTCTCTTCCACCCCGTGAGGAGAGTTAAAAAATAATTAAACTCAAACGTGCATTTTATATGAGTTTTCCCGAGTGCTTCCCTCATCTTTCCGGCCTTGCACAGCCGTCGGACCGACGGTAAAATGACTCCTGTGCAATAAAAGCGAAGTGTGGGGAGCTGTCATGGTGAAGGGTTGCGGGGAATAAGCGAGCCGGTAGCTGGTTTGATTGTTGGCAGACCGCAAACGGCGGCAAAAATAACACCGTCAGCTCAGAACAATCATCGAACTTCCATAAAAGTAACGTACGGCTGCCGAGCTGCCGGATCGGACTGTGTATATTTTACGGCTCGAGGAAGAGATATTTCGAGTTAATCTTCCGATAGAATGGGCCATCATATTCTTTTTTTGTCAGGGCTAGTTTCATTGCTCCCTGCCGGCTAGCATTTGCCGGGTGGCAAAGAATTTTGGGCTTCAGATCCACCAAGGTGCTGCGGACGGGAAGAGCCAGACGGAGCAATGGCATATAAAATCCTAGGAATCGGAACATACCGGAGCCCTGCATACAGGAAACGGGCCTCGCTGGCGATAAATGTAGCAAAAATTGGATCGGCTTATGCGCCGCATTCGAATCCGACGCACGACGCATGCAAATTGGGCTCAAGAATCGCACTGGGAATGTGCTTTTGGCGCGGTGGGCTGCAAAGCGAGGCGTTTCATAATTCGTTGTTATTTATGGTGCGTCTTTTATGCGAGACTATTATCATAAGAGTCGGAGGCGCACAGCTCCCGCAGTCACGCCACGTCCGGCCGGGTTTGTGAAAATGTTATCGCAAGTTGAAAGTGGTTCTTACGATAGCAGATCATATCCTTACGCGCGGCTGAGGGTGTGACGAACGGGGTGAGAGAAGGGATGAGACGCGACTCATTGAAATGTGCTGAGCGCATAGGCAATTTGGGAAGCATAAAAATTATCATACGCTTAAATCATCACATTTGGCCGGATTATGGTAGTCCAGCGGAAACGAAACGATGCGCACAATCATTCTTGCTCATCCCTTTTACAAATAACAACGAGAATGCGAAACAACGAGCAGTTTGGAAAGAAACCCTAATTTTCAATAAATTATAGCAACATACCATAATTATGGACAGTCATGGACACCCTGACAGCGCCCCAAAAGCACTAATGCTCCTCATAAATGCCATTCACCTTAATCCTCGCAAACTTCTTCCATTGTGTCATATTTTCGCTCGCAAACGATCATTCTAAACTACCCTGATTCAGCACATTCGCACGTGCTAGAGCTAAGTCCCAAAGCAATTACTTAGCTCCCATCGGCATGCTCTCAACGGAGCTGCCAGCTTCAAAACATTTAGCAAAGATTCCGCACCCGACATCGGGGCCGGTGTCAACGGTTTTGAAAAGATCCTCGCATCGCTTACACTAAACTGTACATTAACCTCTCCGGCATCGCCGCTCGCTCGCTCGACCCGGCATCGTGTGGACCGTTTTCACTTACTAACCAATTAAAAGTTTTCCTAATCAAGTGCGCCACGGAGAAACGGCCCCGAAGTTCCTCCACAAACAGACGAACTACGACGAGCCGGGATGCGCGCTGGTCCACCGTAAATCCTAGAGCTCACTCAACGCGCGGTGCCCCTTACCAATAATCCCTTTCGAATTTTCCCCCAGCCGTGTCTCTCGAGCCGCTCGATTCGTCCCTTTTAATTTAAGCTCCCCAATCCCCTCCACGCCCGGTGAGTTATCAACCGTTCATTACGGGTTCATCAACCCAGCCATCCATTAGGTCCGAAAATTCCCATTTCGGGCCCCTTCCATTAGTGTTGAGTTGAGTGTGGAGCAGTGGAAATTCTTCACGCAATTCCCGTGTCGGGTACCGGTTGGCGGTGGAAGTAGGGGCGGATAGAGCCCTCCCGCAAATATCTGCAGGGCTCGCCTCGGATCGAGAGCGGCTTTATTTAAACAGAAATGCTCCAATGTTTGCCCCGCACCGTTTTCCCAGCGCAATGTAGGAGTCGCAGATAGGAAAGCGTAAAATTTGCATGTTTTGCATCGCCTTTCGCCCGTCTACGGTCTCCAAGATTCGCCGTCCCGATGCCAGCCGAAGGGGCCTGGGAAAGGGAATTAGCTGAAAGAGCGGTGCGTCCTTTCGAGGCCCATTTTCTATTCAACTAGCATGCCAATTTAGCTAGCTGCAAATTGTTGCCGAGTTTCCCCACCGCCTCCCCCTTGCGAATTCAACGCGCGTTTCCAACCCGACCAAGGACCGGCGACGACGCGTTTCTTCGCGGCACAATTATTCGCCCTTAAACTCCTTAACGCACGCAATTTTTGGGATGCTGCCTCACCGGGAGCTGGTGGAGCTAAGGCAATGTTAAATTAACTCCCGCAAATGGCACACTACAACCAAGCAAGATTGTCGTCTCGAAGGGATTCTGGCGAAAAAAAATAAAAAAAACAGACAAAAAATACGAGTACAAAAGTGGCTCCCCAAATGTTTCAAGCACACCGAGCTTCCTGGCAGCTGAGCGTGCCTGCTTTCCGTGGAAGGAAAGCAAATTCCTTCCAAATGTTCCACCGTCGAAGCCCTTGCGTGAAATGTGAATGAAATTGAACCATTTACATAGAAACGCTATTATCTAATTGTTGCGCTTTCCTTTTTGTTCCTGGCGCGCTGTTTGCGGTCGGAGCGACCGGCGCCCTGTCGTGACGTTTGCGTGTCTTCCACGTCCTCTCGCTCGTCCTGCTACGGCCAACTTCCTTTCGGTGGCGTGTTTTCGTGCAAGTCATACTAAACAAATGGACACACGAACGTCCACGTGCTTTGTCGGGAGCCGTTTCCTCCGTTGTTCGTTTCATTAGCCGCGGCGTTCGCTCCCTGCGGGGTTCCGCCGTCGAAGTTAACCAGATTTTACCATCCATCACCGCACACCGGACAGCTCTTCGTTAGTGGCGGGTGAGCGGGCGAGTGAGAGGGCAGGAGGAAGGGGGGAGGGGGTGGGGGGGAAATGGGGGATTCACAGTGGACATCGCTAGTGGCGCACGGGAAAACCGGAAAGCAGGAAAAGGAAAGTTTGGTTTGCGTGTGTTTGTGTTTTTTTTTCTCTTCTTCATTTCTCTGCTTCCGTCTCGAACCCCCCTCCCCCCTCCCCCCTTCCTTGTTATCACCTCCAGGGGCAGGGGGGTTTTCACCCGAAGCGAACGTCAACTTTTCAACGCAGGCACCGGGGAGGAAAATCTAAAAAATAAAACATGTGCAAACAAGCAACATCCGATGGCGTGGGAATGTTCCGGTTGGTGAAATGGTAAAACTTTCCGACTAACTGTGAGCAATCTGTTTCGTGGTGGATCGTTGGTTAAATGCGAAAGAAAAAGAATTTCAAAAAAAAGCTAGATGCAAATTTGTTATGTGCTTTTCACTTTTCGCTCGCTTTTTTTTTCACTGGCCGAGCAAATCCTGCTAAATAGTTTTGTCAACAACTTTTACCTTCAGCCAACTGCTGCTTGTATGTTATGAAAATTGGGCGAATAATTTGCCTAGCAAAACGTTTCTCCGCCCTTTCTATTCTGGCAAGCATTTCAAGCGAACATAATTGTGTTGTTAACTCATTTGAACCAAATAAAACGGTTTTGAAAACATAATGGAGCCGGAGCATGATTGCCAAAATATTGTGTTTTTTTTTTTCAATACTTACTGTCACAAACCAAAAATGAAACCCCTTTTTAACGTTAACCCAGGAAAAGAAATCCCTCGTTAGCAAGACCTACTGAATTATGCCACTTGAAGAATGCTTGAAACTGTGCTTCCTCGACCTCATGATTTAGTTTTGATAACACACCAGATTGTGCCGATGGCAGCATCGAGCAACCGATTCGATGAGCTGACAACGCGACAAGCGCGACCCGCTAAAAAACACAGACAGACGCAACTTTCCTTTTCGTAGGGATTTTCTTCGTCTTTCGCTCGCACCTATGCTATGCTGCAATGGGTTTTGCGTGTCCCTGTTTTTTTTTTTGCGAAAGATTCGATTGCCGGCGAGTGGATCATTTTATTTCACTTTCCTTTAAGTTTCGGACAAATCTTGGCAGCGGGAAAAGTGCGCCAACAAAAAGCGCTTGCCACAATGTGACGCTCGAAAAAGGAATCGCAGGTCGCAGCTGGTGGCTTTGCACCCTATTAGTTTAAAATGCAACATTTGCTGTGTCGGTGTGTTAAGTTTCTTGCTGGCCGTATGTTGTGTGGCCGAGCGTTGGCGGAAGGGTTTGGGGAAAAGGTCGCTCAATTTGTGGACCAATTCAAGCTCGGGTTCGATTTCGCTTGTCGCTTTGTCAGCCGGCAACATGTGCGAAAGCCAGCGGGCCGCTCTGTGCCATGAATATTTATTGGATGTATGCCACGCGGGTCCATCCGCCTAGTTTGTCGTTCAGAAACCCAACCAGGATTTTTTTGCTTCCTGTTGAAGACAGCCGTTACAACTTTCCCCGACGCTAAAGTTACAGCGGTGTGCACGCCGCTTTGCCCTCTCAAGGTCCCCGCTACACCTAGGACCTCAAACGAACGACAGGATGCGCCCGGCCGTCGGGTTTTTGGATTTCCCTAGTGCCAGCCGCGATTGTTCGGGAAAAGTACTTGGAACCAATTTCAAGTAGCTCTCCGCCAAATTACGAAACTCCTGCGCTCGTGCGCGACGCAAAACCGAACCAAACAAACAAACCAGCGCGTGGTGCAGGGAAAAGGGCATGCAAGCAAATAAAACTCTCCATCCGGCAGCTGAAATTTGAAAAGTTGAATTGAGAATTGATGCACTCGAGTTCCCTGATCGGTGCATCCTTGGCTCCCCCTCCACCCCGAGGGCCCGGCAGGCCAAAGTTGACAAAACTCTTCCAATCACCGACGGGACGAAGCGGAATGAAGCAGAAAGTTTGATTTATTTACGATTTTTCATATCCGCTGCCGGTGGACTCGATTTCCCTTGTCACAGCAACCCTTCCCCCGCATCGACCGGACCCGGGGATTCATTCGAAATGTCGCTCCACATGGGGCTGGCCCGTTTTTTTTTTTGCTGTCTCTAATTCTGTTTTTCTTCTTTTTTTATCTTGATCCATGATCGTTATTAATACCTCTATGCCTTCCCAGTCGGGTGCCGGAGTCGAATCCCCAGGAACCCCGTTCGTTCCGGCAGGTGAACAAAAACTTGATCCAACTGAAGGACGTCTCACGGGGAAGCAAGGACGACGCACGCTGCCGAGGAACGTATGGCTAGACAGTGCCATAACGATAAGCCACTGTGGTGCGCCCATCTTCCGTCGGACGCCACCGACGCCATGACAGAAAGGAACGCAGAACGGAACGAAAGCAGGGAAATTGAAATTTTCCATCGCTCACGCTACGACCTCCGGACGCCCTGGGAACGTGATTTGCTGCTCTTTGTGCAAAGAAGTTGGCTTCATTTTATTTTTTTCCACGGTTCTTCTTCGAAATGCAACGAAGAGCGATACGGCGAGGGGTAGGGGCCCAATGGGTGGCGCAAAAATAGCATACAATCTTGCCGCGTGTTGGTTTTCTCCGCCCATCGTCCTCCGACAATCTGGAATTCTACTTTTCCGAAGAGACGCGTCCTCGAAAAGCAGGGAGGGTATTGCATTTCAAGCTGCCACTAGAGCCACCCGTCCCCGGCGCATTGAGCTGGAGTGGCAATGAAAGTGGTCTTATTCTTGATTTATTGCACCTCTCATTTCCAAACAGCAATCGCCCGGGCGGTGCATCCGTACGTCCGGCGTTCGGTTTCCGAATCCCGAGTGGCGCGCGGATCAAGTGGAAGGGGAAAATCTCTGTGATTGATACATTTCAAAGTGAAAAATATCATCAGCAGTCCCGATGGTGTGAGGGGCTGCCACCGGGCATGGTATCATTTCCGTTCTAATTTTCAGTCTCGTTCGTTCAAGTATACGCCACTTGACTGCACCTCATGGGGGCAGGCAGGAGAAAGGAGAAGGTGAAGAAAACTTGATACTGGTGTTGATGAAAATTTAATCCTTTCGCTTCCCCGGCCCCGATAGCTCATCTCCAAAGGTCCACTTTGATGTTTTAGAAAATTCCGACAAGCGCCGGATAAAATGTGTGTGTGGGTTCTCATAAAACCTAGAAGCGAACACATTCAAATAAATCATTCCTCTTACTGAAATTTGAGTACCAGGCTATGATCTTTGAATATCTGATTATCGTTGGTTGTGGCAATGCCAGTTCTGCGTAACGAAATGTTTCCTTTTTTTTAAATTCAAGTTCCACTGGATAAAACCACATCAATCGCGATGTTCGGCTTGCACCTAAACGTTTTTAGAAGCAAAATTGATAATTTTTGCAGAGCTATACTAACAAAATGCTGCAAATATAAAGCTTTGTGCCTCATATCACAAACGATAGCTCTTGCTTACACCCACAGCATAGTGTTTGCGTTGCTATCGGTTTTAATTTGACCCATCACACGATCTTGCAACCGATGGGAAATAACACTAACGACGGCAGCAAAAGCCAACTGTCAGGAGAAAGTTTTCCCCATGCTTTTCGTGAGCATCCATATTTTGCGCTTCCGTAGGTTCCGAGCTAATCGAATGATGCCCGGAGCGTCCTGACGGGATCGATCGAACCGAGGGGCTGGACCGATTAACACCGGGTTCGGTTGAACCCGAGCTAACGCGAGCCGAGAACTTTCTTCCCCTACTGTCCGCCCCATCGTCCTGTGCAGCGCCGGGAGTGGAAATATATTGTTTCGTTTGCAATCGACCGGAATAGTACGGACGAATCGACATAAATTTTCCAACCACTGCCCGAAGAGCGGATCAGAATCTGACAGCGCTGTCGGACAACAGTTGGGAAAAAGGCAGGGGGGGAGGGGGGTGGTGGTGTGCGCGGGGCGGGCGAAAATAATATGAAAACGAAAAGTCAGTCCACAATCGAATCTAACGGTTGAAGTGAGTGAAAAATTTCTACATCGAGTTATCGAAGGCAGAACGGCGAAGTGTGAATGTTTTTTACCGGTTTCACCCCTCGAAGAAGGCGCGTAGATCCATCGTTTAGGTAAAGGGCGAGGAGGTGTTGGGGAAGTTGAGGGAGTACAAGGAAATCAAGAAGGAACACAGGAAAGGAAGGAAAAATAACCTGATGCTATGTCGATCGTGGATCGTGGCAGGCAGTCCGGATTTCCATTGCTTTTTTTTTATCGGGATTTCTTTCTCATTAAACCGAATAAAAGTTCTCCAGTGGCGCGCGGGTAGCTGGACCAAGTGGCCAAAATGGACGATTCTGTGTTTCTTTTTTCTTTGCTTCGTCAACCGTCACTTTCCACACCCCTCCCCCCAATAGGGAAAGCTGAGACCGGGGACGCGGGTTGTTTCCTTCTGTATTTCACTGCGTCACTGACGGCGTCGAAGCTGACAGCCATTAAAATGCCGCTCAATTTGTCAAGCGCACCGAGCGGGAAATATCAACTAAAAGCGTAACGGAGTATCGCCAGTGGGAGGGGAAATAAAAAAAAAAGGCAGCTTTTAAAAACCAATAGCCTCTTATCATCCTGATTGTTCCCGGCAAGCAAGTTTTTTCTTGTTGTGCGTGAATTTCAAGCTGGCTCGAATACATCATATCATGCGGTTTGGAAACGGAGTGACGATCCAATTTTGTCGGTTCGTAGTTTTTTTGTTGCTTTTTTTTATTGTTGTCACGCTCTGGTCGGAAAGATGGCTATTTATTGGAAATCTGCTGACATCTGTACAATTTTCTGTCTCATTTCACGACCAACGGCCATGCTACGATTGTAGTGCATGATTTTTTTATTTGTTCTTTTGTTAACGGTTTTGATCGCGCCTAGTGTTTTTTAACCTTTTTGTAGAGATGATAAGCAATATCAGATTGTTAAATTAAATTGTTTAATTTAAAAAAAAAAAAAAATTGAAAATATCTGCCAGTAAGGCGTTAAAATCAAACATCTCTTCGCCATTTTTCCTAGCTTAAAATTTCGTTTTGTCGTAAGTTGCACGTTAAGCAATTTTCTGCTGAAGTACAACCGCAGCAACCACACACGGTTTATTCGCAATCCATCCACATCCTTCAGTTCGACGTCTGGCGCCAACGCACTATTCACTGTCTCTTGTGACTGAAATCACGAAGGCACCAGCTATTCAGCCTTACGCCGGGTGAAACGCCGCACCCAGCACAACTTGCTGCCTTAAACCTTAAACTAAACCTCAACCACCCGTCCGCACATCCCAACCGCATCATCGCGCCTCTACGAACAGCTCAAGGATTTCACATTTCTTTGACAGATTTATTTCTTTGGTGCTTGCGTTTGAGAAGTTTCTCCAACCCGGCAACCGACTCGAGAGTGGCTTTCCTCCGAGCCGGGTCGGAAAAACAATAGTCTCCGGCGGCGGCGGCGGCGGCTACGGCACGCAGCCGTATCACCCGGGGCAGATGGAAGATGATTGATTATGACGTCCGCTTCGGCAAGCATTTCCGACTGCCGTCGCTGTACGATGATGTAGCGCTGACGAGGCGGGCAGGCGGACAAAAAGCGTAAGTCGCTGATGAAATTACTTCTGCCGCAATCTGATGGATCGATCGGCCGACAAGGACGTCGTGGGTGCGTTTCCGAGCGCAGGAACCCGCTGCCTTCGGTCACCCATCGACGAGTGCCTCTTTTGTTTTTTTTTTACCGTTGAAGCTGAGATAGCTGATAAGTACCTCCACGGATATCTGCGTCCGCCGGAGAGACGAAGTTTTCGAGCTAAATTATTCAAAACTGCCATGGCGATTGGGGGGGAAGGGTGTTTTAAACGGTTTTACGGCGTACATATCCGCTTCGAGTCGTGGGAGTTGATTTATATTGCGACCGAATGAAATGACGCCCGAACCTCAAACTACGGCTACGGCCCGACCTTCTGCTGGGCGGTCTTGAGAACGGCCCGAAACACCTCGTTTCAAACCCACCAAACTTTCAGTTATCGGCTTCATTTACGGCAAGCAAATGGTTTGTTAATCTGCCCCTCCCAATCGCACTCCAACCTGCTGTAGTATAAATCCTTTGGTAGTAAAGGAAGCTGCGAACGACCGGCGTGTAATAAAATGAAGTATCCGATTTGTTTCTTCCGTGTCCTTAAACGTTACCACAATGGGGTGAAGGGATTCGTTTTACGATTGGATCGTACCGTCGATTGATTGGATTGAAAATTGCGAATGCGTTGGTGCCAGTTGTTTCACGCGATGACGGAAATGACGCTACTAACGCTGATGATGATGTACCCTTGCGAAAAGGAGCAATTTCTAGCTCCGGGCACATTGGGGTACTGGCGTGCGGGGAATCCATCTTCCCATCGGCGGGGCGAGAAAACCAAAAGAAAACCGGTCTCTGGCAAAACAAAACGAACAAACAGGAAAATACATTACTCAGCTTCCCTTCCGGGAAAGATCGATTCAGTTGAGGATCGAATTAACTGAATGAATCGGAATGCGTTTATTTTCAGCGCAAGCGATTGATGGGCAGCCATTCATCACCGGCAGCGGCGAAACGTACGGTATAAATAATGCTTCCGTTCGACGGCTACCCGAGCAACCTGAAACGAGCCAATAAACACCAGATTCGATACGTCGGCACCGATCCTGCTTCCTTTGCATAATTAGGTTTACCTTTGCGGAGCTTCAACCCCGCCGTATCTTCATCCGTCGGAAACAGAATATGTAACTGGTTGTTTGCCTCGGCGCCATCGATTTGCCGATGGTTGCTTACCTTTGCCATCATCGACTTTAAAACCTGGAACTTTATCATGCATAATGGATTTCTTTGGGGTTAAAAGCTTCAAGGCGAGTAAGAAGTGAGGATACCTTTGATGGGTTTAAAAAAGCAGAAACAACCCCTTCCCCTGTGTCTTTCTAAAGATACGTATGTTTTATTTAAAAAAAACCCATCACTGGGATGAAAATTTATTTAAAAATTATGTTCTCCTCTAATTCAATTTACAACAATGTATTACGATCGAATGTTTGTCTTTAAAAAAAAACCCATTTATCAAATTGACTCACTCGTAGGACGAAAATACTTTTGTCATAACCCATTCACCACTTGCCAGCTAAATTGTGTGACGATACTCAGTGTTTCCGTTACCCAGGGGAGGATGAACTCGTATAAAACGTATTACAAGCATCCAAACATGTTTTCCGGAAACTTTACCAAGTGGTGAAAGTATTTCCAGATTCAAGTTTCCACCAAAGTTCGAACGGAACTGCACCCAGCGTTGCGGTGGCCTCCAACCATCGTCAAGGCTCTTACTCTTTCTTAACCGCCTTCAGTCCGATGATTTCCTTCTGCCAACTTCTCCCATACGCGTCAATATCGTGCCAAGTTCAGAGCGCTCGAGTATGCAGATGTATTCCCCTTCCAGTTGCGTCACGTATATTGTCGACAGGCTCGTGCAAGTTTTATAATATTACAGCAGCTTTTTATTTTTTGCTGTTTCTTATGGTTTGCTCCTTTCGCTTTCCCAGCAGCAGCTCGTCTCGTTCAGCTGAGGCGAATATGTACGGAGAAGGTTGACTCCTTATCGGACTCCTCTTCGAGATGCGATTTGGGGGAAAAACTTTTCCTTAACGGGCACCAGCGAACATGAGCCACATAGCTCGGACACGGTCGTTACTTTTCCCGGCTGCCCCAGCGGCCGAAAGGATGAAAAATAACGCACTGGATCCATTTCGTGCGTGGTGTGGAAACCGGCCAAGCTTCACTTTCGATGACGGAGATACCCTAAAGGCGGAGTGGTCATAAATCTGGTGCCGGCAACCAGCCGGGAACGATTGTGAAAAAATCGATGAAACTGAACGGACGCAACTTGGCCCGCGTCGAAAGGGACCATCGATTCACCGACGTTTTTTTTTCCAATCACGGTTCGACTTAAACGAGCTACACAAGCGACCAGGCGTCTCCATGGGCGATGAAGTCGGTGGAGACCTTCGCGCCACTTCACCACGGGAAGGAGAGGCTTATTTTATTCAAACGCTTCGAGCGAACTGGGAAACTAAATTCATAATGGTGACGAAAAGGTTATCGATTTTTTTTTTTGCCACACAAATATATCATCCGTCGAAGGTAAAGAAACCGTCACAGACGATGGCAAAAAAGTAATTATTGATCCCTCCGCCTGGAAATGTCTTCTTTGAAGGTGGAAGTAGACAGAACTCATTTTGCATGCGCACCCCACTGTTCGCAAAGTTGTGCGTTCGGTTGGCCACATTAATGCCTCCTGCAAAAATTTGTCTTTGCTCACAACCCTTCTCTTTCTCACTTACCGTTCAGCATTTAAACAGAAGTAGAAAATCAAAGCTTGTTGTTTAAGGGCGGTGACGATACGACAATTTTGAAGCTACGCATTACAAGTTATTTTGATTACTTTTCAGCCTTCTTTAATATTCTCACCTCCTTCCAGAATGAAAGGAAGTAAGTGGTGTGTTAGAGAAAGAGTTGGAAGAATAAAAAAAAAATTCCTTTCCAAATCGTTTCGAAAGCCGGAAGTAAATAAGCTTCCATCCTCTGCGACAACCGTGTGCGGCTGAAGTTCAGAATTATTTAACCATCATCCGACTGGCGGCTTCCCAGCTTTGGAGCCGCACGCCTCAATATTCTCGTCTAGGACTGGTTCGTATGTGCGCACAATGCTACACACCCAAGCTGCCACTAGAACTAATTTAAACACAATTAAACTGTTAGCAGCATGTTTAAATCAAATCACTCTCACGACCGTACGCATGGCCCGGTGGGTTTGGAAGAGAGACGACGACTACCAACGCTCGTGTCCACTTGAACTTCGTGACAATTGTGGGAACATTGTCGCTCTTTTCCGGTGACGATCTTTGCTACCCATCCCCACCTTATTGCTTTGATTGCCAACTGGTTCTAGAATTATTCTATGCAACAAAGCACGACAGCGAGTGAGAGAGAGAGGGCAGAGGGAGAGTATTTAATTTGCGCAGACAAACTCAAACACTTCCGGCAACAACTTTTCATCACATTAATTCCCAACATTCGCTCACTGGTGCCAGTTTCCCCCGTATTGTGATGCTCCGCATTGAAAAGTTCCCAGTTCTACGCTTATATGATATTGTTGGGAAAACGGAGGAAGAAGAAAGCGTGTTTTTCCAAATGAAAAGCATTGCCATTCTCAGCGCAAATTAACAAGGAAACACAGTGAACATTTGGAAAAATAAGATCACTTTATACGAATTGGTATGTTTTGTGGTAAAGGCTTAGAATGAGCTAGAATTGAGTATGTTTCGAAGGAAATGTAGGCGAAAAATGGGGAAAAAGCTTCACATGTTCATGATGTGTTAAAAATTGTATAAAAAGACTAACATTAATTATCTGATGTGAACGAAATTCATTCCAACAATTTAGACCTTTCATTTGTGATCACTCTTAAATATCTCTTCGCAAAACTTGCATAACCCAAACATCACAAGATAAAGCAGTAAACGTACATGAACGCTCTTAATCAACCACCAAAACTTTTTAATAAAGTTGTCCGTTAAGTAGTTTTGTGCTCCTCAAACAATAACCTTCAAACACAATTCGTGACACACACAAGTTGTCTTGGAAAGTTTCCCATGCACTCCAGCAGCCAGGCATTGGGAAACGCCATAAAGCCGCACATAAACATCATCTTTTGCAGCGCCATCGTACCGTTGTCATAACGGAAACGAATCAACTTTCGCACCGCAAGCAATCAAGAAATCAGCCGCTGCGAGGAAAACTAGTCATCGCTTGTCTCGCTCTCCCAGGTGCCAAAGAACCAGTTGTTCCGAGGGTCCTACGGAAGGCGTGCGTTATGGATGGCACAGCGCCCATCCATATGTTCATCTCACGCACTACCGGTAGGACCCGCCTTGGACTTGGACCCCAGGAGGGGGTGGGAGGGGTGAAAGACGATGGTGAATGCCAAAGAAAAGCTCGTGTACCGAGTTGGTTAATTTAGGGTAAACAGACATTACAAAGCGGTCTCGGTCCGTCCTCCCAGGGTCGGGTTCTGGAAATTGAAGTAGGTGCGTCGCCAGAGTTTCGTGCTCGTGTCAAAACTATAACCACAGCCCTCGGCAAACCCTACGGAGCTGTGGCCAGCCCGTAACGTTGTCAAACCACCCGAGTGGCATCCGAAATGGTTCGCTTCGCAGATGGAAGTTTCTGAAGCTGCCGTTCTGAACCGAGTCCAACTGTCGCCAGCGAGTAGACGCTTCTGGATTGTCGCTGAGTGTTGCGGGAAGCACTTGGAATGGGCCATTCTTCCGAAGAACACTTCTGTCGACCAAGCACACTGTAGGACTCATTAGGGTGAGCTGTAACAGCGACAAAATTGGGTGCTCGAAACAAGCTCCTCAGCAGTGGAGAACGGAGTTGTTGGTCCTCTGCGCTCAACCGGTGCCGCTTGCGTTGGTCGCAAAATTTCGTATGACAGTCGGAACTGCGAAAACGGATTGCTTACTTCTCTCGCACTTTACCCTGGCATCTTGTGAGCAAAAAACATACTCCCCACCGTTCTCGCCCACCGGAAAAAGCAGTGCTGTGCCAAACTTGGCAGCTACCCGACAAAAAAAAGACCCTGAACGCTCCCCACACACTTTAATGCGATGTAGCTGAATTAAAATTTAATTATCGTTCTTAATCTTTTCCAGGAGATTACTTTACCGCCCCTGAAAGCAAATACACGAGGAGTGTTCGGAATTTTCTTAATAAAACTTTTCCCTGCCTTGGCGCTGATGTTGTCTACCCGCGCCGAATGCGCGCCATGCCGATGGAAACCGGTGGCGCCGCGCGTTCTGTGGAGGTGAACGTGAAATTTTAATCATTGGCTTCGCCGGTTGGAGCACCGCGTTTGTAGCTGGTTGTAAGTTTGGCGCTTCCGAACAATCGTGTTTCAGAAACGAGAACAGAAACAAAAAAATGAAAATGTTCCACCGTGCTTTGAAAATCCGCTCCGCTCCCTGCTGCATTTCATTATTATAGTAAGTGAATCTTGTTCATGCTTTTGTTTTGTTTGTGTTCACTTAAAAATGCTGCCAAGCAACGAAGATGCACGAGCCGGCGAAAGTTTTGGGGAAAAGTTTTAAGGTAGCACTAGACCGGATGCTTCCGTGCTTCCGGAGTGGGGATACATCCTGAGCACTCCGGCGATTCCGAGTAACTTCCTTATGGCTTTAATTATCGCGCCGCGTTTGCTCGAGTGCAATGAACTTGGGTGAAGTTGTCGTTTTTAGTGAAATATGATGTAAAGTGATGTAGAATCCTGTTATCCTATCAGTAGCCAAGCCGTGAACATGCAGAAGAATTCACTAGAGTTTTAGACACAAAACAACATTGATTATCTGTCTACAACGTGTTTTTCCAAATCGTATTAGGACCTCTCTATTCCGTTGATCTATTAAACCAAGAAACATTTACGAGCATTCGTTAGGCAGGATGCATCCGTTTTCCGATCCCCGGAGCCAATTTTCTCACGGAGAGTGTGACAATCCGGATGTCCGAATTGGACATCCATCAAATGTTTCGGCCCTTCCCAACCCAAACCCAGCGAACGTTACTCCCGGCGTGGATTTCGATCAACAATTTTTCTAACGGTTTGACAACGGCAGAGTGTCCACCCCGTTCGATTCGTGCATCCCGGGGACAGCCCAGAAACGGAGGTATGCGTGTGGGCGTGTGTGAGGAAGGGAGGTATAAGTGCATGTTTTATGGAGGGGCTCTTAGAATAGTAAATCTGCCTCGCAAGCCGCTCACAATCGATATCGGCTTAGGCGGGTTGAATCGATTGGGTCGGCCGGAGCTGACTTAAACGTGTCGAAAATTTCTTCTCCAGCTTGGGTGACAATAGACGGAACACTAAAACGAAAACGGAACACGCCGGGTGCAAGGGTTTTAGGGGGGGAGAGGAAAAGCCCACGGATAGGCTCCGGATGGTACCGGTTTTCCACTTTTCTACACGCCAAAACCAATTGTCTGTCGATGACTCCCCCGTAGGTGATACATGATTCGTTTTACTGCCATTTTTATGCCCCTGCTTTGAAAGTCGTGCCCTCTGCGTTTCTTCTTCCCCTGCTCCACGAGGTTCCTTTCCTCTCGCTGCTACTAGCTTTCTTCCTGATTTTCTCTCCAAGATCGCTAGCCTTGGGCATAGATTTTGGCAACGTCAAACCGGGAAGGGTTGCGTTGGTCGTGACGCAAAGCTTCTCCTACACCGGACCCCCGTCGCTGTTCCCTTCCGATGGCCAATCCAGCGCAAGATGGAGATGGAGCAGGAAAGATCTGCAGCAATCTGCGAAAAGTGTCTTCGAGATGACTCCGCTCGATTGGCGTCAAAAAGGAAAGCCTTCCGCTCGGCGTCGTTTCGCTTTTCGACCCCGGAAAAACCCATCGCCACTGACGGAAAGCCTTCACTCTGACGCGGAGAGACAAACGGACGATAACCCGATACCGAAAATTTCACGCTTTGCATAGCGGAGGACATTTTATATTTATTTTTGGTCGCCTTTGCTTTCCTCCCGCTTTCCTTTTACCGACCACCACCCCTGTTTTTTTCCTCAAAAAAAAACCTCGAATGAAATCGATATTTTTTGGCAAACATTTTCGTCCGGAAACGTGACGCTATCGTTTTGGTGTTTGTGGACGTAAAGCAGAACTGGTTTTCAGTTCGGTTTCCGGGGTTTTTTTTTTTTCACCCTAAGACAAGCGATTCGATGGTTGAACGGAATGGAAGTTCGCCGGGTGCGTGCCTGTATCGGAAAACAACGATCTACGGGAACATTCAATACTCCAGATCGAATCGGAACCGGAAACCTTACGCCGGAAAGAGCGGACAGGGAGGATTTAGTTTTCCCTTTTTTTTTTCTTTTTCATCAGCGCACTTTTCCTCCTCTCATTGCGCGACCATTGCGTTCTCTTTTCATTTTTAAGCACGAAAGTGAAGCCATTTTTCAAGCCATTTGAAGTGCTGCACGTTTTATAGGATATTCGTTTCCGGAACCTGCTCGCTTCCTTTCGTGCCAGGGAGATGCCTTCTCTCTCCACGACGTCATGATCGACAAGCTCAAATCATACTCCGTTGTGTGCACACGCTTCATCAAATCTCGCTCACTGGAGGCGCCAGGCGTTGACCATGGTGTGGTGGTGTGTCTTCCGTGCACCGACTGCCCCCCCCCCCCTCCGCCCCCCGACTGGTACAGGCGCGCACGGAACCTTCCCGGGGCACGACGTCATTCTTAGATAAAATCTTAATGTTTCTCGTTCATGAATATTCAGAATAACAGCAGCTCACGCTGAAAGCACCGTCGTCATCGTCGTCGTCGTCGTCGTCGTCGTCATCGTTGGTGCCGTGCCGGGAGAATCTCCTCTGCTATCTTGATGATATGCTAAGCTTCGCCGACTAAATGCACCGCTGCTCCACATCCGGTGGAATGTCTTGCGCCCCCGCATTCCGGCAGTTTGCTTGCCGAAAACTCGTACCGCGCGCGTTTTGGTCCCCCGGTGGAAAGCAAGTAGCAGTAGACTGGGCCAGTTTTTCGTACGCTTCATCGCCCTCCCCCCGGCCCCCGGGGCATTAACGCCAAAATAATGCAACTCACTAAGAATGCGACCACGCATACAGCTACGATCGCACACACGCAGGCACACGTACGCATACCGTTCATCTCATGCAAAGCTGGTGCCCCTTTGCGCCATGTGAAGGTGCACGGTTTCTAAGGTTGCACCCGGATTCCTGCAAAATGTGGTTGCATTCTCCGCGAGTTTTCGTACGAACCGCCTTCGCCCATAGGACGGATGAGCTCCGGATGCGCCTTTTAGGTCTTTCGCGAAATATTTCTTGCACAAAACCTGCTTCCTCTATAATCGATACTGGCCCACCTATCCGTGCAAATTATCGATCATCATGATCTGCTTCCCAGGCTGCAGTTTCCGCTCCCTTGTCTACCTTGAAATTGGATCCGAATGCGATAGCATTGTTCAAGCTTTAGAAACCCACATCTTGCGGTGGGCCTTTTCGAACATATATTTATTACGGTTCGATCGTTATCAAACGATGTTGGTTTCCGTCCTCCACTGCCTTTGGTTGCTTTTTCGAGAATTGTTTTTGAGAAAGAAATAACACATATTGAAAAACATACAAACTCCATTCGATGGTAGCATGCATAAATGTTTGCGGAGACAATATATATTGCGCATCGTGGTCGCTCGCATTCGATTGACCTTTCTCGTCGTCCAAAGCTAATGTTTGCTCGACAAATATATGCTTTTTCTCCATTGCAAAAACATTGCCTCCCAATGGTGGTGGACGAAAAAGCATTATGTGGAACATTCCAACAAACTTGTACGTTACAAATGCTTCTCGATCAGGTTCGTGCTTGCCTAGGTTAATCAACCATTTAGTATAATAAGTAATTTAATCGGTCCCACGATCGAATTCTTCTCACGGCAACGCAGTTTCCTTTTTTGGCGCAATGGCAAACTTTTTCGAGAACTGTCATTCGGCCGATGTTTTTGAGTAACACGATCCAACCGACGCTGCGCTCCGATGGCGATAAGAACACAATTTCAAAGGAAAATAGACCCACTCGAAAGCTTTTACGAAACGAGCGTAACGTCAATAGTGAGAAAGGTGTATTGTTGCCTACTGGCAACGCGCAAAAGCGGGGGAAATAAAGAGAGTGAGAAAGAAAGCGAGTCCTTTCGTTGCCGTGTGTCACTCGGGGGTAAACTTCTTATACCGAGGACATTTTTGGCTTTCTAAAAGATTTGTTCGTTGTTGCGGGCTTTTTTTTTTGCTGCTTTTCATCGCTTTTGTTAGCGATTGTACACGTTTCGTTATTGTGTGTGGTAAAACTGTCAGCTCAGACAGACAGAGCGAAGACGCTCCGCACTGCAGCTCGCGGTATAAGTTGCCTATTGTAGTTGAGGTTGGGAACAAGAAGCAACAGGACCCGTTTTGCCACATCAGGAAGCTGAGAAGCGTGCCCAGCGCCAACCATCCCAGCCAGCACCGCACCCGAGCGATTAAATTTAATCAACCAAAGCAACTTGTTGAGCAACGAATGCTTCGAGGGCATCTCGCCGGAATGGTGCTACTTTTCGTGCCGGCGTCTCCGGCCACTCCTCCCGCACTTCACCCCAGAACCGGCGCTGAACATCCAACGCTGACTATCACAATCTCTTCCCCGCGACGCTTTCACTGTTTTTACCCTTTTTGCAAGGTAAATCCGTCGGGGAAAACGGCACCAGCACGGGCGGGCAAGCGGGGAAAACGATGCAACTTTAGGGCTCCTCCAGGACCACGGTTGTTTATTGAAAATTCCGCACAGCCCGTGATCGAGTGCTCGGCGAACGCAGAAACGATGATTGCGTGGTAAAACATTTTCCACAGCAGGTTACATGGGATGGGAAGGGGGGGGGGGGGGGGGGGCCAAGATCCGGCGGGGAAAACGAGCCGACGAGACGGAACAAAATCAATTCAATTACGCGATCAAAGTGACAGTGCTGGATGGAAATGTGCACCGCAAATCCCCTCACCCTCCCCACCCATCGCGTGCGTTTGGTTACGCGTTATTTCCCGCGGAAAGGAAAAGGAAAACCCAAAACAAAACCAGGACTCCACCGAGGGAATGCTTTTTACCATCGGGTGAAGCTGACAGCTGCCAACGGATGGGGGAATAAGTTGTCCTTCGCTGCTGCTCCCACGCCGTCCAAAGGCCGAAGAACACCGGGACGGGGTCTCCGGAACGCACCCAGGTGGTCGGGATGCGATAGTAGGAAGCTTGGTGGGAAAACGCACTTGGGGGAAATATCAATCGAAATCGCACCGGGTTCCCCGGAATGCGAAGGTTCGTTTCAACGCCGATGGGAGCGAGTGCGTTCGTTATCGTGAAATGCGCCGCGCATCGGTGGCTTTCGTTCAGCCCATCCTGTGGAGCCTCGTCATGTAGGAGTTTAACCGAAAATAATTCTTATTTCACAATATGGCTCACAATTACGAAAGGCAACCGTTTGCTCGTGCGTTTGAACTGTGCTTCCTGAAAGGGGAAATAATATATGACGAATTTAACTTCATTAACTGGTGGTTTTCCCTTCCCATATCGATCACTTAACTAAATTTTAACGGTTGAAGGAGTGCAGAAATTATCCTAGATGAACCAAGATTATTCTACCCAACAATCTCCTTTGTTTGGAAAGTAACCCGAAGAGTTTATCCAACCAGTGTACGCATACTATTTCTAGCCACCCCTCGTAAGCAAAAGAGATTAATTTACGAACTCCATTAATCTGGGTGGTTCGGTGCCTTCACTGAACCCTGCAATAGCGATCACCCGTGTGCGATCACGATGCACCGCCAACCGGAGACGCTAAATAATCTGCAGGATAATTCACCGAAAGGGCTTAGGTGCAGCTTGAGCGACGCCGGCTGACGTATGGATGTCGGTGGTGCTTTACAATCTATGTTTCGGGTTGAAAAGTTTCCCACCCAACGGTTGCGTTGCCGAACACACCGTGCATGGAGGTGAGGAGTGTCCAAACCCGCATCTCCACATCTGCCCAATGCGGCTCCGGTGGTTGTGGATTAGTAATCGCATCGGGGAACTTTTCTCCTCTAAGTCCAACGGTCGGTGTGCGCTTGGCGTGAGGGATTTATTAATGTGGCCATTCCTCCACCAACCGTTTCGGTGAGGCAATGCCTCCGGCAAAGTTGGCAGCTAACGGAAGGCTAGCCAGGGTTCCATTCGCATGCGTGCCCCCTGTTAATAACGTTATCCAGTCCACGTTACAGCGCTCGGCGAAGTTCGCTCGTAAAGTGGTAGCAAATTTAATGCTCAATTTGTTCGAAGGGAAGGTGGTTTTTCGTCAGGGGTTTGCACTTCACCCCGGGAGGTGACGCTGGCGACAATGACGAGGCGGACGACGGCTAACGGCAAACGCGCTGGAGCAACATTTTATTGGCCATTCGCCCAACACGCGCCATCGCTTTCCGGCGTGTAAGTTAATCGTTTGAGTGTTGTGGTGAGTTTTTCGCCGTCGTGTGCATGCAGTGCCACCTTTAAAGCATATAAATGGCGACGGATTACATCGTTAAACGCTTGATATCCATTTCCTCAAAGACGCTCACGCCGATGGAGGCGCATGGTGGCACAACAAGTGGAACATTTTTTGTTTCCTATCGCTTTTCTAAGCCGCAAGCGCCATCTAACGTTCCCTTGCACGCCCTCGCTCAGACTGACTCACCCCCGGGGGGAATAAAAACGGCCAATTATCAATTTTCTGCCGCTCAACCGACGAAAAGCCCAACGGCGACTCTGCAGCGGACGTTCATCATTGGCGAAACAAGGCGCTGCGCGTGACGTCAGCTGACCGAAGTGAATGGCAGGAGAGACTTTTCCACTTCGAGTCGGTGAAGAAGAAGACATAATGTTATCATTCTCGTTTCTCACCATTCGCATTGCGAGGCATGTGATGTGATTAGAAGAAATCAAAATTGTGCAAGGAAAAAGCATGGAAAAATTTCCCTCCCAGGGTTAGGCGGGGGAAAGTTGTTAAATATTATCCGTCCCCACGCCTGAAAGAAAAGAATGTCCCGACTCGCGCATGTTTGTTTAATTTACCATATCGTCCCGGGGTGATTGAAGATCTCCCCCGACGCTCGGCTCGGCCGTCTTGAGACGCGCTCCAGACGATTACGTGGGCCGTTTTCTCGAATCACCTCCCAAAACATCAAAAGACAAAAAAAACGCGTCCCCGCACGTGTAGTTCCGCGCGGGCTTCTGGCCAGGACACGGCCGGACGGTGCTGCGATGTGGATCGTAATTACATTTATCTTTCGCCCGGAGCATTGTCCGTCTTAATTAATTTACTTTATTTCCATAGGAATGCGATAAATAATGCGTTTCAGCCGGTGTTTCGCCGAAAATAAGGGAACGCAATCACTAAACGTGCGCTTGCGGAGTCGAGGTGAATGATTCGACCGTGTGCGCCGTGTCCTTGGAGCCGGAAAAGCAAAATAAGGGAAGCTTTCGCAATCGTCTCCTATCGTCTCCAGTGGAAAGGTGTCACTGGGACAAGGACGAGGACCGAGGAGAAACACAGTTCCACAAGAAGAAATACCGCCTACGATTCCATTGCGCGTTGAGTTATTTCGACGATGGAACCCGCCATTCGCAGTGCTTAAGAAGTGTGTTTGCTCCCGGTCGAATCCCGCCGGAAAATGAAGCAGATAACCGAGCGGAGACACTTTTCCGATAGCAAACGAAAAAAGAAACGGATGAGAAAACGAAACAAAGGAGGGTCAGAAATATTCTCTCATTTGCAAAACGGCCGCCTTGAAGGGCAAGAAAAGTTAAAACATTATTAATGCGCCCCTATGGCCCTATGGCTTGCCACGTACTTCCGGGAGTTGCCTTTCGAGAGCCCGCGTGCGCCTACGCTCAGCTCGCTGATGTGAAGCCGGAAGTGGACAAAGTTTTTCCTGTCTTTTTTTTTATTCAACCCCACCCGTAAACAACCTTCTCGTGTATGCAGCGAGAAGCCGATCGGTTTTTCCGCTCACCTACCTGCAGAGTGGTGGAAAATCTCCTAGAGTACCAATCGAATTGGATTTTTGTTTTTCTTCGTCCACCGCAAGTCTTAATATCTCCGTCTTTAACTTTACAGATAAATCGTCTCTACTGCTGCCACTCAAGAAACAGCAGCCCTTTTCTCTTGAAAGGTTTTGTTTGTCGTGAAATGTTCCACCTTTGTTAACATTCACCAGTGTGCGAGTATTTCATCATCCACTGCTTTTTGGCGTGTTTTACTTTCCCATTGCGGAAATCATTCTTTCAATGAATTATCTATACCCTGCGTTCAAACCGGAAAGAAAAGACTTGAGGTTCTAATATTCTTAACAACGTTGAACGTTGGTAAATAATAAAAAAAACCGCATTATTTCGGAACCGATTTTCTAATAAGACTCTACAACGCGCATCCTCCAAAAAAAATTCTAATAGACATGAAAAATCAGCAGCACGCCAAAACGAGTGAACATCCTTGGATACTTCTAGAAAGGGGTTATTTTTTTTTAAATAATTTCCTCGTTTACGTCTGGTAACTAAGGCCTGCTCGTTTGGCCTTCCGCGCAAACCTCGCCGCCGTGTAGCCATGGTGAAAATGTGTGGCGTAGCAGGCGGCCGCTCAGCATCTCCGGTTACGTGCCAGCATGGCGGTTCCGCGGCGCACGCACGCCTTTGCACGCCGAGAGGGTAACGCTGGGCCCGGGCGGAGGTTGGCAAACGCAACGTGAGACACACCCCGGCTTCCCTGACATCGGCGGCACACGATAATGAAGCAAAAAGAATTTCGAAACTTTGGAAATAAATTTTACTTTCATAATATTACCATCCGCTTCTTTAATGTTTCACGTTTCACTGTGCCCGGTTTCGGTGCAAGTGCGGCCTTCAACACCGTTGTCGTCGGTGGCTCGTCTCCCGTGATCCCTGTTTTTTTTTCTTCTCCCACCACCCCCTAAAACTTATACGCTCATATGTGCGAGTTCACAAACTTTGTTGCATTGCAAACCCTCTTCCCTCTGGTGGCAGCAAAACATCACACCAAGACCGGAGATGAGCTTCGAGAAGGAACAGGGCAAAACTCCTCCAAACATTACCGCAACCTCCAGGAGAAACAGCCCGGGGGGGGGGGGGGGGGGTTCCTTACCGGGAGGCAACAATATTGCCCTGTCGTCACCGCAACCAGCGAGCCGCTTCGTCTTCGTCCCTGTCAACAACTCGCGTGAGATGCCATATTTTCCCTCACATAACAACTGGCAAACACCGTGGGAGTAGCGGGGGCGAGGAGGGGGGATAGGAACCTGAGGCAGGCCGGTGCTGGTGGACGAAATTGTTCAAAGTTTTGACGCTCGCAACAAGCCTGAAGTAAGATGAGCAAAGTTTGCACCTTTCCGAGCCTGCGAGTCCCCTCACCGGAGCTTAGGGACGATTGCAGAGTTCACAAACACACACACCAAACAAAAAAATGGACAAGTCCACACACGACGTGAGGGTTGAATCTGGGGCAACTCATAAAACTGAACTTAAACCTAGTGAAAATGAAGCCGGCTCCAAGCGACGACGCCAAGCACATGATCTTTGTATGACCATCTTGGCTCCTTAGCTCCATCCCCTTGCTTGCTCCCCTATCATGCACTTTTTTCGCCCACCCGAGCAAAGCTTAGCGCTCCCGCTCCTTGGAAGAAACGCATTAAAGAGGTGTCCCCCCAGTGGATGGAACCTTTCCCCCCTCCCAAGCTGGCGCTGGCAGTGTGGCGAGGGAATCAAACATTTCTCGCCTGCCCACACGATGGCAAGGACGGCAGGAAAAGTTTTCTGCTACATGTTACCAACAGCCACAGGTACCCTAACGTCGATTGTGAACGTCCTTTTCGCAAAAGGTTATCACCAAGTTTCGCGCAAATGAACGCAAAAGTCACTGCACGGCACGACCACTCGTGCGCAAAAAAAAAACAAGCTACAACCCTCGTGAGCGTTAAGGACGCATTAAAAAGCTCCACATGAACGACGTTGCCGGCAAAAGGTGTGGGTGGGGGGCGAATTGGCACGAAAGGTGATTCCGTCAACTTTTGACAATTCATTTGAAGTGAACAGTTCCACTAACAATCGCACGGTGAGAAAAGTTTCTTCGTCAAATCTGCAACGGGGAGGGCAACCCTTAGAAATTGGGTACATTAATTTAAACTCAACCTAGACAAACAAAAAAAGCGTTTTGTTTGTTAACGTGTGCGGGGTGGATGTGCACTCAGTTCGATAAGAACATTTTTTTCGTCCGTCGAACAAGTGTTCAGTTTTTTAATTCGCTTTTCTTCAGGCCAGCGAAACCCGTCACGCTCTTATCCGTCCCATTAAAAGGGGAGTTTTTTTTCCCCCCACTCTGTCTGTTCATCACTCGTTCGCCATTTAACACACAGGTCACGCGCCGGACATCATCATCACCAGCACCACCACCACCGCCGTAAACATCGGCTTTGGGTCAACGTCCAAAAAAAAAAAACCCTCCAAATAACCTTAAATACACGCTTCAACGGGAAAACGGGAAGTGTCGAGCATGGATCATTTTGTCACCCCGTTCGCAACCAGCTCGCAAATGCGAAAACCGTGCCATCATCGGCCACACGACGGCGTCCTGATCTGGAAAAAGCGGGCAACCTTTTTTTCCATCAAAATGGCTCACGAATTAGTGAGTGGGATTTGTTTTACTCTCCTTTTTTATAATTATTATTTTTTTTTTGTGCCGCTCGGGTTCAGCGGGGGGATCCCTTCATTTATTATGCCTTTTCTCAGCCGGAAAATGCATAGCAACGACAATAACCATCCCATCTCTCCTCCCACTGGCAAAGGGAACGCAAAGAGGGCATTTGTTTTAATCAACTTTGTTAGGTGCTAGTGCTAAACTAATGACTTTTCCGCACATCAAATAGCCGATAACGGCATGGTCAATTAGGCAGCCCTTGTGACTTCCCTCGGTCCCAGGAATGATATCTTTTTTTCGAGGAGCATTTTTTTTGTTTTGTTTTACTTCTCACCGTTCGCCAGATCCTTTTAATGAATGGGTGGGATGTTTTCAAAATTCATCACCGCCGTCCCATTGCAGGCCGTCCGTAGCAGGGCGAGTTTCCCTGGGGGACAGCATATCCATTACGAGTGATTTTTGCTTCGGTACCTTTTGATGCCCCTAACGCACGCAAAGCATGATGGAACGTTTCGATTTGTTGCAAATGTTTCAACAGCTCCCGGTTCTAGGCCTAGGGACGTCGTATTTCTGGGTAGACACAACAAAAAAAAAAGGCATCACAACACAGACAGCCATTCAAAGCATGGCTTTTCGCCCCAAAAGTCATGCAGTACTAGTGCGTAATGCAAGGATGTTTGCAATTACAACTCCTTCCGTGCATGGAAAAGAAAAGGAAAATCGGTCGCCATGTCGTCGATTCCAGTTCAAATCGTTTCGGCTTCAAAAACAGAACGATCCATACCGACCGAATCGAACAGCTAATAAACGAACGTTGCTTTTGGATATTTTTGGCGAAACCGTCTCTCGGTTCTGTACATTCAAATATGCTCTATACGGAGCGAACCATTTAATTTTTATACGCATGTGTGCATCGGTGAAGTTCTGCACAGAAGACATTCGATGGATGTGATTGCATCAAGAAGGAACCAAAATGTGCTTCGCCGGCAGCCTGGGAGGCAACCTGGTAAGTAATCAGCCCCTCTCCGTGTGGACGTTGAGAAATTTCTCGTCCTTTACCTTTATTGTATTGTCTTTGTTTCAGGCACCGAGAAAAGGAGCAGAAATGTGAAAAGGGAAGAGCAAACAAAAAAAAAACGACCGGATCCATTTGACGAGAAGCCGGCGTTCGAAGCGGCTGCGTTTGCCACACCTTTTTGGCACCGCTTTCCCAGAAGGACCGCAAAGCCGTTACTCCTGTTTTTACTCCTGTCATCGGTTCGTCCTCCCCCCCCCTCCTCCCTCCCACGAACGGGCGGGAGGGTTGAAATGTGACTCAAGTTAATCGAGGTCAGTGCAAACCGAAACGCAGCGAATCGTGCGGAATGGGAATCGTTGGGTTGCGCACGTTGCGACGATGGCGATGATTGCGTTGGCGAAGAAGACCACCCCCCCCTCCCCCCAGCACGCCCACCCAGTGACGACGAGTTGCCCGTGCCAGCAAATGAAGAAAATAGCATCAAATTGCATTCCCCGGACTGCAGCTGCTGTTCGCCGTGCGAATGCTACGGACACTTCATCTCGGTGCGATACCAGCGGAGCAGGGGGCAAGAGGCAACAAGGGAGGCACGGAAGGGAGAACACCGACGGTCAGGAATACGCCAGGACAGCCTGACAAAATGCTTCCGAGCGAATGAACAAATGTTCTCTGCCGGGTGACTCCCTTTTTTTGTTTTTTCGTTCTTTCCATTTCTTTCCATCGCCTTCGCACCAGACGGAACTAGAAGGGGGTACGCTTTCTTCTTCGTTTTCTTCCCCTTGCATTTCTTCCCCCCCCCTTTTTGCAACGCCGAGCGCCCAAATCCCTGCTCAAGACACCCCTGCCCAAAAACACTCGGAGCCCTGTGGAGGACGCTTGGCTTCGGATTTGCTGGAGAAAGCATCCTAACAAAAACATAAAAACGGAAAAGAAGCCGAAGAAAACAAAGCATGGGGGAAGGAAAAAAAAAAGAGATCCAAAATAATATTGGCACCGATTGCATTACCAGCACCATCGTTGAGCATCAACTGGAAAGGCTTCATCTTCTCCTTAGCAAAGGAAGCACTTGCGGGTGTGTACGATTACGCGCAGTATTTTCCCGCTTTTTCCCCCCGTCACTAAACCCCAACGCCAAAGGAAACCAAATGCACCGAATTCGCCAAGAGCCACATTTTCGTTTTGAATAAGTACGCAGACACGGCTCGAAGGACGGGCTGTCCTTCACGCGGCTGGCCGGCTGGCTGCTGCTTGTCCACGGAACAGCTTGCTGCTGTAAAATCGAGAAGCACCCGGGCCACCTCACCCCCCACATCTTGGCCGCGGGCGAAGAAAAGCCCGCATTAAATTGAAGCACTGGTTGTGGAATAAATCAGATTAATTGAAAAGATATGTCTCGCCTTCGTGCGCCTTGGCGAAGGATGCAGTTCGTTTGGCAAGGATCCGTGTGCGTGCGTGTGCACTCGTAATCGTGAAGGAGAGAAAGGGGAGAGGAAGGGGGAGGAAGAGGGCGTACCACCCGTTTTTCGCAGCACAGAACACAGTCGCACAGGCCAACGAAACGGACTCGAATGAGTTGCAACTGTAAGTTTGCGCCGCAAGACGGATGCTGCCATGTACATTATTGCTACTTCCTTTGGAGAGCAAAAACGAGCGCAGGGGGGGGGGGGGGAGGAGGTCCTGCATGGGTGTGATTGTGTGAGTGCATTCAAACCAGTGGCCTCGGAAAGATGATACGCCGGAGCATTCCTTCCAGGGCGGCACGGATGGACCGACTTTCCTACCGTGGCGTATACCATCGCCACGATATTTGACGATGTTTTCGATGAGGACACCGATACCGCCACTTCCGTCGCTGGCAGTAGTTTTCCATGCAGGAAAACACATGTATACAGCTTGCGGCGCCCAACCTTTTCCCTTCCGGTTCGCGAGCCGGATGGGGGATTATATTCCGGTTTGCTGCATCGGTGTGCATTATGGAATGAGTTGCAAACGCGGGACATTTTTGCATGGGTGGCCTCCGGAAGGCGCATCCTCACACACACACACACACACACTCATACACGGGGACGATGTGCATGCTGCCTACTTCATCATGCATCATCACCTGCGAAGCGATTCGTTAGCACCGTTCGTTCGCAAGGGCGAACGATATCCGCATATCCGCCGAGTCACTCGGCCCGTTTTCCGAGAAGCAGTTGAAGGAAGCATCCCGGAAACGATGGGACTGGCTCGAGACAAGATGATCATGCAATCTGCCGCACCGGCAGCCACTGTCACTACCCCAGCACTGCGGTGCAGGTGGCAAGGAGCTCGGCATCCGGTACGACGAAGATCCGGAAGATCCTACCCACGATTGCATGTCATGCTGCTCGGCCCATGCCAGTGGGAAAGAGAGAATGGGGAAGAACACTAAGAGGATGCTGCAGTGGGCGGGGGAACGGGTGGTGCCGTCGTACCATTTCTTAAATTAGATTGCTGCAAATGAATTTCTTATTCAACGTTTGAGTTAATTTTCCGTTACTTAAATGCAATCCGAACGAGACGTTGATTGGATTACGGCCTATTACGCCAACGCCGCCACTATCGCCCGGTACTTCCACCTCCTCTCAACTACTCCTTCCCAGATGCGTCCCCGGTAGAAGGGAAGACGCTCTTAATCTGCCGTTCCAGGGCCGGGCACACTTCTGCACAATCCGGATAAGCCGCCGCCGCCTCTTTCGAGACTTTGCTGCTTGCCTTCCTTCCAATCCTTGCGTGGGAGTACCGAGCAAACGCATGGTAATAGTCAACCGGGGACCGGGAAGAACTGTCCCGGTGGAGATTGCACCCGGCCCGGGGTCTGCAGAGTACAGCGAGTATTTGATACGCTGAAACGTATGGCGTGCGATACTATTCCTGCCGGAAGGCCAGAACTGCCGGCGGCTGCCGGTGCGCGTTTCTCTGTTGCCAAAGCTACTTAAATATTTGTCTGATATTAATTAACTCTTCGGCATTAGGCGCGAAGGGGGAGCAGGGCGGACGAGCTACCCGGGTGTCGGACAAGGTAAATTTGTTGCGGGTATAATGCTGTCGCCCTCAACTCGCGGCACACCACGAATTCAATTAGGTGCAGTCGCAAGTGAGAAAATCTGATCTGGATGGTGGAAGTAAGTTCGAATCGTACTTTGACGCACCTTTCCGGTGTTGTGAGGAACTTTGGATGTAGCACAATCAGGACCTTTTGGAACGGTGCGATCGATATTTCTCTTAAATGTCAGATCCTTTCGAAAGTAGCACGTGCCATGTGGATGAGACAGCAAATAAAATTCATAAATTGGCTGTGGACAAGTGTAAATTCACAATTTCCATTTGATTGCAGTGTTAATTAATGATGATTGAAATTTCCAACAAGTTAACTCACAATGAAATTTAATTAAAAACACTCGAATACACCGTAATAATGAGCAATCATGTTGAACATTTTCCGGCTACACAGAAAGGGTTTTAATTATCTTTTATAATAATTCCGCGAACCTGTATTCGACAAGTTCCAACAATATGCAAGAGATCACGTTTGCGTTCGGAGCACTTTTCCCTACGAAAGGTGATTTGGTTTTTTTTTTGTTATTCGTTCTACAAATAATCTATGATAACTTCAACATAGCGTTATAAAATAACGAAAGCATTCTAACCTCAAAGCATGAGAAAGATCTCTCCGTTTGGCAAAAGCCTTAACCTACTAGAAGACGCCAAAAACCGAGCGATGCGATGTCAGTGTGCGGCTCCATTGTTCGGAGACCAACATATTATACCAGTTATAAAACTTTCCATCCCCCCCGGAGCTATTTCGGTCGGCAGGGTTCGTCCGAGCCCGTGCGCGCCGGACGCCAAAGTTTTCGCCTCACATGTGCGAGCATCGCAACGGAAAGTCATCAGTTTTCAATGTCGACATGAAAGTCGCGACTCGGATGTCTTGGGGGCTGGAGGCCGACAGAACGACACATTTCTCCATGCCTGCATGTTGCGGGACAGTGTTGTTTGTGTGTGTGTCTGTGTTTGTGTAGAAAATCCTCTTGCTCCCTGTTTGGCCGAAGGCATTATTTTTCTTGTATAACTTAGAAACAAATACTTTGTGTTTCGTTTCCCAGCGGCGTTAGCATAATGCATGTTAGTTTAATGGTAACGTTTTCTTTAACTCGCAAATGTGTGCGAATAAATTTGGGCTATTTTAAACATTGCTCGAATAAGCGGTGATTTCAATTCATTTTAAGAGAACCGGGAACACCCACACTCTATGGTGTCTGGAACATCGAACTCATGGTGAAACCACCGTTAATAAATACTGAGAAAAGTAAGCTTCACCTACACGTGATAAGTGCATTCAAACGAAATTCAAACATGTGTCTGACCGTTCCACTAAAAACCGCGCTTTCGTGTAGTTTCATACCTTTTCTATGTAATGAGGATGTATGCAAAATTAACGCTGAAAAGAAATTCGATCCATCGCATAATTCACAAACCAACACAATCCGTTCAGCATCTCCAGGCTACGAAACCGACGGGGAAACCATTGCTGAAATATTATACCTTACAATATTTGCTCTTACATCATGTTACATCATGGGTTTCATTTCGTTGGTTTCCCATCGTCTATAGCTCTCGTCCACAAAGCTCATTACGCGATGGTTTAAGTTTCCAAACAACTCATCTCGTCTCATCTCATCTCATCGCCAAAAGCGTGCCGGTTTCCCTCCCACTATAGTGAGCAGGTTTGTGTGTAAGGCTATGCGGGTTCGGGTTCCAACAGTCCCCTAGGGCGGGAACCACCAGGAAACCTTCAACTCGTATGTCTGCGGCCCGGCAACACCGTGCACTTCATTAATCTATTAATTTCATCCTTTCATCCATGCAACCGGGCAGTGTGTGTGTGTGTGTGTGTAAGGAAGGCGAAGAAAGAAAAGCTTTCCCACGATTGTGGTCATCCCCGGGTGATGGTTGTTTAAGTTTAGCTTATTAGGATGCATTAAATGGAAGCGCGTCCCGAATCACAAACGACCGGTGCGCATCCGAGGAAGCATCGTTCTCAAGAACCTGGTTCCCCATATTTCCTGACGACCATCGCGAACACCCCCGGACGAACAAAGACCGTCGGGTTTCCCAGCGTGATGCACACAGCAGGATTCAGCGAAATCACACGTAATTTTCGTTGCATCCCATCCTCATCATCATCATCATCATCCTCGTCATCATCGTCGCCTCGCGTCTCCGTCTCCATTTGCCTGCCCTTCGACGTTTCCCATTATCCTCCAGAACAGAAACCCTTACTCCTCTGCCGACGAACCGGTGAGCAAGCGTTTACTTCCGCTAGCCGTCGGTTGTTTGTCGAAATGATAGTGGACCACCTTCGCCACCTGCCGATCGTCCCCCGTTTCGAGCGGGTGACTACCGTCTTACCTTGCCGGAACTTGATGGGGTTGGCCGTTGTGGTGTGCCGGTGCAACCGACGTGAGATGTCGACGGTCTCGACTCTTGCAAGGCGCAAACTAGGACAACTTACCTTCCGCCGTGTATCGTCGGTTCGTTGGTGGCGAGGCGAAAACGAATGAAAAAAAAAAACTACCACATAACAACATGCTCACATTCAACCATCCATGCATAGAGCGCCCATTGAAATACCATACGGCCAACCTGGCGAGGAAGTCGACGGACCGGGACTCGGGGAATTCCCTCCATTCCGATTCCATTCATCGTGCGGTGGGGGGCGGAAAAGAAAGCGGGCAAAAAAGCGCTCGGAAATGCACACGGCCAACGCGTCGGGCATGCTTCATCATGCATACACGCCGAAGCTAGCAAGGAACTGCACGGCACGTCGCCACCACGTCCAGTAATCCTCCACCCGCTGCAGGAAGCTGCTGCTGGCTCCTTCTTCTTTGGCAAATGCACAATTTTACCGCCTTTTGTTCAGTGGGACAGTTTTCGTTCTGTTTTCTCTCCCGCCTCTAGGGCACATTATCTTTCATTCCCCCCCCTTCGTCCTCGGCGCCGCCGCGTGCGAATTTTCCCTCACCGGCGTCACCGGAAGCGCATCGGGAACGACTCATTGGCGTCGGTGGTACGGGCGCCTTTTAGGCAGTGCTTTTCCAAGAGGATTATCTTGCCTACCGGCGGTCGTTTCCGGGCGTTCGTTCCATTTTGCACATTGGCAGGGTGGAAGAAAAGAGCACACATAAGAAAAAAAAATCAAAAACGATGGTAAACAAGTTTTGCATCATCAAGCATTTCATTAGCTGTTTTGTGAGTGCGACTTACGCGTGTAGGAGCTGCTTGTAGCAACCAGTGCACCTTTGTGCATCGACTTGAAGGACACGGCACGGAGTCCATTCACGCTGAGTGGTATTATGATAGTTTGATGTCCTGTTTAAGAAAGTACTACACACGAACGTTTTCTCGCGTGTCGATGTGTAGGGATAGGTTTTGTTCGGGAAGGAACACTTCCTTCTTTAAAGCGGTATCAACATTTGGGTTGTGGTTCACAATAATCGTTTTCGCCTAATGTTAAACAGCGGTCGCTTTTCGCAGAGAGATTAAACTCCACGGAGATAACCATCATTGTAATATCTCCTTAGCTTAAATCAATCTATCAAACAGTGTGAGATCAAGGTCAACTAAAAAAACTATCAATATGACAAGAAGCTTTCGCTTTGATTTCTGGACAACAGATAAGATTCTAATTTACCGTTTGATGTGGCAAACACCTTTCGCTCATTGATTTCTCCTTAACTAAAATCAATCGATCAAACGGTGTGAGACCAAGGTCCACAAAAAACGATCATTATTACGAGAAGCATGCACTTTGATTTATGGATAACAGATAAGATCCTAATTTACCGTTTGATGTGGCTAACATCTTACCCTCATGGACGCATATTTCCATTGAAATGTGGCCAATCAATTTGATTGTGATCAAAAACAATATCGGAAGTGAGGAATTGAAATTATCAGTTGGATTGACAACTTCTACATCTAAAGCAAGCATTTACAATCGATACGAACCGTACGCATTTATAAAGTGCCTGTAAGTGTGCAGTTTTAAGGAAAACTGGTGTGCTCATTTCCCCTCTATCAGAAAATTGCAGAGGGGAAGTTACAAAAAAATCAACAGGTGGCAAGTGAAGCGTTTTTAAATGAGCGTTACACTGGCTACGATATTTCACCAACAGAAAGGTGCGTGTCACAGCTCATCAACTCGTGGTAACGCAGGGTTAGCAAATACATACACCGTAACATTTCATAACGTTTAGCGAGAGCAACCCCCTCGACGTTTCTCCCAAGACACAATTTGACGTTACACTTATAACGCATCCACGATCGGTCGTTACACAAGTTACAAAAATCGGAATATTTTGGTTTAACTGGGACACATACCGTTTGTGACCACAACCGAGACCGATATTATGGAATCATCATGCTGCAAATTAAAAGCTTCTTAATGTAAGGTTTGTGTTTAACTTTTATTTGTGCTCAATTACTCATCATTATTAAATTGCGAAGGAATGTGCGATTCACAAGACTATATTGTTCACTTTGGTTCGTAAATTTTCCACCAACTCTTCGTTACCCGCAAGGTTGGCGTTGTCTCTCAGGATGATTTCTGACGCCAGAGGTAGTTTCGGTAGCGCGGCTCCCGTTTCCAAGGCATTGCCTTCCAAGTTCAACCTTCGACAGAACACCAGGTCGCGCAGTTTCCCAGCGTTACGATCCACCAGCCGATTGTGCCCCAAGTTGACCGCATTTGCCGTTGCAAGATACTGCGTGTAGTTCACGGCGGACAGGCCCAACCCGGAAAGGTCGATTTCGTCCGTGAAGTTACCCGCTTCCAGCCACCGTTCGAGTTGGTTTTCGATCGCCCACTTGCTCGATAGATCGAGGTAGTAGCCCTTGCGAAGGGGATCCACCGTCTCCAGCATGGTTAGATGCTTCCGTATCGTCTCGTGGTAGCCCCGCTGGTCGATCGCCTTCATCAGCAGGGCGGCCGTAAGCAGAGTCCATTTGCTATCCGGTTCGTATTCCAGTAGCTCCTGGCAGGATGCAAGCTGTGCCTTTAGCACGTCAACGATTGACGAGCCGAACTCGTAGCCAAACTTTGGTTTCTTTACCCCTACGACGGTTTGCGGCGATGGAGTGGTCAGGTCGAGCCCATGCTCAACACCGTCCGGTGTAACCAAAGAAACCGATTGGGTGATTCCTTCTTTCATTGCAAATGTTCCTTGGAGTACCCACGTCGTGTCGTAGCTGCTCTCTTCGTCAACAGGCTTCCACTTGCTGGCATCGTTGCAATCACCATCACAGCCGGACACCGTTAGTTTATAGTTTCCCCCCGAAAGATCGATCGGTTTGGTAAAGGAAAGAACGGCAAGGTTTTCCCTCGCGTCCACCCGACACGCGGCAAGGTCCAGTTCCGGCTGGGAGTAGCCGAGCAACCAACGTTGATAAAACCACGCACTGCTGTCGTTGGGATCGGTAAACGCAGCGGTTAGGACGAGTTCCAGCTCTTCCTTTAGTTTGTCCTCGCTTATCGGCCTACTCGGATCATCCACGTTCGGGTAAAGCTGCGGAAGCAGCTTGCTTCGATAATGCCACGAGGAGTAGTTGGAAAAGTTCTTTTCAATCTTCTCCGTGCAGAACGCAAACTCCTTTTCGGCCGACACCCCCGCTTTCTGAACCACGTACCGGCGGTAATCCCAACAATGAACTGAAAAGAAAACAACTCAATTCGTTAACACTCGATAGCAAAACTACTTCGTGCAAAACTCCTTACAATTACGCTCATCGAGCTTCAGATATTTCGTGCATAGGTCCACTTCCTTCTGCCAGTTGGGCGTGGGAGCATTTTCCAAAATCCAACAACGTTGGTGCCAGGCGCAGTACGATTTCGGGTTCACCATGAGGCACATTTCCGTGAAACCAAGATCCTTATCGAACACATTCTGAATTTCACTACAATTTTGGACATTGAAAATGAAAATTCCTTTGTGTGCATCACAGATTGCATTCGGGCGAGAATGATTCGCTACTTACGCATCAGTTTCTTTTAGCTTCAGAATGCACGTTCTTCGCAGGTTCCACAGTGTGGCAATATCCGGATTATTGCTGAGCAGCTTCGTCGTCAGTTCCATCAGCTCGGTGTCGTGCTCGTCGGCGGCTTTCTTCGCCAGCACCCGACTCATCGCTGCTCGGTACGCTTTCACCTTCTGCTCCTGCTCCTTTTTCTTGCGAGCTGCTTCCTCGGCACTCGTGCGAACTTTCAACCGACCGTGCTGTATGAACGGAACGGGGTAGATAGTAAATTGAATGCGAAATAACTTCCTAATTCCTGCAATACTCACCATTTTCAGTGATTTTTTCAATAACAACACCAGAGGGAATGAAAACAAACCAGTGAACCTCTTGACAGTTGTGATTCAGCGGTTTTGTCAGTTCAAAATAGAATAGAGTTGATGGTTCGAAGACGAACCTATGGTAGGTTCGGGGAACGTATCGTTTAACAGCGGTTCAACATGGAAACGATCTTATCGGTTCCATAAAACGATGAATAATATTGCAGGATCTTACCCGAACACACGATGTGAACCGATTTTGAACAGGTTTACACATGAAACCCCTGAAGAACCGGTGTTGGTCCAGGTTCACCGATTTTGGTACAAAAATACCGCCGTCGCAACCGAATCGGTAAACTTGGACCAAAATCGGTTCAAACTCGGAATCGGTTTTGTTTCAGGGTTGTTGGTATCGTCGGCAGTCAGTCGTGTTGTAACTTCGTTCGCGCGCGGTTGTGCGTAGTGTTTCGTGGAAAAGGAAGAATAGAATTGCATGCAGTGAAAAACACGCTCAAAAGGTGCGGGGCTATATCGATCGATAAAAAGGATGTTTTTTTTTTCGTTCATTGTGGTGTGTGCAGAAATCAATTCCGCTCGCATTTAGTGTAAGAACCGGGTGTTTGATAACAAATAAATAAAAAAAATAGTGATGGAAAATTAATAAACCTTCCGAGAAGAGCGGAAGCGTCGGTTTTTCTAGGAATTCCGATTTGAAAGTGCGCAAAAGTGCTTCGGTTGTGTGGGTGGGTGGTCCAAAACGAATTCGCTTCCCACGAAATGTGAAATGAAGACGCGAATCAGAACAAGCAGAAACATGTCAGTGATTGTGGATTGTGGATTTCATACTGACAAAATGTGCGATGTATGGGTTTTTTAGTTCTCCTGGAATGCAGTCGGCGAAACAAAGTAATCTTCGGTCGCAGTGAAATCAGAACGATCCAGTAAGCAAGAATGATGCAAAGTAAAACCAAAAAGAAAAAAAAAACAAAAGCCGCCAAGTGTGTGTGGAGTAAAAAAAAGAAGTTCAATTGGATAATCGTGAGCAAAAGCAACGCGCTACAGAAAACGGAAAGAAAGTGAAACACTGCACAAGCAAATTTAGTCGCGATTTTTATTTCATTCCCGCTTTTTCATTGCCCCACGCGACGGGAGTGTGGGAAAATGTCGGCCCTTCCAATGGATCCTGCAATTTTCTTGCGCGTGCAGAGAGTGGTGGTGCGGCAGATAAGCGCAGGGAGTAGGCGACGAGAAACGCCGGGGGTAAATCGGCGAATGCAAATTGGTTCTGAAGTGGTTACACCGTGCATCTTGGAAGGATAAGGAAAGTGTTTTCGGCGTTTTTTTTAATGATAAAGCCGATCCCGAGCGATTCTTGGAAGTGCTGTACCGCCGCCACATCGGATCCCCCTAGGTAAGTAAGGAACGACGCTTCAAAATGACGCAGACCCCTCGTGCAGCTGTTTGAACGCTGTTTCTTTTCATTTTTTGTCTTCCTCTTCTTCCTTTTGGCCCCTGGAGGCTCACGCATCGTGCGGCGAGGGAGGAAGAAGGAAAAGGAAGAGAAGCATGATGCCCGTTTCTATGTGGTTTATTTATATTTTCCCCCGGCAGTAGTGAGTTTTTCATCTCCCGAGGTCTCTCCTCCTCCTTTGCAACTGGATGACCCCACCGACGGTTGATGGGATGGGATGGCAACGTGAACCTTGAATGTTTGACTCGTTTTGCGTTTGTGCTTGGAAAAGCGCTGTGATTGCAGTGCACCGCAGTAAAGCGGTATCAGCTCCACCTGTCTGTGTTGGTTGGCCACAAGTCGCAAGATGTCACGTCGGAGCAGGTTTTCAGCCACCGCGCTTCGTGATCAAGTGTTTTGCGCTCTCGAGTTACTTGAGTTGAGAGATGTCGAGGATTTAGCAAACGATCATCAATTGACTAAGCAACTGTTAGCTAGGCAGCTTCTGGTTAAACTACAAATGACGGTTTTAGGCAAATATATCATTTGCCTTAAATTTAAACTTAGATTTGAATGTTGGGTTTTAAACCTTAACAACTTTGCTTGCTTTGAGAGAGTATATTCTGATGTACGTTGTTTATAAACTTTATAGATTTTCCTGTTTTTTAACACAAAGAAATACTACATTTGATAGCTATCTTAACTACTCCTAAGCAAACTAAATGCGTAATCCCCCAATAAATGTTCGAACTCGTGATCATCTCCACCCTCGCATCATCTTTAGGTGGATCGATCATTTCCCCGTAGTAAGAAAGATGGACTATTTTTGTTTGCGCAGAGAAGACGGGATATTTTTGGTCGCACGTGGTGGCTGTGGGGGTCGCAGCGGAAAAGGGATAAAGGGAGTAGCGCACATAGTTTACGTTCCGCGCATTTGCCCAAACATGCGCCAGCAGCATCGGACTTAATGCTTCGAGGGACGTTCTTCTCTCTCTCTTTCCGCTCTCCGGTCGTTTCCAAGCCGAGCAAAGGGCGCGCTCATAAGCATAAGCAGATCATAAGCCGGTCCGGAATTGGTGAACCTTTTTGTTTTGTTTTTGTGTTGTTCTTCGGTGCGTCGTGGATCCAATGGAAACAAAAACACACATTGAAGGCACGCACTCGTGGGGCTAACGATGTGCGCCCTGATCAAGTGCTGTATGTGTGTGTGTGCAACTGAAGGAAAATAATTTATCCAGCCAAGAACGGAAGCTGTGCTCCAAGCGAGGGAGCAGAAATGAAACAAAAAATATTGGGGAGCCTGGATGAGAGATGGATTGGGTATAATAAAAAAATGAAGCTCGTCTGAAACGGTCGGGACCGGGAGATACCGGGAGATTCAACCCGGCATCAAAAGGCAAAGCAAAAAAAAAAGCAACCTCTCACACACGGGAAGCATAAACCACAGCTTCCGGGGAGGAGAGCGAGCGCGCCAAAAGCAAGGGCGAAAAGAAACAAAAAAATTGCTCCAACGTAGACGGTTGGAAAACAGAACCAAAATATTAAAGAAAACAAAAATACACATTCCCAGCATGCTTCCTGGCTGCGCTTGGCGTTCTTGAGTGCGCCTCGCCGAGATTCCCGGCGTGTGGTTTCGGGTCTGTGTTTCTTTTCTTCCTTTTTTTTTTTGGTTTCGCTAGGGTCAATTTTTTATTGCGTGAACTTTTGACACTGGCAATGGTTTGTTGTTACGATCGGAACGGATGCGATTTTCTTCGGCCCTACGCTTCTCCTATTCGCTTCTTCCCCATTGCACCTGTTAATGACTTTGACCTTTAGTTTCACCGGTGTCGATGCTGGAGTCCGGCGAAGACTTTGGGGATGCTAAGTCGGTGAACCGCGCATCTCAGTTCATCTTTTTTTTTTGGGTTGGTCGCTCTGTGCTGAGCGAGAGTTCACCTCTAGGAGAGTCGCCAAGGCGGAAAAAGGTATGGCCTTTTGAGGTTTAGCGTTTTTTTCAGAACGTCCATCACACGTGCGAGGGATTTTCATGAAAAATGATCCTTTCACCCGGTGGACGCAGCACCATCGGTATGTTGCGGCTGGGTCCCACAAAAACGGACCGTTCATCAATTACGCTGCTCGTCCGAGGGCATTGTCCAACGGGTTCCGACGACCATGCCCTTCACCGTCCCGTCGCTGGTGGTCGAAGCAAGAGCTAAGGATGCTAGGATTTCAAAAAAGTACAATACGAAGCATCCATCGAACACCACATTCCTTTGGTCGAGACCTGAAGTTTTTATTCAACCGTTGTTTGACAATTTGTTGGCGTTTCGTTTTTTCATTCGATCGTTGGTTTAGGAATGAGAAAAAAAAAAACAGGATTGAAAACATATTTGGGATGCAAAAATAGGCTATCAGAATCGAGGTTGCGCCAAAGGGAAATTGTGCTCTGGGAGATTTATTTTTAGACCATGGAGGGTTCTTTGTTTTCTATGAAAATTATATTTCGAATCTTGATAGTTAATCGATAACATGTAGCACCGTTGTAAACATCTGCCAGAATAATTTTGTGATAAATTTGCCGATTTTGTTCCGATTTCGATGTAAACATAATCGATAATATTTTTGCAATGTTTATTATCTCCTTCTTCGATTTCATTCAGAAGAACCTCACGAAAATCAAATATTCCAAAGACTCAAGCAGGGGAAATAACAAAAAAGTTCACCCCATTTTTTCCAACTTTTCTTCAGATCAAATCAACGGTAGATTCCGGAGTAGCATTCAAGAGACGCGCAGCACTTCGGATCCCTCGCTACGGTGAAGGAATCTATTATTTGATTTAATTTGCTCGTCCATGCGTAGAAACTGCCGCGAGGGGAAGGGATTATTAAATTTTGCCTGTCCTGTGTGCCCTGCCGCCGTTTTTTCGACCCTTGACCAACCGACCGTTGTCCGTGCGTTTGTGGAGCAAAAGGGGAAGTCGTAGGGATGGGAAGGGAGTTCGAACCCCAACTCTTCAGTTCTGGAGGAAGTAGTCATCGTCTCCGCTGCTTGACTCGATACCGAACGGTTTAATTATTGAAGATTTCTCTCACATTCGAACTGCGAAGCCGGTTGGTTAAATCAAGAGGTGCCTGGCGTGGGTACGGGGGGGTCAATCGATGGTTCGACTGCCCGTTTCTAAGTTCTGCATGACTTGATGGCCGACCGTGTCTCGCGTCTTCGCTCTATCGCTCCCACCCTGCGCCGCGGTACGCTTCATTGGTTCCATTCAATTATCTTTCATGAGTTTCAGTTTGACCGTAAAATCGTAATTCGGTTAAAAACTTCTCTGCCTGCTTCGGTATGGAACTGTATGCCAACGCTGTTGTGCGTGTGTGTTGTGTCCCGATGCAGCTTTTATTTCCTGCCTTCTGTCGCTCTACTTCCTTTTCGGGAACTAGAAGGGACAGCCAGCACCCTACTCCCAGCAAATCAGGGCTCGGTAATGGACGATGAGGAACGTACGTGCATTAAAGAGCGTTTGGTCCGTAGATAGCGAGGTCCAGACGGACTTCTTGCACTCACATGTCTGCCCCGGGCGTTCGTTCGTCACGCGTCTCCTGGTAAATTATGATAAATTGAACTTTTACGAACGTTGTACAAACGCACTATGACCGGAAGGAGCTGACCTCGGATGTGTTTTGTTTTGTGTGGGAACACAATACATAAAGCATACAAATCCATTCGAAGCATGCAAACCTCAGTAGAAGGAAGCCGGGTTCCTAGGCTCGCATTGGAAAATAATTCAATTAACCCGACACAGATATATTGGTATCGGTTGATTAAGGTTTCCTCGCAGTTGACTCACACGACGAGGGCAATTATCGTTGGAAAAACATCCACATCCAGCTGCCAGGCGCACCATTCGTCTTAGGATGTGGTCAAGGCGACGCCGTACTGGTGTGAGCGTATTGATTTGCTGTGTTGTTTTAAAATAAACTCGAGTGCTCCATGATTTGCATGACACTGTCGCATTAAGTTTTCTTTCTTATCGTGGAGCACTTTTCCGATTGCACAATTCACTACACCCTTGGGTCCTCTACTCCACTACTTTACGAAGCCCCACACGGACCAATCTGTGCTGTGGTGTGGGCAATTAGGTTCCATTCTCACAGCAAGTCGCTCTACACGGGCATCGATCAATCGACGGTGCGACTGGAACCGTGGGTTCCATTTGACTTTCATCCGCTTTTGGTTTTTCTATTTGAATCAAACCATTTCATGAGCATGTGGCCGAGGGTAAGCTCTAATTTGGAGTCCGTTGATTCGAGCTAGTGACTCGATTACTGCACTTGCAATCCGACCACTCCATCGATTGCGAAAGCCATTTGGTGTGTTTCGTTTTGGACAAAGAATCAAATGTTCGTGCCCTGAAGCTTTATGAGTTTGATGACTGTCTGAAGTGGAGTTTTAGTTGTACTCGAGACCCTGGTACAGAGTTTGGTTGGATGATTTTAAACACGTTATGCATTGGAAGACGAGCTGCCGTTGGCCGCTGATGGCTGATTCGTGGTTGGTTGGTGGCTTAAGTTTCTCCCCGGTCCAGCAACAGCAGCAGTGGAGCAGGATTGAGCACTGCACTTGGCACTCGTTTCATAATGCAATGAAATTCCACCGAATCGTATTCGCTGCGAAATCCCCCGATTAGTCCTGGAGGATCTCCTGTTTCACCCCCCAAACCAAACCTCATTCAATTGTGTTTCCCGATGCACCATGTCCTGCTTCAGTACGTGTTGCAGCAGCGCAGGACCGGCAGGCTTTATTTATTAATAAATATCGCCACTGCACATTGTTGGGCGAATGTCCGCCAGAGTTGTAGGGGGGACGGAACGGCGCGGGCGGTGCATTCCCAAATGGAAACAGCATTTCCGTGTTGCAGCTACAGCAATCGTCGGTTTTGCCGACCATATTTATGGTGTGTTCCGTCTACCATCCTGGAGAGCAAGAGAGATATCGCTCGTCCGGTTTGCCGTGCAGGCTGTGTGCTTGCAGTTTTCATCCCGTTGCAATTTTCATCCCGGCGAGAAAACTGAAAGTTTCGCCAGCACTTTTGCAGCCGAATGCTGCCACAATAATGGTCGCACGCGGTGGAGTTTATATTTTTCCATCTTTCCCACCGGCGTGTTTTTCTTTGCTGCCGTTGCTGGTTGGTTCTGCTTTCCCCGAGTTGTAACCCAACCCATCCCGCTTCGAGACCGCAGACAGGAGGAGCACAGCGGGGGGAAACTAATTCTCATAAAATTTAATTTTCATCCCGCAGCATCCCCTTTCCGGCTTGAATCGTTGGTTCGCGGCAGGACTAGTTCGAGCCGACACTTTACACGATTTAAAACACCAAAAGCATTCGCCTAGTGGGGATCTTTCCGCGGAGCGCGTGGCATCCAATCCCTTCGGGGAGAATTACTTTTCTGCCATGAAATGGTGACCTCTTCGTTCGAAATGCTGTTACCAATTGCTTCGTATAAGTGAACAATTTTCTCGAGAATCGTTAACCGAACGAGATAATAGTTTTCTGAAAGGAAACGTTTGAGGAAAAAGCATCGAAGCCTTTCGATAAGATTTTTCTCGTCTTGGCCTCAAAAAAAAAAAAAAAAAAACGATGCGAATACACCTGTGCTGCTCCTATTGCTTGTTGACGTGTGGGTGGGTGTTAATGGAGATGATTTTTTTTCCGAAAAGTTTATCGAATGTTTTCCATGTGTTTTTCGCACCTGTGATCGAAGTGGAAAGAGTTTGGATCCGGTTGAGAATGTAATCCGGAAAAAAAGAGTAACCTTGCCTAGTCCAATCCAATCGTCCCATGATCGTAGGCAGCGTGTGTGAAGGTTAGGGCGGATAGGGTCTCACACCCCCCCCCCCCCCCTCCACACCACACCGAGTTGATCCTGCAAACACTCTTTCGGTAATGACCAAACTGTCGACACCGATCCAAGGATAACCGAGCAGCTTCCCTGTCGTCAGCAATGAACACTTTTCGCATCTCATCACCGGCCCTGGTGTCGCCTTCACGCCACGTTACCGTTACACTCTTCATACAGGGTGTGCAGCAATTTGGATAATTGCTTTTTCCTACTTCGATCCACTCGACAAGCAGTCTCTGAGGGGGAAAACTACCGAGCCGGGGTCGGTTGAAGGCAGCTATTATGTTATTGTTTTACATCGATTATCGAACAAGGCGAAAAGATGAGGCTTTCATGTGTGGAAAATTCTGTTTTTTGTTGTTGTCCAGGGATGGCCGGTACTACGGGGAAGGAAAATGCATTACGGCTATTAGCGGTTGGCGGCGAAGGTGATGGTATAAATTGGAATTATTTGAATGCACTTGCCAAATTACGTTGTTTTTTTATGCATTGAATAAATAAAATGAACTTTATTCTGCCAATTCCACGCCAGTTTGCCAACGTTTCTAGCATGTGTGATCTCATGTAGAGTACGTAGACAAATTTCCTTCCATTCCACCAATTGTGTTTGGTGAAGTCATCCGTTGTTCATCGAGATCCGGGCTTGTAAGTTTGAGAAAAAATGGAAGAAAAAACCAGCAAACCGTTGGTTATGCTTGCTTAAAGTGCCGCCAGTCGCCGCGAATGCCGCCTAATTAGTGTGATGGTGGCACCGCGGTGGCCACGGCAAAAGGACCGGGGAAGATGGAGAAGAAAAACCGCACAATGCTAACGCAAAGATAATTTCGGTGCTCGAACGCGAACTGTGAACCCGTCATTATGTGAGCATTTGAAGCGACTCTGGACCCAACCGGTGGCTAATGATGTTTGATTTTCTTCCGCTCCCTGCGCCGCCATCGGCTTAGGGGTTTTCACTGGAAAATTTGTTTACCACCCCGCCGACCGGCACCGCATTACTTTTTGCCGTCGTGCTTCGTAGGCAGCACCCGCCCTATTCGGTTTTCGGGAATGATGTTTCTTCAACCCGCGCGAGGGACGTTTGGAGACGTTTCTTCGCCGAGTCGGGTGGAAATTGTTGCTGGATGGTCGTGACAGCTTAAAGATAGGTTCGTGATCTAATTAGCTGTCGAAATTGATGCTTCTGTATTCGCTCGCGGAGAATGGTGGTGGCAACCATCCACGCTACTCCCCGAGATCCGGTGGAGAAAAGATTGATTAATGAGCGCGGAACGACGCTTGGAGCCGTGTGGACCATCGATCTTGTGGGGCATCGAATGGCCCATGGATCGCCAGTTGAGAGCTCACATTTTCGCACCATATTTTGCGTACGTGGCTATCGAGCATGGGATTATTTGCGGATCATTTCCCAGGAATATGGGCAATAGTTCAATGGCGCGAATTCAAGCAAGATGTGATCAAGTTCAACTGGAACTACATGTCATAAGCAAATGACCCACTGTACTTACCGTTAGGACAAACACGCATTTACCTCCGGCATGCTTCGGTGGGAAAGTGACAGGTTCCGGTTGATGCGGCATGTTTCGTGTATTGGTTTTAGGAATTTGGAATCCGTCGGAATCCGTTTTGCTGTGATAAGTGCAACACCCTCGCAACACCAACATCTGTATTTAAAAAATAAAATACATCTGTTGAGGACGTTCGGTTGTGTATTTTTTCACCATTGCTTCAAAATCAAATTGCTTGTAAGTGACGATCGTATTGATTCCTTCAAGCGCTGTATTGTGTATTGTATACTAACTAGTTCTTTTTGTATCGGTTTCTTCCATCTCTCCTGGTTCCAGCATTAACGTCACATTACAACCGATAACGATACCAATAAGTATCGCATTGTCACTTTGGAACGAAGCAAATTTGAATTTCAATAACCTATCGCGGTGTAACTGGTGCTTATTTCCCTTTTTTTGTTGTCAATAACCACTCCCGTATCATCTGCGTTGGATTCCTCACCCCGATGAGGTTGTGTACATCGTCCAGATGTTAGTCTGCATCCGCAGCAAAACTCTGCATCCCCTAGGAGAGCCGGTTTCTGTGCAAACCAACCCCAACCTTGCCCGTACGTGCTATATACTTCGTTTAAACGGGCTGGAAAGCACTCGTAAGTTCCGAGCGCTACTTGCAAAATTGCATAGCCGATCGTTGCGATATTGGAAATTGCGGCCAAAAACGCTGTCTTCCTTTTGCTCCCCTTTGTGATGGCAAGTTTCCTCTTCCCCCCCTCTCCAACTCCCCCTGCTCGCGTTTAGTATCACGTCTCGAAGAGTTTCCTTTTTTATGTTTGTCGACCCCTTTTCCCTAGCGTTAGTCTGCTGCTTGTGGGAGCCAAATTTCCATAATCGATTCTTCGATTTTATGCTAATTCTTTACATCGTTACAATTTTTTGCTCCTTCTTACGGCTGAACGCCATCGACTGTTGTGGCGGAGGGATCCGAGGAAGTAAGTCGAACAACACAAGACATCCTTGTCTAGAAGTCCCTGCTTGCCCATGTTCAGTCTGGGCCTTCGCTACGACCTCGGTAGGAACTGGGCGCAACGCGGAGGAAAAATGGGTGGGCGATAAAGACACACGAAGGATGGTAGGGTGCATAGCACGAAGTAAAGGGAGGGAGTGGACTTCCGTGTTTTGGTCAAGTGAGCGGCGAGGGTGTATTTCTTTTCCCACTCAAAGTCCTAGGATTATGGTGCCTCTATCACGGTTGCGTGATGGACTGGTTCAATACGGGAGGCCCTGCAGCTCGCTACTAAATGTCCATGCGCCAAGGGAGGCAGGGATTGAGACAAAACAGGAGATATGTGTGAAACCCTCAACTCCCATGGCTTGGACGGATACGCGCCCTCAGGATTTTGCGGGCACCGAAAACGCTTCATGAATACGCAACAACAATATGCTGCATGGATTGTATGATCGGCCCAGGTCAAATATCATCAGAATCAAATACGATTTGATTGGAATTTACTTCTAGCACATCAGCCGGAGTAGGGCCGATTGGAAGAAAGTTGGTAGAAAGTTCTTGCGCGGCATTGGATATTCCCAACGTGTACAAGAATGTTTTTTTATTATCCATAATTACATTTCAATAAAATATGGTTTATTCGCACTCCTTACAATGTTTGTCGATCGTTTTGGACGCTTACTTTTTGTACTTTGTTTGTACTAACGAGGAATAAGATTCTGATAGTCGTTTTTTGCTTTTCTTTTCGTTTACAGATGGTGAGAATGTTTATTAGCAGTATTTATCAAAAAAAAACCCCAGCTTTTGAGACTTCAATTTTCCAACAAAACCGTCTCCTGGTCGAAGGAAGGGATTGGATCGACTTTAGCAGGATGAATGAATCTCAGCCACAACCAGGGCTGTAACAGCGTCCTAGCGCCGAACGATGTTGCAGTGACTTCTTGGCGTTCCTAGTCCGTATAGACCGTCATACTTTGGGGTCAAATCATTCACCGTAATGGCTGTGCTCGGCGCGTCGCTACCTGCAAACCGAGTTCGTCCGATTACGACTCGACCCTCTGCAATCCTCCCACCCCTACGAATCGCAGGAGTTTGCCCGTCTATCGCAGCACCGCTAGGTTGTACGCCCAGCGGGGATATGTCGTTGCCATGGTCTATATATAACGGTGATAGAACGCAAGCTTAGTTCGTTTGATGCCAGGGGTTTTCCTCCATTCACAGGGGGTCGCCAGGAGAAGGGAGAAAAGTCGCTGTAGTGGGTGCCGATGGGCAGCAAATAGCTTTGGAACGTGAGCGTTCGCCACACGCTCCGGCGTCGGACTCGGTGGTGTTATGGTGGTAGCCGCGAGGTTATAGAACCCAATCAACACGTTCGTTTCGACACTGGTTCTTAGATGGGACGGGATAATACGCAGGGTGGGGGGAAGGGGGGGGGGGGGGTTTGGGCGTTTAAAGGACGAGGGAAGGAGATGTTATGGGTTGTGCTTTAGTGCGGCTGGCGGTTGCATTGGCCTGCACCCTGTACCCCTTAAATGCTGGTGGTTTATGCAATGGGACCACATTTTCCACCCTTCCGTTCTTACCTACACATACTTTCTCTCTTTTCTCTCTCCCTATCTCTCTCGCTCGCTTGGGCTGTTTCTCTGTGTACCTTTATTGTGGGTCTCAGGACGCATATTTCATAATACAAACCATTTTCCGGCACGCACACACAGTGCGACCACCAACACCAACACCCGACGACGAGGCAGAGCGTGTGTTCGGATGGTGAAAACAATTGCATACAACAACCAACTCCCTCCTGCGCCACCCGTGCTGCCCTTGTCCAAGGCTCGCATGTCACGCAATAGACGCACTTTTCCTTACGCGCCTTTTGAGCCTTCCGGCAGCGTTCGCATGTGTTCGTTGGTACCTTCCCTCCCCTGCAGTCACTTCGCGGGAATCATGCCAAGGGATGCCAAGAATCGCAGACTACGATGAAAAAAAAAAAAAAAATTGCGAGTGTGCGTGTGGAGTGTGTTTACAATTTTCTTTGAGTGGTTTCATTCTTCTCTTTCTATTTTTTTTCGCGGTCTCCTTCCACTGCGTATCCCTTGAACGAGAGTGGGGCCGACTGAACACAAGTGTGAACAAATAGCAAATAGCATAGCAGCACCTCCTTCGGGGGATGGAAAGGATGGGCCTGATCCGTTTTTCGTTTTTTTTTTCTTCCTGCGCGCCCTTCTTGTTGTGATCTGTGCAAAAATATACCTCCACCAATACAGGCGCAGCGCTGTTGGGGCCTGTAAATAACTGGAGCTGCCGCAGAGCCAGATTTTTGCGGTGGGCTGAATCGTTGCTGAAGGATGGGGGTTTGACGGGAAAGGGAAAGGCAGCGGGAAAAGTTATCATTACTTCGTTTGGACTATCGAGAAGAAAAAAAAGGCTTCTCCTTATTATTATTACTTTCCATTTTTCGATTGGGGAAAAATGAAAAATAATTCCTTCAGTTTGTAAAACTCCATGTTGTGGAGTTTTAACATTTGAGCATTTAATTTTAGAAGAAAGTTCACTTATAATACTTATCATGTTTTAATGCTATGCAAAGCCCTACGCAGCGACAGAAGAACACACGGTTTTTCCTCGCGGAGAGTTGTTTTGTCCCTGTCGCGCTTTCTTCCCGGTTTCTGATCCGTCCTCGGCGCGGTGTCGGTGGTAGTTGTGCGCGGAAAACTCTCCCACACTAGCGCACACGCCTGGCAGGGATCTGCTACTTACAAACACCAGTGCGGTAGACCAAATTTTCCGTACGCCAATTTTATGAACGGGGGGAGTAAAGGTTTTGAGAGAACGTGCAGCTGTGTGAGTTCGCTGCACGCTGTACGCCTGGGACGCTGATGTGTGCGTTCCGCGTGTGCCGCTGGGTCTCACGTTCGTATGTGTGCGGCGGTGTGTAGTGGATTTTATTGATTTTACGGTCAGAACCATTTTCCTGCTGGAAAATCGGTCCGAAGGACCGTATCATACCGTTTTCTCCCGCTAAAGGAAAAGAGCGTGAGACCGAATGTGTGTGTGAGAGAGAGAGCGAGTGAAAAGTTCTGTCAGTGTGCTTGCGGTGTCGAGCCTGCCCGTCGAGGAAGAGATTTCCCGAGCTTCAGTTTGTGGTGAAGCCGTGCAGAAGTCGTCTGGTGAAAGTGACCACCGATTCCTGACTCCTGTGTGTCGTGTGCGACGAGGACAGGTGGCTGAGCCTTTTTGTGCATGTTTGGCTGTCCAGTACCCTCGGTAAAAACTATCATAATTTAAAGCAGTATTTTAAGGCGTTTCGAAGAGGATTACCCGTTCGCAAGGATTCTGGTGCAGCAAACGCTAAACGGAGGATCCGTCCGTCGATTCGGGGAGGGTCCCGATCTCGGTTCGCTCCACGCACATTCGAAAAGCAGCAAGCTGCAGGGTGAAGTGGTGTAGTTAGGGTCCATCCCTTGGAGCTACGGGAATAGCTGCGCGTGTGGTTGTGCTTTACGGTGAGGTGCTTTCCGGAGGAAGAATTGTGCAAATCCTCTGGCATGTGCAGAAAGTTTTAAATAATATATCAATCGCAGTGGAATAAATGTAAGAAGAAAAAAAAACCATGTGGAGCAGAGCGAAGTGTGTTCCTGAGCTCGCCTGGATATGGCAGATAATTTTGGAATAAAATCCTCCCGTAAACTCACCGACGGTGGAAACTGACGAACGCTTTCCATCGAAATATATCTACCGCTAGAGGTAAGAAATCGCATCGACGGGCTCCGGGCCAGCGAGAATTTTGTAGGACACTCTCACTTTGCGTCACTCCGACATCGCGCTCTATCTCTACCTCCGCCCGGAAAAATGGGCGCAGCTCGTCCTCGATTCGCGTTCACGGAGCCTTTTAACGTGGGCTGGCTGGCTGTGGTTGTGCTTTTCGGTTGCCCTGTGCGACTAAAGAACGGACTTTAGAGCACGATTAATGGTGTGTGTTGAAGACAAACTCATGTTTTTTTTTGTTTTGTGAGTGACATCTTTTTTCGTGGAGTTGCAGCTTCAAATTCCCCCCCATTCAGAGCCTAGGGGCTGCTGCTGTGGAGGGCGCTGGAAAATTCGGCTTTTTCTCCCCAAAAATCTCCTCTCTCACCCGCCCACACCCCGGTCGACCCGTGTCTTCGCTTTACAAGAGATTGCTGAGAGAAAACAAATATGGCGGCAGTCGGACAGCCCGCTCCTGTCACGAGTTCTCGTGCACCGAAAATTCCGATGTACCCGAACTCGAATGGCAGCAGCCGTTAATCGAGCGGAAGGCAAGCGGCGGGAAATACTATTACGCGACCGACACGAGTCCTGCTGATGAGCTGATGGACGAAGGGAAAACATTCGCTGGGAAAGGAGCGCGAGTGCGAATGTATGTGTTTGGCGTGCTCTTGTGCGAACTTGGGAGCATACACATGAAATTAGAGAGCAAGAATACGAGAATCCCTGCCGTGTCCATGTATTGAAGTGATGTGAGAGAAAAGTAAAACACAAAAAAACTAGATTGAAGAAAATATGGAGCATGTCCTTTCGCATGCTACACACGATCCATGCCAGGACGTCGCCATTGACTCCACCGCCTTCCGTCTGCTTCCGGTATGTGTGCTGCCAGTGTGGACTACCACTGCCACCCGGGGTTCGAAGAATGTTTCTGCAATTTCGCCATCTTGCTCCCTGCTTGGGAGATGTTTTTCCAGCATGTGCTGCTGCACGGTTTAGATGCAGTTGGTTTCACACACCGCATAGAGCAGCGTCGTTACGAGACACGCTCAGGGTAATGGTATAATGAGCTGAAAACCAGTTATCCTTAAGAGTGTTTGTACCATTCGGGACTGCCGTCGCGAAAGCGTCTGAATCGAAGTATGAGGGGGGGATACTGAAACTCCATTCTAGTGCGGTGAGCTTTCTCTCCCAACGTGAGTGAGGAAAATGAGAAAGAAAAATCTATACGGAGCATTTTCTTTTTTTCACAAATCGGCACCTGGCAAATGGGCTTTGCTTTCGTTTTGCGTTTGCATGGGGGAAATTGCCGTTCCTTTTTTTGTCTCTTGTTCATTATCACCAAATGGATCCTTAAAGCTTTGGGGTATTGCCTTGGGCGAGATAAAACAGTGATTTCTTAAAATCAAATACAATGTTGTGACATTGAACATAAATTAGACGAAATTCCCAGGCGATTGTAAATTTAAATATTGTAGTGTGTGCTTCTTTTTGTGCTGTCTATACGTCAGTATTCAATTTTTATCGGAGCAAAACAAATTATACGGTCCAATATCAACAGATACAAGATATTACCTGTCTTATCGTAATTATAAATGGAAGTAATGTTCTCATTTCATGGTAAACGTTATGTTTAAGAAACAAGGCGATAGCAACGGCTTTGGTTGCTCCTTGAAGGCATCCTCGGGGGAAATGGGGTTGTTAAACCTTTAGCTTTTATATCCTGCCCAGCGTTGAAGCCTAACTTCACCTCCCTGCGGTGCGCACTCCTAGGGCGCAATTTCCGTTTCGAGTCACATCTCGAGGCCGGGGCGCCATTGCATTTAATTACTGGTTGAAGAAAGTATCCTTCTTTTTTTGTCGTCATTGGTCCTCCGTCATCCGGGCTTGGTGCTGTTTGAAGCCGTTGTTCGTGGTGCTGCCGGCCTTTGGCATGACAGCATGACGTTCTTCGTTCCCTGCAGCGTTCGGCACTTTAGAATTCGATTTCTGACACCTGCAAATACCGGGTGAGGCGAGGAAAAGAGGGTTCACCTCTCGAAACTCGTATAAAAAGAACCGCAAGCAGCAATGTTTCGGTCGTACCGGTCCAGGACCAGCAGGCCGAAGAGTGCAGAAGGCGTGCTGCTGGAGAACGCGGAAGGGCTCAACAAATACTGCCCGTTAGAGCGGAAGTTTCTTCCGGTATAATAAAATGTCACCACCGCAGGATGTCGGCGAAGGGAACGGAAAGTCACACAGAAAGTAGAATTAATATCTGGAAATTGAATTTCGAATCGAGCTTCACACAGGAAAAGCTGTGCTGTTGTAGTACTGTGCTGCTAAACCGTGTGGCTGGTTGCGAAGGGAAACTGTTGCAAAGATTGTAGTCTCGCTACTCGCTTCTACCGGCTGCCGGTTGCTATTGTATGCACGCGAAACTACGTCGAACAACTATTTGAGCAGCGTCTTCGTGGCGCCATTAGTGGAATGAAATTTGCAGTTGTATACTATATTTTTACTGCACCGTCAGAAGCAATTAAAGGTGGTAAGAATTGTTGCGCGCACGAAAACGGTGGCCGCAAGCTGCGGGGGCACAACAGATGTGTCTCGTTATTTTTAATTTAATTTTTGTTTTGCAAAATACTCCTCCTACAGCTATCTGGCGAGTCACGGACGAAACGGAAACCATAGGATGCATGTGCGAATAAATGCGATCGCTAATTGCGTCTTTACTATCAAAGTGATAAACATTTTATGGCCCTTGTTGCATTGCTTCGCAGTTGCGCGATCACTTGTGCCGTGTTGCGGTGAAGGTGTTGAGTTTCTCCTTCTTCTTCGGGCATTATGAAATCGGTGGTTTGCCCTGCGTTGCTACGCGGTTTGGCCTTTACGGCATATAATTAAAGTTTTATTGATATTTCAGCTTTTCTCGCGCTTGATGGGTCTCAAGAACATGCCAGTAGTTCTCGAGCGAGCAGCAGCGGTTCTTGAAAGGTACCGTGTGGTTATGGCTTCTATTCATTAGCGCCACTTGACTCGACTAAAGTGCTCTCGAAGAGAAGAGGGCTTTGTTGTCGATCGAACATTTCTGTTATCGAAGCACGAGAATGACACAGGGCGCTAACTCTGACTCTGAGGCTATTTTCCATGTCATGTACTTCCCCACCGTGGCCTCCATCATCCACCACCGGTTAATGTCCAAAAATAACACGGCAACAGCGGGTCTGCAATCGGCAATGTAATCAATTGACGAAATTGTACTATCGCATGATCTCGGGACAATTTTAGTGCGTCCTGTTTGGGCGCGAGTTCTACACCACTCGTAGTGACGAATACACCCTAGTTACTGTGTACTTCCTGGTGTGTGTGTGTTTGTTTGTTTCTGTGGGAAAAGTTGACCGCACCGAAACATTGCTCGCCATACAATCCTTTTTTATTCCAAAACTGCTCGTTTTGGTCACGACGTTGCTCACGATTCGCCAACAGAAACGAAACACTCTCACGCTTCATGATATTATGTTAATTTTTACGATCCTTAAATTTTCTGCCCACTTGCGCGGAAAAAGGCAGAGCGAGGCAGAAGCTACTGTTGACTACTCCATAAAAAAAGGGGGCATAAAGTAATTTGGTTCGCTCGGAGGTTGAGTGTTCGTCTCGCCTCCTCACGCCCGACATCGTCCATCATGCCATTCGTTTTACTTTAAGGAATTTTTCCTGTGTTGAGTTTGTTAGCTAGATCGGTAGCGTGGAAAGCTCTCGTAGCTGACGGTGATACTTGACCGGGACCGAAAATTCTCTTTCATGTGCGGGATGGATTCGGCGGTGAACCGAAAGGTATCCTGAGGTCATGGAAACTACCTTTCCATGATGCGTACTTCAATGTTCTCGACAACTGCACATAGTTAACTGTTAGAAAAGGTAAAGGCACAGGATACGCTTTTGCTTTGCGGTTCTATGCAAATTTTTCTTATAATTTGAAAATATTCTTCAAAAAGAAAAGGGAAGCGTGCACACCTCCATTATAAATGAACGATAAGTTTTGGTAGCGTAGAAACAGATTCATTCGATAGTCATCGAGCAAGTTGAACGAACATTTAGAACCGATAAGGGATGTCTAGTTTCATCAAATCGAATTGTACGGATGTTTTAGAGTTACAAAGTTGTTCTTGGCGTACTTCATTAGTATTCATTTATTCACATTTTACCTGGAACACACGAAGCATTCAATTTCGTTCCTGGAAAATGCAATAAACTGCATCGCATCAGTAGAACCATCCAGTCTCCTCCCCCCATTGAACTAGAGCACCTCTCAGCACTGTATCGGAACGCGAGAGACGGAAACTAATCCAATTAGCAAAAGTTCAGCCAGATTGTGTAATGGCGCCATTGACGAGGACAAAGCGCGTTCCAACGGTCGCGGAACTTCAGCTGCAGCAACCAGCCGATACCAATTAGGGGAGGTTTAGAACGCGGGCCCTGGTTGCCCCGTTCGTGATTTGCTACTAGAATGAAGTAAATTATGAACGTGTGTAGAGAGGTGGAGATGGCGTACGGTTGATGATTTTCTCCACGTAGCCGTCGATGGGCCGCAGAAACAAACGGAAGCAGCATCATTCACTATCAGGAATTGTTGGAACCCTTGGAACGTGGGCACATGAAAGAGACGTTGTGTTTTGTTTCCAAACGAAACAATTGATTGACGCTGGAAGCACGGATTTATTTTGAAGGAAATCATGGGTGAACTAATGAAATCAAAGAACTACTTGGCATGTCCTAATCAAATCACTGCACTTTCCGATGCATTTGCGGAGAAAAATCTCAAACCTGGAACCTGTGCGAGGTATGTCTAGTAGTTCCTTCTTCTGCGTGATTCCTTTCACCCAGCTTCGGTGAGTTGCGGATCGTGAAAGAATGCAAATAACCTTTCCACTTGCTGTTGTGGCTTAAATCTTAATCTCCTGCGGTGCGACAAAGAACGGTGAGAATTCACGTTCTTCACCGTGCCTAGCTGGGCGACGCGGATTGGAGCCGACAGGTCACGACACCGAAACCACAGAGAGGCCACTAATTTAACACCGAGTTGGATGTGTTGTTCCGCGGGAAACGCGACAGGGGAAAGATGCATCCACAACTCAACCAACGTCGCAATGAAGAGCAAATGGGACTCTCAGTCTTAGTTTCAGGGAACGGTAGGTGTCTCGGTTGATCGATCAGAAGACGAAGAGTTGTTCGGGGCGACGGTGGGCGACAACACACTCGAAAGAAAGGAAGAAAACCCCTTGCGTTGGGAGTCTCCCAAGACGAGCCAAGTCAAGCGTGGCAATGTGGTTTGACCCGGCACGATTTCCGTGATATCACGCGCCTTCATTTATCCTGCCGTTGCTACAATCTGGTACTAACCCGAACCACGACTCGTGAATTGACCCATCGTGTACGCGTCACTTGATCGCTGGCCAACATTCTACCAGAACATTGAGAACGCTTTTATGTAGCGACTCATCTAGTGGAGCGTTAGCGTGGATTGAATATGGATTTTAGAATTGTTTAAGCAGTACGAAAGCAGCAAGACTGAATACAGCCCCAATTTCTTGTTTTTTTTTTGTTCAGACATCTCTACACGTTTCATTCTCGTTAACCCAACGCACGACTTCTGCAACCGAACTCCCATCGCGTTAATGGGAATGCAATTCCGTTCAGTGGTAGCGGAACAGCCCGAGCATCATTGGTTGCCGTGCACGGACGGAAGAGCCAAATTACGCCAATCAGCTTGATTAGTTGACTCACGGAAGGATGATTAAGTTCCGAGTCTTCCCCCCTTGGTGCGTGGTGAAGGAACTTTACAAACTATTTCAGGTTTCTTTTTTACCCAGTGTAAGAAGGGCTTCATTTGAAGAACCAACGATTACACATTATTTAAATTAATGTTTGAGTCAATGTTAATTAAATTAGACTTTACATTAAAAAGAAAGCTTAATAACTTTGGATATTAGAATGTTATACAAACTTTTGCTCTCTGATAAGTAGACCGGTCCCATCGGGTAGCGTTTCCTTTGTGGGTCACCGTTATGTGTCCAAGAGACAAAGGAAACCACTAATGAGGTGACATTATATCGGAAAACTCCTATTACGATTTTATGATTGGCTCTACCCCACAGCGCGAGGTGGACGGAATCGGAAAACCGGGGAAGTCAAAAACTTCTCAAAACATACAGGCAAAGGCTGCGCGAAGACGACCATGCTTGTAAAAGCTGTGCCACAAAACGCAAGCCTCGCCGAAACAAACGAGCGGCTAGGCAGGAACACACTTGGGAAACAGTAGTGTCGGGGTCGTAAAACTGAACAGCATCCAGCCCCATCCAGAAGCGACACCGGACACATTCCCACGGCACATTCTCTCCGCAGCGGCGGTCGCGAGAATGGCTGACGGTTGTTTTTTTTCCCAAGCATTGATTTCTTCTTTTTTTGTTTGTCTGTGCCACACCTTCCGCTTTTCCCGGTGGCCCCTTGCACCTTTCGTCTTTCGCTTGTAAATTAGTTGTCTAGCTTCACCTGCACCGCGTATCTATCCCCGGTTCGTTTCTGAGTGGGCTCGTGAATCTTCCCGCGAGGTCGGTGCAAGCAACGTTCCCTTCAAAGTTCTGGAGTATTTACGAGCGAGTGGAGTTGCCGGCTGGCGCTACAGTTCCCTTCAAGTGTGCCTATACGCGCCCAGCAAGAGCCGGCGAGGTTCAAGTTGAAGAGTTAACATTGGTGTGTTTTCCGTTTCCCGCGAAGACGGAGCGATTTACATCCCCGGATGGGTTGTAGTACATGCGCCCATGTTCCTCGGCCGCTTGAAGTACCCAGGTTTCGAAAAAGACGCTGGGTATCCGCATCGAATACTTCTATGTGCGAACGCAGATAGGTCAGCCCCCTTTCTGCCCTTGTGCCGCGAATTGCGCCTTGTTTCGAATTGAGATTAATGACGGTGCGAAGAAATGGAAAGGCAGAACAACGTGCCTCGGCCCCACGAGGCGTGGAGCGTCTTCCGAACGTTGTTCAAGCGTGCCGTATGACTTTGTAACCGCTCGCGCGCGCGAACACATCATCCCCGTCATCGTCTTCGTCGCCGGCGCCGTTCGCAGATCGCAACTCAATCGATCCGGAAGATCGATAGATTGTGATCCCCACTGGGTTTTGGTGATTGCATCAAACCGTGGGAGTAGCGGCGGCGCCCTACACGAAGTGCTTCCAACTTCTTTCTTCCTTCCCGCCGAGGACCAACGCCGTGTGGGGGTGGAATGTGCTTGGTGCGTGCCCCAAAGAGTGCTGCGAGCTTCGGCTGGATGTTTGTCGGTCACGTTTTCCCACGCTACACTTCACGATCCTCCCCACCACGGGTTGCAGCCTCCCGGAGCTCCAGACTTCTTGGGTTCCTCAAGCATCCAACCTCATTCCAGACGCCGCTATGTTATTACTTTCACGGTTCGGTACAGAAATTGCTTAATCGTGCCATGCTCTCCATCATGTCGTCATGGTGGCACCGTTCGCCCTTCATGGTTGGTGCGGTGCTTACGACTAGCGCTTCTTCTAGTCGACCCCCTCTGCTCGACTTTCCCTTCCTCGGGAGAGATGATTGACATCTTCGCGTGATGATGATGCTGTCCCTATAGCCAGCCCAGACCAACGAAGGAAAAAATCCGCTCCTCTCGATTGGCAATAAAAACGATGATTTGCCGTCGAAATGATCGAACCTTCGCAAGATTAGCCCCGGGAGTGTGTGGAGGGGCGGCAGTAAAAGTGTAACAGCTGGCACATCTGTACGAAAAGGAGGCAATCGTGCGTGAACCAGAACTGAGAAGAAGAATTCGAAACTCACGAAAATGATGCTTCGGTTGTGGCCAAGTTCCCAAGTTCGACACTGTTAAATGCTGTTAATCCGGTGTTGGATCCTGATCTTCTTGATATTTTCTGCTTCTTGTTGCCCTTTTTGCGGGATGCGAAGTGGGACCGAAGCATCGCTCCGTCACTTTCTCTCTTTCTTTTCGCTGCGCCGGGGAAAAATGTGAATCGCGCGTGGATTGTTCGATTGTTGGTGCGCGTTGAATTCATGTTCACGCTGCGAACTCGCCGTGCTTGGTGAAGCGCTGGACCATGACGCATAATCCCTCTCACCGGTCGGGTGTCCGGCCTTTCCCTTCCCTTTTTGAAGCCAAAGGTACCGAGAAGCGGGAGAATTCAAATTGAATGGATCCGCCGAACGCTAGAATGTAGACGGACGGACATTGTTGGTGTGTTCGGATTTAGTTTACTTATTTTTATTTCACTCCGTCGAGAGATCGGTTTCGCACTTTTGCCGTTGGTTGTTCCGTTAACAAAAAAAAAAGCAAAAGGAGAAATGCTTCGCCACCCATCTGGTCGGTAAATCCAATGCTCCGAGGCAACGAGGATTTCGAGGAGATGAGTCTGATCCAAATCATCCATGCTTCTCGACTTGATGTTTCCACATGCTTGTTCCTCCACCGTAGTCATAGTGCCGGAGATTATTCTCGCTTAAAGCCTTCAGTTAGAATTTGCTGTACTATTTATTTCTGCCTTTTCTCGATTGGAAACGCTCTGACGGTGGAAGGAATTAAAAGTGTTTCGAACCGGGGGGATTCTCTGTCGAGTCTCTGCAGTCCCTTCGGCGAATGGTGAACTATTGCTGCGGTGTTTCGAATCAGGATTTTCCAGACGAAGTGCGTATCGGTTGTGCGCTTGCCTCGTACATATCGCCACTTGATTTGAGCTGTTTGGTAAAATGAGTATTTTTCCAGAAGAAACACATTTTTAAGGACACATTTTCAACAAAGGAATTTTAGAAATTCTTCTCTGCTATGTGAAACCGAAATTTTTCTCCACCGGCTGAAAAAGGTACGCCTTCGTTATGCTGACAGGTAGGAACTACGTCATCAATGACTAGAGTTCAAGCTGTTTGTATTGCTATAATCTCCGGTACAACATGTTCTTATCTAATACCAACCCAACCTTGAGCTGTACAAGTGGCTGTTGCGATACGTCCACTGATATCGCTTGCACTTTGTCGGATGAGACGGATAAGTCAAGCTGCCGTTCGTAGTTCTTATCATCGTCAGTCCAAGCATGGTCAATTGCACTTCATCTAGCTTCTTGGCTCGACTTCTGTTAGGTCGAAGGCGGTTGATAAACAGGACAGGGTACAGTTACTACTAAAGGGATGCGTTCAAACGGCAGTTGAACAGCGTATTTCTTCGCTATCATGAGCCAATCATTCCAGTGATTGCTTCCCCGCTCATGGCTGCAACATCTAGCGAAGGAAAGCATTTGTCGGGAAATGGAACGAGCATCTGGGAGCAGCGGGACAGGAGAGTGGGTCTCCAATAACATTATCGAAATCGCTGCGTCTCTTCAAATTCAGTCTTCGAATTGTTCCTTTTTTGTCCCGCTTGCGGATTAAAAAAAAATTGGGATACTGATCGAAGAGCTGTACCGGCATTCGGCCGATGGAGAGAAAATAGAAGCCAGCCAATCTTACGTTCGTGATTGAATTTTGTTTCCTTTACGCTTGGTGTGTTTTTTTTCTTCAAAGCTCTCTTAAGCTATCCCAGCATAGGACCGGCGAAAAATGCTTCTTCTTTGATGATGTGGAAACGGTTTTATGGTTTATAATTGAATTCGGCTGAAATTTTTTTGCCTTTGTGCGGAACGCGATGTTTATACGGAGGCGTTCGTTCGCGTGCGCCAGAATTTACCCACAGAATCAGGCCACAATAATGCGCCCTGTAATCGCTGGCTGGGTGAGTTGTTGTGCGGCAAAAAGAAATGCTAATGATAGGTTGCGCTGAGAGTGTTGAAATATTATCGGGGATGGCTGATGTTTTTGGTTGGTGGCTCTCGCCTCCGATGGTGCTAATCAGCACCTGCCTTAATACCTGTGAAAAAGGGTTTCATTTTAGTGGAATCAATTATCTCTACATCCCCGGGCTCACACTGGGCGGTGAACCACATTCTCGGTATAATCGTTTGAGACTTATAATTATTGGAAGTGTGAATTATTCAATCGTTCTGCATCGAGGTATGAATTTCCTTTTAAATTATGGCGCTTGTCAGCTCGGCATCGTCGTTCGATTCAGTAATCATCCCTCGTCCTTTATTGGCGTTAATTCCTCTACTTTTGAAAAGTACAGATTTTTCCATCGAAAATCGATTGATTTGATTATAGTCAAGCTCTTCGGTTTTAGGTGCAGTTTTCTTTTGTAATCAGGTCTAAAAAAGTGTGGGTAATATTATTTGCTTTCTACGTTTGAAATTGTTAAATGGTCGATGCATTTCGATTCCAGATTGTTCCTTGTAAGAAGTAAAGAAAGATCAACCCAATCCAAGAACTTTTCTTCCCTCTTTTTTAGGGACCGATCGACAAACTGTTCCTTTCATCACCCATTAATCAGTAGGCACACACGGGCTGACAACTGTCTGTCACGGATCTCGGCTCTGTTGACCCAAACATGTCAAAATAAGACACAGTTCGTGTGACACGGATACAGTATACCCTTTACGGTGCGGAAGGCAAGGCACGAGATTCTTCGAAGCTCGTTCATTACGTCGCCCTCCGTAATAGGTGATAAAAAGGGTCCCCGAAGGAGAGAAAGGTGCGGATTCCGAGGATGGAAGATTACCGGAGGCTGTGGTTTATTTTGAGGTTTCTACGAGGCACGAAGCGAAGGAGGTATTCGTTTCACTTGTGGTCTTTTTTTTTCATTCCTGCACACCATCAATACCGTTCGTTTCGTTGTCTTCTCGGGTCTGACGGTGGTGAGGTAGTGGAAGCCTGTCGCAGCGAGACGAGCGATGATTGTAAAAGATGTTAGAATTCAGGCAGTTGATCAGCGCGCCATGTAAATGCCTTCCCGGAACGGCGAGTTAACTGAACGCCTAATCACGCCCCGTAAGCAGCCAGCCAATCGTTACCGCTAGATAATCGCGTCCGATTTTATGGGTCGCTGTAAAACAGAGAAATTGGGTGTTTTGTTTGGACATTTATGGCCGCGGCGTCGGACCGGGAGCGCTGCCGAGATGATGGCGGTCGGCGGACTGAAGAGAACGATTAATCAAAGGCTCATCATCGTTTAACGCTTGCTTGCAGTTATCGGCAGCGTTAGGAAAACACAATCGCAAGTTAATTATCGCCCATACAACGCCGCAATCAGGCCGCAGGCAGTGCGTTTGCCCACCTGCCCATGTTTGACTAGCGGCACCCAGGAAGCAGCAGCTCGGTGGAAGGAGGGTGAGAGAATTAGGCGACCATCAGCAGTTGATTATATGCGTAATGCTGCCCAGGAAGGGAGTCTACGCAGTCTTTTCGGTGGTTTTCTGGTATGCTGGTGTTTTGGATAATCAATTTTACATTGTTCTGCCTACGAGGTTCGATTGCGCAACGTACCGGAATTTTCCGATTGTAAAGCAAACACAAGTGCGGCGGTCCATCGTGATGATTGGAAAAAAAGTTTATACAAACGCATATAGTCCGAGCTCTCCCAGGGCGAGCACTTCGTTGCGATTCCGCTAATGCGCCACGCTTCTGCTGCCGTCACACGATTAGCTCCTACGGTTAAACATGATTATTCTGGACCCCGATTAGCAAAGCGAAATTCGCTGCAAACCTTGTCGCTTCACGGATGACGGGATTCATAAACGATCCGTTTTGTGCTTCAACATTCTGAAGGCTTGCGCCCTGTGGCGGCTCGGCGGATGTGCATGAAGTAATGCGAGATTAAAAAACACTTCAAAGGTTCACAGGGTCTTGTCGCGAGCAGGGGAAAAATTATGAACCACTTTCAACCGGGAGAGTGCTACAGAGTCGCATCCGCTGGACCGTTTGATGCCGCCGTTTACGGTTGCCGTGCGAATGCAGAACGAACGTAAGCTTGCTGTCCGGGTTTTCCGAGACGCCGTGGAATAATTGAGCCTTTGAGTCCTGGTTGGAACGTAGAGCTACAGGGCGAGAGCGTTTTTCCACACCGTTCCGTAAAGGGTGCCATTGTCGCGTGCTGGTAGACCGAGAGAAACCCCCTCTGCCATCTCATGCTCTACATGGCGGCTGCAAATGGACGGAGAACGAAGGTTCATCTCGCACACGGTGACTTTCGAAAGGACACCCTCTTTGTATGCGCGGACTGACTGCCGGTGTTTTGCGGCACCAACATCGCTTGGGAAGCAGGGTGTGTGTACCGAGCCGGTCCGGTCCTCTGCGACATCGTATATGGCCCGGGGTGAATATCCCGGGGATGACAGCGACATTGCGGAGCGTTCAGCCAAAACAACCCCGATCCGAAATCCAACCACGCTCTATGCTGTCGACACATCCATTTTATCCCCGTGGTGTGTGGAGAAGCTGAGAGGACTAGGGGACCGTCCCGGCGCGAAACGAAAACTTCAGCTAGGACTTTTATCCTTTGCGGAGCTGTGAAGTGCTGGGTGCAGCGCAGAGAGTTCATTGACTCAGACGGCAACAACGACGACGCAGTGGGAAGAACCATCGAGGGTAAGCGGACCCGTCACTATGCGAAGGGACGCATTTTCAACCCTCTTGGATGCCATTTCTCGAGGTTGCGTTGTTTTATTTTCGTTCGTTTCTCAAACATTCTCCAGGCGTTCACACACACACGCAATCTCGAAATCATTCCAGCGAAGGCGGAACGGCCACGGCGTTGTCCGTGCAACGCAAAGCAACGCAACGGAAGTTCCGTTTTCGATTACGACCACCGCTACCCGTCACCTTCAATTATGTTGCTGTACACACCACACACACACACACATACACACGCTTTCCCCGCTTTCGGGCTACTCAAGGTTACGGTCATATGGCATCGTGTTGACTGCACCCAAAAGCATCGAATCCCGGAGGGACGCGCGGGCGCGGGCTCGCGATTTCCGATTCCCTCCGCCCGAGCGATGGAAATTCGAAGCCCCTTTCCGAGCAAACGGAGAGTGCTGTAAACAATCGGCTGGGATGGAGTGTCGTGTTTCCACAGCAAAAGTAGAAATGGAATCCAACAATGTAGCAAACAACAGATCCCGTTTGGTGAACCACCGTTCGAGCCGCCGAAAGATAATTCGAGCGTCTCGTCTGATTGATTAGCGTTTGTCCGTACATTTCTATACGCTGTGGTCGGTTTCGAAGTGTCGTGAATTAAATTATAACCCTCCCTCTCACTCTCGATATCTGTGTCTCTCTGTGGTGACTCAGGCATGTTTGGTATGCGAAGTTGTAGCTGGGTTTTTCTTTATGGACTTTTCCTTCCACCGCAAACACATTGATCCGTCGTCGCCGCCGACACTCAGGCTAGTTGGACGGCCGTCTAGTAACTGGAGGTAATTCAATTTTCTTCCAAGTTCGGGCACCTTTCGAGTTGAATTAGGAGACCAGACGACGGTTTCCAACCGCTCCTATAAGTGGCGATTGTTTGCGCCCGTTCAGATATTAAGATGTATCCGACACTTTCCGTTGTTGGTTTATTTCGGAAAGTCGCCACGACCGAACCGCTCAGAAATCGTCTTAACTGGAATGTGTTGATTGAATTTATTTAATATTCCATTGTTTGACCCTTCTGCTTATCCACGGGACGATGGTGATGGTAGTGCATGGTACGCCAACAACAGTTCTGTAAGGCAGAACGAGGCACATCAAATGGTGAACCGCGGGTTTTTTTGGGGTGTTGACATTTAAATGGTTTAAACGCAAATAGAAACGAATGTCTCCATGGATCACGCCTAGATTCAAAGTTTCTTCCTTTTCTCTGGGTTCAACTGCTCCTAGAGTTCGTTTTGTTTCTACCAAAAGATTCGCGATGGACTGCTACACAGAGCGATGAGTTTGTAAACAGAATGGAATTAACGCTCAAAAGTGTCACACTTTTAGGATAATGTAAATCTGGAACCTTTATTGTTGTGCAACGATATCCTTTTATGGCTGAGTGAAAGGGAAATCCATCATCTTGTTAACACGTGCCCCGGGTTCCGTTGTTGCTGATGAAAATCACCCCCAATTCCACGTTGTTTCGCGCCACTGACTTGCTGAAGCGCCCCTCCAGCTCGGTGTAACTTTGTACAGGTTCACGCCGGTGTATGTTTCCATTAGGGCCAGTGACTTCGCTTCCCCTGCGGCCATCTGGGCCTCCGCGGTACGTTCGTGTGCGATGCATCGCTGAATGGTAGGTATTTCCGGCATAACCTGAATATGCATTACCACCATCAAAGCACCCAAGTGCATCCTTGCATCGTCCTTGCGTCGTACCTAAATTAACCGAACTTGCAAGCACCAGAAGGGACCGAAGGTTTTGCCACTGTTAATCGAACATGCACGCCGAGACGCCCGGTGTGTATGCTCATGTTCAAGTAAAGAGCGGACCTCTTTTTCTCACGCCATAAGTATGCTGGCATTCGATTCGAACATTGCAGTTATGTTGCGGTAGGTTGTCTGTCCGTACAACCTCGAGCACATTGGACGGTCGGGGTTCGAGCGGTGTGCCTGCAATTCATTTTGCACTGCTTGCCTGCTTGGATAGCGGCAGAGGATCCTTTTCCGCAGTCGAAACCAGCCGGCTCGACCGGAGGTGGATTTTATCAGGATTGGGCCATAAAATTGAAACGTACACTCATTCCTAGGCTTTGGCGTCCGTTTTTGCGCCATTCGTAAGGCCATTCGTATCTGCTCCCTGGGGAGCGTGGTGGAAGTATTGTGGGGTGGTTTTAATTTAGTTCCATCATAATTCGCATTTGGAATTTAGTATCACATTCCCCACCCCGGGTTGGTTCTCTGAGCGGAGTTTCGTCCGCCTTTGGGTGCGAGCAGTGCGCCTGAAACACTTTCTAAAGCCCTTTGCCGAAATCGAATATCCTTTATGGAAGGCAATAGTTATCGCGAGGTGAAAATCTCCATTCTTCTCACAGAACTTTGCATACCGGTTTCCCAAACAACAATGGTGGTGAGCATCAGCATCGTATTATTATCGCGCCGGTCGAATCTCGATGCAAGTTCAATACTCTGCACACCGGGGGACAAAGCGTCCTTTTTTTGTCCTGCACGACGACCACCGTTGCGCTCGCATTGCAGGAAAACTCCCCCTTCCCGCGGGAAAACGGGCGAGCACCATTAATCAAAGCAGCTCACAAAGGTGTGTGTGTGTCTTTGACCGTGGTGTGAATGTATCGATGCAAGATAGTTACCCATTGTAGATGACTGCAGCAACGTGTGTCCTCATATCCTCCCTGCGGGATGCGGTCTGTTGACGTCGACGGCAAAGTTTGTGTTGGTGTGATCTCGAACTCTCCCTCCGGGGATTGCTGAATAGGTTGCAATCAAATCGGAATTTTCCGATAAATCCACCGCCAGTGACTATTTCTTTTTTTCTTTTAGCATTATATCGTCGTGCCTGGATGGATATCGTACGGCAACTTTGTAACGCATAGCAGCTGTGCAGCCGCGCTCGTTCGGCTTTCGGACATGGTTTGCCTCGCCAGGATGCGCCAACGAGGTGTACTGCGAATGGCACGTTATGGCGCCGGGAAATCGCCGACGGGCTGAAACTCGGTGGAGGGAAGTTTTCCCCAGAGGGGTTGATAACGTTTGACAGGAGAACTTCAAGCGCCAGGTTCGGGAAAAGGCAAGGGGCGAAATTGAGTTGAATGCCACCACGGAGGCTTCCGCGTCTACGTGGGTAGGTTTGTCGGTGTGTGGTGTTTTTCTCCCGCCTGAAAATAGGGGTTGAATCACTGACACTGACGTGCGTTCGGTCGTTCGGTGTCACGGGAGATGATGCATACGTTGACTGCGGCAGCAGTCTGGAATTCAATTTTTTCACCACAAATCACCGTCCTGGTGTGCCAGGCGGTGGTATGATGGACGCGAACATGAATTGACAAATAGACAGCTGTCTGGGAGAGTGTGGAACGAAAACCTAATCTGCCTCCCAAACGACTCTACCAAATGAAGTACTTGTTTTTTTTTTTTGTCTCGTGAGGCTACATTGGGTCGAGTCTGTATGCTTATCGAGGGAGTTGGGCAGTAATGGTTTGTTTGTGCAGTGTTTTTGCCGGCATGTTTCAGAGCAATCAGCGGTGATAATTTCCACTCGGCTCTCAACCTTTGCGTGAATCCGGGTCACTTTGCAGTCATCAAATAATTCTTAACCATAATCCATCATCCAGCAGAAAGGAGGGAAACAACGAGAGAAAAAAAGAGAGAAAAAAAAATCCTCTAACACAAGATCCGCACAAAAACAGAGCAACGCGCGAGAGTTCCCGCTTTACCTGGTGTCACATGAAAGGACTGGCTAGAGAGAAGCAAGAAAAAAAAAATGTTGCGCATTCCCATGATCGCTGACATTCCAATTAGCTGGCTTCGGAACCGCGATGACATTCGCGGTGAGCTTGCCTTCCTTTGGGGGTCTGCGTCTGAACTGCTCGTTAAAATGTCATTTACTTGGGTATCGGGACGCATCGGGGGACGCATATAAATGACACAAATCCCCATGAACCGCACACCTTGGAGAACTCTATTGGAATCATTGAAATCTTCCAAAATCTCGGAGACAGATTGCGGTCGACATTTTCGGCTGAAAGTCATTCGATTGTCATAAGCTCGCCTTCCCCAGGCATCAGTGTACCCCGAAAGGATACAACGTACGGGAAGATTATCTTTGTCTTTTCTTTTTGTAGGATTGTAAATGTCGATAGCGATCTCGTTGACTGGAACATGCAGAATGAACGAAGTCGTAGGCATACGTCAGAAGGCAAATCGTTGAGGAATGCCTGCTTGAAAGCAGAACACGGGTGTGAATGGCTTGAAAGAAGCGCACGCGGCAAAACGAAGGTGTAAACGATGATCGATAAGATCTTACAGGTTTAAATAATTCATTTTTTCCTACCCTTCTTTCCGTGCGGCACATTCGGTTCATGTCCATTGCTCACAACATTGTTCGTATGGGTTTCTTCTGCCTTGGTAAGAGGGAACCCTTCGCGAGGAAGACGCCCGTGGAATGTTCACAAAAAAGCACCGATCTTGAACATTCACGACGCAGCGGGTCGGGAATTTCGAACCACAACCCGCCGGAACGCTATGGTGTGTACTTTGTTGCATACAAATGCAAACACCGCGCCATGCTGAAGGGCAATTTTCCGCCTGTCTTGTGAATTAATTGTTGTCAATCAATTAGAAGTGTGGTATCGCTTCGACTGGCGTGTTGTTCCTCTGTCAGGCGCTGGCCTGTGTGGCTCAATTATGCTTGTGATTTATGAGATACCGCCGACGGTGTGTGTGTGCGCGCGCGCGAGTACTGACGATGCATGAATGATGGTGCCTATTCACGACCAGCTCCAATTAGGGAAAGTCGTGCCGACTTGGCATCGAGATGCGTGACTTCATCCCGGCGCATGAACAAAGGCATCAAGCAAAGTCTCGGAGAGTTTTGTTTTTCCTAGCTCTTCACATTCACGTGGCAATCGCGCCATCCTAGCTGGGAAGGAATCCGCACTGTATTAGTTATTCCGCGCTCGATGCTCGTACGACAGCTCTCGCATGGGCCCCCGCGAGGAGCGACCATCACAGACTAATTGGGCGTGAAAATTGACCATCGACTCGAAGGTGAAAAATGTTCTGTCGGGCGCGAAACCGGCACAGGCGCTGTGCGCGAAAAGATACAACCAGCCGCCCAGCGGGAACCTATCGGGTTTGTTGGTTTAGATCATAAACCATTCATCAACGGGCGTGTGTTTTCTTACGAGTCTCATCGGGACTGGCTGGATGGCTCATCGCCATGTTGATAAACATCTTCCGCACATAATAAGCGCACCGGGAGACTCCTAGCCATCGATGCTGGCACGACGATATCCCATCCGGTCGTCGCAACCTTGAAACGAGATAAAATGTCGAACTCGCCTAGCAACGGGATACGGTATCTGCTATCGGCCGAAGTGCTGTTGTTCTTCACACCATTATCACCCGTTTCCCATGGATATTAGGATGAGTCATAGAAAGTTGACCAACAGAGAAGAGGTTGTTTTCATTCGAATGTTTCAATAGTTACTTTGTTTCCATACTTTGTTGTTAAACCGATGCTCGTTTCAATTTGTCACAACAAGCCGAAAACTGTACTGATTCGATCCTTTTCCTTCTTGCCGCATACATTTTGTGCTTTTGACAATGTCAGGCAAAGCCGGGGCGAATCCTAGGATTCGTAGTCAACTGCGGTAACCTTGACCACTGGTTCGAAAGTAGTGCATATGGGAGATCCTTCCTTTCTGGAATCATCATTCCTCGCTCCCTCCTATTACTGTTGTTGGACCGTTCCCCGTTGTGGTTTACCTGGTGCCGTAACAACACACTTCGTCACGGTCGAGACTTGGGATGACGAGCCCAGCTATGGAACATACTGCGGAAAAGATGAAAGGGACATCCGGGTGGACAGTTTTGTTGTCGGTCGGTTTTGGGTCTTGCTGGTGCGTTTGATTTGTAGGTCGTTCGTAAATTATTAACCGACCGGGTCGATTGATGTTTATTACCGATGGGATAGGTTCTCAATACTTCCCACCGGTCCGAAGGGAATTCGTTGAACTTTTAGGGCTTTTCAATCTGACGTTTACAGCGTATAAGGTTTCCAATAAATGTGTTTCAAACGGAATTGTTGAAACCGTCACTCAATCCGATTGGGTAAGATGAAAGAAAACGTAGGGAGAGTTTTTGAATGATCCATATGGAAGTGCTGGCATGTTTGAACCAGTTTGCAGGGTATGTCATTTGCGGAAATGCTACAGATGAAACGTATGTATACCTCCGACTCGTGGCAGTTATGCCTACCGGGAACCGGACTGTCGATATGTCGTCCATCACTATTACAACTTACGAAGCAACCGGCGTCTGCAATTCCCAATGCGCCCGTTTCTATCAATCGCCATGTCTCACATCTCAGCAAACATGCAGCCTCCAAGGAAACGACAGACTTCCCCAGCCTTGCCTTTCTGTCTTACCGTCTGTTTGAAATTGAAGCTTCAATTTGAGAATTGAACATATCATTCCCGCCAGCAAAACCGGCCGTTTGGAGGATGATTAAAATGGACTAACCCCGCTGGAACGTTGCCCAGTAAGCCGGTCGCACCCGTCAGAGACCCTCCGTCTGCCCTTCAACTCCACGCCTTAACTCGACCCGAGACCGTTCGCTTGATCTGAGCCGCTGCTGTTTGGTGTCGTACTGGCGGAGAGAATATTCCACACCCTCGTCGACCTCGGCCCTGTTTGAAACTGAAGCGCTAAAGAGTGCCCAATGGGTTCATCTTCGTCATCGTGTGCTTAACCTTTCGCTTGGAGCGACCTCTAGCAACCCACTTGAGGGTCTCTTGACGACCGGCCGGGCCATCAGCATCATCCCTCCGTGGCGGCTGCGCGATGTAGCCGTCCGGGTAGGAATCGAAAAGTAGACAGACAGCAACATCATCCAATTGACTTCTTCCGCGTCCCTTATGGATGCTCTTCAGTCGCGCATCTCTCCGCGGTCGCTCGGCGTTGTTGATTCTTTTACTGACCTTCGCTGAATTCTCTTTCTGCCTTTCCACCCTCCTTTACCGTTGAACACATGGTAATATGAATATTGAAAGTTAACGATGACTTTTATTATCCACTCTTATTACTTTTAATCTTTCCTCCGGTTTTGTCGTTCCTGCACTAGACAGATCATGCTCATTCGATAAGCTCGCGACATCTGTGAGTATTTGAAAGTGCGACTCTGTGCACCGAAGTGTGCACACTGCATTTGACATTTGGTGATTGTATCATAACCCATCCACTGTCCGGAGGGACGCTCTTGGAAAATGTATATAAATACGACATGCGTGGGTTGCATCCTTCCAAGTTCGTTGCAATATGAAGAGTTTGTGGAAAACCGTTTCAATTTCCACACTGTTGACTTAAACATTCACCCAGCAAAAGTAAGGAGCAGAAGAAAACTAATCAATTTTCATGCTTTCGCTTGTCACAAAAGTAGGAACGTGTTACGAGATAAGGGTCATAGGTCAACCGAGCGCCTAGCTTCGCGTTTGAGATACGATACATCTGTTTCCATATGTGATGGAAGTAGAAGGCGACTTCCAGACGAATCCGACAACGTACCGTTGTTATACAAACAGCAAAACACAAAATCCATCTTTAAGCATCCCTTTCATGTCGTTGAATATTTCGTCCGCTAATCATCTGATCAGTATTCGTTTGGTAGAATCAAATTAAATAAGATGAAAAAAAATGTCATAAACAGGAGAAGCATCAGAATTGCTTTGTCTGAATACATCATAACAATATCGATGGGTTCTGTTGATGCTGATTAGGGTCTGAAATTACTCGGGCGGAAAATGCACTAATAAATTGGATTTCTGAACCTTCGCAGGGTTCTTGCTGGATTATTTTTCTTTGTGATGCTTTAATTGCGAATGTTTTACGAGCTATCCCCTCGATGGAAGTACGGGTGGAACATTGTTACGCTTGTTTAGGCGTGTACGAAAATAGAAGAAGCGTTTCCATATCATCATTTTGAAAATTTTGAAATGCGTCTGAAAGCAGAGTAGCTGTCCTTATTGCCTTAAAAAAGAGATAGAAGCTTTCCCAGATATTTGTTTTCAATATTGTAATTGAATCGCCAGCGTCAGAGAGGCAAACTGGAACGAAAAACGTCGGGCAAGTCATAAATTTGAAAAGGTTTCTCTTTTTTCTCCGAAAACAAGCTGCAGGAACCTTGCATCTCATTTCCTGAGAACGGTCCATCCTCCCCGGGATCGATCGTCGTTCAACATCTGAAATATATGCGCCCTCTGCACATTCCATCTGGTGACCATGTGTTGCGGGCGCTAACGTAGACCTTTTTTTTTTTACTTCTTCCACGTTTCATTCTGCCTGCAAAACTATTCGTTTGCATTTATGATCCGAGACGCAACTTCGCCAATGCCCAATGCCGCTGCTTCAACCCTTGGCTTCGGCGCTTTTTGGCTCAGTGTGCATTCCACAGCCGAGCGGATCGTTCTGCTGCGGTTCTTCCGGCCGTCCGAAAAAGGCATTTTTCAATTTGTAAAGTTTCCTCCGACTTCCGTTGTTCTGTAGCCGTTTCCATCCAGAGCGTGTTCGATCGGGAACGATGCGCGAGATCGATCAAACTATGTAATGGATTATAATTAAAATTGCCGATCTCGCAAGTGGTTTCCCGGAGATGATGCTGCTGAACCGCGATGAGAGTACCCTCGCGTGCTAATCGATCCAACGACGCCAAGACGATCGAGCAACTGCACGCTTTTTTTCCGGCACATGTGTGTTTCCCGCGTGGCGTGTAAGCCGATTCTTCAGTCAGCTCATCGACTTGTGATCGATGAAGTAACGCTCTTCACCGGCGGACCAAACTGTAATTCGATCGGAAAATGATGTGGTTCGTGATGTTCCTTTATCTAACTTCTGTTTGTGGGCTTCTTCTGACATAGTGTTCGGTTCAATTTCGGGCACAGGTTGCATGCCTTCATTCAACGTATTAATTGAAGCTCATTGGTTTCCCTTTTTCCCTACTTTCAGATCGATGGACATGCATGCAAAGCAACCAACAGGAGTGGACCTTTAGGCGAGAAAACGACCTGCGACCAATGGGTGGCATAATAGTTGAACGTTGAGTTGCACATCACTTCGAAAGGGATATCAGCCTCCTTTTGCGTCGTCAGCTGTCCAGTTTGATTTGTAGGGAACTGTAAAGCGTATCGATACGCTGAATTGAATAGAAACCGAATCGAGCGCACTAGAAGGTGTTTTATAAGCGAAAGTGTTATGTTGTGATTCTTGTGCCGGTGGTTTGTGGTTTAAAGTGTTATGTATACATGTTTCAAGAGTGGGAAAGAGGCAGTGCGTTAACAAGGGTTTGTTTTTCTAGGCAGGGTTTTTGGAGCTAGGTGTGCTATTCGAGATTATTGTACCCAGTGAGGAGGAGAGATAGAGTGCGAGAGTGAAGTGAGTGAGATCGTGCAAGTGAGCATAGCAAGTGAGCTGGATTAGGTGGTGTTTCGTGTGATGTGGAGCCTCGGAGCCGCCAGCAGCGTGCGGCTCGCGGGCATGGCCACCATGGCCAGGTGCAACGCCAGACTCGGCGGCGGTGTGGGCAGCGTTGGCCGACAGAGCAAGCCCACGAAGCAGATCGCCAGTGTGTCCGTGTTAGCCATATATCTAGTGTTAGTGTTTAGTCTTAACGTGGCGCTGGTGTCGGGCAAGCACCACCATCACCATCAGAACAGCGGAGGCGGTGGTGGTGGTGGTGGTGTTGGCGGAGCCCACGAGGAGTTCAAATTCGATCCAACGAACAGCTTTATCAGCTTAGTGCTGCCACACGACACATATCCCGGGTACAGCATCCAGAAGTTCAGCGCCAACTTCACCGGCCCGAACTCGCCGTTCTCGTCGATCGCGTCCTACTCGTCGAAGCCGCTCAACTACCGGCTGCTGGAGACGGACTACTCCAAGTACTTCACCGTGCTGGAGGACGGCATGGTGATGACGACGGCGGACCTGTCGCCGCTGGTCAACCGGCCGGTGAAGCTGGTCGTGCTGGAGGAGACGCCCAACTCGACCGCCACGCACCAGCTGCAGCTGTACGTGATGAACCGCAAGGACATGCTGCACTTCCCGACCATGCTGGCCGACACGGTGGGCGAGCTGGGCGAGAACCGGAACGCGGGCACGCGCGTCCGCGACCTCCCGCTGCTGCAGGCCAACTCGGCGCGCGGTGCCAAGACGGTGCTGTACACCGTCGTGGCCGGCGACGGCGAGTTCGCGCTGGAGAGCAGCAGCACCGGCGAGATCGGCTCGACGGTGCGCATCGACGAGCCGCGCAAGCACGGCGTGTGGCTGGTGTCGGCCAGGCCGCTCGATCGCGAGCAGACCGAGCACTACGAGGTGGTGGTGGAGGCGAGCGACGCGAAGAAGATCAACAAGGCGCAGGTGCGGCTGCCGGTGCGCGTCACCGACGCCAACGACAACCGGCCGGTGTTCGGCAAGCCGGACTACCGGTTCACGGTGACCGGCGTGAAGGCGACGACGCCGGCCGGCAACGAGACGATCACCTGGGAGCGCTTCACCAGCGTCGGCAAGGTGGAGGCGAAGGACGCCGACGGCGACAAGGTGGCGTACCGGCTGACGAGCCCCAGCAACACGGTCGTGATCGTGCCGCAGACCGGCGAGCTGCTGCTCGCCGCCGAACCCGCCATGGCCGAGCTGTTCGTGGACGTGGAGGCGCACGATCTGCGCACGCCGAGCCTGAAGAGCGAGCGGCCGGCGCGGGTGCTGATCGAGTTCGTCGCGCCCGATCCGCTGCCGGTGATCGTGCAGCACATGGGCCACGAGTATCAGCACTCGCACCGACGCGACAAGCGGCGGGTGACGCGGGCCGTCCGCCCGACCAAGCGCATCGAGTTCACCGAGGCCGACGGGGACACCGAGGGCCGCAACGTGTTCCAGCTCGAGAAGGAGACCGACCGCGAGACGTTCAAGATCCGCGACGAGAACCCGTGGGTGACGGTCGAGACGAACGGGGCGGTGCGCGTCAAGAAGAAGTGGGACTACGAGGAGCTCGGGCCGGAGAAGACCATCGACTTCTGGGTGATCATCACCAACCAGGGGCACAACGGTGAGTTTTCGTCGTACACTGTCAATCGCAACTGGTTTTCAGCGAGAAAAGCAGCATCCGTCCGTGATTAACGCGTCCGATAAGCATTCCATTTGTGCGCTATCGCATTCCGACCGGCAAAACACAGCTCCGCATTTGCATACTCAGCAACGCAACTTGCCCCCGGGAGCATCCGAAGATTAACGCAGGCCCCCGGGGGCATCCGAAGATTAGCAAGCCTAGCCCATTTGTCTTAGATTAAGGTTAAAATGCGCCCATTTCAAGAGGATCGGATTGCTTCGAAGTGGACGATTGCTGCTTTGATCCCAATGGAATTTTTGTACAAAAACTGTTGCTTGTTTCATTCCACAAGATTATGTGTGCGTAATCTTCTTCGGGATGGTAGTGTTTGGAACTGTGTGGTCAATTTAACTTCAGCATTTCAAACGCACCACTTACAAGGCGCCAGAGGTCGAGTGGCATAGACGACGTTTCAAAATGTAAAGCTCTTGTGTGGTTTAGTTTGTGGAGAGGAGAATGCTGCTCTCTTTCCTCCATCGCAGAGGGATTTGTTTTTTTTTCTGTCGCTCTATCTTAAATGCTATTGAGAGCATCTGATTGGACCTTCAAACACTACATCTTGGTAGATCAAGCATGCCATCCACTTCAGATTCAGTTCCATCTTAACATCGATTCCCCGAACGTGTCCCGCGGTTTGCGATACAAACCGCTTCAAGATTGTAAACACTTGTAGACATGTGGCCAATCTCTCGTTTCCGACAAATCGATCAATTAAACTATCTACGTTGACAGAGAAGCATCTAGCATCCTGCTGCAAGAAGAATCTCCAGCCACAGCATTCCGTATTCCATGTCCAATTAAAACCTGCGGCTCCATTGCAACCAGTTTCCCGGAATGTAAACCGATGCCAGCTTTAGGTTCGCTAGGTACAATTGAAGTTTTGACAGTTGAAAGTGGCCGGCGAAGAAACGGCACACACGCACGCATGGTGATTAAAAGTGACAGCTCTTCTTCAGCTTCGCCGCGGAACCGGCTGCTGTTTGATTATTCATGAGTCCATTTTTCCGGCGACTAATTGCCTATCAAGTGGCCGAATCGAACCGACCGCAGCTGGGTGTATGCTTTCAATTCACATTCCTTCGACTGCTGCTCCTTGGCTCGCTGAGGCCGCAACCGGCAACACCTATTTTGAATGGCAACTAAACACGATTACCATATGTTGGGTTGTTACGAGAAACTGTTGAGAGACGCCGGCCCGCTGCCGGAAGCCACGATGCAGCGTAAACAAACGTCCAACGGGGAACGGATTTTTCTCACCAGTCAATGGCTAGCTGGTTCGGAAGGAGCGCTGCGATTTAAAATACAGCACCCTGCCTGCGAAGGGTGCGCATATATTTTCTCCTAATAGCCTTGAAGCACCACGGGAGTATGGATGTTGCTTGAAATCCGCTGATCTACACTCATCCATTGTGAGACGAGCTGCTAAAAAACAACGGCTAACAAGCTCTGTTCTGGGTGCACGAAACAATTCTATCGGTCAAACCGCACTCGCAACCATTTTAAGAACTCTTTCATCTTTTCAAACTCTGTGTGCGGGGGAAAAGGCGGGAAATTGAAGTACGAAAATATCGCCATAGTGCGACAGCATCTCTCGTCAATACCGTTCTCCCAGCGAACCCCGTAACTGCTGGTCGAGTGCGCAGCGAGGGTACCAACATCATGCTACATATTTAAATTGAGTGTAATGAAAATTTATTAGGTTACCGTTTTGAGTCAAGCTTTTCCCTGGAGCCTAAAGGGCTCAAAATGGCAATGGACGTAGCAGTGTGTTTCGTATTTTCCTCTTTCCCACTCACCGTTACTGCGGGTAGACACAGCTGGTTAACAGCGGTCGGCCGTTTTGTGGCTTTTCCAGCTGGCATTAATTGGCAACTGGTCTCCATCGAGCTACCGATTGGGATGTATGGGTTTTTGGGCTCCCTTTCTTTGTGGTGGCCGCACCGAACGACTAGGGTGAGCTCGGGCGGAGATCCATCCCTCCAGCATTCCCGTTTCTTTTGGCCTGTTATTGCACATTAATGTTAATCGTGCTTCATGGCTTCCCCCAGTGGTGGCAGTTGACGATGGTCACCGATGGTCCTGCAAGTGCTTGTCGCCAGTGGAGCAAACATTCCGACGTAGAGAATTCTTCCCTTCTCCAGGTCGCGTGCAGAACTAGACCAGCTTGTTTTTTTTTTACCCATCGCACGCGTCGTGATGTGAACCCTTCACCCTTGGATAGCGCGTCCCAGCAGTGCCAGATTGGCGGCATTGCGCCAATCATAATTTGTAATTTCCATCACCAGCCGTGACAGTTGATGCCGTTGTCCATTGCGGAACATGACGTCCCGGGCCGGCCAAACAGGGAACCCTCTGGTGCTTGGTAAAAGTGGGTTATATCCAGCAACGTTAGCAACGTCAGTGACTTTGAGCAGTATCGTAGGGTTCCCGTGGATCGTTTTATGAATAATTAAGGCTTTTTAAACCAAGCATCGAAACGATTTTGCCTTCGAGTGGCGATGAAAGTCAACGGGAAAGGCGACGAAACAGTGATGCTGATTTATCTCACGTCGGACATATTTATTACTAGCGTTCGCGATAAAAATGTTGACTTCCCCTCAAGTGTTGACTTCCCCTCAAGTGCAGTAACATTCATAGAATGAGAGTTTTTGGTAAAATATGTTACCCTCCACAACGCACAAGCGTGTAATGGACGAAAGAAGAATGTACTGCTGGTTCCATTCCCGTAAAATATCTCGAGCTTCGCAACAGTTTGCCGATTTCTACACCTCTGCTGCAAATAAAGAGCCAAAGGGCGGCCAACGGGGGGCCAGCTGGGAACACTTTCGGTGTTTTCGGCAATAGACAAACAAAGTAACATGCAGCACCGCATAAAGCTTAGAGGGCCTCGCCGTGCAGCTGAGGCCCGTTTCGTGCAAAACCCCTTGTCAACATGGGAGAGCAGCGAAATGGCTTGGGACCACTGCGTTGAAGCAGGCCAAACGAACGCGGATGGTTAGTGAGGGAGGAAACACGGTCGGGACGAAATTTATTGTCCTGTGGAGCCGTTTTCGCGAAAGCGTGTCATCGTGTGACGAAGGTGCCAGTAGCATGCATGATTTTGGGAGCGTTGTTCCGCACACTCTCGAGGCACTGTTTGCTTTTTGGTTTTAGCATGCAGGCAAACACGACAGAAAAAAAAAAAAACCAAAAACAATCGACCCCCAAACGAAAGCACTTTCCCAGCACTTTTCCAGCCAGCCGACTCGAAGCAGCCAAATAGCGAGTGGTCCGTAAATGGTATGCTAGCTTTTTATGCTGCCTCGGGCCACTTTTGGTGGACGCTTTTCCCGAAATCTCGGGCGTGCCAGCCGTTGCCATTGGGATGGGAAAACCCAGTAGTGGCAGGGAACGGCCGGGAAATCGGCGGCGTGTTGACAGATTTATGATACTGTTGAAATGTGTGGCCGAATCAATGTCAGGTTTTATGTTGTGAAATCGTTCGGGCGGTGCACATTAGCGTAGCGTGTCTAGCACACGACTGTCCATGTGTGTTGTATGTGCGATTTTGGGTGTGTCTTGCATTAGGAAGGGCATTTGGAGCTTTCGCGATTTTCGCGATTTTCGCTTGATTTGCTTCATTTCCTCCCTATTATTTGGCATTTAATGGCGTAGGTTTATTCTAGCTCCATGCGCGCACGCGTAAGAATTCGATCAAGACTTTGGAGCGCATAGCATCGGAAACCGAGAAACTGCTGCACGAAGAAGCAACCCCAAAGTAATCGTTTCCTTTTTTTTCCCGCCACGGGCAACGGCGAGTGCGGCGGCAACTGTGTTTGATTGGTTCGATGCTCCATCGCCATGCGCTTCCGTCTTTCGTTCGCTTCCCAAGCGAAGCGCTTCCATCATCCTCGTCATCGGTCCGCAAAGAAGCCGTCCGACCATCTTTTCGGGCATTCTTTCGAACCCCTTGCACGCGCGAGTCAGTGAACTTTGCCGCCAGCTCGCCCTCGGCGGGCTGACGGCCAAATCGGTTTCCGAAACCACACACCACGCTGCCGCCAGCTGGCAGCTGGCTGCTTGTAGCGCGGGTGAGACGACTGGCTGACTCATGCTCTTCCTCCTCTAAAGCACCGGGCGCCGCCACTGGGTTGCTCGCCTCGCTCCGGAACACATCCGACCTGTTTTCTTTCGACGCCATTGCGCGGTGAAGATGTGGGTGCAGAGTGCAGAGGTCAGCATGGCGGGTAGAGGATCGAAAAAAAAGCGGTGGAACCGGCGTGGAAAACGAAACACTTGCCATTTGACTCGAGGGTCGTCCCGTGTTGAGCAATCGGGAGCCGGGTAAATTGTTTGCCTTTCAATTTCAAGCAGAGGATGATGTTTTTTGATCTGATAAATGGAAATGACGGCGAAATTCGTTTCAAATAACTTGATTCGCTGATTAAATTAATGAATTAATAAACGAAGGACGCTAAAACTAATTGAATCCAAAGAAAGGGAGTCATAATATCAAAAGGGTGTTTTTTCAATTTTGCTTAACTGTTAGCTCTTAAAGGATTCTTCGTTTTTGTATGTAATTGTATCTCTGCATTTTATTTCTATGAATGTTAAATAAAATCTGATAATAAAGCACGAACAGACAAATTACAATCATTCATCTTCCTCAAGATCGTTGACGCACTGGGTTGGGTTCTCGATTGTTTAAAAAAATGTTTTCTTTTGGCTCTACGAAACATAGTAATCATGCAAATGTCTTATGTCTATGTGTATGTTCGCACACTTTGAGATGGATTATATCCCTCTTATGTTTGCATCCTGACCGCGCTTTATGTTTCGATCGTGAAGTCGGTTGATTTAAGAGGAAAAGGAAGAAACGAAATAATGTAAACTTTGGCTTCCTCTTAATGCTGCGACCGGCGGAAATCCGAAATTCCGCTGCATTTTTCCGCCCTGGTACGAGGACGCGTTGCACTCGCTTCTCCATCGACCGATTTGCAGCTTACGGTCCAACAATCCAGCGATATCGATGCATATCGACATCCGGTCGTTAATTGAATCAGCAGGTTTGATTGCGATCATGTTTTATGAAATCGCCTGCCGTCGGTTCGGCAAACCGAATTCCGCAAAGGTAGCATCAATAATGTGCATTTATTCCACCGCAGCTCGGGGATGAGTCCGGTGCGACCGGCGGGCTAGGCAGCATTATATTATCCGCGAGTGTGTGTGTTTGGCAACGTCAAAAAAACAACAGGCCATCGGTTTGGTTCAGCTCGCGGATGCTGATGGAATGCAAAAATTCCCGCAACCGGGCATGCATTCGAAAATGCATTTAGCGATGATCCATATTTCATCCGTCGGCGGTGCGAAGCTTTGTGTGCGTCGGGCTTTAATTACTCATGCGCCGGAAATTTGCTATCGTATCGCAAACGCGCGAGATGCGGCTGGAACGGCTCGGGCCGGGAAACCGTTTCCACCGTCCGGGGGTGTGGGTGAGAAACTGGGAACGAAACTGAGAAGAGTCAGCCGCGCGGACGTTCTATCGGCGTGTCTCTTATTAATTTCGTTGCAAAATCATTTACCATTTGAAACGCTTCGGATACAAACAGCGAGATGTCATTCGTGGTTTTCGTGTGTGTGTGTGCGTGAGTTATGCTGTTAGTTTCGCAGCACATTGACAGTAAAACGCATTCGTTTGCAATCTACGATGCGTTTGTTGCCATCTCGTTTGTCCAGGCAAACAGCGGGGGACGCATTTTGTGCCATGTGTCGATGGCATAATTGTATAGTTGTGTGTCTTCTCGTGAAATTTTATTATTCCGTTTGGCCAACCCCTTCCGTTGTTTCGGAAAAGGACAAACGTTGCCGCTTCGTTTTCGGTTCGGTTGCCGATTTTTTGACTCGCAAATGAACCCCTCTTTTGAATTTTCCAGCAACATTCCGCGGCATGATGTGTGTGCGGAGGAATTGCATACCGCGGCACGAAGCAACGGCATGGGTCGATAGTGTTGATTAATCTAATTGTTTATAAAGTGGTTTTTATGCGCCGCAAACGAATTGCCAGAACAATTTAGTTTATTTTTCCCGGACCGCGAAGAGACAACGCTCTCTTGTGAGGTGCACCGTGTGCTGCCGTGATGAAATAAGCATTAAACATAAAACGGAGGTACAGGGTATTTTTCACGCCTTCCAGCCATCCACACGGGATTCCTGCCACCGTTGTCATAACGCTGAGGTTCTGAGCAAACCCGAGTATGTTTTACGGTCGTTTCTAGTTTTTTGCCTCATGGTTTTGGTCTCCTTTTTTAAACTGACCAAAGCGAACCGGAGCCGTAGTTTCTCGCCTGGGGGAAAGTGATATAAAAGCGTGACGCACTGACGAAATCACCTAAAGAAGCGATTGGAAGAAAAGCGGCACGTTATCTGGCGAGATATGGACGCGTTTAAGTAGGAGAGGCGGCTCCGAACCACCGGCACGGTTCGGTTCGGTTAAAAGGGCAGGCAGCCTGTCCGCGTGTATGTACACGGTCGTGGAACGGCAAAGGTCAAGCATAAATCAAAACTCGGAACGATGGTCGCGGCATTCCTGTTCTCTGCAGGCGATGGAGGGCGACAAACGCGAGAGCGAAGGGCCGGGTAGCTTGTCGTAACGTAATAAAGTGACGAATTAAACGCTCGTTTGCGTGTGGCAGACACACCTCGCAATGGCGACGACTCGTAGGGAATGGGTGGTGGTTTTAAGGTGTTGTCGATGTAAAGTGGTATTTTTTCATGTGACATTTGGAGCAGCACTCGTAAAAGGTAGCACAGATTTTCTCGCAATCAAACATAAGAATTAAAGTGTCGGTACGAGGCGAGTCATGTAGGAGATCGTTATGCGTCGACTCCGTCCTCCATGCGGCTTTACTTTATGAGATAATTTGGACTCTTAACTTTCATAGATTGTCCGGAAATAACGGGTGGAGTCGCTCACAATATTAGTGCAGGAGTAATAGAAAGTTTAATTGACATTTAATGCTAAAAAATGTGCAGCACAGCTTATCTATCATTTCAGGTTTATTATTAGACTTTAGTTTGGTTTTGAGCAATTCTTGTTTGTTTCTCTGCTCAAAAAGTTCCAGTTATCCAAATATTCTACAACAATGATGTTCGATTTCGTTGTTCATCTTCTCTGGTGAAGAATGTGTTAGAATAATTCTCTGAAGCTGTCGAATCATATGATTATCAGCTCTTGTGACGCCTTTTTCTCATATCCGTAATCCAGTAGAGTCCCCTAATCTATTTTAAATTTATTTTAAAACAAACCTCCACCAACGTTTGAGGCATAGTTTGCTCCAGTCCCCAGTTTGATCGCTGGCATGGTCTCGTGACTGTTTCTCTCTGGCACATTTCGGTAGCCTGACGTCTACACTGTATCGTTCCGTACGATGTACCAATGCCGGCATCCGATCCGGTGGTGATGGTGGCAAATGCATTATGCACATGTGGCGTCAGCGTACATTATGGTCCCAGCCTCCCATCCGATGCTGTATCCTCCGAAAAACACAAAAAGACACTCCATCGTCCACCTCATCTGTCGGCTTTCCATCTGCATCGCCTTAGCTTCGCCTGGTTGAAGGGGATTTTTTTTCATCAACTGCCTCGAAGGGTTTTTCATTAAACCAGGCCCATAGTCTCGTGCGGGCTTGAAGCATCCTATCCAATCATTTTTGACATCGCGCACATGCCCGGCGCACACGTGCAAAAGGAGCAGAGGAAAAGGAAAAGAATGAGCGAGAGATAGAGCGAGAGCGAGGACACCGAAAGGAAGCCCTGCCTGAGTGCTTCTTCTTGCAAAACTTGTACCCTCAGCCGCTATTCAGCATTTCTTGGCCTCATATGGTGGCGTAAGCAAGGGAGCATTATGGCACCAGGGTGGCTAAATGGAATCCATCCTGCGAGTTGTGCAGCTCGCTGGAGGCGTATCATGGTGTCCCGGTGTTGTAACTGCGCACGCTTACGCAATGGCTCACCTGTCCCGTGCAGTGTGTGTGTGAGTGTGTGGCAGTTTTCCGTGTTTTTCCACGTAGTCCATAAGCCCACTCCTGGATGGCTACTACTGGCAAAAAAATGTCAGAGAACCAGTAGCGAAGGCGTGTTGGCAAAACTGTCGAGCAAATTGAAGGAAAGGATCCGTCGGCAATGGCGCTGCCTTCCTGCCGCCGGTAGCAGGAAATGATGGCACGCGTGAAACAAAGAACTTTATGCACCGTTTTCCGGCACGCCATAATTCGCCGGGAGCACCGGTGGGGGAATGCGGTGCAGTATTGTCTGCCTTTTCCGGCCGTCTTCCCGAGGGCGGAAGTAGGAGAGCCTTTTTCCTTGGTTTTGTTCTTGGTGTGTGGAGTTGTTTTCTTCTTCTCTCTCCTCGCATGCTGCGATGAATCCGTTTTCCCTTCAAACATCCTCCGATCCTAGCAGGGTCTCAATGTTTAAGGGAAGCCGATGGGCACTTGAGCACAAAAAGCGAACCCGACCCGAAGCGTGTTGGTTTGAAGGAAGCAGCATTGTTATGATTTTGCGTTTCGCCATGCCATGCTCCCCTTGCTTTTTTTTAGCGCGATTGTGCGCTTCAAAGCGTCGCGTATGTACTCCTATTTTTGGCCCCGTCGTGTTTTCTACTTTCAAAAGACCATACTTGTATGTGTGTGTGTGTGTTTCTGGCGGCACCAACAACAGCAGTGTATTTTTTTTAAAGTCTTTATAGTCGTCGTCGTCAGCTTAATTTGTAATTTTGAAGACTTCCGCGTCCCTCGTACCAACCGTACGCCCTTAACGCTTTGTTTCACTGCGTTTCCGCCCGATTTCCCCCTTATCTCGATTCGGTGTGGCTAAGCTGAGATTTGCCGCTTCTGCCTCAAGCATAAAAAGGGAGGAACCGTCATGGCGTGAAAATGTTTTTTTTTTAAGATTGAAAATTGCGAGCAAACGGCGGAAAGTACATCAAAGTTGGCCGATTTATGGCCGCCTAAATCAAAGGATGTTTACGGTGTGACTTGAAACGGAATCGGAAAACAATCGACGAGTTGTGCGCGCGTTTGGTCGAATCGTTTTCAATTTTTGGGCACTCAATTGAATTTGTTGTTCGATTGTATTTTTTTTTCTTTTGCAACTGTCAGCATAAATGATTTATGCTCGTACCGGTTGGATGTTATGTGCACTCGGGGTTGGCTAAGGAGAAGTAGGAAGCCAGGGAAAAGTAATCACAAATCACGGTGCTTTATTTTTTGGTTGTTTGGATTTTCTTTGTATGTCCAAACGAATAATAGAAGGGTTTTTAAAACAACGATTTCAATCCCAGGGCAGTTTTTACAAACAAATTTTATATTTCGATGTACCAAAACAATAGTTTTCTGTTTCATTACTCAAAGCTCTACCCTCGAATGATTTGAGACGAAAAGATTGATTTAAAGGTGTCCGTTTGCTGGTATTTTATTTGATTATTTTTATTTTAGCTACTGACAAAATGAATAATTGACCCACCGTTTCGGAAGGAAGCTCACTAGGAACGCCATTGCACTAACGAAGCGAAGTAAGAAAAGAATCGAAGGTATCGAAAAGAAATGTTGTACAGGACGCCCAAAAACGCAATCAACCGTTCGATCAATTCGGGTGTGTTCGGGCAGAAGTCTTTCAAGCTGCTGCCCTACGCGGTCAAGGGAAACCGCGGATGGATGGCTTCCCCTGCCAGAGATCTTCCCGTGGCCAACGGTGGTGAAAAATCATTTCCATATAAGACCGTCCCACCTTTTAACGTTAAAATTTATCGAGCAGCTCGGGTCACCGGTCGCAACGGACCATCGATGGAAAGCAGCGAGTCGCAAGAAAAGCAAACACAGTTTGTCCCTCGTTTGTCGGGCATTTTGAGGCCGACAGTGGTACAGCCAATACGAATCCCCTTCGCCGGGGTATTATTGGAAGGTATTGTTTGTTTATAATCTTTGCGTATACCCCCAACGGTGGGTATCGGGTGGGTTTTTTTTTTGTTGTATTTACGGGTAAACAAAATCCCGACATACTGCCAATAATTTTCATTGCGTGGCTAATTTAGCCGGTCCTTTAATTGATTGGGACAATATCGGCGGTCCCACCTTTGCCGCCCGGATTTTCCATTCTACTCATGAAACGGGGAAACACATAAGGGATCGAAAGCGTTGTGCATGAAGCAGTTGCGTCAGTTGATGGTTTATTTTTAGTTACCACGCGAAATACAGCCCCGTTTCTCCAGGGCAAGCCAAGCAAGGGAGGGGTTTTACGTTACAAACATTTCCGTTCGAGTAACTTCTTGAATGGAACGCTTTTCGGGCACGTATTGGCGGAAGATCGCGTATGGGGAAAGGTTTGCTGGTAAGATGCGCGTTGGCAGACATTTTTCGCTGCAAAGGTTTCGCTGGAAGCAAGAACCGCGAACCAATTATATTAGTCGGACCATTTAAAACGTTTCTGCAAGCTATTCCCCGATCGATCTCGTTGGTTGTACGGTCCATCCACGGAATCGAGCGCAAACGGTGATCATGCGAAAGCGTGTGAGGCAACAGTGAGCATATAGACATTGACAGATCGCTTCCTCCTCGCCCTTCTTTCCTCCCTCTACGTCCTCTGAGACGGGGAAGCGCGCGGAAACGACGATGACAACGTTGCAGAAAATCGAAACCGACTAACCCAGTGCCGGAACGGAAGCAGCGTGCTCAACCGGAAAGCCCTGATGTGATGCTGCCTGTGTGCGCCTGTGTGTGTGTGCCTTGAGGTTGCGGTTACGGTTATGACTGTGAACCGCCCAAGCGGGTTTGTATGTACCTTCTCCAGCGCGCAAAATCGAAACCCTTCGCATGCGTGTGGAAAAGCGCCCCAGGCTTCGAATGGGAATGTTTGAGTGCCGTGGAAAGGGTGCAGTTTCCGTGCGGCATGTGCATTTAGCTGCTGCATGTTCAGTTGCAATTGCTATGTTGTTTCGAGCCTGGCTGCTAATTGATATTGACGCACCAAACAACGAGGGTTTGCTATTGTTTAGCTCGAGATGCGGGAATGATTTCAATTTTGTTTCCTTTCTACGATTTATTGTGCGAAAAAACACGTTTGCGTTGACTGTTTGTCGAGAATATTTCATTTAGCTCAACTATCTCTATATGCACGTCATAAGTGCTGTATAGAAAGGATTTAAAAAACAAATCAGACCCAAATAGATTTAAAGATTTTCCTCCATTTTCATCCGTGTAGGAAGTGTAAATAAATGTTCACTCAAAAAAAGATCCTTCTGCTTTTGACACGGAACACATTTTTGATCGAACATTTCCCCCGTTCCAAGAGCGTTCAGCAGCTAAGGAAGAGTATGTGGCTTCGAGGTGTATGCGCCGTACCAGCTTTCGGGCCAAAATCAACAGCGGAAAATTACTTTGACTCTCATAGCTGGGCGGCTTTTGTCGAGAGGGGGTATTTTTTTTTTTGCTCCTCCGCTCCTTACTCTTCGACGCAAGGCCCAAATGCCACAGAATGCCGGTTTCGTCGAGCGATCCTTCAACTTCTCTTGATGGAGTTGATGGAGTTGATGCTAAGCTTGACTCCTCGTACATCCTTAGCAATGGTGCCCGCAGGCAGTCTCTTTTTTTTTTCTTTCGTGAAAGTCAAATACTGTCACTGACGAACCGGTTGGTTTATCGGCGTAGTGAAAGAATCGTGAACGAGGTACGAACTACCCATTCCGGTATCGTTCTACGGCAACAGCCTTTCCTTCCGGAAACTGTTGAATAACGAACCCGGCGAGAAGTCACCATCGTGCCACGACCGCAAGAATTCAATTTTTGCGAGGAGATATTTCCGTCGTTTCGTTCGTGTGTCCTTCTTTTTTTTTTGCAAGCCCATCGCAAGGGTCGCCCGTTTGGTCGTTCTGTCGGCGATCCTATCTCAAGTGAGGACTTGTGGGGAACAAAAAAAAAGGGGGATACTCACAAACACGAGAAATAGCTGACCGCCGTTCAGCGCTGCTGCCGGCAATCTTTTGATGGCGGCTTGCTTGCGCGGTTTTGTGATGTTTGGCGATCGAGCACAGACCCTTTTTCACATTCATATTCTCACGCGAGTCCTTTCGCTGCACATGGCGGTGTCCTTAGGTCGCCCACGCTTAATTATTTACTCTCGGGAATTGAGCCGCCGCCGTTGCTGGAGGCGCGCGAACGTTCGAACGGGATAAGCAGGAGCTCAAGAGACGGTTTGGGTTCTGTGGTTGCACCGCTGTCGTACGAATTTATCCGTGCTTATCTTCATCTTTCGCTCATTCATCCGCTTCTTTCGTGAACTGGTCCTTATACCACTTCCTTGTGCTGCCTTCGTCGTGCCTTCCGCATCCTTGCGTTTCTACAACCCAGTTGCCTACCAGTTTGTCGGCAATTGAAGCTGAATGAAATCGGTCGAAGGAAGCTGCATGCGCACTTCAAATATTTATCTCGAGCCTGGATCTCCTTAAGAATGCCCTGGAGCGTGCTTTCGTTCCCGATTCGGCTTAGGAGCCCACTCGAGCCAGAAGGAAGCAGCCAGAAGGAATATCTTCGAACGACGAACTAGGTAGAAAGGATTGGGAAGCAAAACAAATAAACAAACACGGGAAAAAGGGAGGGAGCCGGGAGACGCAAACTAAACAAACGCGTATTGTTTGTGTTCGTTTCTCCTGTCGAAACGTTCCATTATTGCGCATTGCGGATGTGTGACGTAATTCTTGTCGGATGCAGCAGTCGGTCGGGATTTCAAACTTTTCGGGAGGTTTGAGAAAAAGGAAATTCTTTCACTTTTGAGAAAAGTAAACTTTTTTTCAGATTTTTCTTTTATTTTGCGTTTTGCTCTCCACGCTTTTACTAGAATTGGGTCTGGGCAGATGTTTGAAAAACGGTTTCCTTTTGTTCAATTCAATTTTGTCTCAGTTTCTTATTACTTCAATTACTGAGAAACAAAGTCAATAGGTTTTCCATCGGAAAGGCATATATTGGATGTGGAAAGCTAGCTAATCGTTGGGCCGGTTCATGTTATCGTTTATTTTTTGAAGATTTTTCCTAACAACGTCTATCTGGCGGATGCATACCGTGCTGTACCACAGGCGTTGGGTTGCGAGTTTTGCGAGGAAAGATTTGCCTACCATGTACTGTAGGACGATCGACAGGATCAATATTTACCCACTGGAGAAATGTGTTCTGAACTGCAGAGGTTAGAAAAGCATCGCTGTGAAGGCGAGAGCGAGCGATAAATACAAAGCTATAGCTTCCCGGTACGCCGAAGCCACGGTAGCAGGTCTGCGGTTTTATGTTTACAACCTGCTACTGCATAAACCATACGTGCATGCATGTGGTATGTGCGGACCAGTGAATCCATTAGCTTATTGGACTTCGGAGTGCACGAGACCACCGGCAAGGTCCCGGTCGGCTAGACGGAAGGTCTTTCTCTCGGGCCGAAGACGATCCAACGTTGACTTGGTGGGATAATGCGGGAAGGGCCTCCGGGAGTGCCGTAGCGCGTTTTTGTTTATGTTGCAAATTTACATGCATTTTCATGCCAAATTTAGTCTCTCGTGCAGGAGGAAGGAAAGAGAAGGACCGACTATCGGCGTCGAACGTAGGGCAGGGAATTGGCTTGGCGTCCGTACGTCAGACCATCGGGAATCTATTGACCGCTCAGGGACGGTGTACTGTGATTCACGTCCTCCGATGAGTGGATTTAGGATATCCACCTTTCGATGGTGCCCGAAACATTTCAATCGCAGCAGGTAAGCTTGGTTGGTTGGATAAATAATGTTGGCTAATATTGGCAAAACTTTTCCGGAACTACTTGAAACCTGTCACGGGTAGTACGTTTCCTGATTTTTTTTTTCGAGTGGTTTATTCAATTTTCCATCGGGCAGGGAGCAACACGAAGCGACAGAAGCGCAAGAAGGAGTAATGATGTAAATCAAACTGTGTGGGAAAACGTATAGCCAACGCGAACGACACCGAGAGATGCCGTCAAGTTGCATCCTGCGAAGGTTAAAAGTCGTGTGGCACCACTTTTGCCGGCGAGAACGCTGAAATGTCGACTGTTGTGGTAGGTAGAATGGAAAAGTTTTCCGTATGGCTCGATCTAATACGCGTTCCTCGTTGGCGTGCTGAAGGTTTCCTACCACCAGAAAGGGTTGAAACAAATATTTAAAAAACAAAACATAAAACTTTTCCAAAGTTTCTGTGCAGCATGGGGAGCTCTTTGTGTTCAGTTCAGTTCAGAAACGAGTGCATGCCGTTATCGGCCTCATGCAAGGGTGAATTTGGTGGAAAATCTGGGCGATCAGGCGCTGATGTTGACAATTTTATACTAGCATTATTTTACAATGGAGGATATGTTTGTGACGCAATTCAATACTTATTTGTGGCATTTGTTTTAGTTTTAGCGAGCAGTTGTGCATTTGACTTTACCTTAACGCATACGAATATAGCCAATGGTAAACAGAGCGTATAAATTGTTAATAAGTTTTTCTGCGCGTGTTTTAAACATCCTTGTAGCAATGTGGTACAAAAGGGCCATTGGATTATTTTTGCTTAATTCATTTAGAGGCCTAGGCTGGCTCGCAAAAAATAAAATGCTCTAACGCACACTGCTTTCCTGGGCCGTCATTCCCACAATTTCCGTGGATCTCACTTATCTCAGGCGACACTGGCACGCTTTAAGCGGTAGAATAAAAATGAGCGCTCCCAAAAATGAAATTAGATCCAATTTGCATTTTTAACCACGTCCCGGGCGTCCATGTGTTTCCACTGGTTTTCGTGCCAGGCATCGGCTTAGGGATACCGGCAGACGATGGCTAGGTTTGAAGTGCTACGGCCGGTCAGCCTCTCTTATTCCGCAGATAATCAGTTATACTCCCGATCATTGTCTCTCCTTGCCTCTGCCTCCTCTTGTGGGCTGTTTGAACAGCAAACCCCCTTGTCAGTTTTGACCGGGCGCGGAACATAAGGGGTTCACCTAAATCGCCGACCTCAGGTTCCGGGAATAAATCATAAAATTTAATAAAATAAGGTATAGCCACAATTTGAATAATAGATATTGCAGCGCAAGTGCTCCGTTTCAAAATAATTTATAGCTTCGAACATTAGGAAGGTTTGCAAAACTCCAACGCAATGTAGATTCATTTCGTTGGACATTTTGAAGGGTTTCCTTGCCTAATGTCGCAGGCCATCCCTAGTGCAACCGTTTTGTCGGTGTGACCCTGTCCACAGACTGGCTTCGAGGGAGGACTAAGCAAACGACGCATTTCAAGTGGATAACACGATACAACCGAGGCCAACACGAGCGAAGGCGCACAGCACACGCTGCTGGCCTTTCGCAAAGACGTCTTGATGTATCATCTTTCCTGCTGACGATGCTAACGGTTCAAACACTCAAACAATAGGGTATTAGATTCACCACTGGCGGACATCAGTAGTCAGCAGTTTCTACCGTCGAGTGAATGGAACAAAAATTACCGCCCGGGAATACGTTGCATCTAAGACGCGCCCTGCCCGGAACTGGGTCGAGCGAAAGCGCAGAAAGGTGGAGCGACGGGGTGGCATTAACGATCGTTCGCAGCCATCACCATCGTTGAAATTAAATCCTGCGCAAATTTCTTCATTCAGTCGCCATTTGAAACAATGTTACTAAGCGCTCCGTTTTGCTGTCAGCACAATCCTTTGGGCGGTTTCCGGTTTCGAATGGCGTCAGGGCAGGCAGAGAACGGTCTGCAAAGGGTAAGGGAAACGAAACGGTAGCGGTTCCTTGAGAAGCATTTAGAAAAAAAAACATCTCTTGTGCTGCTCTAAAACTGATTGTTCGCTTATTCTCTCTTCGGTGCGTTGTAGCAATTTTGGAACTTCGAGCTACGCAAAACTATCTAACAAAGTTTACTTGTCTCGAACTGTTTCCTTGACTGGCTCTTGGTTGTGCCCGGCAAAGTTTCTGGTTGAATGTTGAGTAAACTTTTGGTATTGTTTTTATTGGAAAAACAATTTTCAAGTTTAAGTCTTCGGGTTTGTTGGCTTTACCCGTTTTCTTTAAAAAACAGTTGTTTTTTATCAGTGTCAGATAATTTGATACGTGCTTTTCGGAAAGCAATACTATAGTTCAATATGAATTGAATGCAGAATACAACAAGTGGGAATTCTGTATGTACCAAGCTGGAATTGTAAGAATTTCTCCCGTTGGGTCTTCAATATTTCTCAATTAGTAATTCCTTTCGAATAGCTTCCATCAATCGAGCGCTCGCGCCCGTCGGTTGCAGCCGGATTAAGTATGCCGAGCGTGTTACGACGGCGGACGGGGGTGGTTTTCTGCGCATTCTTAGCGAGGGTAGAAATTAATTATTTTCCTTTCCCAATCCTGCTTGGACTGTCTGGACGACGTACCCCCGTCCACCCGCCGTTTCAATCCCCCAGTATGGCGGACGGACAGTGGAGGACGTGGATAATCCTGCGGGAAATACAGGGACGCCGTCGTTCCAGGATCGCAAACCATACTCCGTCGGGACCATAACCGACCAACATGCAGCGGCAGCTTTGCGTTCGCCATGCCATGCCGACGCGAGAGGTTGTGGAAAAGGTGCGAGACTTCCGTGTGTCCATTATCCTAGGGGACTGGGAAAATCGATTCCAGACACTCTCCTATTTGCCGCGGTCTGGAACATTCCGGTCTAACAGTTTCCCTTCGCAAAAGCCATCTTTTTTGCACGATAAACTGGCTGATATTGGTGGAGGAAATGTTTTCCTTGCGCTCGACGTACCGAGGGATGGTGTGTCTGTGGAACTGTTCCACAAGCACGGATGAAAAAAAAAAAAACCCCACACAAAGGAAGGAAAGTTTTCCATTATTCACTGTGTCGATGTATAATGTTGCTCGAAAAAGGCCTTCTGTCAAGTTTTTTTTTGCCCTTCGAATGACAAACGTTTTTCCGTTCCCCATCCTGTGCCCGGCGGCAGTTCCTTATCTTTTGCCAATTGTTTTCAAATCGTTCGATGGATCGGCGGTGTGTGAAGGTGGGTAGAAGAATCCGCGTTTGTCTAGGGTTCCCGCACGGTTGCAAGGGTAGAGTTAACGTCAGTCGATGCAGTTTCAATACTGAGCATAGTTTAGGGCCTTCCGCAGTTGTCTGGAGGGAATTGAATTTTCCTTGCCTCCGCCCACCAGCCTTTTTCCGGTTTGCAAAAGAAGTCTTCTCCCCTTCAGCGAGGTTTTTAATCCCTTTTTGCGGAATTGTTTCGAACTAGATCGTGCTGGATGAAGATTTATGCTACTATAGACTTTCCTTTCTGTAGCAAGATGCAGACACGGGGTAATGGTATTATATTCCAATTCTATCCGGTTTTTCCTTTATGGTGAAACATGTTTCACTCAAGACTATTAAAACCTTTCTAAGAAGCTCTCCGTACGAACCCTACGACGTGTGTGCACGCACGTGTGAAAAAGTAAATGAAATTAATATCAACCGGGATATCGCAATTCACGTCCGATATGTAGAGGAGAGTTGCAATTTCATTAAGAACAACATTGTGGGGATGGAAAGGGATGATGGAAGGGAGATTTATGGACGTTCTTAACCTAGTAGCCAGTCGCGTTGGTATTGTCTTATGCTTTCGAGCTCATTTGATGATGGGCTTAGGCACGCACGGCAATGGGACCCAATAGGCGACTCGACTAACTCCACCGGCTTGACAAAACCACCAACAAACCCAGTAGTTGTTGTAGCGTATGACCGACATTAGACAACATTCGACGTCCCTTTATTGCCGGTTGTTTGATGAGTAGATTTTGCGGTGACCCGAGTGCCCGCATCGGCTACCGCGAGCTGGTCGATCATCAGCGAAAAGCACTAATATTTGATTATGTTAAGGCTGTTTTCATGCGGTTATTAGGGTTAGCCGGCCCAGTCGATCCGTCGCATAGATGGAAGGGTGTACATCATAATAGCGTAGCTCTGTTCGGTGCTGCTGATGGTGGGGATGAAATTGCATACACATTAGTGCGATCGGCTGGCAGTGCGAAAGCTGTTTGCCATCAAGCTGGCGTTATTTGGCCAGTTCCGAAAAAGATTTATGGCCAGTGCGATGCAGCAGGGATAAATCATTGGCTTTTTTATTTTGATTCTAACAATGTGTGCACCGCATGATTATTTTTGGATAATCTTGTTTAGTTCGAACATGTTTTAGACCATGAGTTAGTGAACGAAACCCGAGGTAGACGTGCCGATCATAAAGGCATACCAAAGAGCGTAGGAAGCCAATTACGTATTCTTTTGTTTGCTATCCTTTCCTTTGACTTGTCCACAAGCTGTAACAAAAGTTTGTATGCTAGAAATTATAATACATGTTCACATGTATTCATTCGGCTTCCCAATATTTGAATATTTAAAAAACATATCCAATAGATATTTTGGCTCAGAAATGTTGGCCAAAGCAATATTTTGTTGATTTTACATTCATATTAAGAATCACACCATCAATACGCTTCTGATAAAAGCTTTTTTCTTGTTTTCTCGTTGCAGGTATGATATTGCTTAAGCACATTAAGGACTCGGTCATGCCCCATCACACTTCATGCAATGCATCCGATCAAACATGGAAGAAATGTGTCCGAGATAGAAGCTCATAACACGTTGCGAATGATAAAAGTCCCCGTACCCTTAGCCACGTCCTGTTTCTGTGAAATGTTCACTCTGGGAATATCCGATGGACGATGGTAGCTAACCGGGATTCCTTTCCCCCACACCCTCTGAGAATGATAACTTCGACGCATCCCCGGTTAGCCTTTTCTTCTAATACGAAGCTCTTGGCCAGTGAGGTCCCACCTAGGCAAACTATAGAGCCATGGGATGTGCACAAAGTAATCTAAAATGAAGTCTCATCTAGCTCATGCATATATAACTCGATGATGTTGATGTTGTTATCAGGTAGATGCTGTTTCTGAATTCGCATCGGCGCTACATTCGCAACGGCATCCTGGAGGAGGGTGGTTAGTTTGTTTAGCATGAATAATATATATTGATTTGGGATTGTGTTCCTATGTGGACAACTCATGATCGGACTTAGCAACGGACAAGAAATGGATTGTCTAAGTGTTGATGATTACTTGCTGGAAGGATTCGATAAAGTAAAATACTTCACTGCAAATGAAATAGTAGGTAAACATGTATGTTTAGCCTTTTGAATCCATTGCAATTAATTCGCAATCGTTTAGAAGCAAAAAAGAGACAATCACGGTTTTGAATCCACCTTTTTTTTTAGATTCGCGTGAACCTTTCTCAAAACGATTGCAAGTGCACTCACTGTCATAAATTTCCTTTGCTCAATTATAACACGGGCTATTGGAAATCGTGTGTAAGGCCGAAAGACAGCCTGCTATCCAGAGCAACGCTCAAAATCTTCACAGCTTAACACCTTTTCCGTGTTTTGCCAAATTGTCGACCAGCCAAAACATTTGCTCCAGTCAGGCGACACACCGGGGAAATTGCCACCGTAGCAGTGAGCGGTGGTCAGACCGTGGGAACGGTAGATTTTATCGGTAGAAATTAAATTATCGCTTCTCAACACGATAAAAATAAAGCTACTTGAACGTCGGCCAGTCACCAGGGTAGAGGAAGAAACGCCGGTAGAGAGCCGGGCTGTAATGTCTGTGAAAATGTGAACGTAATGTCCACTATCCCTGCGCTCGAATGCCCGTTGTGTAGGAAACTGGCGTGAAAAGTCAATGGTCAAGTAGCAACAGTTTTGGGTTGTGGTTCGCAATGGGGACCAGAGGTGGTAGAAAAAGGTGGTAACATCGGTACAAAATTAGATCTATCACTGAAGATAGCCGTGTATGGGGTCGGCACTCTTGACGGCACTTATCCGTGAAACGATCGTGTCCCAGATGAGCCGTCGTCCCGCTACGTCGTAATGAAAATAACTAGGTTGGGAAATGGTTTGTTCTGCTGGTCGGAAAAAGACCCCAAAACACAACGCCACACGAAACATAAACAATAACCATGGCTTACTTTGGCTTGGTCTCTTTTCCCTTAGCCCGTGGTGACCGGTCAACCGTGGAGTGACGAAAAAAAAAGTTCACCTGCGGAACTTGATTGAATTAATTTACAGTGGCGTCTACGTGGGATTGTGGGGAGTTTTATTTAACCCACGCTTTGGCACCTTTGTTGGGATTATTTCCTTTTCTATGAGCCTTTCTCCCTGCGCTTTCTCCGCCTCGTGAACGTTGAGATGGGATACATCTGCTTTCCGGTTGCACCCGATGCAAAAGAATTGACAATCAACTTCACCTCTTCCCAATATAGATGATAATTATTTGAAAATAAATCCCTAAGCTCGAGCATGCTTTTTACCAACTTTGACTTGGCGCTCTCAAGCGACTCTCGAATGCTTCTTTCCTGGGAACGGCCAGTTGACGTCAAATAAAAAGGAAGGCCACCATCAGCATTGCTTCCGGGGTGGGGGGGGGGGGGGGGGGGGGGGGGCGTGTTGAGAGCAGTGTTTCTTTCCATGATGGTAGGAGTTTTCTCGGATCAAAAACGACTTCTGAAGCGCTCTTGCATAAGAACAGCATTCGTGATTGCATTCTTCTTGTACTGCTCGAACGTCCTTCTCGCGTTCAGATGAGCAGATGACAGGCTTGATGAGAAGAACGAACGGGTCGGATGCAAATTTCTTTGATTTACTTTCGTTCTCCCGAACGAAACTCGCTTGTCCGGAATGTCTCTGAGTGCAGTGCTTTTAAGGTGAATATGAAAATAGCCTCATTATTTTCTAGAATGCAGCTCAACTTCAATATCAATGTTTAATGCGATAGGAAGGAAACGGGACCCTTCGCACATTTCATACGATCCGATGGCATAAAAACTTATACTATAAAACACACCGCGCCAATATCGCCACCACTTGGAAAGGACGATCATAAATTGCAGAAGCGACTCTGGTGCGAGTTTGCACTGGATGAATTTCAAGCTCGTCGTTGGAATACCCATCGGCAGCCATGGTGCAGCAACGGCTTACGTCTAACATCACATTAAGGAAGAAGGATGTAGAATCAGCAAGGCCACCAAGGATCATAGACAGCTCGTTGCTTAGTCAAACGGATTCTATCTTATATACTTCTCACTAACGAGCTTGTTATATGAACGAACCCTCTTGCTCGTCCCTCATTTCCTTAACCGTGGTATCTGTTGGTAGCTACTGCAGCTACTCGTGTGGGTAAAGGCAGCAATTTATGGACGAGAACGTCAACGTATTCTGTCCTTCTTCTGCTGCCCATGTAAGGACGATATCATTCCGACAAATGAGCTTCACGACACCTTTCTTCCAGTTTTCCCCATCAATTGTAACCTTTACAAAGTGCCGGATGCTCAGAATACTATGGGTGTGTTGAAATCGATTTTTCACTGATACTAATTTCTCGCCTTCGATTTCTTCTGCATTACTTTCGACCGCTCAATTGATAGCCGGCCTGAAATGTGAGTATAGCCGCAGCGTGTGAACCTTTTGCGTTGGCGGAAACGTTAAAAATCCTCTTCCTTCGTTATTCTTCTCCCTCCCAGACACCGACAATCAGCGTGTCATCATACACGTTAAGGATGTGAACGACGAACCGCCGTACTTCATCAATCGACCGCTTCCAATGCAAGCCGTGGTACAGCTGAATGCCCCACCGAACACGCCCGTCTTCACCCTACAGGCACGCGATCCGGACACTGATCACAACATTCACTACTTCATCGTACGTGACCGCACGGGCGGTCGGTTTGAGGTGGACGAACGATCCGGCGTTGTTCGGACGCGTGGCACCGATCTCTTCCAGCTGGATATGGAGTACGTGCTTTACGTGAAGGCGGAAGATCAGAACGGCAAGGTGGACGACCGTCGCTTCCAGAGCACCCCGGAGGAGCGGTTGTCAATTGTCGGTGGCAAGCGCGCTCCGCAATTCTACATGCCAAGCTACGAGGCGGAAATTCCGGAAAATCAGAAAAAGGACTCAGAGTAAGTGCATGCCGACCCCGGCTGCAGGTGGAATGTGCAGATAAAAAATACCGTGACGCTTACGCTCGTTGTCAACCTTATTTGCAGCATCATATCCGTGAAGGCAAAGTCGTTTGCCGACCGGGAGATCCGGTACACGCTGAAGGCGCAAGGACAGGGCGCCGGAACGTTCAATATTGGGCCAACGTCGGGTATCGTTAAGTTGGCGAAGGAACTGGACTTTGAAGATTTGCGCCAACCACACGTTTACTCGTTGGTCGTAACCGCCACGGAGGACTCCGGTGGTTTCTCGACATCCGTAGAGGTATGTTGGTGGATGGTAATGCAATGTGGCATGATGGTAAAGTTTCGTTTTGTGTTTCCGTTTCGTAGCTCACCATTCGCGTAACCGACGTAAATGACAATGCACCGAAGTTTGAGCTGCCCGACTACCAGGCGCATAACGTCGACGAGGACATTCCATTGGGTACAAGTATCCTGAAGGTGAAGGCAATGGATGCGGACTCAGGTGCGAATGCCGAAATAGAGTACCTGGTTTCTGATGACCACTTCGCGGTGGATTCAAACGGTATCATCGTGAACAACAAGCAGCTGGACGCGGATAACAACAACGCGTACTACGAGTTTGTTGTGACCGCCAAGGATAAGGGTGAACCTGCAAAAACTGGAACGGCCACGGTGCGCGTGTACACGAAGAACAAGAATGACGAGGAGCCCAAGTTCAGCCAGCAGGTGTACACGCCGAACGTGGACGAAAATGCCGGCCCGAACACGCTCGTGACGACCGTGGTGGCCTCAGACAAGGACGGCGACAATGTGCGGTTCGGGTTTGTCGGGGGCGGTACAAGCAGTGGCCAGTTTGTGATCGAAGAAATCACCGGCGTCATCCGGCTGCACAGCAAGGCCATTTCGCTCGATCGGGACAAGTATGAATTGAATGTGACAGCTATGGATGATGGTTCGTGCTGCGTCAACGGGGACGCAACGATCCACACATCTACAGCTGTTGTCGTTGTGTTCATCACCGATGTGAACGACAACAAGCCGGTGTTTAAAGACTGCGGCACCTACTACCCGAAGGTAGAGGAGGGCGCCCCGAACGGAAGCCCCGTTATAAAGGTGCAGGCAACTGACGAAGACAAGGGTGTCAATGGACAGGTATGGGTGAAGAGCTTCCTTAGTCGTCAGGACCAGAAATTGAACGATTATTTTCTCCATATACCATAGGTTAAATATTCCATCGTCCAGCAACCGAACCAGAAAGGTACCAAGTTTACGGTCGATGAAGAAACGGGCGAGGTGTCCACTAACAAGGTATTCGATCGTGAGGGTGATGATGGAAAGTTTGTGTCTGTCACGGTTAAAGCTACCGATCAGGGCGAACCCAGTCTGGAGGGTGTTTGTTCTTTCACGGTAGAAATTACGGACGTTAACGACAATCCACCGCTGTTCGATCGACAGGTAGGAAGATCATGGCCGTGTAATCTAAGAAAATATTGCAATTGCCATTAAATCTCGGTGCATATGTGTTGTTCCCTCACAGAAATACGTAGAGAATGTCAAGCAAGATGCCAGCATCGGAACGAACATCTTGCGCGTGTCGGCGTCCGACGAGGATGCGGACAACAACGGTGCCATCGTGTATACACTCAGCGCTCCTCACAGCCCTAACGATTTAGAGTATTTCGAGATACAGCCGGAATCCGGTTGGATCGTGCTTAAAAAACCGCTGGACGTAAGTACTCTTGGATCCGATTTTAAGACGCTTACCACACGATCGATTCGATTGCCCCAAGTCCTTCCCCGTTTCCCACACTCCCATATTAAACTCTCGTCCCGACAACGTTGTGACTGCGCAGTTTTAACATTGGTTGTAACACTCTCTCGAGCCTTGGGTTCCGGAAAGCGATTCCAGTAGCGAGCTACTAACAGACTCGGAAAAAATTAGCTCAAGCAAAAAAGGGTTGCGCTGGAAGGAAATGGCGCGCCTTACAAGCGTTGAATGTGGCTGTCGCAGGCTACATGATTTAAACATATTAACACAAAAAAGTACAAAAAGGTGATGAGTGATCCTCTTACATTATTCGATAATATCGCTCGCATCAACAGGAAAATACAAGCCTACAGAAAGCCGAGGGAGAATGAGAGAAAATAAGGTGTTGCAATGAAAAATCTTTATTATTTCTCTCCGATGTGTCTAAAAGACACGTTCGTGTTTATGTTCTCGTTATAGTATGGATTTAGTTTGAATGACTTGGTTATCATAAAACTGCACCGTATGTTTATGTGATCTTTTTTTTTTAATTTTATTTTTCAAGCTATCTGTTTGACTTGTGATGCGATGTATAACTGTTGACAAACGAACAGTTACAAATTATTCCATTTTTCGCTGGATAAAGGAACGTCGTTTCGATTTCAAGCAATGAACCGTCTTTAGAGGATATAAAAGCTAACTAGCCAATATGTTTATCAAATCTAATAAGACTATAGTACCTAAAATATACCGAACAAACAAATACGATTTATCGTTTTTGTGGATCACGCTGTACCGGTAAGAACCGTTCCTGTTTTTGTCTCAAAATTAATCTAGCAAACCCGTCAAATGAAGGAGGATTTTTGAGACAAAGTCACTATTTCACGTGTAAACCGGTTCAAGTGACAAGACAAAACTGGGACATATCGTTTTGAACTAGAGCATATCGTTCAGAAGGCTTGTTCTAGTTGTCAAAAAAAACGACAAAAATCAATACTTATCGTTTATCTAGTCGTAGCGCTCTCTGGTGGTCGGTACATTGCTTTTCACCAACAAGGTTCAGAATGGCTGCGCATTGTTCGAACAGTACGCAGCCATATTGTTTGCTGATTCGAAACGACTGTTTGTTTACCATCGCAATGGAATTGTGTGCATTGTGGTTAGCGGTCTCGAGGACTCTCGCTCAAATTAAGTGGCTTCCCCTAATACTACTTGCAGCTCAAGTTATATTTTCGGTTGCCGTATACGAGATTCAGACATCTTCTTCGTGCAGCGCTTTGAAGGTGCCCGCAAACTTGCGCAATGGACGAGGATGCCTCTATCTCTCTCCCTACGCAGCATCTGTTATGATATTATGAGTTCTAGTGCATTTCCTTTGTTCGTATGGCAAGCGTGTACAAGCTGTATTCGTACCTATCTTCGGCCAACTGCACATCGTAACTATAATTACAGGAAACACACCGTATTTCCTGTGCTGCACCGTTATCAATTTGATTTCCATAGCACCGAGTACTTGTTAGACTTTCGTTGATATAATGAACTATTTTCCTATTTCATTGGTTCTCTTTGACGCACCAAATAAATATACCATATTTTAATATCTATTGCATTATTTAGTGTATATTGAAGGCTCGCAGCACTGAGCGAGTTAACTCTACGGCACCGTATTTCGCAATATTTACTATGTTCCATCGCACAATCCTTCTTCTCGTTTTCTGTTGCCATGAAGGTGGTTTAACATCAATCTCGTGCATTTCTTACATTCCAAAATAAATAACTTTTTGATATTTTGGAATGTTTGGTGTGTCAGCGTTTTTTTGTCGACCCTTAGAAAATATGTATTGTTGAAAGGTTTATACACAAGTCCTGGGAGCAAACATCTACACGTGTACAACACGAAAGCATGAAAAGAGCCAACGCACTCACCATGGATGGTGGAGAATATTGTCTTACATTGCATATATTGATAATTCAGTCGTTTTAGATGGCGCAACTTTGGGACATTTTTTGAAGTTTTGATTTTATCTCCCAACTTTTATGCGTAATGTTACAAAAATATGAACTATAAAAATCATACATAAAACAAAATCATTCATAAAATATAACCAACGAGAAGTGACATTTTCACGATGTGTTTCAAATGGGAAGAAGACGACGAAAAAGAAACGGATAAATAAGGGCAGATCGTTTTTACAAGAGAACATCATTTTTGGTCACGCGCGTGTCTCCGTTTTTTCGGATATTGTCAACTCAGTCTCAGTTTTTTGTATGAGTAAATCGGGTTTTTCTTCTCTTACGTTTTGGTTTTGGCTTTTAGTTGTTGGCAAACTAGGAGAGTATCAGCCAAGTAGCAAACAGATTTTTGTTAGTCTTTTGTTTTCCTTTTACCAATTAAAAATAAAACACTCTCAGAGAACAAAACACAGCCAACAACACATCCATGCAGAGAACCTGTTCTAGCCAACTTCCGTTTTTTGCCTCGATGACGTCAAATCGAAATACGGAGTTTTTTTTATTAGACATTGTTTTCCACAACTTTTTGTTTTTGTTTTCCCTACGTGTTCCTTTACCGGATTAAAGTATTATTTTGGAATGTTTCACTCTTGTTTTGTCCCTAAATTCCCAAATTCTTGCGCTCCACGCATGCAAATGTATATTTTGTTTCAGTTGACTTCTGTAATGCTTAAAAATTTGCAAAGTAAGATAAACTACACTCACCAATGTTTAGTAAAGATGGAGCAACTGGACGCTAGTTTCTCCATATTTCTGCTTTATCGCTTTAGGTATGTTTATTCGATCTTTTATGTTTGAAGGCCGTCGTAGTGAGAAACATGGAGTGTGTTATAATTTCGAAAAAAAAGAGATTCATTCGCTCTTATTCAAGTTACGTGTTCGTCAACATTTTTCCGTTTGTTCATGTTTTCCTCTTCAGTTACAACTGCACTTTTACACTGCCGTTTGGTTCGATGAGTTTTGATTTAATGTGTGATATATTTTTCCGTTTATTTATTTATGGATTTCCGTTTTCTCGTGTACCATCATGTTCCCGGTAACGGGTTTATTGGCAATCGTGCACTTTTGGGGTCCAATGATGCTTACGGCACGAAACGCCACAGGGTTGCTACTCAGTAAGTAGCGCAACAGCGTCAGTCCAATCTGTTTCCCGCAATGATAGTGTTGTATTGCTATGTCTGTTCTAATACTTTGTGCTATAACCAGGCGACACGTTGTTGAAGTGTGTGTTTCACATCTTCGATCCTTTCATCATTGGTAGCTAAGAAACAATCATGACAAAAATGGCAAAAACATACAGCAATTCACTCATAATGTGTTAATGATCTGTGGTAGCCAAATGAGGAGGATGGTGATGTTTACGGTGTGAATATTTTCTAAATTCTCCATTTCCATTCCCAACTTAGAGTCACCCGCGATGAGTTAGCTTTTGGGTCATTGAATGAACGCGCTTTTGCATTTGTTTAACAGTTTACTTTAATGACATCAAAAGCTATGCTCTGTTAAGTACACAAGTATGCTTCACTGTTTTCTGTTTTGTTTTGTATTTTTATTTATGTTTTATTATGCTTGAATCCTCTGTAATAACGCCTCGCCCGAAGATTACATTTACGTGTAACGTTACGCGTCACGCCAACAGTCCTCACGTTTACGACATTATCCCAACAAACATAACGCTTTCACTACCGTGTAACGGTTGAGCCAAGACACACACACCATCCTATTGAACTCTTCCGTCACTCAAATCCGTTGCTCATGGCTCAAAATCCTACAATATCCTCCACACGTTCCTCCCATAATTTCGTGGAAATATTATGCTGATACGCTTCTTGAATATTGTTGCATAATAACCCATCCGTATTGTTTGTAGTAACGATAAGTTGTGCTAACTTTTCATTTGTTTGCCTTTATAGTTCTAGAAGCGATTAATGTTCATTTACTAATTTAAATTTTTTCTACTTTCTTTTATTTCTTTTCTTTTCTGTTTATTTTCATATTTCGTTGGCTTTGGTTTCGATGGTTGTTCGCTGCTGTCGGCGTTTAAAACGGTTCGGGTTTGATTGGTCGTTGCGTAACGTGTTAACTGGAATCGTTTAAATCGATGCCCTCATCAAATGTAACTTACTCACGTTACGCTTCGTACACACTGCCCTGAACAAAAACCAACACACTGTACAAAAAACTGACTGATGGTGCCGAAAACTAAAATGATCCACACATAAAAAAACGAAACTGTCCATTTGTCGGCTCAAAAACTCCCGTTGCATTCGGATCCTATTGCATTCGTATCCCCTCTGAATGAAAAACCTTCCCCCGGCAGCGTGAACGGTATCGCCTGAAGGTGTACGCCTCGGATCGAGGCGACCCACCGTCCACCGCCGACGTCGACGTTGAGCTCGATGTGGTCGATCGGAACAATAAGCCGCCGATCTGGGATCGCAATATCTATGGCCCCATTCACATTAGGGAAAATGTCACTGTCGGTACGGTAGTCACATCGGTCAAAGCAAGGTTGGTATGAAATGGTCCCGCGTTGCCAGGAAGTAACACAATCGCACCAGAAATTTAGCTACGTAAGCCGCACCGCACCATAATAACACCACTAACGACTGTAACAACATCCGAATCCAACGTAACGCCTCTTATTTCTCAATCTATCCAGCGCATAAACCATGATTCCACGGCAGAAACGCTTGAGATGCTTCGTGCAATCATGGTTTGTGCGCATGTGCTGCGCGAATGCTGGCTGGAGGGGAAAAATGTGCTGAGAAAATGAAAATTCAAAGATTTGCCGGGGAACGGCAAATTTCCGTTCGTTTCCAGCCAGCATCTCATTTCAGCTGCATAGATTGGAAGCTAGATTTAAGTTTGTTACTCTAGCACCAACGGCATACTCGTAGAACACGTTTTCGAACGACATTTTTGATGGAAACATTTTCTACGATCGTCGTATCTCAGCGCACATATTTCTAATGTATTATATACCTAGTCTTATACATATACGCATACTTATATTTCTACCATATTGAACTATATAACAAATTCATTGATAATTTGTAATAGATTTGAAGTATTTAAACAACCAATGCGCCGAATTGTCCCGTTCTCCAAATGAGAAATTACACGAAATCAATTGGTGGCATAATGTTGTACCCGTAACCCAATAAGCAGAGCTGCATATCTGCATTCCGTCGTGATGGCATCGAATCGAGACCGCCGCCACCCAGCATTCGATGCCCATTTTCCATTTTCATTCAAATTGATCGGTATCATTTCACCATTATGGTGTCAACATTTCTTTTTGTTAAAGAGTATATTTTCGGTTTTTATTTGTTTAAATCGTTACTTTTCCAAACAAATGTTTGAGTGTACTGGTTTTTTGAGAAATTCTCTCATTCTCACCTTTGCAGATTGTTTTTCATAAGAATACTTGAAAAAAGCTGTTTTACGTGTGACTAGGAATGATTTTGAGTCATCATACAAATTAATTTTGTCTAATGATCTGATGTGCATCCTCGAATATCGTAGGCATTTGAATTTTTGCATCTAGTTAAGGTTAATAGCTTTTCCAGCGAACTTTTGAATAATTTTTAAAGAAAAAAGTACACGTTCCAGATGCACAAGAACTTAAAAAAAACCACTTCCCTCTCCCAGTTACAACATCCCACCTTTACCAGACATCAAATCGAAAGCAACAACAGCAATACAACGGACGGAAACTGGGCCTGAAAGCAGCCCGCTACAGAGTGAACTGATTTTTGATCACCGAATTTGTTTTTTGCTCTTTTTCTCCCTTTTTCTCTCTTTTTTCCATCGCATCCTATCGCATCTTTCGCGTAATCCTGCGCGCTCCGATTTTTTCGTGCGACTGCTGGCTGCAAAATTCTTTCGGTAATACACGCGCCGTTTCGTCGTTCGGCGTATAATGCAACTTTACACGAAAAAAAAAAAAAAATTGTGTGTGTGCCTGTAACGGATTCCTCTTTGTTCCTTTCGCACAATCAATTTCATGTTCCGTTTACACATTTTTACACCTCCTCTCCTGCTGTTTAAAATTCAATTTTGTTTCGATTGATTTGGGATGATTTCATTTTGAACACTTCTACTTATGAAATATTTCGCTTTTATGTTTCTATTGCGCACATATTTCATACACAACAAAAAACGAAACTTACTTAACTTAAATTAATTTATCGGACCTGCGTCATATGATGTATTTCGTTACAATCGTTTTGAAATCACCTTTTGATTTTTTTTGACCTTTTTGGACGATGAATTGTATTTTTGTGTGTATCAACATCGTTTTTGATTTTGCGTTTTGATCGTTGTGCCTTCCTGATCGTATTGCTGTTTTCCGTTACCGTAATGCACTTGCTTCCAATTTTTGACGGCAAAAAAATCAATTTACAAAACAAAAACCCGTACCACCCACCCCCGTCACAATTCTGGTTTTGTTTATACAAACACTGTTATTTTGGTCTGCTTCAATAAAACCCACGACCCGCGCCAATCTCGACTTATTAGCGCGAAACGTACAAACTCGAAGCGATGGCACAAGATAAAGGATACCCGCCACTGTCGCGGACAGTCGAGGTGCAGATCGATGTCGTCGATCGGGCCAATAACCCACCGGTCTGGGACAATACGGTTTACGGGCCGATTTACGTCAAAGAAAATATGCCAGTCGGTGGAAAGGTTGTCTCGATAAAGGCCAGGTCTGTTTTGAATTCAGCATCTACTCTCCTACCAGCTTGCATACTTTTAATTTTAATTTCATTGTAATTGCATTTCTTTCATTGTTATTGTTATTGACGACGGGCAAATGTGTTTATTTTGTTTGTTTTTTTCTATGCAACGACACTTTTCCATTTGGCTCACCATCCATCTCATGGTTGATGTTTGAAATAGTGAAACTTAAATGAATATTTCTTACATATCTGTCATTGATGGATTAGCTAGATTCTTTCTTTAAGTGAATGATTTAATTTTCTTTTAATTTAGTACAAAATGTGATGATCAACAACACAGAAAATATGAATCGCCGAAGGGTGTTATTAATTTTGAAAAAAAAGTCTAACTCATTTGATGAGAAATGACATAGAAGCCTGTTTGAAGTATTGTAACAGGGAAAAATTATGCTGTATAGTGGTGTTTGCAGGCTTATTAAAGCTCAGGAAAGGACTAGTACATTTTAAGCACAATTAAAGGTAATCGTGCTAGTTGACTAAGGCTCTTGTGCAGCCCCGCTTGTTTGGTTGGTAATAGGCTGTAGATATGAGGTTGCGGAATTGCATTGGAATTTCATTGAGCAGTCAAGCCCAGTGTAATGCTGATAGCATATACCCATTTCACATTCCGGAGAAGATAGGACAGATTCCTGCCATTTGCCGAGTATGTTTAGAGGTATTTATGCATCCCTTTTCGCAACGTGGAAAAAAGAATGTCTATTCAGTATGCTGCAGGTTTCCTCGAAACTTATGTAATTTCGACGAGTGCTTGCAGGCAAGTATGTGAAACATGCAAACGAGCCGTGCCTGACCCGCTGTTCATCAATGCTTCCGCTCCCCGAACCCCAATTAGTGCACAAAGATGTTTTGTTCTTCACCTTTGGTACCGATTTTGTTCCATCGGGTAGATCATCTCTGAACATGCCGGGCGATTGTTAGTCTTCGGTAATTACCGCCTGCACAATTGAGTTCGGCTGCAGTAATTGTAAGAGAGAAGTACAGTACACCAGGATGCAGCAAACATCCGGGGAACACTCTATCCTCAGAGTCAATCGGATGCACATTAACCGTGTGCAAATAAACCACACCGAGAACGATGTGCTGGAACTTGATTAATTTTTCATTAGCCTTACTACCCTACCGAGCGGAGTGTGGCCGTTTACGTTTATCGGGATGATCCCTCGTTTGAGTTGGCAGTATTCCGGGGCCGGAGGACTCGCGCAGGGGTCCGGCCTTTGCAACCAAAATGAACTGCGCTCGCTGTGTCGGTGCCGGGTTGCGGCTTCACATGCTCCGGGCTCACCACTTTTAATTCTACACCAATGCTGGAGGATCGTCTTTAGTAAATAGATAGCATTTTTCATTAGAATGGTCCGGTTTTGTTTCACCCTGACTATGTCTGGTGGTTGTGATATCTCAAGCGTGTTGCAACCCGCAATGTTGACCAACGCTAACTATCCATGCACCAAGTTTTTTTTGTCTTGGTCTTTCTCATTACCGAGGCGCTTTGAATTATTTATCCCTATAATTTACTGCGTCCCACTCCTTCCGGCAGCGTGTAACACGTGGCACGCCGTTTTTCATCTTCTGTTCGTTTTGGTGTGTTTCTCGCCAGAACCCGTTGTTGATATGTGATGGTTGCTCTCCGGGAAGGCATACAAATGAGGACAACAGTGGATGTAAGAAAGAAAAAAATGCTTTCGCCGCTGTACCGCAACAGGCTTGCGGGGACACACGTATTCATTCGCGCCAAAAGTGTTAGGTAACGGGTGAAATCAACCTCCCTCTTGGGTGCCCTATCTTTTCTGCCGTCAAGCGTAAAGTCACCGGAAGCATAATGTTCACCCAGCACCCTTAGGATGAGTTAGTTATGGTCGGTTAACCAGTGCCCGGGTTGACTCGAGTACGGTAGAGGTTCCTTTTTTTTTTGCACCGCTTGAAACGATTTGGATCCCTTTCGCGTACGGCATCCACGGTTACGTGTGTACGGTGAAAGCATAGCTAAATATTTTGCTGACCGTTTTGCTGACCGCGACCACGTAGTTTTCCTCATTTCTTGCCCCTTACACACAGGCGCGGCGTAGCTATGAACGAACGAAACGACGAGCGCAGCTGGTAATAAGGAAATTAATAATTTTTCTGACCTTCCGCTTCTATTTAGGTGGAGGAAGGCAGGTTAAAAAAGACCAACAATTTTTGAGAGTTTTTCCAGGAATGACCCGATCAACGGAAACTTTAAATCTGGTGGCCTTTAGCATTTTGTTGTTTTTGTGGTGGTTTTTCTTCAAACTGTGGGTTGCATGTAAAGTGTGTGCGTGATCTCCACAGTAAAGAGATTAAAATAAAACTGTGAAAAAGGTGCCCCCTTTTTTCCTTTTTTTCACATTCTTCCAAAACAGAAAAACGAGCCAAAGAGATGGTACATATCCGAATACTAGAGCGGTTCGTTGACTCTAAGCTTGGAACGCTTTCATGCATATCTCATGTAGCTGATGTTAACTACAACGTTCCCGAACTGTTGCTATTTCAGCAAGAGTCACCAAAGACACAAAAAAAACGGGACAGTTTTGATAAAGTAAAACCACTCACGCAAACACACATCTATTGAACACATTTATGATAAAAAATAAACATCCTTACAGTGATTGCTACCGCCTGAGGGAGGAAAAGCTTTTGAATTTTTCATACAAGGAATAACATTCACACCCCTCTGCGAGTTGACCCGCCGCGAGATGGTGTTACGCGTCGTGACCATGGGTTCACTTCCACAAATTCGGTTGTGCTGACCTCTGGGATCTACCTTGGTATAGTGCTCGAGGCCCTCCGGACACATGGACGCACGGGCACACACAAACACACACCCGCCGTTTACTTATCGATGCCGACTTATAGAACATGTTGAAAGCGCTGATCTGCCGTCTGGCATTATCTGCTGAAAACATTTGCAAAGCTTGAATCAAAGCAAAGCGGGGATAAACTTCATCCCTTTTTCATGTTTTCGTTGATTTTGCACCCGAAAGCAACGCAGACCAACGGATTTTTTCCCTTTTCGGCATCATTCGTTGGTGCTAACATGCGTTGATTGTAGAGTGCCTGAAATACTCAACATTTGCTGAGCTTGCATCATCCTTTACCTGTCAATGCGGACTTGTTTAAACGGAGTGGTTTTGACCCTTTCGGTTGCTATATTCTTTATAATCGGCTGTGGGTGTTCATTCCAACACCTGGTTAAAAATTACTCAACAACCTTCATCAGGTGAATAAGAAAGGGAAACACATTTGAAAGGCTTCGCACGATCCAATCTCAAATACCCTCCAAAAATAATAATCGTGTCGATTCACCCACTGTCGTTTTGGAGGTACACGCAAACGGAAAATATTAAGAAAGCATCTATTTATTCTGTTGAAACGATTTCAGCAGATAATATACTTGGTTTTCGAGCGAAAAGTTCAATTTTAATTAAATAAACACAAAGCGCTTGGAAACAGTATCGTGCTAGCTAAATTTCGATTCTAAACGAACGTCCGTTGTGTCTCGTGCATGGCATTCGGTATGCGCTCTAGAAAATGCTTGGGTCCCCGGATTAGTGAGGGATTAGATGGGAACACTAATTATGTTGTTTAAGATACGGAACGCATTACCAGCCGTGTAATGCACGACTGTTCGAATGTAATTCCAGCGTTCTCCATTCTCCGTTGCCGTTATCCATTAACAGGCCTGGATGTACAATTACGGCAGAGTGTTCGGAAGTTGCACTATCTGTTGTTTTGCTCGCATTTACGCTACCATTTTCAATAAGCTCTCACAGCCTCTCGTATGTATCGGGGAAGCCTAGGATTACCGGATGCGCGATCTAGTGAAACCGTGAAAGAGGAAACTAGATGTAACGAGAGTGGGCGAACGGGAAAGAGCGCAAAAAAGAGTTAACGGATAAACCGGATAAAGAATGGGCACGAGCGTACATGAGATGTCAGTTTTTACATGACGTTATTTTCCCCAAAGCTGTTCATCCGTAAATCTCATCCGCAGCTGTTTTGGGGCCCGTTCGCAGGATTCTCGTCCCGGTTCCGGTACGCTTCAAGGGTGAATTATCTGGGCCGCTATCTGTTACTCGGTACATAAACACACAAACCCACATACATAAACGGTCGGGTGCGGCAGAAAGGACTACGTAACCGCAGTAACGGAGACCACAGCTGATATGAGCAAATGTCCAATTGGTGGGAGTTTTTCGCCGACGGAGTTGAGGATGTTGTGGGAGAAAAAAGGATCGTGTAACATCCTCAATCCCATGGTGGAATCGTCCTTCCGGTGAGAGACATGCTGTTATCGAGCGGCTGTCTTCAGGGAGAAGGGAAACCAGAACCATTTCCGTAGGTGCTTTGGCTGTGGCTTTTTTTCACACGCTGAGCAACATTATCAGTGTGACAGCAACGAAAGGAATGACGGCAGTGTCCACTCGTTATCCTATGGAGGGGTTCGTCGAGCGCCGATATCACTACAAGCATCGCGCATCGATAAGGGAGCAAACATCATCAGAGGACATCATTTCATGGACTGTCATGGCCTGTCTCCTTCTTGCTTTTTTTGTAGTCCCACGCATCGAGACGTGTGAGGGTGTAAGAACCGTTGGGGAAAGCGACACGTACACTGGCGATATGGTTGTGATAAGTAGCAACGGATGTGGTTAGCAATATTTTATCCTACCCGAGGACGAGAAGAACGATTATGAAAATAAAACTGAGAAAACGAGAGACAAGCAATAATTAAAATAATCCTAACCGATCTACATACGGTTTGTGATTCGGACATTCGTAGCGAGTTGTAGGGGAGAGTTCTGAGGAAAAAGTGAAATAAAAATCATAATTCAGTAGATGAGCGAGCGTGCCGCTTTACCCTGTGAAGCTCTTTCCAAACGATGGGCTGAATTGCAAAGTAGAAAATTGTATGCAGGATGGAAAACCGTTGAACGCTTGAAAAGCGTAATTTTGCGTTCTTCTCCTTTTACCTTAGCTGATTGCCGTTGGATTTGTGACGCACAATTGAAAGGGCCGCATGGTGGTTTGGTATTCCTTTCGATGAGTTTAAAATTGAAAAAAAGTGTGGTGTAATATTCACGGGCTTATGGATGAGATTGGTTTAATGATATCAAGAGGCTCTTATCCATCGCACGATGAAGATTTCAATTTATACCATCGCCATTTGAACCATTGAATTAGAAATGAAAATGACTACTTCACAATCTGCTAAGCTAATCGAATGCGTTTGTATGGGAGATTTTTTTGTTCAAATTGTGTAGTGCCTTAGGATTCAGTCTACCTGATATGCTAACAAACGAACGTTAAAAAAGGATGTCCCACTTCGAGCTAATTGCAATTCAGATGATGCTTCGTGAATATCTCTTGACAGTGTGTTTACGGTTTTAAATTGCAACTTCGTAATCATGTTGAAACAAACCATCCATTGGTCTCTAGTCGATTTGGCGCTCGTTATTGCTAAACTTGTTATGTTATCTCCCAAGTGCCGAGCAATCATAATCGAGCGCATTGACGTAGATTTGTTGTTCTCCCGGGGATTTTTCGACATTAATGAGTTGGTAAGAGTGAATGAGTTTTCCCTTATCGTCGGTTGTTCCGACAGGAAAAATAAAACAGCAAGTTGAAGAAATACATTGCAATTGACAAATGCATCCTCAAGAGATAGAAAGCGCTCATTTATGGTAGGTTTTTGGTGAAATTAGAGGCAGGGAAAGGAGGGTTATGAAACAAAAAACACACATTCCGACATATCCGGAGCAACGGGAGAGCGCGAAGCGTTTTGATCACGGAAGGAAGTATAAAACAGCGCCCATTCCACCACCATCTACGAAATTGCGGATTAAGTAGCATCAAAACGCTACTCCAGTAACCGAGCCGTATGATTGGGCCTATTGGCGATGTTGGGGCAATTCAGTTTATGCTGTCGTAAACATGTTCATAAAATGACTGCGATGGACGTATCTGTGCGCATTTCAGGATCTCTTTTCTTTTTTTTTTCTTTCTCTCTTTCTATCATTCACTCCGGATTTTGCCGGTTTCTCTGTTTCTCAGATGTTACTGTACTGACAACACACTCCACTGTATCGCGTACATTTTAGCAGAAACATGGGAAAACGAGGGATGAAATAAAACGCGAAACAAGCACAAGAAGACGCGTTGCAGGCGGTTACCTTTTTGAATGATAAAACAGGGAAATTGAAGCAGTGGAACAGCGGAAAGAGCGGTGGGGGCAGGGAAGGATGTAAACGATAATTCATGAAGTGTGCCCTTGATAGGACTGGAGGTACAAAAAATAGGAATCGGAAATGGGCACCCCTGCCACGTGCGAATATCAATGTGAGTAATTGGAAGTTATGCTTCGTGTTTTCGACACAAACCTTGTATCGCACGTCGGGGCTGTTGGTGCATGTTGCCTGAAAACGACAGGTTCGGCATTCATGAGGGTTCTTGCGATCCTGGTTTTTTAGTTTGATATTCCGAGGGGATTTCCTTGCACGTTTTCTGTCATTGCAAGCATCCCGTGTGTTGTTCGATATGCCAAGTGTGCACAGGTATTGGGCTAATAAACCAACATTTGTTAGGGCGGGAGAATTTTAAGTACCTCGCCGAGCGTTGGGCTAACTTAAAGATAGAAATCGACAACACGGAAGGATATCAACAAGTGAGAAAAAACTCGCAACGTGCTCCAGAAAAAAAAAAAACGTTGGGGTGAATGCCACCTGGAATCCTTAACAACGAATGTTGAAGGTGAAATTTCTCTACCTTTTTCATTCGGATTCCCTTTCTCTCTTCTTTTTATCATACTCTATGCTGTTAGACACATTCTAGGCAGGGATGTTGCAAAAAGGTATTGCACTCAAAAAGGCCAGTTCGTAAGGATTCATTTCGGGGGATCTACCAACAGGCTCGCAGAATTATTGTGAGCTTTAGGATTATGGAGTTTTTATTTTTGTTCTGTTTTGTTTTATTGCAGGCAGTAAAAAAATTTACTAAAGTTTGGTCATTCCAGGCTTACGAAGGATCTTATTCGTTTTGCTTTGGGGCGAAAGATGGTTTGCACCAAACCTGGGTGCTGGGTTCAATCCAATTGCGCTGAGGGAATCGAATCGCATTAAACATTACTTCGAGTCCCATGGCGGGCAAACGGTCGATCGGTCGGTCGGATCAGCCGGTCTATTGCATGATTTTTCTTCCTCTCAATTTCACCTTCGAGTTGACCCAGAAGCTGAACGGACCCTTCCGAGATGGATGATGGTTGGGTGAAGAGGAAAGAGATAGAACCAAGTATCACAAATAAGGAACACAAAAATGGAACATTAATTTTTCCTCCCGGAGAAACTGAGCAGGAACGTTTTTGCTTCCAGCGCGAAGCCAGCGGTGCGAAACAAACCTTTCTGAACCATTGATGGAGATAAATATAAATCGGATATTTATTACACAAGTTTGTTGCGCTTTGTTTGGCACAGCTTGGTTCCCTTGCGTACCTATGGGGGATAATGTTTTACGACTTCTGTATTTCCCTTCGTGCGCAGTTTTGTTTTGTTGTCCTCCTCCGTTCCACCATCCAACTGTACTCCTGCTAATATTTTGTTCGTTTTGGGATCAACGGCGTATCTTTGGTGACTGATTTCGCACCCCCCACTTCAGCGGTTTCTGGTTTTTTGTTTGTTTCTTTCCTGGAACAAGAATGTAGCGGTCCCGCTGCTCTTTGAAATCAGTGTTTTCCTGCGGAAAATTTGAGCCTCGAAAGCTCGGAAATTTAAGGCAACAACTTCCCTACACCATCCCTAAACCAAGCAAAGAGTGCCAGCGTTTCATCGAAAGTTGTGAAAAAAGCTATTAATAATCATTCGCCAGCCTTCGGTTTCGATCCACGTGCGAGCGCGAGAAAGGTCACCGAGAAACCAACTTCGGTCCATTGTTGTGTCCCTGTTTGGCGTGGATGTTGGTCGTGTTGTTCTATCGCCTTGTCCAATGCCCGGTAAGATTGCTAGCCTAACCGCGGTTGTCATAGAAACGTACCGGATTTTGTCCGGGTATGTTTTTTTATGCATCGAAAGGTTTCTAATTTTTTTTCCACTCATGTTGATCCCCGGTTGACTTATGGAAGTGTGGGTATGGGTGTGTGTGTATGTGGAACAGTGTGAGAACTTTCAGGAGAGACGCCATGGCGTGGATCGCTAGGATAACTTTTGATTAATGTATATTTTTTCCGGTGCTTTGCCGAGCGCCTAGTCAGATGTTTTTGTTGCTACGGCTTTCAGTGTCTCACGGTGGTGTGGTCATCCTTCGGTGACCAGGAAAATGGTGAGGAAAAGTTTAAAAATTCAATTACCTCCGTAGATACTTGCCCATGACAATGACATTGATGGGCCGCACTACGAGGCCGGAAAACTCGCAACAAAACAAGCACAGTCGTGATTCTCGGCCTGGGAAAAGATGTTGCCCAGAAGTGCTTTTCGCATCGTCGAGAAACACTTGATGAGAGGGTTTTTTTTTTTTATTTTCGCAAAGGAACGTGATTCAACTTCCTTGAAAAAAAAAAAAAAACCAGTTGAGCCAGCGTCAAATCTTCAAACGATGACCTATCCTACGGCATAAGGTTTGGCGCTCCATTGCAATATGCCACGTATTGATTGAAGTAAATTTGGCCTGAATTTGTTTTGAGGTATAGCCTATGGTGTTACTTTGATTCCAAGTCATATTTTGTGCAACCTAGGCAGGCAGTTTAGAGCGAAAGTATACTACTCTTTTACAATACCTTTGTTCTATGTCTTGTGCTGCGTTTGCATAATTCATGCGATGTATTTTTTCACTAAATTCCTTTTCACTATTTGTTTAAAAAAAGGGATCAAAACAGATACGTAGTGCTACTGCAGGCTTTTACATTCTAAGCCGCTTGATTGCTAGCGAAAGTATAAGGCGAAAACCTAATAGACAGGCACATGGGCTTGAGCAATTTACAAAATCACCCCAAAGTTTTGCTTTCACTGTTAGAAGGGAAACTTTATTTCTCTTGTAAAAACCTTCGTATAATTTTGTACGCCTTGAGCATGGAAGGATCATCGGACGAATGAACAGGCCTTGAATGTGGGTTCGGATGGAAGCGGGGAAGTTTGTCAGGAAGGTCGCAATCGGCTAGCGTGTTTCTGTTTCTCTTTCATTGCCCTGTTCCTAAAATGTTAACCAGAGGAGAAGGAACAAAAGGAGGAAAAAGCAACAAGAAACAGCCCTTTTGAAAAACCCCTTTGGCTGAAAGAGGGAACAGCCATCTACAAGAAGAATGCGTACACAGCTACAACGAGTGTAGGAGAACTTTCTAGGGCGGATTAATGAGGAAAGAACAGAGAGATACTTTGAGAGACCGAGCAAGAAGACTAAATAGAAGTTTGTAAGTAAATCTCTGGGTTTCTCTGAGACAAAAGCTGGCTTTATCTACGGCAACATATGTAGACGGATGTGCGGAAAGTTGTTTTTTTTTTCTGCATTGCTGCTGTCGGTTTCTATCTGCCGGTCTTTGTCGCTCACTTTCATTCTGTATTTCTTATTATTTACTATCGTCGAATTGTGGGGTTTTTCTCCTCACATGGAAGCATTCGTTTCTGGGTGAAACTCTTATGGTTCCTTCTTGTCGCCTTCGCTCTTTAACATGTTACACGTCACATGCGTTGTTCGTTTGAAACATGCTGTCTGCTTCTCTGCCCGCGTGGGCGAAGCCTTTTTTCTTGGGCTGGCAAACATTTAAATTGTACATATTTTCGTGGAAAATATTGCAGGGTTATGAAAAGAAGGTCTGCGTTGGTGTGCTGTTCGCTCTTTTATGATCCATATCTTAAAGGTCCAGCTTACAGCGGGTTTCTTCGCAAAATCCGTTCATTTTTTCAGACGAAAATATGCCCCTTGCCGAGATTTGCAACGACGATGGTCGGTCATGGTTTGGGCCTAGCAACGACATTTTCCCCGTCGTTTTATCAACGCGTGTTTGAATATTCTTTCATGTGGACGGTTTATCATCACATTTTGCTCATATTTTCATTTCATTTGTTACGAAAAACATTATAAAATTAATTGAAATATTTGAACCGTACATTTGCTCTAACATAACGTATTCTCAAAATATACCTGATACTTTCATTTCGTTTCCGTTTTTCCCTGCGCTATGTCATACTTTTTCTACTGATTTCTCTGGATCTCAAAAATGCACGCACCAAAAATAACAAACAAATAATAACATTTTCACAAACCGCCATCCCTTTTTGAATTTTGTATCCATTTGGCGGCACTAAGGCAATTAAATTTTCTGTGGTTTATTCATCAATTGTGTTTAGAAGGATCAGCGTTGAAAAGGCAAAAAGTTTAAGCTTTCTGTCTTTTAATTCTATTGCAAGTGAAAAAGCAAAATCTCCAGTCTCAAAGCATAGCTGGACACTAAAACTACGAAAAATAAATGACGACACGCTGATTACTTTTGCTGGTGTCATGACATTGCCAGATAATTTGTTTTTTTGTTGCTATTTTGCCTAGAAGTGTCTTGTTTTTATGTTTTTTAACCTTTTTTTTCATCCCAACGGGTTCTTTTTACATAATCATTAAGGTTGCTTCATTCAGCTGGGATGACATTCCATGCCAACTCCGGCGGCTCCCATTCAAAGTGAATGAAAAAAAGGCGAACGAAACAGACCGGTTGTGCTTCCTCTTCATTTTGTTAAAAGAAAATCAATAATGTTGTTGCATAACAGATGTTCTTGGAATTATACTATAACCAGTGAAAATAAACCACTGCGTTCGAGGTCGTTAGAAAAGGCGAGCTGGCGTACAATAGTAGCTCTAATTGGAGCATTATTCAAGTCCATGTTGACAGATTTTCGTCAAAAAAGGTTAGAGCCGCGGGGCGTTTGAGCATAGAATGTAATCCTGTGTTGTGTGTTCGCGGGTTCCATGAACCATGCTTCGTGGTTCATCCACGTGCCACTAATGGTTTATTTTATCCGCATTGTTATAAAATTTACGTTCCGTAGTTTTAGAATAAAATAACGTAGTTTTAGAAATTCAAGTAAAAACAACAGGCATACTCCCTACCCGATTGTAATACTAATATATTTCTTTTAATCATACGAAATATCCCAACATTTCTGTGGGATGCTTATTCGTTTAACTTAAAACGCAACAACAGTTCTGGAATCGAAGGAAATCCAACGGTCTTCTATCGGCTCATGCCGGGATCAACGGCACAGACGAACAAACTGCACACGTTCTACCTTCAGCAACGGCCGGACAACGGCGACACGTGGGCCGACATCAAAGTAAATCATCCACTAGACTTCGAGACCATCAAAGAGTACAACCTGACCGTGCGCGTAGAGGTAAGTAGCCTTGGCAAACATTTTGCATTTTTTTAAGCGGTTAAGATGATGTTCGACACAGTTATGCTTTATTTATTTGAATGAATCTCAAGCAGTGGGTTAACGTTGATGTCTGAATGGTAACCGTTTCCGTTTTCCATGAGAGTCGTGTTGTTAACACAACAAATCGCCAACTTGTTAGCAATCGATTTACCGTTTCCCTGGCAAAGTTCCATTGGGTATTGGCCATTAAAAATATTTTCGTGACTCATAACTCTATGGAAATTCCTTCGCAATTTTTGGAAGTTTATTGATAGTACGGGAAACAGATAGTTTTCAGACCACTGCCTTTTGGCTTTCATAGGTTGAAATGTTTCTCTCAAGACCTTCCGCTGAATGGATAAACTTTAATCGTCGCGTTCTCTTTAAAAATGTTATTTTTCTCCTGTGTTCTTTTGAGAAGATTTTAACATATCGTTTTCAAAAATACGAAACGAATAAACGAAATATATTTTGAATGTTTTAATAGAGATTGTCAATTAGCCCATGGTTTGCTTGCAAAAATGAACCCTGCAAGTAAAATTGCAAACAGAGAATATACTGCATCGTAATACGGCATTCCGAAACGCCTCTAAGTCTTCATTCCTTTGAACATCGATCTTGTAGCAGCTGGATTGATTGCATTATCATTATCATCGCCATCGTCGTCACCATCACGATAAGTGTTTACGTAAACGGCGACTTTCGACGAAACCATTGGAAAAGTTCTCTAGCAACCTTGCGTTATGAATGAAAACGGCAGCTAAATTCGTAAATTCGAGAGCCGCCATGCTTTCAATGCTTTTTCCTCTGCCGTAAAAAAAAAATGGAGTGCGTTCAAGGATAACGCTCGTTATCACGCCATCCGTTCTGCAGGGTGCAGAAGGAAAGTGCCAGGAACGACGGCTGCCGGGGGAAAACAGTTTCACAAAGCGACTGCTGCGCCCGCTGTAGGCAGGAAGATGAAAAACGGCGAGTCAAAACTTTGAATTTGAATAAATTAACTTTTGCCTCCCTAGACGATAGCGCCGAGAGATCAGAAAGCTTGTTCTTTGTAACGCCCGGAAAAATGCCCTCTGGCGGAAATTGGAGAGGCAATCAGGAGGGGGGAAAAGTACAAGTTTTAGCGCCGGCATTGTGCGTTATTTTATGTAACAGAATGTTTCCTCCCTCGCATTTTCTGCGTGCGTTGTTTGATAAATTTCTTTTTATTTCGTTTTCTCCGTTTCGTTCCAATTGTACGCTCCTTACATCCCTAGTGTGCACTCGGCTCCGCGGGCTTTGCACACGATTGGGTATTCGTGAGATTGCCTAGCCCGCCGATGTCATTCGCGATTTGATTTATAGTTTTTTCAACTTCTCGCTCGAAAATAAAATCGGTGCACTATTGCTCTAACCAACGCAATGGCCAAGATAACTGAATCGGATTGCACGGCAAACCTATTTCACTTTTTACTGTCGAAAGAATGGTTTTTTGATATCCGGAAGTACCTGATTTCATACAGCAAAGCAGCACCAGTCGAGTGTATAGTGATAAATGAAAATATATTAATATATTTTCAGTCGATAACTTGCACAGTTTTTTTTAAATTTTACCTCCATAAACCTAAACCAAAGTGGGTGCTTGTGACCCTCTAAAGGGCGCTCTGGTTTCGCTTCGCTTTCAGCTTTCCTGTCAATTTTCCTAAAATCAATGGCTCTCGCGAATTTCCCGAGCGCGAAAATAAGAGATGTTGCTTTTTTTATAATACATTTTTGTTCAACAATCTTTCGAACACAGGTTTGGGTAGAGTGCCTGGTTCTTTATGCACCGAAAACGATATTGAGTTTTCGGCCGATCCTTTCCTTCTTTTTCCTTGACCTTCCTCCAGGTCCCAAGCTGCGTTCCATGTGCCGACCGTGAAAACCGACGCGACCAAAGTGTTGCACTTGAGCCATCGGGGCTCGGCAAATCCGGTCCGGCGTAGCATCTTTGGGAAACTTCACATTGCCCTTGCCATGCACCGTAGAGTGCTCACGATAGTTCCAAAGTTGGGTGTGCCCTTCACACGGATCCACACTATCTGCAGGACCTAGGAGGTGCTGCGGATGAGAAGGTGATATCACTTTCAAAAAAATAATATTTGTTCTCTTTCGTACGATCATTCGGAGGAGATTTTATTTTATTTTTTTTTCGAAGTACACTTGACGCGGACGGAAATAGTGTCAAGATTTCCCTGCTTCCAGTTCCCTCTCCTTCTTACCATCTGGAAAGTTATGGCAAACGAATTGAAAGAAAAAGCAACACAAAAAACAACTTCTCCGATAAAGACGTGTTTAATTCGTGAGCACAACGAACGCTTCAAACTGTTCCTGAATCGCTTGTCTCTGGACGAGTCGAAATGGAAGTCAGGGGACACCCTAGTGGGGAGGCGAGTTGGGGGTGTGGGTAAGAAAAAGTTACGCGATCTTTTCCAGAAAATCGTTTCCATCTGTACCGACGCGGTATGGATTTCTGCAGAAACTTTTAATTAGGGCTGCAGATATGTTGGGCCACTCGGAAAAGTGCTATTATTAGGAGGGAAAAGCGTTTGCGTTTCAATTCGCTGCAGACAGATGCTCGATTTTCTAGGGGTTTTTTTTTTATTTCTATCGTACTTTTGCTCTCCGACAGTTGGCGGTACGATCTCCACTTTCAAGGTTATTATACCGGATTGCAGTTGAGCCGTGGCAAAAATGAAATGTTATTTCTTTCACGAGCAGTTCTTGTTCGTTTCCTGTTGTGCGTTTTTCTTTTTCTTTTGTGGGCTCAGATAATTAGTTTGTTTTAATAACAATTTTTCGAACGGATTTTTCTCCTCTCTGGCACTTTTGGTTTACAAGCGTGATAAACTTCTTAAACGGCAGGGTATTGTACCGTCCCAACGCGGTTATTGCTGCCTTCATTCGTTTATAATAGGCGAATATTATCTGAGCCTCAATGCTCTTTCAATTACTGTTCTTTAACTGTTAATAAAAATAATTAAAAAAAAATTCGGATATTCTTTCGGAGCGTTTGAAGCCACAGATCGCTCAGATTGAGAATTGTTCATGTCGTTTAAAAAGCTGTATCCAACGAGTCACAGAAGAAAAGAAACACGCAGCAGCCGGAAAACACTAATTTCTCATTCCATGCGTGCCCGATTTCAAGGCTACACTGTTGCTCCGATGACGCTGACTCGCCTGTGAAATAAATTGATTATTAATTACGAAACTTTGGCGCTATAAATATGTATGTTTCACTACTGAGCATAATTTATTTTAATGATTTCACAAGCGTGAAGCAGATTTATGTATCGCGCCATGCATCTTCCCTCGCCCATCGTTTCGCTAAGGAAAAAGAAAACACGTCCCTCAAAGCTGCCTGAGCCTACGATCCGGGCTGCGGCCCACGAACGGTGGGTGGATGACGCCGCTGAAAAGTGCGCCGAGTTCGAGCAAACGGGAAAAATTAATCAAATAAAATTTTGGCTCCCCTCGAGGCAGAGAAAGTTTGCCGAAGGAAAGGAACGAAAAAAAAGAACCAATCAAGCGTAAATAAAATCATATTGCAAGCGCCAATGCTAGGTGGGGGAAAGAAAAGTGTCGAAGGGGCATAGGGGTGGACAAAAAAACTTGTTCCTGTGTGGGCTAGTGTTTGGGAACAAGCGGAACAGCCTTCGGAACTTCCCTCGGTACTAGCCGAACAGGGGAGCGCAGTGTCGCCTTTTTTTTTAATCTCACTTTGCCGAAGCTGAGAAGTCATCCCGACGCCATCGGCCAAAGGGCACAAAGATTAATGTGGCATCAAATCCGTTTGCGATTAGACAAATATTTCTCCGTCCCAGCACCCTCGCGCACGCTTCTATCGGCTTTCTTTGTTGCGGTTTCTTTGTGGAATTGTTTTCGTTTCTTTGTCATCCGCTAAATTCTCCCGTTGGTGAAGAGTGAACGAGATAACAAAGCCGGCACACGATTGCTGTTGATCCGTGCAGAAGCGTACGCTGTTTATTATTGGCGTGCGTTCGTGCGTGAAATTTGGAGGGATGGGGGAAGGAGTTTTGGAAAATTGCCCCGCATTTTTCTTTGCCTTCAGGCATCGGGAAAGGGCTGCAAAATAAATTAAATAAAGCGTTCCATTAATTTGCCACCACGCTGTGTGTTGTGATTTAGTTTTGATTAGCCGCAAATGGTGTAGCAATGCGTGCCTCTTTTTTTGCTTTTGCTTTGCTCCACCACCACTTGCACAAATGCTTTTGAATGTTTCGAGAAGTGGGGAGATGTTGTCAGCCCGGTGCCGCCATCCAGCGTGTACCAGATTTCGTCACAGGGAAAGTGCTTGAAGGAGGGAGTTTTTTTTAAATTTTTCAACAATGTTTCGGTTATTTAACAGAGCACGGTGGGGTCTTCGAATGTTGTGGGATGGTACGAAACGCCGAGTGGCCCGGGAGATGTCGCTTGGGAGTAATTTTACGGAATTGATTTGTGGTTTCCCGGGAAAAGTTGCTCCATTAGCAGCGCAATGTACACGCGCCAGCTTTCAGGTTCCATATTCGTTTTCGGTTCGAAAACTTTTCTACGGCGCCTATTTTCCCCCCCACTCCTTATGGCGCCTCGCATTTGCCGCGTGGATTGTCCTGGCAGGCGAATCGAATCGCGTATGTGAAAATGTGGCCCCAACGAGTTTTCGTGGGCACAAGTGTTTCTCGTATGATAAACACGAAACCAAATATAAGTGCGATTCGGGGTGTGGATCGTGGATTGCGCGAGTGATGGAGAGGAGTGATGCAAAATGCGAATGTTGCGGTATGAACCATAAAAAAAAATCCTGGGACTACGGGAGATCGTAAACAAGCTGCGATTCATCTGCTGGGGTTGTGGAATGATACAAAAATAAAAACGTTGTATCTCATACTCAACATATGACAGTTCCATTTGACAAAAAATAAAAAAATAAATAACTCTCGCACACATGGACTTCCTTCCTTGAAACAATGCCTCAAGCGGGCTGTCGTTGTACGACATCGTTTTTCTCCTGTTGGATGGAAGAACCATTCGTTATGTGGTTTCAAGAGAAGTAAGTGACAATGGCAGTCTGCGTTACGACGGAGAAAGGTGTCGGAGAAAATAGCAAGGGGAAACTATTTCGCCAAAAACAGAAGCTCAAAAACAAAGTGAGTTGGCAGCGGTTGAAAGGAAAGCGTGGGATGATGAAGATGAATTTTTACCGACCATCTGAGGGCACTCTGTGTGCCAATCTATCTGACAGCTATGAACAGCTACAGTAACGAGGTGTGGAGAGATGAAGCAAACCCAAGGATACAACTATTATGGATCGATTCTGATCGATTCATTCCGGCACCCTTTTAGTTGAAATGTGTCAAATATCACTTTGAATTTATTGAACCGCGATTTTTTTCATTCAATTTGTAATTGTTCATTCTTTTGCGTTTCCAAATTTTTCTAAATTTTGAAAGTTATTATGATAGCTTCACTTCAACTAACCACCATCGTCGGTCTTTGCTGCCAGCAAGATTATTCGACAACAAAACAAGCGATATAGTTCGCTATGTTGTTGCTTGTATATATTTTTCTGCGCATTTCAATTTTCTGGGACATAAAAGACACAAAGGGTGATTTTCTGTCGTATCTTCCTGTGTGGAAAACTGGCAAGCATCCTCCCAGGGTCGGTCAAAAGTGGTTTGCTAGCAGATTGGCAACATGTGACCTGTGCTTTGCTGGCGCGTTCATCGTTGACGGAAAGCCCAGCACTCACCGGATAGACGAGTGCTGCTATCAGAGTGGATGTGAACGCTAAAATTTGAAGCGGATCTAGGGAAAAGAGTCAGAACCAACGTTCGTGTGAACGCGAATGACGATGATTCATTAGCCGATGCGTTCTACCCAAACGATACGATGGAGGCGCTGTGATGAATGAGGCAGCAACATATTACCACCTGTGGCTTCGTTACTCCACGACCGTACGAGTTCTGGCGATGGGCCACTCGATGTGAAAGGACCGTGTTCTGTTGCACCACTATGTGTCCTTTCGATGCCTTTGTGCTGAGAGGGTGGAAGTAAAAGATCCCAAATCCGGCCGTTGTGAGAGTTCCGCCAAAGGGGAAAACCGTTATTTAAGAACCCCAACGGGGAGCTACGTTACTTCCGGTGCATCAACCTCCTGATCCTTGGCGCCGAGGTGGCAGCGATTATGATGATGAGAAGTGCTTTCGCCGTTCGGGAAGTGGTCTTCCTGTTCCCGTAGGTAAAACCAACGGATGATGGGGTTTCGTGAGCAATCTAACCTTCGGTACACCGGTTTGGCATAGCACCCGAAGCCACAGCTGCGAAGGGATTTCGTACGCCTGGATATTGGCCCGAGTGGCAATTTTTCTGTCAGCTCGACCGAACCTCGAAAGTGATGACTGCTCGGTGCACCTGGGTTTGCATCCCATCCAGCTGAGTTTTTCATTGTGGTCTTCCGAAAAGGTAGGAAGGAAAACAGCACCTGAATGGTGTGATTTGTTGCAGTGAGCGGAATGCGATGGTCAACATATTGCTCCATTTGTAGCAGAATCTTCAGCATTATCGGACGAAACGAGCAAAAGTAACAGCATCCAAAGATTGGTCGTGACGGAAGATAAACGTGAGCCTTATTTCGTTGCTGGATATCCAAGGGTAACGGACGTGTGTCACCATCGAGGGTTTACGTTCGAGGCTGCAATTTACCCTGATGATTCGGTGTGCCTCTGATCTGCCCTTGGGGCCAATGAAACGTACGTGTGGGCTTCCAATTCCGCTAGCGGGTCTTTAAAGCGCAACATTGAACAGGAACGCTAGATGGCTGATGATTTGTTGTTATTCCCGCCGAGCAAATAATCGCGACCCCAAGGTAAACCACCGATCGGTTCACGGTTGGCGTAGTCCTACCGGGATTAGCGGGATTGTTGATGATGATGACGATGATGGAAGCGATGGTGAGTTGCAATCCCACGCAGCTGGTGAACTCGCCTCAGCAAGCGATACAACTGCCAAGTGGATTACCACCCGAGCAAAAGCGTTGTGCTGCACAGTGGCAAACTCCGCACTCGTCGCCGTGGCACAAGTTCGCACTGGAAAGATGGGACGGCATTCCGTCCGAGGCTTAGGCGAAGGCGAATCCAAACTCCCCGGCATCCCTGGCACGCACAGGTTTTGACGGGCGCAAAGTCTCTCGATGGGCGCGGATTGGTAGGAACGGGTGCTTCGATTGCGCTCTTCCGGAGATTCGTAGAACAACTTGGCCATGGCACGAAGTAGTCGTACCAGCACCGGCGGCATCACAAGCACCTTTCACTAATGCAATCTAATAATAATCCATTGAATGCACTTTTGTCACGACTGCGAGTCGGAAATTTGCATATAAATTACATTTTCATAAATTAATACGAAATCGGGCGACACAGATATTCCGGAAGCTATAATCTATTTATCTCCCAAGCTTGTGCCTGAAACATGGAAAACTGAAGTGAGAGACTAGTGACAAAGTGTACGAGCGAAACGGAAATAAATATGCCAGCATTGCATGAGAAAGGAGAGCAGCAAGACAAAAGGAGTAAGAGAGTGCAGTCAGTCTTCTGTCTCTATCGGTGGAATGTAGCGGGCAACGGTTGATGCTTATGCTGGTGATAATGTGGCCAGCTAGAGGTTGGCATCGAGGACTGTCCCGTCTTCCTCGACACCAGCATTGTGTGAGTCACGATTCGGGGAGACAAAATGAATCCTTTTGAAGCTATCTTATGGTAGAGAGTGTTAATTTCGCACCCGACGGGGTGACTAAAAAGCTTATACCTCTCGGTGTACTCCATGGACGCACACAGAAACGTTCCGAACAATAGGAGGAAATTTGAAATAAAATTCAAGCTGTATATTTCGCCGGATCCGGAAAGGAGATGAGTAGAGAACCAGTTTGTTCTCATTTTCCATCGCACCGATTCGCTACTTACTGTTCCTGTTCGTCTGCAAGCGGAAGGAAAATAGCGTCAGCTGCTCGATAGTCTAATTGGGAGACGTGTTACAGTTGCTGAATAATCCTAATGAGCCTTGTCTCGAGACCTGTCGAAGCTTTTTTGTAGCCTCACAGCTTGTTTCTTTGGCCCGATGGTACCGAGAACAACGTAGACAAGGGGTGGGGAATTGTGTAACGAATAATTACACTGCATATTTGAGCAAATGCAGGTCTTTTCATCTGGATTATTGTAATTCGCAGCATTGTAAGCATTTTTTCGGATGAACGGATAGTGTAATCTTGTCCGAATAATTTACATTCGTTGTTTTTTAATAAACTTATCTTCATTTGTAGCAAAAAACTCAAAACTTGTTTGCTGAGAAAAAACGTTATGCAACCAAGATTCTGTCAATATAGTTCCTGAAAAAAACACTTCCGTCCCCTGCCTTTGTGTCACGGACGTTTGGTTGCATAATAGGATTTATGTTTAGTACGAAATGCGCAATCATAGGCCAAACAGATAAACGGCTCCTGTTTCATGCCCTTGGGTGCGTCTAGATGATGGCCGGTGGTGGCAGTAAGCGCCACTAGCTGGCGCAGATAATGGCATTAAAAATGATTGGCCATTTTTGCTAGCAAAATGATATTTTATTATAATAAAGGCCAATGTTATGCGATAAATTTGAGCTGCGAGTAGCTTCGGTAGCGAACAACTACGCCTCTCGGGTCTTCTCTTTTACCATTTGTCTTGATGAGCATGCTCCTGCTGGTGCTGCTGCTGATGATAATGATGCTTATATTCCCCCAGCGATGGTGGGGCGCAATGTTGAGCTTCTTCCTGCACACAGCTGGTCGATTCAAGGGCCATCATCGTTCACCAGCGCACTTGCGGAAGCAAACTTTCCATGGAAATCTTCCACACGGAAAAGCGAAAGCTAGGAGTGAGAAGCTCGACTAGTTCGATGATAGATTACGCCTTCGTCAGAACTCGGTCATCTGTGATTATGCACTGGAGAGTGTGCGAGGACGAAGTAGCACAATATAGCATGGTCGTATCAACACGTCCCGATCCAAGCGTCTGTCTTAGGCAAGGTGTGGGAAACGTTGAATTTCTTACGATCTTCCGTCTAGACGTGCGGTCTAGGGTGGCGGTTATATGCAGCTTACGCTCAATCGTTTATTATTTTCTCAGAATTTCCGAAGTGGACGATGAGAAAGAGAAGTATTAAAAGCATAACAAAGAACAGAATGCGGATCAATAGGGTAACTAGTAGCACTAGATTGTTTGTAGGCTGCCGAGATTACACGTAGGGTGACGAGATAAATATTTAAATTGTGTTAGGTGAAACTTGATGGATTGGTAAACTGTACCAATTCACTGAGCTGTGATTATCTGCACGGTAAAACAGAAGCATTTGGGTGGATGCAGTTTCGTCATCGGAGTAGTCAACGATCATCTTAACTTAACGCGTTTTTTTAAATAAGCTATATCACGGTTTAGACTCTGGAATGGAATTATCAAGCAATAGCATCACGACCGTTAGTGAAAATAATCATATTTAATTTGACCTACAAGAAGTTACGCCATTAAGAATTCAATAGTTGTCAGCGAATGAAGCGTCAGCGAAAAATGATATGGGAGATGCAGCCTCAATGGCCGGGTTGCGATTTTGGAAAAAAAAACCGGGCGTCTCCATTTCTTTTGCTCGATATCAAATCTCTCAAGTTCTGCCCCATCTCAGCGATTTTGGATTGAGCGTAAGAATATCATCGTGAGCCTTCACAACACTCAGGAAGGAAGCCAAGTTACGGTGAAATTAAAAGCTTCAAACTCTTTTGATGGCAGTTTTAATACGATCAAATTGTTTGTAATGTGTGCTGGAGCTAAGTTTTTCGCGTGCTGTTTAGTGATTGCCAAAGTTTTCGACCTGAGCACTGAAACATCCTGCGAGACAACATGGAATGTTGAGAAGGGCGTGTTTTCTGGTGGAGACTGTCATGACCATGGTTATGAATTGAAAAAAAAAACGATTGATTGCAAAGTTTGATAATGTATTTATGGTGGACCATGGCGGGACTATGCTTGATATGAATGGGGAAATATCTCTGGGTCTAGGGTGCTCCTATAGATTATGAGTAAAATTTCTTTGGAAGTTTAGAAGGGCAACATCGTTGGAACTTTGATGGGTCAATTAAGGGTTGAAAGTAATCCGTTATCAGTCATTATAAGTAGCGCAGAAACTTGACATTTCTTCGCATGGAAATGTGGTGGAGGGAATATTAAAAATGAACAAAACTACACAAACAGAAAAACCATCGTTGAGCGTTTTTTTAAATAAAAAACAATTAAAGTTTTTAATGTTCATAAAAAAATGACTAAATGGAGCATGTTCGGGGCGTATCTAGACATAACAAAGGTCATAATTAGGCATAAATATACACATAAATAGAGCTCCTGGAGAACTCATAAAAATGATTGCGTGCCAGGAATTTCCCAAAGAAGGAAGTAGAATGACAAAAACAACAAACAAGAAAACAGTTTGCTTCCGAACGTATAGAATTGCCATAATTTCCCAACAATCACTCAGAGTTATCGTTCGCGTGAACGAAAACATGAATCCCTTGTGCTCGAACGCTGCAGCAAAATGATGATAAGCGTTGCGTTATTATTCACATCACAAACAGGCGCACGGGGATGCTCCAAAAATTTACATACCTCCCGGTGTACCGGTTCGTTTCGCGATGTCCTCTGTGCAGTGCACGATGCTTATGGTATGTACCTGTTCACCACATTCTTCCGCAGTGTTCCAACCAAGTAAGCTGTTGTGATCATCGAACAAAAATAAAGGAGACTTCGTAAAATTTAAATTTATGTCAAACATCATCAAATTAATGCTCATTTTCTGTACAGCTACCATTTGCGTGCCTTTCTGGCTGACTGACTAATATTTCTCTTCTCTTTTTCGACTGTCTTTTCTTTCGTCCATGCTCGCCCGGAACCAACGGAATAAAACATCATCGTTCAACATTCAACATCATCATGGGGTCACCTTTTTTCCGGTCCGCGCGTCACCTTACCGTTTCCGCGTCGAACAACACCGATCTTGTCGGAATGTCACACCATCCACAGAACAACGGTGCCCAGCAGCTTGCATCGGAAGCGACTGTTTACATACAATTAGAGGATGTAAACGACGAAATACCGCTGTTTACCGAACGTGAACAAGAAACCGTCCTCGAGGGCGAACCGATCGGCACGAAGGTGACGCAGGTGAACGCAATCGATAAGGACGGTACCTTCCCGAACAACCAGGTGAGTTTCCTCCACTCGGGATTGAGACTGACGTACCGGGAACGCCATTGCCCTGATTTGAACGGTTGCTGCGATCGAGCTGGAGGACATGCAAATACACTGTAGTTCCTTTCCAATGGCGTGGAAATAATTCGATAAAATCCCTGCAATCGATTCCGAATGCAATGTTTCAAGGACATTCATAAGGAAGTAGGAGAAATTAAATTGTTTTCAACACTGTAATATTTAGGAGAACAAAGGCAAATTCGAACAAAACGGATTGTATTAAACGCGATTTATTATGGTGGTATATTTTTGTCAGACCGAAGCCATCCCTCGCTTCCAAAGATATCCTATGTTTGAGCTGACTTCAGTGGGTGGCCAGAAAGCGACAAAAACACGAAGACACGCACGGTGCAATGAGCTCTTTGATTTCGAACCAGAGCACTTTCAAACAGACAATGCTTTCTTCCTCCAACGCGCGAAATTCCTTCAACAAAAATACAAAAATGTCGGGCGTTTGTGTGCAAAAATCGGCATTGAAAGCTCTATGGTTTGACATGAATCTCGCTGAATACATAACGCAGGAGGTGTTGGGCAGATGGGGCTGTGCTGTGGGTGAAAAAAATCCAGACGGCACGCTCAACCCAGATCCCTTAATGGTCCTGCTTCTTTCCTTAGTTTTATCATTTTTCTCCGCCACTCTACGCGCAACTAACCCGTTCCTCGGAAAGCGTGTTTATGAACTGTGCACAACGCAAGTTGACAGTTTGCAGGCCCCAGATTTGTCGAACTGACTGGTTCTGCGCTGCTTCAACCACTCATATACCCCTTTTATCGTTACCGCTTCCTCCTTCCTTCCAAATCCTTCTTTGTGCTTCAAGGTACTTCCTTTTATCTGGAGCTTTGGCTTTTCCATTTCCCCGGTCGTTCATTTTTTGACCGCTTGTAGGAATTATGAAATATTCATTTTCCCTGGGCCAGTTCCCGGGTTAGCGCTCATCTACAAAGAAAAGGGATTTCTCCGATCCCCATCCCATTCGCTCTTCACTGCCCATCATTGGTTAGCTTTCTTCCAGCTTAAATAACCGACTCGAATCCACTTGTTTTGCTAGCAATCACCAAACCATAGACAAGTGGGTACGAACTTCTCCAGTCCGAGATTATATCGAATCAATATTCGTTGAACCTTTACGCCGAAAAGGGCTCAAAACAAGCAATACCGGGGTACACATCCGGCCGGATGTGTGGATATTCTTTCGGGTAGATTTTTCTTGCCATATGTTTCCGTACACATCCTAACTAATTTCAAGCGGTTGTATTACAGAATCTCAATCGATGCTTGTAGAATTCAGTTGTATGATTGGTATGGTATTTCAGCACGGTATGTTTAGGCTCTTGCATGGATGGTGTGCAAAGGATTTTGTTACTCATCAATAACAAAATGTGGTTGTCACTGTTGGACTGTAAACATGAAAATCCGCTCGTTCTGCATACGGTTGATATTTTAGAAGGAAAACAAAAACGAAAGAAAGGAGTAAGCTTCGAAGGGAAGATTTTTGATGTTGCCTGTGTGTTGCCGTAAATTCAAATTGAATGACTCTCGGATTGTATGCTTTCCAACACTTTTCTTGATCGTTTTTTTTGTTTACCGTTTTTTTAAAGAGAATTTGAAATGGTGCAATTGGGAGCAAAAATCATTCCCCAATCAACAGAGTGCTAATGAACCTACCTGCAGCCATCCACGACGATGATTAAATCTCGGAGGAATAAAGATTGGCGCTTGTCTCGAAGGTGCGGGAGTTGCGAAAACGGTCAATTTAAAATTTGTAATTGTTCCCCTAGGGGAACCGGTTTGAACTCTCAGCCGAACTGTTTGCAATGGCAAGAAAGGCAGCCATTGTGCGATATGCGAGTGAGCAGTTAGCCTTCCACGAATGGGTGCTTTAACTCGCGACCCGATGAAAATGATCCTCGGCAGCAGACAGGCCGGAGGCTCGTCTAAGGGTCGTCGACTGAGGAATTCAATTAAAAAAGGTTTCGATGTTTTCTAATTAGTATGAAGCTGAAAGTTACACGATATGATCGCACAATGTTTGAAACCTACTGATGGTCCTGAACACATTTTTGGGGTAATTCGGGGTCCTATCAGCACCGCTCGATCGCTGCTCTGCATTCTGCAGCAGCTCTTGGGAATCTAAATTGGATCCATTGGTGCTGCGTCGTAATTACGAATGAATTGCGTACTGTCAGGATGCAGCCCATGGGTGTGTCTTGCATTGTGCCCAAAATAAAGCGATTAATGCTAATTGTTACGTGTATTTTCTCTCTTTTCCATCGATTTGCCCGTTTAATTGTAGGTGTACTACTACATCGTCGATTCGCCCCGTAACGAGGGCAAGGATTTCTTCGAAATAAACCTCCAGAGCGGCGAAATATTCACCAAAGTCGTTTTCGATCGTGAGAAGCAGGGTGCGTACGCGCTAGAAGTCGAAGCACGTGACGGTGCACCGTCGGCCCGACCGAACAGCAATCAGCAGCCCAATTCAGGTAAGTCGCGATGTTTTTTTGTTTGCACAATCATGTGATTGAGAGAAAAATTCGACGTCCATCGGTTGGTCGACGACTTGTTCAACGGTATATTATGACGCATTCACTATTTTGCATTGAAAGGAACGATAAAATATGATTTCATCCTTTCTTTTGATTGCTATTTCGTTTCACTATGTGCCGAGTCGTTTAACGGTTATGGGCGCGAATCGGTCCAAACGACATTTTGTAGCTCCGTTTATTTCCATCGTTGACACGTCTAAAATGGACGATTACAACTCTTCGCACGTGATGTACAAAAGACGTCCCGAAAGATTTTCGGCAAATACTGACGTTCTCCAGAAGGATTAAAAAGTGACGAATTTTCGTTCTACCAAAAGAAACAAAAAATCGTTTCACAGAAAAACACAACCCTGACACCTCACAAAGCGATGAAAATGAACGATGCGGAAATAGGAAAAGCAATTAGCAATCCCTTTTTAATATTCATTACTTGTAAATTAATAACTTTGCTATTGTTCGCCCCTTCAGTGAAGGCACAACGAGAATCCCGAGGGTGCGCGCAACAGTAGGCGAAATAAAAATTTAAATGGTGCAAAATGAGGACAAATGCTGGTCCTTTTTCCAAGCCCACTCTCGTTTATTGTGGGGTACGGTACTGCGGAAACACCGTAGACGTTGGATTTATTCCCTTTGCTTTGGTTGCGTGCGACATTTGGTTACATTTTTTCCGAGACAACGAACTACCTCGTGCGCAGAACGGTTTTGCCACGTGTCGGTGGAAGGTGAAAAAAATAAGACAAAAAATTTCTATCTCGGTGACGCTCAATGACTTTCCTTTCAATCGGTGAACTTTCCGGGCGGCGAAATTTTGTTCCTGGAAAACCGGTCCGGAAATCAGGGGGAGTTTTCTTTTTGCAAGTGTATGAAGGGAAGGGTTACTTGAAAATGTTTCAATGTAATTAGCTATTTTGTTGGCGGATTTTGGCAATCATCTTCGCCATACTTTTTTTGCTTGGCTGTACAGCATTTAAATTCGTTTTGATACCTGCTACGTCATGCTTGTCGTCTATATAAATGAGGTGTATAAAACTACTGAGCTTAGTTTATGATAAATTGATCATCGAAGATGATGTAAACAAAGTAACTACTTTGTTGCAGCCCTTGTTGCTATTTTAATTCCGTTACATCGTAGTTGCTGTTGTCGAGTTTTACCCTTAATCAGCTTAGTCAAAAGATTCCTGTGGAAACTTCTACGAGCTCGCAACCGAGGCAAAAGTTCAAAGCAAAACAAGGGAGATCCATAATCCTCGAACACCGTTCCAATTTCAACAAATGGCTACGAGGTGCGAGAAAACTATCGTCATCATCATCCTCGAACTCGACCGCAAATGAAAAGTGCTACCCACTGCAAAGTTACATCAGAGCCGAGCCCAACATTTTACTTCTATCGACCTAAATCGGGCTTTTGCGGTTCGTCCGCCCGACGATTCGGAAGTGCGTGGGTCATGGACAGCATTTTGGGACGTTGCCTTTGCCACAGCTTGTTGGTAAGAAGAATCATTGGTCGCACTGTTATAATAGAAGGGTAAATTGCGAGTTGTTCGGTCAATCATAAAAACCATATCAGCTCATCGACCACTACGACGTGACGATGTTGTTGGGACAGGCTGAAGTTAGGCTTCATGTTTTTTTTTCTCAATTTCTGATGGACTTTGAGTGGTCCATATCCAGGTGTACACTTTTGGTTCACTTGAGTGCGATCGGCAAAGTACACCCGAATCCTTTTTCCATTCGAGACGACAAAGAAGGCCAGCATGTCCCGACAGACAACGAATGGATGCCTTCCGGGAGTACGACTACTCAACGGAACGGTAGAACACGGGGACTGATCTGGATGGAGGGCAGGGGTTCCGAAACGCAAACGAAATTACAACCCACTCCACCCGACGGGCCGGAAATGAATTTTGTGGTACACGGACGTAGTCCGTATGTCCGGTGAGCTTTCGCTTTCAAACGACCCATGGGAGTGTTATGAGTAGCCAATAACTTTTAAAATAAACACACCCATAAGCTGCTGCTTCCACGCAACGCCTAGCGGTCTGGTACTATGCTTCTTCTGTGTGTTCGAATCTAAGTACCAGCCCACAGGTCTCGCTATCTTTCGGCCAAGCTTCTGAACCGTCCAAAGCCGGTAGACTGCGAGGCAGAAGGGCTCCGGAGAGGGTGATAGGTGTTTACCGTCTTTAATTTAATTTGGAACTTTTATGTCGCTTCATTCTCTAGATTAGAGGAGTCGGTGCGTTCGAATGTGTGTAGGCCAAACCAAATTCATTGGCTGTAGATGTGAATGTCGCTTCGCAAAGGAGGTCTCTGGTTGTTGCGCGAATGTTACGGGGCTATGCTTTTCGCATCTTCCCTAAGAATTATGCTCAAAGATAGACTGTATTTGTTAGCGACGTGCAGATTGCCCAAGTCATTGCTCTACCAACTTGCATCGGAGGGGCTGCACGTTGCATGAAAGAGTACGTGCACATGTACAAAACCGGCGCTGCAGGATAAACTGCTAGACAGGGTGGAGCTTATGTATGTGATTTGCGCGAGGGGATTTTGTTTGACTTGTTTATTACTATAGTTCGATGGGAGTCTCACCAGTTGGCCGGGGACAGTGTGCATGTAGCATTAGGTTCTTGGGCGGGTATGGGGAGGCATGCTTGTTTTATTCATAAATGGCAAAGGTCTGGACTGTTAATTCGGGTGCATTGAAGAGCAAATGCTTTGATTGCAATGAACACATGACACGGAAGGAAAGGCAGTGGATTGGCAAGAAAAGATGCGCTAACGCAGGGATCTACATGTCATTGGCAAGTTTCTCCCTCGGAGAAGATGTTGCCCCGAGAAGAAGCTATGTTTTATTGCATGCTTTTTCATTTGCAGTTGATCTCGGTAGGACGATCACAAAATGCTTCGTGAAATTGTCCTTTGTGGTTGGGTTTGCCAGTCTTGTCGTTGGCGAACGATAACGTACTTCGCACATGAACGAGCTCAACTTATGTACGATGGTGCTGAGAGCGATCCCAAAGTCCTACCCTATGCAAGAGGAATATGCTTTCGATGTCTCCGTAATGTGCCTACCTTCTGGCGAGTAGTTAAAGATGCCAGTGAATCCGATTCATGAGTTTGTAGCCATGTTAATCTTCGTGTCATGCCTGCCGGAATTCCAGCAAATTACAAAGCAGGGCACTCTCAGGTCGACACTATTGTATTTTAAAAGCAAAGCTAAACAAAACCTTCTTCATGAGTGAACCGTTGTAGAATTTAAAACATCATTGAAAAAAAAATATTAAAAATATGCGACGAATGATACTATATTGTTGACCCGAGTATTGTGGTTGGATTGTATCAAAGTTGAAAATATATTAATGCTTTATTTTTCGCAGTTTCAACGTTGTGGGTCAAAACTACCACAATCTCTGTATTGCTGCTATGCATAACAGTGGCATTTGTGGTTTGGTGATGGTGGAGGCAGGGGGGTTATCCAATGACGGCACGTTGTTGCGTTCGACGTCCTTTCTTTTGGGTGGAATCAAACATTAAGTTAAACAAAAAACTCAACGGACATATGGGTCATTTTAAAAGGGCAAAGATCTAGCATCCACGAGTAGCATTGCTGAGCACAGGTCAAAGTGGGGATGGCTTTTTCTTTTAGGGCACTTTTTATCCTACCATCCTCCCCCCTCCCTTACCTTTACGTTACCCACCATCATCTAGAAGCGCAGCATGTCTAGCGCTTGGATCATGGGGGCAACATTTTATATTTATTCCAACTTCATGTGAAATAATAAAACTTTCCATGCATGCATACAAATTCCCTTCCGGTCTTCAAACAAAAACCGGCCCAGCGAAAGGGAGCGCAACAACAACACTGCCCTCCAGTGCGACGATTGTTGCGGGTTGGAAGAAAGTTTTCCGGGCCCCCGTCCTTCCACCGAATCAAATTGGATTCGTCGATCGTCCTGCGGCGCTGGTCGTTCGTGTCGAGACCGTATGCAACATGCATTAAAATGTGGCCGTATTCTCTCCTTTCTCTACTCCTTTTCCCCTTTTCAACCGAGCCGATTGTCACGGCAACCTTTTCGCTGTGTGGTGTCACCCTTTGCCCTGGTGCATAAAATATTATGATTAGGATTTTGGGGTTTAGTTTTTATAAGAGTTGGAAACCTTCTCCCATCCCAGCGTCAAACTCTGTTGCGTGTGTATGTGTGTCTGCACTGTCTGTACAACGATTTTGGCTTGGTGACGCCGCGTGGCTGTGGACAGATTTCAATTTTTGACTAAATAAATCAATTTCGTATTTGTCCCCGGGCTGTGAGGGTGATGAATTTTACTCATTTATGTCCTATTGTCCGATGGAGGTTTTGGAGATGGAATGCGACGGACAGCACGGAAGCCGACACCTCGAATGATTTTATGATATTAACGTGCTTTGAAGCGATTGTGCAGCGTAGCATTCAGATTGAATAGAATTCGCTGTGCCGGTCGCCCCTAGCTTGGGAAAGTTTTTGACTAAATGGGAGTGGCATTATAAATATTTCATTTTCACGTGGGATTTATTAGTTAATTAATTTAGTTACACCTTCACGGTGCTTGAGCGTGAGATATGATACTTAAAATGGCTATGTTTGATTAGAACAAGCGAAGGAAATAAACATGCGGTTTCCGGGAGATTTGTTGTTCGTTTTTACAAATGCAGTGAGAAAAAAAAAATGTTTTGCCATGGTAATAAAACGTGCCAAAAACGTCCCTAAGTCCCATTACAAAAAACGCTTTCCTATGTCCTTTGTAGAGTTTAAAATAACATTTTTACTAGCTACGTGGCTTGATTGCTGAATGCTTAAGCTTTGACCAAGATAGACTGTGACACCCATTCGTTTGAGTTGAAGCGCTATTTGTCGTGGAAATGAATACGTGCCCCATGCTTTTATATCATCAGCACAACCTTAGGAGGCTAACGAGTTGAGAAACTCACCCTTTTTAATGATTCGTTTGTTCCATTTGTTTCCTTATGCCTTCGAACGTAAAAGTTCTCGTCTAAAAGCAGCTTTCTATGTATTCTTACAAGATTACATTTGCTCACAAAATGCAGTGAACTGAACAAGTCTATAATTCAAAAGTTGCACAAAAATATCCCTGGTGGTAGTAAATAACGTTACCGGTTGACAGTTAATTATGTGTTAGTGATGCCCTAAACCGATATGCTGTTGGGACGTTTGAGTTGTGTTCCGTTCCGTTTCCGTAGCTCGTGTGGTTAGTGCAGGTTTTTTAACCACCTGCCAGAACAAATCGTTTGCTCACTTACCGCCTTGACGGCGACAATCTTTCGCCAGTGGCTTGACAGGTTCTTCTTGGCAGCAACTTTCTTTCGCTCTAAGCAGTTGTGGTGCATGCTTCGGCATCATTGTCAGTTGATTGGGTTTTTTTTTCCTGAAAAAAGGACGCACATTCTCAGAGGATGATGATGATGATGATTCGAGGATTTTTTTTACGAACCATCGTGTCGTGGCAGACAACGATGGTGCACTTGGTTGGCATCATGCGGTTGGTCTCACCTTTGTGCAACGATTGCCTGCAGTGTCTTGCTGGGCGGTAAGGCACTACATTTCTTTCCGCTAACGCTAGGTGTGCTGTTCATATTTTGTCCATCAGAGTACCGCCGCAAGGGGTCATGAGGAGTTAGATGCTCACCGATCACGCGGGACCATAGGGAAACAAAACGAAACACGTGAAGCCGCCTTGCAGGGAATACCACTGCTCAAATACACTAGCAGAGGGCAGAGAGGGAGCTCTAGCACGAAAACGCAAACACCAGCCAACAAAACCAGCGTTCCCGGAAGCCCACAGCACGCTGGGAGTGAAACAGGAAAATAAATTTACATTTATATTAAAAACAAATATCTGTCGTGTTGCTTCGTGCACGGAGCGTGCAGATGGGGTTTTTAATGTAGTTCCAGAATTGGTGGGGGTCATCGACAGGCAGGCATCAGGAAGTAACAGAAGACCGATCCTTAGCGATGAAGGGACGGGATGAATTTGCCGTTTGAAAATAGAAAAACTTTTACTGCCGATGCATTCGGCGTGTATCACGTTCAGGGAATCGGTGGAAGATTGTCCACTTGCTGCAGGAGAAGGTATAACCCAAGCTGCACAGTGGTACTGCTTCACTGTTTTATGAGGGACGAATTGCGTGGTATATTTACTGTAGCAGCATCGCAGATTCAATCAACAAGCTGTTAATGGTTGACTACGCATCGACTGGAAACGCTTGCAGTGTTTGTTGTATTGCTCGCCTTGGATACAAATGCAGTGCAAGCTCCAACAGTACTGGGTGCATTATCTTAATTGTCTGTTACATTTTGTTACATTTAAAGGTGCCTCGAGGCACAGTTCAAGGGATTGACATTTCGTTAGCCATCAATTGCAGTGACTAGGGGTTTGATATAACTTACTCGGGCTTCAACAATTCTTCAATGTAGGTAGAATTTAAACTTTTCTCACGGAGCACCCACGGGAAATGCGTTACTGAATTATTTTTCTATGTGACCGCTTCTGGTATTACCAAGAATCGGGGTGTCGAGTCAGCATGGGGACCGTTTTGCGGTTGACGGATTTTGGTCCAATGTCTTCGGTCAATGGATAACCGAATGCAATGAATTTGCAGGACATATAAAAATCCATTTATGGACCGATTGAAACGATGTCAATGACATGATGGCCCTAAGAGCGACAGCAAATGGCATTACAGTAATAGGAAATTCGCGACAACCAGCTAATGGAATTGAATTTTGTTTTCGACATCGAACGAGATTGCTACTACGTACCTTTGTGACGTTTCCAAATGCTCTGCCTCGGGATAAGCTCAATTCGTCGGTATTGTAACAATGTATCCATAGCGTTTGGATTTTAGAAAGCAAATACGTTTAATTTTAGATGAAATGCTGTGTATTTCCTGCTATATGCTCACTTCAGCTCATGGAAAGAGAATAGATTAAAAAATTTGCTGTTCCGTATTTTCCCTTTTTCAGTCAAATATCTTTTAGAATTATATAGTGGTCCTTCTGGAATCTGAGCTCGAATCACTCGAATGTAAGGCGGTAAGTTTTGCTAGTGCGTTTCAATTCCCCTCGAGTTTTCGCTTTCAATTGTATTCTATCGCCAGTCGATACTCAGTGGGGGATGCATTTTATGACGACTAAGTAAACGAAAATACATTCTATCGCCAGTCGATACTCAGTGGGGGATGCATTTTATGACGACTAAGTAAAACAATGTGTCCTCCGCACTCGAGCCACATATGGCCGGTAAAAGGCAGGTTTCCGGTGCAGAAATGCACTGTCTAAGACATGATTTCAGTTTTTACTTTTCTCGTTTTCTTCAGATATTCGCTCGCTACGTTGAGACCGATCCTTACTGCAAAGTAAGTAAGGCGAAGCGAGTGAAACAAAACATATTTTTTCCAAAACACTTCTTGGGAACGCCACGGCCCGCTTACCCAAGCATGCCAGTGGAAACTTTTCCATTTGGGACCTTCTAGGAATGAAATGATTTGACGAAGGCTTGGAGTGAACATTCAAACCAAAAAGAAGGAGCACACAGGAGGGCGACAGTTTGCTCGAAACGACTGAATTCAAATTCAATTTGCGTCGTGATATTGCGCTTTGCCCTCGTACCATCGTCTTCAGCGTCCTTTGGGGGTTCCCGGGTGTTTCCAGATGCCACTTGTCCTTACTGTTCTTTCTCTTTTTTTTTGTTCACCTTTTTATATCCCTCTCATCGTTTTTGCAACCCAACGTTGTCGGGGCACGCTCATTCGTAGCGACAAAAGCGGTGGCATCTTCCATGTCCTAGGCATACTTCGTAGCTATTTCGCCGTCGTTCGTTTCCGTAAACGAGAAAAAATCCTTCCTATTTCCTTCAATTGTTCGCGGTGTAAAGAAGTTTTGTTGGTTCTGGCGAAACTACGATGTTTGCAGTGGAGATCCTGGATTTCCAACACACAATTCGAAGCCCTCCTAAAACGTTCAGCTAAACACTTCATTTTTTCGTCGCGTATTTGTTTTGAATTAGGAAAGGCTTGGCGTAGGACAAGCACTGGGAAAAGATATAGTCCCAAATCGCAAAAAAAAGAAAAAGATTTCAAGTGCTATGAGGACCCTGAGACGAAAATACATGTTGTTCCCTAGCACTGCCAGCGGGATGGCCAATTCCACGAAGGCCTGTATTCCCCGTACTACAATAGTTACTAACGCCGATTTTCCAACAGTGGAAATATCGTGAACGTGTCTGGCAGGACTCACAGCACTGGGAAATGAAGGCCAGCAGAAAGCCATCTTGTAAACCAGTATAACTTGTGCTCAACTAGTTCGTTCGAACGCGAAAGGAAGAAATTGCCTCAACCCGTGAAGGTCCCTGAACAGTATCTTTCTTGTCCTTCTTGGGTAGATAAGAAAAGAAAAAAAGAAGAACCACCTACACAAGACGAATGTTCACTACCGGCAGCGCTTTTCCCTAGTTGGTGCATTTTAGATTTTCCAGTAACATGTAAATCAAACACCTTCGGGTACTTTGCATTGTGTTATCTTGCAACTGTTGGAAGAGGTTTGTCTCTTCGATGGATAAACTCTTATCCCTTCGCCTTTACCATCAAGAAGGTTTCGACAAAACGGAAAAAGGCATGGAGAAAGTGTTTGTCTCACGTTATCGCACGACATGACGCTTATAGTCGTGCACATCGTCGCACACTCTTTTGTGTGCCTTTCGTCTGCTCAACAATCCTCTGTAACTCAACAGTCCCGAATGCGAAGTAACATGGTTACGAATTGGTTTCCTGTACGGCAAGACAAGCTTTTTGGATTAGAGATAATACAATAAATGGACACGATAGGCGATCGGATACAACCACATATATAGGAAGCCCTAGAAATAAAAGAAGAAAAAAACAATGTTTACGAGGGATAAATTCTTCGGATCGTTCGATGAATGGTTGCGAAAGAATGCTGCGAAGGTGTGGCGAGTGGCTCGATCCGTCTGCCGTAGCACCATCACTCAACCGAATTCAAACAGGTCCGTCAACCGTCGGGCGAGGGCGCCGATTCCCCGCGATATTCCCGCCCGTTACGTGGTCGAATGGTTTGAAAGGAATTTAATTTCACTTTACTTGGTCCTCACTCAACCCTCCGTTTCTTCGGGTTCCATTAGGATTGTTGAAAGAAAAGAATAGAAAATGGTCCGGATTTGCGCGGCTCCCTGGGAAGACGAGGGAGAGCGGGACCGAATATTGTACCTTGGGAATGGAATTCCCTCACCGGACATAATTTGACGCTAAAAGCTTGACCAGGCACGCTGAAAAACAAGTGACAGTTAAGGTCGGATCGAATTATCTGCTCCCACACACAAACACCCGCCAAATACCGCAACCTAGGTTCAAAAAAGGCTTGTTTCGATGAAGGACGACGGACATTCGAATTGGGGTTTTCTCCTTTGCAGGCAAACTGGGAAAACACATATTCGTACCGGACAGCCGGTCGACGACGCTCTACAGATGGAGGGGCTGTTATTTTATTTTCGTTTTGCTTGTTTACGTTATCATTGCCCTGGATGATCGTCCCTTGATAGTTGGATGAAAATGCTTTAAGAAAGCAGAATGGGAGCAGATTGCATCGTGACAGCGTTATTTTATTGGCTTAACGTTGAACAGTTAGTTTAAAAAAGAAAGTGTATTTGTGGACAGTTGACAAGCAACAATACATGCCGAGGGGTAAATTGCGAAAAGCCTTGCGTGTTTCCCACGATTGGGCTACATAAACCCGTGACGTTCATATGTAAATGAAATGCACACAGTCAAATCCTTTGAAAGCCTTTGCTGGGAAACTTCGTTTTGATACGTGTTCAACCGGTAGGGATTTTCACCGCCGTGAGCGTATTTGTTACTCATTCGCTTAATTTTCCCCCCAATTGGTTTTTTTTTTATATATATCGCAATATGTTTCTGCTGATTCTCATTTTTCGACGTTGATACGTCAATTTGTTTAACCTCGTTTAAAGAACCGTTTCAATCGATGATTGACAATGATCGATGCGTAAACATATGCAAACAATTTTGCATATTCCCTATCATTAAAGAGGGAAAAGCGAGCGATGGACAACTCTTTATTGCATACATATTGTACGTGTTGATAGAACTGCAATACAGCAAAATACATTTTCCCGTTCATGCGGGAACAAACATTGCTGTTGTGTGATGCACAGTACAATCAGAATGGCCGAAGATAGTGAGAGGTTTACCCTGTTTCGAGCGTACCTGCATGTCGTACATCATATGTTCTGTTGCGTACATCTGACTGATTGAATTAAGCATAGGAAATAAAAACAACCACGACTGAGTACTGCTAGAGTAACGTTATCCTAGCGAACCTGTGGGAATCGCTTCAATTTCGTTTAACATTGAAGTACATATATATTCGTATGTGCCCCTGTTCCCAGTGCAGTATTATTAACATGACATTAACGCCACCATCAGCGCCATCATCACGTTCGTTTAACTTTTTGTTCGCGCACCTTGCAGTGCACGACATTATCATCGTGGGAAGGAAACAAACAGAAAAAAAAAACTCAACAATCATTCGCTTCCGCGTCCTAATGGAGGCACCCGATGCTTCATTTCCATTCACTTCATTACAATTCAGATGCTTCCCGCTTTCTCTCACTCTCCCTTCGGATTACTTTTATCCTTCCTCTCCTTAGAAGGTAGCACCGTGCGATGGGATGAGGAATGTGTTTTTGCCACAGTTGAATTTTTATTTCAATTCATCGTTACCTCAGTTTTGTGTGTTTTATGATTGAATTAAATCGCCTCTGCATCCGGAAGGCTTCACTTCGGTTTTTATGGTCCATCACAAACCACCGTGTGCCAAAAGCTTTGCCTTAGGCCGAACGTAACACCAGCCAGCATTACCATTTCCCCTGACAGCGCCCGATGTCGGAGGCGTAAAGTGATATTGTTTTAATGGATACTGTCTTGACGTGGCGATGGGAGAAATGTGAAAGAAATTACATTGCTTTATCTTCCGCTCGTCGGTAACAGCCTTCGTTTTATTGTTTTCTATGGAGCTGGTGGTGTTTGTTACTCTTTTTTTTCAAACGATTTATTTCATTTTTCCGTTTCATAGTCGCCTTCTGTGGCCTCAAGAGCGGAGGGAAATATCCGGTTTTATGAAGCGTTTCCTTTCGGAAGTAGACGAATCATATACCCTCTAAACCGAAGATGGTTGACGTCGTTGTCGTTGCCGTTATCATTACATTGTGGACGTGGCCAACACTCGTTTTGTGGAATGTTTCGTTACTGTGGCCTCGGCACAACAACCTTGAAAATTTTGTGGAATGCTTGCTCACGGGGCTCCGTATTCAACACTGGGACAATTCTGCGATTTGATTAGTAAATAAGAATTTTAACGACCAGAAAATGATTTCCAAACGGTGCTATTGAGCAGAAGCTTCTAGCAATTCCAGTTCCGAGATGACACTACGTTATGCTTTGTCTCTGCCATTTCCGGACCATTGTGTAGTTTTGCGTTCCAGGGCTCTGCTAACGCTGGTAAATCTTATTTAGCACTTTCAGACGTTGATGGTGGCTCTCGGAGTGGCACGATCTGATTAGAATCAACAGTGGCAGGTTGCAGTGCGATCGAAGATGAATGTTCGCTGCTGCAGGTGGCGGTGATGCACGTTTATGGCGCAGATAAATTGCCATCTCGCTGGCTGCAAAGATAAGCAGCTTTACTGCGGAAACGTGGGAAAATTTATTCGAGCGCTCTCCTCACCGGCGTGCCATGCGAGCTGCCCCACCCGATTCGTTCCGGGGGAAATGGAAAACCGCTTCGAAGTGATGATAAGTCGACGCTCACGGTAATGGAACTGTTCATTTCCGTTTCTCAGCAGCCGCGCAGATCAATTCGGAGCGATTAGCTAGAATTGGTTGGGCCATTTTAATTGCACAATCACTTGGTGGCCGATGAGTTATGATCCGGTAAGCATGGGACCGGATGTTGCTACGCGTGTGCTGCCCATTAGCGGCGATGGAGTTGGGAAATGCTCCTAGTCTCAAATTCAATATGAAATACCGCAAAATTATTGCCGATGGTCGATCGACACCAATGAAGCAGCGATCGTTTCATACCAATTTCGATGAATTGCTTCGTCGGCTGAAAATTTCTCCAGCAGATTGCAAGCATCATTAACAAAAACCCTTAACTTGAAGTGGGACCAAAAAATGGAATGATTTTCTGTGTAAATCCGTAGAAACCCATTTCTGCTAAACCAATTATCCCATCTCAAATGGCAAATTCACTCTTTTTTTTTTACCTCGTCCGCTCCATCAACCAGAACCAACTACTATTCCAAAACAGAAGGCGAACTGTTCAATAAAATAATATCGATAAAAATAAAAATCAGCGCAAAATCGAACCGTTCATCCAACGGCATCGTCCTTAATAGACTCTTATTATTGGTTCGCCGATCCGTCTCCTTCCTTTTCTTTTTTTTACAGAATGAGGAATCGGTGAAGTGGCTACTGATGAGTCGCTAGCAGTCGTTTGAAATTGGTGCAAGAGGCAAATTCTTGTTCACTTTCCCGCTAAGTGCGGTCATATTTGGAATGTGGTCCTTTTGGAGCCGAGTTGTTTTCAAATTCAACGAGTGCTTCGCCACGCGTTCTAGATTTTTTTTTTATTAGTTAAGTATCTTCCACTTGCTGGGCGATTTGGATCAAGGACTTCCCCGGTCGTAATCTAGTATGGCGTTATTCCTTGGCATCGAATGACCTCGTTTCGACCGCTTCAATATCCTCTCCAGAAGCCGTCGCCGGAAGATGCTGCTGGACCGTTCCTCGTTTATTTTTATTCATACACTTTTTGTACATTTCGCTTCTGTTTGCCCACAAACAGGCGTTTTGTTTATTTTTGTTTCATTTTCGCTTTCGAGGGAATTCAACCAAGCGCATATAATAAAGCTTTTATTTGCGAAGGAATAGAGAAGAACGTGACTATTGATTGAACGTAGTTGTTTAGTTGCATTTCGTATTTTGATTTAAAAAAACTAATAGTCTACAAGCCTAACAAAATCTAAATAAAATTTATTTAGGTCAGTCTTTCTAAATAATAACAATAGTTTCACACGCTCACAGTTGTTTTGCACGTTTTATTTGAGAAACCATGGATTTGCCAGCAGTTTTTCGGTTCTTATTCGGAAGCTGGGCATTAAATGCTAAAGAAGAAAATACTATAGAAAATGTTGAACAGACGTAGACTACATTTACAGGCACTTATATATTGGCACTTGCGGGTTGAACTAATCACAAAGAAATCGGCTAATCTCGGTTATCTAAGAATTTTGCCTTCCCGCAAACTTTGAGTACTGCTTTTCCAATATATTTTCTACTCGTCCTCTCTACTTCTTGCACTCATAGATGTGGACGACAAACTTGCGTTTAACCCTCTTCAAATCGCACCGCCAATGCTTAGTGAAGTGGATTGGCCGCTTTCTTTCCTGCGTTGTGGTTCTTCTCCTCCTATGCTTAAACGCCACTCGTTTTTTTTTTTGCTTCGCTTCACGATGAAACGCAATCACAAATATAATGAGAAAAAAGGAAAAAATGAAAACAAGTTCTTAACCTTCACCTTTTGCGCGTTCCGGCTGGAAGTGAGTTCCTACCCTCTGATCGGAACGGGGTTTGGCGGGACAACGAAGTAATGACTACCGTTATCCGCCCCATAAATCATACTTCTAAACTCGTTATCCCTGCGCTGAAAAGCGGAGCATAATGTTCAACATCCCCACTTACGGACTTTCTCTTCTCTCTTCGGTATTTCATTACAGGTAAGCCCATTATCCATGATCGTTGGATCGTTATGCTGCAATGTTGAGCTACTTGTGGGGGGGATGGTGGGTAAGTAGAAGACCGTCTCGAGAAAAAATCTTCCCTGGTCATTCTGGCGGTATTTAGTTACAAATTTTCCTTCATTTGCCTCTTCAACTGTCTTGAATTCTGACGAGCAGAAAGATACGACAGTCCCGCAGGTGATTATGGATAGTGGCCCCGCGGGAAGGAAGTAAAGGAATGTTCGTTTCGATGTGTCTACCTCTGAACTCCTATCTTATCTACGCCGGGCGAAGAAAGAACCGAAAACTAATAATCATCTACATGGCCAAATGCGAACCCAGAGTCGCATCAAACACGATGTCGGTCTCGGAACTTAGGCCGAGAATTGATTTATTTGCTTCACTTTATTGCCAATGGCCACCAAGAGGGCCCGATGGATGCTGTATGCTGCAGCATGTTGGTCAGCATCGGTCACGATCCGTCGTGCATCATGTTACTGATGGCAATAACATAGCGATGTTGGATGTCTCACGCACGTCCTTTGGGGCGAGAAGGAATAGGACGAGAGCAGAAGTATGCGAGCGCAAAATGGTCATGGGCTCGTTGGTAAATCGAACAGGACGTTCGTAGGACAAAACACACACACACACACACTTACCATATGCACACATACACGCACACATGGAGCAGACTCATTAAGGCTGATTGCTCGAGGCATGTTTCGTTACGTGGCTTCCGTCGGCTTTCGGACGGTGCGGTTCACGCCGCAGCGTACAAAAAAAAAAGATCCCAGGATCGTTTCAGATGGTGTAAAAGTTTGCTGTTTTATGGTATTCCGAGCAAACGTTTGAGTAAAATAGCACATCGTGGCAGCGGTGTTGTGCTCTTGAAAAGTTTCTTCATTAGCACTGAGGGATGATTAAAAGTGGCATCTTACATTCGGGCTTGAACCTGTCGCCCAGATCACGTCACGTACGTGTTTGTACTAACGGGATTAAATGGGCATTGGAGTGCAGCCTGCAAAGACGAATACTTGTAAAGCTTCCCATTTTTGAATGGCGACGAGAAGAACGAAATGTTGACGTTTCAAGCTTGTAACATGGGGCGTCGTTACCCTGTCGTGATCAAACTAACATTGTTTTCAAATACATCCCATGTTTAGATTGGAAGCACCGTTTAAGCAGATTTAAAGTGAACTGATATCACTATTAACTATAGTGCCGCAAACAGACTAATGATACAAGTCAGCTAAAAAAAAAATCCAAAAAATTACCCAAACGGTCAGGGAATTCGACTGGAAAACTGACTGCTCAGTGACAGTTTGAACTGGAGCCTGCAACACAGTGGGTTTTATTGTTTTCCTCTGTTCTCTCTGTCTGTCCTCTGTTCACGAATGCGCTATAAAACCGCTAAAATTACAATATTCACAGAACAAAAACTGTTCTAAGCTTTTTTCTGATTGTTGCCAATCGACCAGTATGAGACAGGACAGAAAAAAAATCCCCCGAAAATGCTGTTGCGTGAGAAAAAGGCAAACCGTTTCGTTCGGTGGTGTGCTTTTGAAAAATTCAACAACGCAACGTGCTCAAAGAGCGGGTATGCTGTGTCCTGCACATATAGCGTGCATTGAAGAGCAGCTACAAAAACCCTGGAACAAACCACCGGAGTTATCGATTGGTAATCAAAACACCAAAACGATGCCAACCACATGCGCATTCTATTCTATTCCTCTTCGGTTAACGCTCTCGACCCGCACTTGTGCTACTCGTTTCGGTCGCATGGTGGCATCAATTCCAGTGCCCTTCATGGCGGTGGAGAAGCTAACCAGAGACTCGGTTGACCATCCGTATGGTTCCGAGTACGGATCGAAGGTTGGTTTCCGCTCGTGGCTTACAGCTACGTTTGTGGCAGTTGGAATTAAGGTATTTTCAGCAACCCTCGCAATTCGGTTATAACTAACTATTTTCTACGAGCTGGATGTGCATCTAGGAAAGGTCTAGAGCTCTAGGTACAGGTTAGCCGGATCATTCGCAAAACACGATGTACGCGAGTAGTGTCGATTATATTACTATTGTTATTAGCGTTGTTACTATTAACGTTATCGTTATCCATTTTCCACGATGGGAGGAATGGGATCACACGACCTTTCTCCTTTATCGGTGTGCATTTTGCATCTGAAGTGTCTGCATTGAGCAGGATGTACAACGACATGTATAATGGATGAAGGCGTTCAAAAAGAAGCTTAGGCAATAGGTAAGAACAATGAAATGCAAAACCGACCTTGTATTGATGGATAATTCGGCTTAAACTGTTACAAATCAGTCAAGCAATGCTTACCAAAGTCAACTTCACGCAGAGTATTCGAATTGATCGCCTGTGTTTACATACATCGTAATCCTAGAGTATGTATGTTTGATAATTGTTTCTTATACTTTTTTCTGTTCTTAATTTCTACCATTTCCAGTTTGATTGTGGTCATTTTAGGTTCAAATAGGCAGGGCACATTTCGAAGACGATGATGCTTCACGGTATCGTGGTCGTAGTTGTCGTCGTTTTCTCTGTCGTCGTCGTCGTCGTCGTCGTGTTGGTCTGCGGGCAAGAAACATATTTTACGATTCATCTGGCCGTGGTGCATCGTGACGGCAGCATTCCCAAGCACCCGCTACTCTCGCTGGTACTACTGCACTTCTCATCGCTTTATTGTTCACGCAAAGTACAAAAAGAAGCACGATTTGCACTGCGGTTGCAGAATCTGGTCTTCACACTGGGTGAAATGATGCATTCAATTCCACCGTCATTCGGTTGTTCTTTAGCCTTCCCCGCCTTTCCTCATTGGACAGCCACCGAAAAGGTGCAGCGTCCTTGTCACTGGTCACTGCTGCAACGACGAGTTGGATCCTTGGTAAAAGAGAATTATACATGAAATTATTTTAGATAATATTAAAATTCACATAACACGACGCGCTCACGCTTGTGAATATCTTGCGCCTGCTGGACAAGATACAAGATGTACGCGGTCGGGAACGGCACCTCGACACACGCTTGTCCCCATCTGTTCGCGCGAACGTGCCATTGAATAAACGGGCTCCATCGGGGAGGGCCGCGACGGCTTGAGGATCTCGACCTCATGTATTTACTAACCGGCACGTTTTGCTCCGAGTCGTGTGATGAATTTTCCTACGGTAGTATACCCCGCGGGTTGACATGATCCTGTATAATGCTGCCCGTCCAGTGTTCATTCTAGATGGGGATCCCAAACCCTACCACGCAGTGGTCGCCGGCATTAACGCAAAGTTTCCATCAGCCACCGCGCGATATCATCCAGTGCGGGCAAATAATTGAAAGCACACTCGCGCTTTTCCGCAGCATGTTCAGTGCATCGGTGTGTATGTACGTGTGTGTGTGTGTGTGAGGTTTTTGTTATATGTTCCTACACGTTTTAGGATGATCTCAAAATACATGGGTATAGGAGGGACGTGATGCTGTCGGCCTCCGGATATAGTTTCGCGTTTTTTTTTTAAGCCCAGACTCAAATAGACACAGACAAGCATGCTTCGCCGCTAATGAGAAAGCTTTATCAATTAGGATTTGGGGTTTTGCAGTAATAAATTTGCCCTCGGTTTTCCTGGCCCGAAGCGCGGATGGTACCGACGCACTCACGTGGCGCGGTACAACCCAATGGATGCAACGTTATTTAATTGTTGGTGTGTTGTGCTGCTCGCAATCAAAATGGAATTGTTTCGAACTAGAGGGGTGTATGTCACAGCTGGTTTTACAGTGGCTGAGCCGCTTCTATAGGAACGTGCTAATCTCATTTTGAGTTTTCGGGCTTAATCCAGTCGCTCGTAAAACGTGATAGGAGTTGACAAGATCAATTCGTTCAAACATCAATAGGCAGCTTTTATTAAACTGGCTGTAGAACTGATACATCGTTAAATCAGTGGGATATTGTTACTTGAAATTTGGTCGTGAAAATCTATGGTATATTGTTTAGGGGGACCCGTCGCTGTGATTTACGTTTTCCGGATGTTTTCAAGCGCATCTCTCCCACTCGACAAAATGCCATGAGATTGGAAAACAAGTCACCCTCAACGGTTGTTATTTGCTTGCCCCAACCAAAGGTACTACACAAAGGATGCGCAAATGCTAAATATCTACAAATCCGGTCGGTTTCCTAAAAAAAAAAAGATGCTTTCTCCCAATGCCGCGGAAACCATGCATCCTCGATAGCGGGCAGCCATTTTCCCTGCAACCGAGAAGCAAGCAGCGCATGTTTGGCAAGCGATGGTTTGACTTTTCCCACAGTTTCCTCGCTTTTCTTCTCCACTGTACACTGCTCCCTTATTTTCTCCGGTCCGGTCTTTATTCTGGCCTCGGTTCCGTGTGTTTGCTCGCATGATTGCGAGTAATTGCACCGAGGCCTGTATTTGGCCGGGAAGTGAGTGCTGGCAGTCACGCGATTTCGAGACGACGGGGTATCGCTGTACCTGTGCTGGGGCCTACAGATTTAGGCATCCTGGGCCGACCCCGGCCGGGGCGCTCGATCGAGAATTGTATGGGGACGATAATTTAATTTCATCACAAACATTTCACCAATCAAACGGCACGAACTGTCGGCGATGGGACGAACGCGCCTACAGGGTACGAAAATCAGTGCTTGGAAATCAAGGATGTTGACCATTGGCGGTACAGGCAGTGTCGAAGATTGAAATTTGCTCTCACGTGGCAGCCCAAGGGATTGATACGAGTACGGTGGAACATATCATGGCTTTGGTGAACTGGCTCGCCAAAATTAATTATTAATCACAGCATTCGGGGAAGTGCTCCGATATTATAGGCTTGAGGGTCAACGTAAAAAAACAGCTTTCCAATCGTCTGTGCTACAGCACTCGAAGGACAGCTCGGTCATTGGACAATCATTGTGGTTCGGATGTCTGTTCGATGCCACAGAGAAAACATAGAACTCTGCTATGTCTATGGCTGGCAAATTATCCGCTCACCGCTTCTGTCGAATTGATGCGGTGAAGTGAACGAAAATCGGATCCGCAAAGTTGGATTTAGCTCGAGTTCGCCGTTTGTGATAGCGGATGATAACATCAAACCCAACGCACATTCTATAGTCCTCGGGAGTCCTCAAACAACTATGGTGGCCGTTGAGGGCGGCAACAGTCCCATTGCAAAACCACAGTGTAGCATCAATTCATTCTGCAACGGACTGATCTGCTGGAACGACAACTGACGAGCAGAGGAACCATTTTCGCCTTCCTTTCCCCCTTGTGCAAGCCCGTGGTACGCCCTCCCGCCCCCGGAACAAGCTGAAAATCGTCCGTTGAAATTAAAATCTCAACCGTATCTTAACGTCCATCTTAATTAGTACGCCCGTCCCTCACAGTATCCCTCTTCCACCGCTCTCATACCTTCCGCCGAAACCACCTTCTTGTTGCCGTGCTTCGGCCGCCTGGTGGTTCACTCTATTCCTCCACATCGCCACTCGTTGGAGCAAAGTTCTGTCGAGCAGCAGCAGCTGCTTACACATTCCCCGGCAAAGGGATGTCCTTGTGCTAGCTCTGCTTATCGCCACCGAGTTCCCGTCCTTCGCGTGTCTCCGCTTCATGTGAAGATGCTTTCCGATTTAACTTGCAGGCAAAATTGGTGAGCTCGCTTGAGTCGCTTTGATATCGTTGCAGAAGAACTCAAAAGAACCACCCACGATGGTACACTTTGATAAAAGAGACGCTAGAAATGAAGATGAAACGTTCAATGCGCATAGACAGTGTGTCCACGCGGGTATGGGTGCGATAGTAGGTGCAAGTGGAAATAACGTACATAGCATCCGTGGTACGTGGTACATGCGTTTATGTGTAAGTACCAAAGCGATTCATGAAGGTTTTCGCGTCTGCCACGAGTTTAAATGCATTGCAGATCAATTTGGAAGTTCTTGCTGGTTTGAGCTGTTTAGTATAGTGCCCTTCCAAGCTGCTCCATGCGTCATAAACTGATTTGATTGTGTGATAAAATGAACCGTACGGCGACGGACCCTCCTCAGCCCATAAAGGCCATCGGAATGTATGTTTCGTGCTATTGGGTACAAACACGATGCCGACCTCCTGACCCTTCCGGGCTCGGTTCCGATTTGCTACATTCCGTTTGTTTCGGTTTGTCAGGATATAAAGTAAGATTATCCCTGCCATGCCGGAGGAAGCAACAACGTTATCAGCGACGGTGTTTACAGCCGCCCGATTTACAACCCTCTCGGTTCCAAATATTGAAAGCATTGGTTTTCAAATCCGTTTAAAAATGGCCGAATTGTCCATAAACGAAGCATAGTGATGTGATAGTCAGGATTACGATACGACGTGGGCAGTGGAAGCCCCGAAGGAGTGCGAATGATTCAAACGTCATTCATTTGGCGTACGAGCGGGGGGTAGCGTCACGGACGTATGTGTGTTGGGCAACACAAACTTTAAAATGATTTCGATCCAACTTTCGCCCTACGACGACCGACCGGCTAGCCAGCGGCCGTGGGCCCGGTTGGCCATGTCAACTGACGTTAAATTTAATCAATTTTCCACCACATAACATTTCGTGAAATTGAAAACTTTCCTCAATGCTCGAGCGCTCGTAAACAGCGTAATGTTTGGCGCTGCGCCCTGCCCTCCGCTTGGTCTATGCCGAAAACAACGACGTCACAGACGACGTCGGCGATGCTGTGGAACTGTGGCTTTCCGGCGCGGTTGGCAAAAGGACGGCAGGAGTCAATCAAACCTCCTCGTCCCTTTGGTTTTTCCCGTTCTCTTCCCGCTAGAAAGACGATGCACGATTTGCTGTCGTGTGTCACTTTCCCGGTTACAAAACGAACATCCGCTTCCACTGGAAGCGAAGTGAGCTCCCAAAGCGAAGCGGGTTGGGAAATTCCCCACAGTTTTTGAAAAGACGGAATGGTGAAATTACCCGTTCCGGCGTATTGGCCTCGAATCCACGACCCGACATTTTCGATCCGCTGTCGGGTGTGTTGATGTGGTGAATATGCGCACGACCTCGAGTCTTCCAGGGTTGATTCTCCTCCATTTCCCGAAGCCCGGAAGCATAGCGAGCGCTGGAAACGATTATTGTGTGGTGAAAGTTGCTTCCCTCCCCTGTTACATCGGGACTGAGGAGAATTCACCTCTAGCTTTCCATTCCAACCGAACCGTGGGCAGCAATCGCGTGAAGCTTTTCCGATTGGAAATTTCACTTCCCCGCACACGACGACGGAATCTTGCGCATGTCCTTTGCGGCCAACTGTTTTCGTTAACCGTTCCGATAAGTGTTGCTAGGGTCCTTTGTAAACAAACCAAACATATCGTGCAGGACGTTGCACCAGATCGATCACACTCCAGTGCAGCTCGAATATTTACCGGTAACTTCTTTGTAGACCTGCTCTCAATCGTGGGAAAAAAGGGAACACTAGCATTTTCTCAAAGTCAATTGCGTTGAACAGGTTATTTCCCTCAACATAAGTCAATCAGCTCGAACTTCGTCTCGCATTTGAAACCCTGAAATATCTTCGTTCGACGTTGTTGCATTCCATGTGTTCACTTTAAGTTCAAACACGTTAATTAATGCACTCTCATTAGGTTCTACCCAGGCAACCATGTGTTGACGCGAACGGCTCGGGGAAAGGGTAACACAAAAAAAAAAGGCAGCGGGCAAATAAATTACTGCATCCATCCTCCACTCCACCGCTGCTGGGAATCATGGGGTTTGGTTTGCTGTTTGACAAGCTGGCTTTCGAGTGAACACATTTATTAGTCGGAATAGTTGCAGAGCCACGAAACTCAAGGCTCATATGTACCAGAGTTTTGATTTTTTTTTTTTTTGCTGGTCCTTGTGCGCTGACCCGTTTTTGCTTGGCTTCTGGCTGCCCACAGCATGCCCTTTCTGTCCCTTCGCACGCTGCCTATTGCTGCCTCATTAAAAGGGGCATGGCGATGGGTGCTGTTCAATAATTTTCCAGGTTTGATGAATGAATAATTATACATTTTAATTGCTGCAATTTGCATCGCAACCCCAACTAAACGGATTGCTTATGCACCCACCGCCACCGTGCATTTCCCCTTCCTTGCCAATACCGTGCCTCCGTATGTTTTGCAAAAGTTGGTCAGCAATCCGATCCGATTACTATGCAATATGTTGCATGCTAATTTGGATCCTAAATTTGTTTTTGATCTTCACTGCTGCTAGTTGCTCCCTGATTAAAAAAAAAAATGAACAAAGTTATAGGCTGGTTGGCTTTTCTGTGGTATAGGTATTGCCACATCGCTTGGAATTCCTACGGGTGTAGGTATTTCCAACAAATCGAATTAAAATAAATTTAAATAAAAAAAATTTAAAATGTGTTGCATGAAGTCAGCTGTCGGAGATTATTTGCCAGCTGGAATACTGATGAGCGCTTTAAGCACACGGGTTGTTTTGATTAAAGCCATTCATCGAAAAGCAGCAGGTGAATAGATTGTAATGAGCCAAGAACTGCAATCCCGTCCTGTTTTCTCACGCTTGGCCAGCAACAATATTGTTTTCTTAGTTTAGAAACGAACCAAAGCATTTCTGCTTCCCTCCCTACATTGCGGTTGTGCTAAAGTTTGGAAGATAGTTGAAAATCGGACTTCACAGAAGTTCTTCCCTTTTTTTCCGAGAAAGAAGGATAAGTTTCTTATGATGTTCGGTCTTCCTCACATCACTCTTCGTTCACTAGAAAATCACTGTTTTACACATGCGAAGCAAAAGTTCGGAGAATTGGAGAGTGGTTTTGGTTAGTGTGATGTTCATTTTTTTTTTCACTCAGTATGTACTCTCAACTTTCGTATATTTATTGATGTTCTTTAGCGTTTAAGAGGAAGTTCTATGTTGAAATTCTTGTCGCTAATCAGTTGGCCAACACTTTGCATATGACTTCTATTGACTTACTATTAAAGTTAAGTTTAACTTACTATTAAAGGGCATGTTTTGAAAACGATTGCTACACCGCTGCCATTTAATGTTTTCAACTACCAAAGATATTGCTTTCCGTTTGAGTAGTAAGCTGCTAAGTTTTTGTTATGTTATGCCGACAAGATCCTTTGAACACACACACACACACATAATTTACCCATGAACTATGTCACCGGAGTCCGTTAGACTCCAGCACACTATTACGCTTGCTTGGTAAATTATCCGATTTCCTATCGCGTTGTCTTATTCTGTGCAGGCGGGCTCCACCACCTCGCGTCAGATGACACCGACCGCTTGATCTAATTAAAGCCTATTGTGTCAGGGCCAAGTGTCTCTGTCATTCGACCGGTCGCTTTCGTCCTTCGGCGGGTTCGGGACGCCTGCCGGTGCGGTGTCGGCTTCAACTAATGAACATAACCGGTCCCTGCTGGGCTAATCATACGCGTAGCGGGAGCCCGTCCACTTGACGGGAACAATATTAATAGAGTGGAGTGACTTTCGAGTAATAGCCATCAGCCCCTTACGGCCGACCGAGCGGTCTTGGATCGAAGCGGCCAACTTTGCTTCCTACCGAGCGACTCGGGCGCAAACGAAGGAAAACTGAGCTGCGCTCGTTGCGGCGTATCATTAATTTATGGCGGCACCTTCAAGTTTGATTGATGTCCGAGCCATCCCACCCACGGCGGCTGCTGGAGCCTTAAGGAAGAACTTTCCAGCCAAGTTCGAGGGTGAATAAATAGTGACGGAATTAAATTCTTAACCACTTACACCACAGCGGATGAAGTCGGCCACGACTTGAGCTTTGGATTGTTTGCAAGGGCTTATTTCCGTGGGGATGAGGAATAGGAATCCTTAACCGAAACCGTCGGGAGAATAACTAGACTAAACAAGGGGGTTTTCTTCTGGGTGGCCCTTCAACGAGCGTACGTTCCAAAGATGCCAATCGTCGTACAAGCCAAAAAAAAATCCTGGACTAGATTTATATGCAATAAGCTACAGTTCCTTTAATGTAGGCCAGGAGAATTGAAGGAATATTTATAGCACGATTTTTGTTCTGATCGTACAGTCAGGTCGCGTGTGTTTGTATGTGAGTGTGTGTGTGTGTCAGCGTTACTTCCCGCGCATTTGTCAATTGGAGTGAATAAACATCAGTGATTTATGATTCTCTTTTTCGCCCCTTCTGTCGCCGTCGTAAAGAATAGGCTGACCCAAGTCGACCTTTATGTTTATTGCTCAGTGAATCGGCATTGAGAATCGGCCAAGGAATTCAAAACAGGACAAACAGGAAACACAAAACAACACGAGAATGGAAGTTTCCCGTGCTCTGGAACATGAAGTATCAGAATGAGCGGGATCCACAGCGAAAGAGACCGATATACGTAGTTGATCGAAAGAGCAACCAAATCATTTGGTTGACCGACAGACATGGGATTGGACGATTATTGATAGTGACAAGCGAAGGGAAGACGCGAGAACAATAAAAAAAAACTTCCTAGGGTATCCCTGTTTCGATGCACTTCTCGCTTTTGGCGACTGCTACACTGGCTGGCGTCCTGGGATCCCGGCTCGGCACTTTTCCATCACCATGACAGCCGCGAGCGTGACAGCGCCAGCCAACCGATAGTATTAAGGGTTTCTTTTCAATTTCGCTCCAGTTTGATTGCAATTTTCCATTTTCCCACGCTTACGTTCGCGCGGGTACATCCGGATATGGCCAGCTCGTTAGGAATTGATCGACTGTCCGGAGTACTTCCTGCGTATGTTTGCAGTTTATTTGTTTGTTTTTTTTTTCATCCACCATTGTACTTCCTCCCGTTTCCTCTCGGTTGATCGCACATTGACGATTGCAAGAGATGCAAAATTCCCGTCCGAGGTGTCAGCGGAAACGCAGGTGACTGTGGGAAACGTTGTTTTAACGCACTTATGTCGCACCCAAAGCAGACTCGTGTCGAGCTTTAGCTCTGGAATACGGCGAAGTGGCTTCAGCAGGCCACTGCACGTTGATAATTGCAATGTTTTTGTTTCATTAATCCCGAAATTATGACGGTGCAAAGGCGGAATAAAAATACTTCACCGCACGGCGAGGCATAAGTCGTCGATTACGCGAGTACTTGCCCGCTTTCAAGTAGGAGAAAGAGAGATAGAGAGCCTTCTGATGACGAAGGAGGGTGCGGGCGTTTGAGGAGAATGGAAGGGAATGAATTTCGGTAGCATACCCCCGTTCCTGTACATGCGCCCCACTAACTCCACTTCCTGCCGTTTACCAGAGTTGTCATAGCCGGAACTGGTTAAAAGCTCGGTTACTCGAGCAGTTAATGGTAAATAAATAAAATTTCAATTATACTTTCATGAAAACCAAATTAAGGGGCCTTTGCCGTGCCGTCCGCTCACATCGTTCCTGTTTCCATCTGCTCCAGTTTGATTTCCCCATTTTCTGCGACCAACGGACACGATCGATTCAAGCGTAAATGCTGCTGAGTGGAGCGCTTTTGCAGGGAATTGCGGTGCGTAATGTACCGTGGTGCGCACCACAAGGTATTAAAAATTGGCACAGAAAAATGACCTAGCGTCGGCGGGGTGGGGGAGGAAACGCAGGCAGTGGGTTGTGAGCAGCGATAATTGGGTGAAAGTATAAAAAAGCGCAACAAAAAAGGACGAACAGCAGCAAAGTGTGCAACATGAGTTTAATGCCAGCAGAACGTGACGAATTCATCTCGAGCAATGAAATATGTTTGTTTTTGTTTCTTCTCCCTAGTGAAACCGAAGTTTTCGACATCAGCATTAAAAACGTGCCGTTGTTTCTCACCACTTCCGTCCTTCGGCAGAAAAGAAACCCCTGTTTGTCTTGGTCTCGTTATCCACGAACGAAACAATCAAAAATTAAATACCTCCAATGGGGCGGCAATTGCACGAAACGCAAACACGGCGGCCGGAACCGGAACGAGGCGGCAGAAAAATTTGTTAGTTAGAAGTGAATTTTAATTTTGCGCGAAAACCCACCACTAACTTGCCGCAGAAGTTTCGAGACACGCGAGTGCTTTCACTCCCGAGACTGTTGCTTTTCTCTTGCCTTTCTTCATGCAGCTTTAATTTGACCGCTTTTCCGGCAACAATCGCCGTTTGTATCGGGGCCGTTCGCTTTTTTGGATTCGCTTTACGGCGACGCTCTGATCCACCTGTCGTACGTCCCGCGGTTCAGCGTCGGGTTCTAGGAAGCGATGATAAAATTAATTAATGTTTTATTCAGCAGCTGTCCTGTTTGGCAATTACTTTTTATTTCCATCACCATAAATAAATGAATTTCTGACTCAGAAACACACTCACGCACGGTTCGGTGCGCTGTTGATTTTTGTGTGGGTGTTTGGGGGTCATCTGCTGCGCTGGAATGGAATAAGGATATTGGAAGCACAGAAACGGTCTACTCACCGGGACCGATAAGTGATCTGCACTATGACTATGGTTCGAAATTGGATTGGAATTAAGCGCGGCATGGAATGTCCTTTAGTTTTCTACATACCCGCTGCGGAAGTTCCTCGTTAATGCGATCTGCTGAGGTAAAGCATAGACAACTATTGGATTGGTTATAATAACATACGTAGGTTGAGGTTATCATCAGGTAAAGCAGCTTCCAGTTCTGTCCTGTAGCGTGCTCTCATAAAAAGCTTTAGAGATCTTTGAGAGACGGCACAAATCTTTCACCAAAGAAGCATTGGCTAAATGTATCAACATCGGCTAGCTAGCCCATATCTGAAATGTAAACTTTCGGGTTTTTGTTCGTTTAGAGTACCTCAGCTTGGGATGCTTACGCGTGTGTTATGTGTTTTAAATATGTTTATATCACCCAATTCGCATTTAAGCATCGTTTCTATTGCTATTAAATGTCGATTTAGGCGTGTATGGCGCAGCGTTTCTAACACATAAAAATAAACTCGACCCAGGAGAACGAACGTATACGTCCATTTAAAGGTGAAACGTGTTGGAAGAATGATTCGGCTAAAAGCTTTTCGATTGAGGCACTTCCGCAGTGAAAACTAAAAATATGGTTCGTTTTTTTTTTTTTTTTAGCATAACGTGCTCTCCTAATCGCTTACAAGCTACACCAGGGTAGGGTAGCAACGGAATAAGCTGCTACTGAGAGCAATCATTTTAATTGCCCACCAGCAACACTTGAATCGTGTCGGGGATTTTGAAGGCCCTGGATGAGGACTGCCGACAGTCGGAATTGTGCCGGAACAGCCTTCGCAGAAGCGTATAGGCAGCAGATACGGTGATCCTCAGTGTTACTGTTGAAATTTCTGGTGCGCTCCTTTTTGTTAACACCCATCAGGGGCGTACCAACGAATTTTACAACTCCACACCGTATCGCCAGCGCAAGAAAATGCATCAGGTGAAAACCGTGCCCGAAAAGTAGAGCACGGACACGTGCGGTGCAAGGACTCTTGCGAAGCAATTACCTGCCATCCATTGCCGTTAATTTCTTTGCCATTTTTGCACTGCAATTTGGAGTTTCATTTTTTCACCATTATTTTTTTTTTTTCTTAACCCATACTCTTTACACATAACTCGTATGCTCGTGAATATGTGGTGGGGATGAGGAGAGGCACTGGAAATGTACTTTTGGAAAGGTTTTTCGGTAATGAAAATAAAAATAATACCACATCTGCAGAACATGTGCCGCCACTCCGAAGGCCAACGATCGGTTTTAGTTTCTGGGGTTTTTTGTGCGTGTTGTTGTTGGCCTCTTGCAAGGACATTCGTTCGTGCTCTGCTCGCCTGCCACAACAGCGAACATGGTGGAATTATTTACTGTGCCTGTAATTTACCGTCGCCAGTAGTGAAAGGTGGAAAGGCAATAAAAATGATAAGCATTAAAACTAACCTACACCGGCTGCGGGTGGGAAGGTAATTTATTCGCGTTTTAGCCTACCATCGCTGACGGCAGAGCAGGTATGTGCTGCCGTGCATCCATTTACAAATTTGTTCGAGTTGATTTCCATCGAGAAGGGCATAAAATATCGGAAAGGACTGTTATAGGTTGCCTTGTAAGCCCCATGACACAAATCAATGTACTATCCTCGGTATTTGCTTCGAATGGTGGATGGCAGATGTCTAATTTGGTGCTGGAAGCACATGATGTGGCGGTTTGAACCATCGTGGTAGAGGCTGTCACAATCGGAATCGTTTTCCATTTATATTTATTTATTATTTTACTGGCTTTGTGCGCTTTCTAGGAAAGGCGAATGTTGACAGACTACACGACGGTTAGAGAAGTCTGAATAACGTGATTTATTATGCATTGCCCAGTTTCGTGTTTTGCTGATCTGAAACCATGCTGTAGTCTTGTTATACGTTTGCATTGTATTTAATTATTGTTCAGTTTGTTCAGAAACATCGTTTTCAGAGCGAGTAAATTGTCAAACTATTTCGAACACTCGTCGAAGACAAGTATGACGTATGACCGCATTTTAGGCAGAGCTGAATTGCAAAATTGCGAGCAAGGCTATCGGTATGAAATTTATTCCAAAACTACAGCTCGTTTAGTTTTTTTTTATTTTCAGCGGAAAGATTGGCAAGCGAAGCGACGATTTTCGCTGCAGATTGGACCGATCGGTCGCACCTATGTTGCTGATATCCAAACCGATCGGACGAACCGATGCGATGATTGAGAGTGCACATTCCTAATAAAACCTGCTGCTGTCGGCGTAGAACCTCTTGAAGGTGGATCAATAACGCTTCAAGATTCGCATAATATTAAACTGCGTTCGAGCCGCCACTAACGCCACCAAACGCTTCTTTGATGCGCACCCGGACCGCTTCTTCCCAAGCCAAACCGGACACTAGGCAAACTTCCGGCGACTCTTCGGGGTTAAATTAATTACAAACGTCTTCTGCATTGCAGCAGCACCGGCAGGATCTCGTTCGGAAGCTTGCTCCACTCTCATCGGTTCCCCGTTCGGCCTTGACGGGAAGCAGAAGTGGCACGTTCACGTCAAAACGAGGACACAGGCTCGTCCGGACCGAAAGTCAAACTCACGAACCGTACAATCGGACAGGACAGGGGCGCACCCGCTTTACGGTCGACCGATTGGGCGGAAATTGTGGCAACGCTATAACGATACAATACATCCGGAGTGCGCTGAAGGGTCCTCTTATCGGTGAACCTGTGTCGTCGCAACCGATAAACGGACCCACCAGAAGCACACCTGCACGTTTTGCTAATACGCAGCTTAGTGCAGTTTCGTCGGGGAACCAGCCTTTACGTTTCCGGTTCGCTTCATATACGCTTGCATTTCGCTGCATTTCGTCTATCTGCATTCGGCCACCGTTATCACGCCATCGGTAGGTCGGTTGAACGGAAATGACCCACGTGGGTCACCAGCATCCGAGTGCTTGGATCGATTGCCATCACTATTGTACCGATTGCATTTAAATTACTATTCCCGCCAATTCGACCCGAGGAAGCGTGCGCGCGCGCGCACACATGCAAGCTGCAATTCATTTATGTAAAGAAAATTGTTTTTCGATTGCGTTTCGATAGCTACCACAGTTTGGTGGTTAGTCTGATCGAGCCATGATATTCCCACAAGCGAGCCGACGTGTTTGGTCCAGATAAGAAATAACCAGCAGTTCAATAAACTGTGGAGCACATGCTCTAATTAGATGTTGTATCAAAGAACTACTCAAACAAAATTTTGAAACAAAACCTTCAATCTAAACGTAAATTACATGGAAGTTCGGTTTCTATACACCCCTTTTAGTTCTGTATGTAAATAGACATTTGTTTTGATTTCCCCTATATGTTACGGGTAATATGCACTTGTATGATTTTTATTTATTTCTTAAACATTTTGTGACTCTATCATGCCGGCGAGCATTTGCTACATCGCTGTAAATAATTGAACCATTGAGATTGATTGTTTTGGTTTCGGAAATGGACTGATTCACTTACCATAAGCTACGCACGAAATGATGATCCCTGTGACTTCGCGGCAAGACTGTGGAAAAAAAAAAAACCATGACTCGGATCTGCACGTGGACGGAAATTACGCATTCCGCAAGTCACTGCAGTTCCTTTACATTGATTTACATCGATCCACACTGGTGGACCCCAAAGGTTGCGGGCTGGCTTACTCTGGACATGACTTGAGACTTTCTCACCCTTTCTATTCTTCTGCATCGTTCATCCCTGCGCTCATTCATTCATGGTCGCTTTCTTTTCCGAGCATAGAAGCTGATAGGCGTGCAAAGCGAACTTGCGTGTTAGTGATGCTAATCTAATCAGCTTTCCCTCCTCAAGGACTTACCTCACGCACCCGCGCACCGATCAAGTGCGGTCGTAAAATTTCATCAGGATCATCATCGATTCCGCCTCCGGTGAGCGATAAATTCAATCCACACGTGGACGTTGATAAGGGCCACCAGGACATAAACCAGCCGACCGAGACGAGACGCCAGCAGGCTTCAGTCTAAGATCCCCGTCCCGCTCCCTTCTCCTCCCCCCTTCATCCGTCCGTGCCGGGGCGAAGGGATTTCTGTCTTTCGAATTTTATTTCAAACTCAATCGCATGTACCCATGGCATGGCATTGAAGACCCGCGCCCAACCAACAAAGCGCTGGTCGTGATTTATTTACGATCGAGAGCGCACGCAGGATATCACTTGACTCGTCAAGAATGGAAGAAAGGTTTCATCAATTTCTCAAGGAAGGGGAGGGTGAAAGGGGAGGGGGGGTTGGGTAGGGTTATGTGAGCCTAGGATTTACTCTTTTCTTTCCCCGGGTTCAATCGAAAACCACTTCTGGGGGGGCAAGCTCTTTCAAGTCTTCGGTTTACTTTCTTGATTGTATTGGTTTGGGACGCCTTTGCTTCCTCATTCATTCACTCGAATGCTCTCGCTCCTCTACTCACTATTTCTGCTCGTATAGAAGGACTCCTTGTAGACAAGGAGGGCAGGTATAAGAAAGATGGGTGAAGGAAAAAATGTGGTTTATTTGTGATTCCGATTTGAATTCGATTCTATTTGCCCAGGGAGAGTTTTTTTCTTCCTGTATATGCTCGTAGTAGGAGCAACGATCCGTGAAATAGTTTTAAAAGTTCCTCTGTGCAGCCTTCAAACGTTCAACGGCAGATCAAATGTCGTGCTTTAAATTAATGCTTTTCATCATTTGCGAGGTTTTCGATCGTGGTTCGTAGGTTCATGTTAACTTTCGCAAAGACGTTTGGTTTAGCTGTTACAATGCATGTGCTTCTGTAAAGAAAGTTCAAGCAGCGCTAGCTTTTATGGAATACAATCGATTTGTGGGCGGTGCTTTTTAAGAGAACCCAACGCCAAACTCGAAACACAAACCCTGCGAAAACATGTGCTTTCCGCCTTGTGTTCTCATATCGTTTTTCAATTTTCTTCTTGGGGCAGTACAGCACAGAAGAGTACACCTCTTGCTCATGGTTTTCTCTATGCGGTTATAGTGTAAGGCTTGTGCACTAATTGGAATTCATGGGCTAATAAATTGTTAAATGTCTTTCAGATTATTTATCTTCATAATAGTTCCCAGAGGACTTACGAGCCTGTATTAAGCAAGTTTTTTTTCCCTTTTTCTCTTGCAGGTAAGAGATGGTTGAACAGTGCATATTGAGTGACCATACGTAAGTCGTATCTATAATGTTAATTTATTGATAGCGAATTGCAATGGTTTGACATTTCAAGTATAGGTTTCTTAGCATCTTAATTTCGTCCACGTAATCACGTACCAATCACGAAAAGTTCTTCCTAGAACAGAGTAAATTTAACACATCTATCCGTACTATTCGTGGAACAATCGTACTATTAAGGGACTGAAAATGGCAGCTACTGTCGGCTGTTGGACCTGTTGAATTTGTCACCACAGCAAACACGGTTACATTGTGGGCATTCCCCTTAATAATTTATGAAACTATCAATAACGCAGCGTACAATCGTGCGTCCCAATGGTCAATTCATGCCGTCGTTGTGCGTTACGCTGCCCAGTTGTGAATAAGTAATGTGCTGACATAACACTTGTGCTTGCTCTTTTGGCCAGCGGAAAGAAGAAATCATAACAGTCCACCCGAACGAGCTCATTGCTGTATGCTTCCCATGAAATATGGTTACCCTCGGTGGCCAGCCCTGCGTGTGAAAGCACGCCAATTAACGATTGGTGTGTAAATATTTTGCTGTGTCGATTAAAAGTGCGAACAAATGAAATTGAGGTTCGGACTGTGTGTGCTGTTCCGCCGAATGCTGGCCGAGGGTCGTTTTTAAAGCGTTTTTTTTTCGGCCTACGTTGAAATTCCATTTTTTTTCGAATTCATCCAGCCGCGCCACAGTGTAATTTTATTCATCGCGCAAAATTACCATCCGGAGGCAATGGAGGCGCCTGGTGTTTTCGGCGTGAATGGTGATTCTTTTCATGACAACGTTTCGGGCCATGGGTGCAAGGAAATATGCCGACACGGATTCATTTCCCGCGTTCATTTTCCTTTATCGTATGACGCTGGCATTTTGTTCGCCGTACGATGCGGACTAAAAGGATATGAGTAATAATAAACGTGATTGATGATGCTCGATCAAGCTGAGGGAAGAAAACCTACTATGAACCACCGATGGTTTGTTGTCGGCTGCTTCCGGCATATCCGCTCAGTGGCAAAACAGGGCCCGGCCGTTTCAAGGAGATGTCAATTTTTCCACTTAATGTTTGCTCGTCGGAACGCCGGCCAGTCGCCGAAAGGCAGCCGTAAAATCGGTGCCAAAGAGCGAGCGAGTATATTTATTTTTGCAAAATGTGTCAATCATAGCTCCAGCTTGAATTCGCGGTTTGTCGCGCATGTCAGGGAAGCGGTCGGCGCTCAGGCTTCCGGTGTTTTGTTGTGGGAATGCGGGCTAGATGTTGCTTCTGGTCGTGCGGGTACCTCTCGAATAAACGTCCATAAGCCGGGAGCGATAAGAGACAGGACGGAGGTGATACAGGCGAGCTTTTAGATAAACTATGATTTATGAGTCGCATATCATGATCGATCATCGACGTTTCGTTCCTTCCGAAAATTCTGTGCGACGGAAGTGCACCGTTTTGTGACTGCTGTTGTTGTGCTTTCTCGTCGTGCAACACAGAGCCCTGCGGCAGTGGCAAATCTCTCACAAGGTGCGAACATTGCCGACTCTGTCTGGCTGGTGAGCATCGTACCGAAAGCGGTGCGGTAATGATGACCGAAAGTTTAATCTTCCGCCGATCAAAATATACCGAAGCCGGCTTCACTGAGCGTACCCGATTTGGTATCATTAAAATGTCGCTTTCCGTTGCCGATCGAACGAAAAAAGCCTTCAAGTCTCGTTTCCCAGTAACCGCCACCTCCGTATGCGATAGTTTTAAATGATGCCAAGTTGAAATTGAAATACGCAATAAACTCAACTCCGCATCCTCCAAAGAGAGCTTTGTTAATGCTCCTACAGGTTCTTCTAAAATAGGGGGAATTGAACTAATATTGGATGTTTAAATATAAAACTTTCTCAGTTCAGAATTTGCTTTGTTAATGCTCCTACAGGTTCTTCTAAAATAGGGGGAATTGAACTAATATTGGATGTTTAAATATAAAACTTTCTCAGTTCAGAATCGCTTGATTCTCGAAAAAAAAATCCTCACTACGATGGTGCCGTCCGTGTTGGTGTCACGACATGTGGCTAGAACCAACGCATTCATCGAAGGACCGAATCACACATTCCGTGTACGGACAATCATTAGTGTTGTTCACTTTGAACTCTGTCGGTACCGCAGCGTACTCTGCTGCATGTTATTATCTGCGTGCGACACCGAATCCATTTCTACTTTCACGTGGAGGGAATGTTCCGTGTGCTTGTTCTTCGTCCGCTTTCATTTGCTGTTTTCATTTTTGTTCACTACCACCAACGCCTTTGATGCGAAACAATACACACCGCTCGGTACGGCGTCTGGACTTCGATCAATTGATGGCTTTTCATCGCTTCACGCGTACTTCCAATTGATGCACTTTGCAGACACGGCACTTTGCATGCTTTTCTGTAGCATGCCTCTTTCCTTGTTTTGCGCTTTTGCTCTGTCAATTCGGTAAAGCCTTTTTTGTCGAACCATCCTTACTGAATATTTCGTTCTCGGCACTGTAGCGCATCGATTTCTGCTCTAGGAAATGGGCTTCCTGTCGTTTTTTTTTAACTCCAAAACATGCTTTCGTATGAGCTATCTGCTCCTTGATGCTGGACCGGCTTCCAGCTGTGCACTAGCGCCGCTTCTCCGGCACCAATCAACAGAAGCATCGGATGGATTATCTCGCTTGATTGACTGACGTTGCGCAAATGTCGAACGGAAAAGAAACAGTCGGCTCTATTGCGCGGGATTATCAACGAGGCAAGCAGAGTGTGTGCGCGCTGTGACACCATCGATGGCCACATATAAACAGGAGCACAAATAACTTCGGCCGACCGAAGTGGAGGGGCTGCTTTCGATTCGATGTGTCGGAACAGGCATGTTTCAAAAATGTTCACCCCCAAAGGCTTGCCGAATAGCAGCAACCAGGCGTTGTTCCGGCCACGAAGTGCACGGCTGTTTGTGGTGCAAAAAATGCGTCGGCGGTTCTAGGGGTGCTTTTACAGACGCTCTTTTCCGTGACGTGTGTTCTCCGTTTGCCCCTGTCGCTGCCAGTGCGATCGTCGTCATTATTCGAGGGTAAATCTTTGCTCGTGCCTTACCGGAAGTGGTTTGTTCGTGAGCCTCTGTATCTTTGGAAATGTCGAACACGGACGGGATTTTTCTCACTCTGGCAGGAGCGCTTTCCAGTTTTCTCCTCTGCAAGCAATAGAAAAACACTTTCCGCGTATCGCTTTAGCCAAAACCAAAACAAACAAAAAAACCCTCTTAAAAAAAGTAAGAAACTTGAAATTGGAAAAGTTGAGTTGCACCCACATACGTTCGTTTCAATTCGTTCAAGTAATGGAGTATGCGGATCGCGCTGATTTCGTTTTCCTTTTCAGCGGGGTTAGACTAGCAAGGACTATCTTTTCACGATGAAGTACATCAGGAGGAAGTAACGAAAACGGAATAAAACCCAACACTTTCAGGTCCACTGAAAGCCAGGGTTCACTATTACCAAATGAACCGGGCCGGCCTTGTTCGCTGTTGGCGGCGAGGAGTGAATTGCAGAACCCTCATTTTCTTTCTTCCTTCGTTATCTCCCTTTTATCGTGCCTTCCTCTATTCGAGACCGGGGCAAAACCCCCGATAGCCAGGGTACCATTGCCGTTGATGGAGAAAAGTACAACTGCAACTGCATTCGTGTCATGAGGACATTTTCATTCAATTCTTCACTCGAAAGCAAGTTCGAAATCGTGACCGGACCGAGCGAGGCCATAAAAGAGATGTCGGGAAAGAGGTCAGCAGATGATGCATTTACGCTTCCCGTGCATGTTGTGTCTCCATTGAGCCAACAGGATATCTTTTGTTCACTTTTTTTTTTTTTTCGTGGGTGAATAACTTGTTCTACTCTTTCGCACCGTAGGATCGACGTGGCTTGTGGACTTTTCTAATAATGGTTCCTGTTTTGATGCCATGCTGAATTGAAGCAAGCTTTGGACGAGCCTTTTTTCGGATATTTTCTTCCGTTTTTTAGTGTGTGGCTTGCAATATGTTTTTCTCGAAACTTATCAGAGAATTCGGTTGCGTTCATTCGATGACACAAATGCACGTTTCCAAGCTGCAAAATGGATGAGAATAAATAGTGAGCTGCCTTTTCGGTTTTTACTCACTAAAATCCAACAAATAAAACATCGTTCAAAGATATTTTTTTCCGTTTTAAAGATGCGGCGAAGCCTCAAACGATGATACCCAAATCGGATTATTTAAAATTCACTTAAGTCGTCTTCGAGGAGAATGAATTTTGTTCAACAAGATTCCCTTATTTTCGACAATGAATGACTGCGTCTTTTACATCGAATCATGCAATGAAATGACGCGAAAAAACACGGTCCAGCACCAGCACAGCTTCCCGTTCATGCTTCGCCAAATATTGACATCAATTGATTGTGTCTTGCCTTGTTAAAAATTTATGAAGTAAGAAACAACAAATCGATCGTGTATCGTCACGGTATTTTTGTCATATATCTAGATGCTTCCGTCTCCTTTATCTTATCCAACCCCTCTTTGTCGACTGACTGATGGCGTTTCCATAAATAAAGCGTTTTTTTTTTGTGTGAAGGGAAGAGAGAAAAAAAGGTTAGCTTATTACGGAGGAAGACTGTATGGGGCTTTTACGGTGTTTTTTTTTTTTTGTCTCATAATCAATTTGTTACCATCGTATTCAGCGGTGCCTTAGAGTATGAGTTAGCGCTACCCCAGGAAACAGGAAGTGTACGGCAAATATTTTGATCGCTTTCGTACGCGTCACGGTGGGGGTTCTGGAGTATTTGTGCGTGCTTCAATTGTAGCTAGCGAACCACCTAACGAGGGCCTCTGCTAGCTTACACTGTTCCCCCAGCCAAGAGTCAACCGAAAAGCAAGCAATCTGAGACGGTTGATGGCATACTTTCGACGCTGAATGTCTCGCAAGCGTTACGTTTAACGTACTTTGGAAGCTGGAAAGAGGATGGATCCCCGTGAGAGAGGATGTGAAAGTAAATGAAAAAAGATAAAAAAGGGGAAGCAAAACGATGCCTGAGACACAACCCCTCATATCGTCGGCAGTAGTTACCGTTGTTGGAACCGACGATGATGATGATACCGATGACGCCGATGATAATGATAATGCGATCTGCAAGTAACGCCATCGTAACGGAAAGCGCTGATAAATGAAAGAATACCAAAGCTTCGCGGCCGGAAGGAATTTCGTCTAGCGCGACGGAGGACAATTTGTGAGGCCCCGTGGCGATGTCAACATCCGACAAGCTTACCGTCGTTGTGGTGGTGATGGTGGTGTGTGTTAGTATGTAGAAGCATTTTCAATAAGTGATACAGAATTCGCATGAAAATCTTGGGTGTCAATGGCGGTACCGGAAGGTTGTTATCTATAGGAGATTCTCCTTTTCTTTCATTATTCTACATTATTTGGAATGTTGGATACGTAAGCGGACGATGAAATGAAATAAATTACGAGGCTTGCTTAAAACCACTCCGTCACCTACACCGCAAAATACACTCTAATGTCGTTTCTAATGCGTGATGTCTTTTGGTGATGGTATCTGTATTTTTTGATCTATTAGATTATAAATAATGAATATGCTTCTGTTGTTGCGAAATGCTCCTGGCCCATTTGGTAACAATATTTACACAATCAATAACCTTATTACACATCGAACAAACGTCTTGTACAGAAATTGAAGGACTCATGTCACGTAGCTGAAACATAATTACAGATAATTGATCAAATTAGTTTTAAATACAACAGATGCATTAAATTGTGTGCGTAGGTGACTGCAACTCTTTGCGTATAATATTGAAAAGATTCTATGAAATGTATTCGAAGAATTAAATTATAATTAGAAATAATTGCTTTGGCAGAATCCAAGTGTGATGTGCATGGCAAAAAACCCCAACAATGTTTCACAATCTTTTTTTTTTGCAATTGTATATGTTAGATGACGAGCGAAACGGAACTCCATTAATAAGTGACTATCATGAAATTCGACAATGTGACTTTCGGCTTCCAGAGCTACAACCTAAGTTTAATGAGGCAGTGAGCTATGAAAAGCAACTATTGTCAGTTTGTTCACCTTCTCTAGGTCCGGTTGTGATGCAGGAAAAACATCACACTCCATGATGTGTCACATTTGCCACATCGATGCCTTTCACTGCGTGAAAGCCGGGAACCGGAACTAATTTTCCCTAATAAATGTCACGAAATGTCATACGCGATTTTCCAATCGACTGTCTTAAAATGATGAAGAGCACGAACAAAAACTATACGTGTCCTTCCGTTTTCCAGGACAGGGAGGATAGGATAATTTTCCGTGTTTCTGCCTATTACGTGATGGAAAAGCGAACGAAAAAAAGCAGTGCCATGACCAACAACGGGTTTTCCCGGACAACGGAAATGCCATATCATCCTGATTCTCATTTCCCATCAACGTCGGGCGTCGTGGGTGATGATTATCTTTTTTTCTGCGTGCGCGGACCGTTTTCGTTTCTGCGTACAACAGATCCGAACGGTCACATATACTGATCAGGTTCTTGAACAGGCTGGTGAAAATAGTCCCCGTCGATGATATTATTCGGCATGGAAAACACATGGGGGGTTTTTCGGTAAAAGGCTGGTACGATTGCCACGTAAATGAAACTAGTTTTTTTCGCGTACTGAATCCACAAAGAGGGTTGTAGAAGTGTGAAGCAAATGAACAAACCTGACCGATTGGAAACTGTTAGAGAGAAGGTTTCCTGTCGATTTCATGTGATTTTTTTTTTATGTTTCACATTTGACTGAACCATTTTCCAACGCATACCGGACTCGCAAAAACACAGTGCGTTCTAAATCTGAGAATTTCAATCTCTTTGTATAAATATACAAACAGTTGCGCTCGAAACAGCGCTGTGGCCTCGATTTCGGGTGACTTCAGGCTCATCGAGCTTTAGCTTTCGCCACAGCCTGCCAATGTGCTCCCGGAAGCAGATTGCGTCGATATGATGGACTGTGCTGCAAGGTCGGTGCATGTCACACGCTGTGCTAGGTTTGAAATGCTATTTTATGCTGCCGGATGGTGAAACATTCCACCGGTGATATCAGACCGTGGTGGGGCAAGGCCCGAGCTTATGGCGTTGAAAGTAGTCAACACACACGTGTGTCGAGGGAGCAAGGGGAACACACGGGAAAATCTCTTCACAATTCCCCTACAACTTTGCCCACGAGTTTACATCAAACATACACTGATTCAATTAATTTCATCCCGTTTCGGTCGTTTGCCCCTGTTGCAATGAGTGGAACTGGAAGCAAAATTGGAACCACGCAAAACTAGAAAAACTAGTCTCGCTGCGATTTGGAAGCAAATTCGTAGATATAAAAAGTTTGCTTGGAAAAGGGATAAAACTAGACTAAACAAAATCAACAAACTGAAAGCAAACCGAACAAATATTCGCATTCCGTTCGAAAGGCGAAAATGCAGCATTCCAAATAAACTGTCTGCCGACTGTCGGACTGTGGTCTGGCATTAGATTTGGTTTTTTTTTTTGTGAAGTTTAGGTGTTTTTTTAGGGCTAAAGCACTTGGTGAGCCCCCCTTTTTTTCTCCAGTTTCGTCTACCTTTCCCTGAATTCTGTCTGGCTAACGCGGGAGCCATGGGATTCCTCCAACGTTGACTCCCAAAAACCGTTATCGTTAGGGAAAAATGAATAGATAAATGCCCCAACAGCTGAGAGGCTAGCGGCCGACAGCGAGGACGAGATAGACACGGAAAAACGGAGGAAATTAAACACTCGTTTCCAAAAATATAGAATACCACTGCCAAGCGTGCTGACACCCACGATGGTGGCGCAGTTGCCGCGTTTAACCGAAATCAAAAACATGCAAGTGACCGTGTTCGAGATATTGAACATGCAAATCTGAATCCGGGAAATGCCATGTTTCCGCCAGTTGAGCGCTGGCAGTGTTACTGTTAGGTGTTTCCTTATCCGTTTATCCCTCCTGTGTCTCTTCGCTCAACGTTTGTTGCGGTCTTTTTCGTTTCAACAACAAAAAAGTGTTATCCAGTTTTCGGTGCTACTGTTCTACGGGAATTTAATAAAATGTTGGTACATATTGTTCATGCCTTTTATGGCCACAGTTTGAGAGAAGCAATTTCCTCCACTTTCCCGTTTTTCCAGTTGTTCCCTTTTCCTATTTGCTGCGCGCTTTTTTTTTATTGTGTCACTTGGTTCTGTTTTTTCCTTCATCAATCGCTCAAATACACCAAAATGCTTTCGAACTCAGCTGCGTAAACGCGGAAGCGGTTCGCTAGAATTTTATTCGGTGCCCTTTTAGTTTTCACACTACTGACCAAAGTTTGATTGCGCGGTAAGTTCGATAAATAAAATAAACGCCTGAGAATTAAAGCTCATACGGGATAAATTGTTCGATGACGAGCAAACCGCGCTTTAGTTTGGAGTTTTTCCCAAACATGTCTCGTTTGTCGGCGTTTGACCGCGTTTGACTTGTCTGCCGAATACAAATCCGGATGCACCTGATGGAAGTGACGCTTTTACCGAAGCTGTGGTACAGAACCACACCTGCTCGCCTTCCGGCTTTGAATTTCCGTATCATTTGCGGCACATCGACTATCAACAATGCGACATTGCACGGTCAGCTTGCAGGTGAGTGCATCAACTGGATGAGTTTCATCACAGTGCTGCATCTATGCCATCATTGGAAATGCCGCCTTTACGCATGGAAAGTTTGTACTTATTCTGCCAAGAAATGTTTTAAAATGCAGTGTAAAATTCAACGAGGAAGGCCCGTTTGGCACAGCAGCGTTTGTTTATGACAAATGGTGAATCTAAACTGAATTGAATGAAACCATACAAGCCTGGCCAGGAATGTTGACAAGAAAGTCTGTAATGCCCACAGCAACTGGAGCTGCTCTCGGTGGAGCTGCTCTCGCTTCATAAATAGCGATGCTAATTTTGAACCATAAATTTGATCACCGACGCGCCGCAACAATTTTCCAGAGGCTAGTGGTTTACCGTATGCTTCGCCGCTGTTTGTACATTTAACTGTGGGAGGAAATGCCCAAATCGGACGGCCGAATATGCCATGCCTGCCAAAGCTCTCCTCCGGAACGTTCCAGTCGATTTGATTAATGTCACCCAGTATTTCTGCGGCTCTAAACGACGGCATGCATCCATACCGCACTTTCGATGGTGGCGATATAAATTGATTCAAACTTTTTCTCCCTTTCTTTCCACTGGGAGGGATGTTCGTTGTCTGCCTCTTTGTTGGAAATTTTTTAATTGAAACATGTCAGCATCTAATATTCCGAGCAGTTTACTTTTTTCTTCCTTAAAAAAAACCCCCTTGGCAATTGGTCATTGGATGGGACATTTGATAAACTGATTTGGCACGTTGGCAGACAACATTTTGCACGTCACGGTAATAACGAACCGCGTTGAGCTAATTTCAAAAGCGCTAGAAAAAAGTTTCACAGAATCAGTCGAAGTAAACCCATTTAAGTACCCATCTCGACGAATGTTGGACAGGAAACATTTGAGGAGAACACTCAGCAATCGCCAATCGGCATGACATGAAAAAAATGAAATTATATACAAAGGAGCGAGTTGAGTGCGCTCATAATAATGTTTTACTTGAACATGGTACGATCAACATGATTATTTATGTTTGATTGGTAGGATCTAGAGTGTAGTCTTGTTTTATAAACATCTCGTATCATGCTGATCCCAACCCATCAACCTTACGAAGGATGCCCTTTTTGACACTCTTGCCACATTTTGCTAACCACTGACGTCCTTTAGCACATCAATTCCTTTAGAAGGCTTTACAAAATGCTTTCAAATTATAGTTTAGTTTAGTTTATTATACCCGAGTACTTAGTTTTTGCCTCTATGTCCAAAATAAAGTCGTGAACTAGCGATTGTGGAAATTTATGTTGCTAGGTTCCATTCCAATGGAAATTAAAAATGGCCCTCAATTGCATCCGAAATCGTCGGTGCAATTTCTCTCTTGTGAAAAGCAGAACAGACGGTTGTGAAATTGGTATCGATGACAAACTTGAGGCTAATGGCAACGAAACCAATTTATATGACGGTGACATTAAATTTGCATTAAAGATTCGGATTTTTTTCTTCCTGCTGGCTTGCCGCATCGTCAGTAAGGCATTCAGCGGATGGTACCAGAGCGGAGCTAAAATAAATGGACTCTTGCGATGGCATGGTGGGTGCGTTTTCATTTCATTTTACCTCTTCATCGATGAGGCGCTATCCATTGGGCTTCAAAGCTTTCCTGCAAGATTTCGCACTAGGGAAGCAGCCCCTTTTTTACTTCTCAATCCAGTTCGTTGCACTCCAACAGTGTGTCCGAGCAGCATAACTGACACGGACAGTTGCTGACAGTGTCTTTAGAAATGCGGAGTGCCCACGTTGCGAATTGCACATCGTTTTGCACCGTGCTGGGAAGGAATGCGAACGAGCTATTTCACAACTTCGCTTTTTTTTTTCTTTTGTTCGTTGAAGCTAACGAATAGAGACTCACATACTCAGAACACACACACAGCCAAACCGAAAGTTCAATCTATAAATCCTCAAGAACAAGCGAACGGTAACCACCTCCGGCGCCATCAATTACAAGTGAAGCAGTAGCCAATTCCACTTGCAGGGAAACGTCGTATCAAGCTCCCTCTCGAAGTAGTCCACAGAGCTTGTCGAGAAAGTTGGGAAAGAAACGCTGAGCAGCATCGCTCTACCGTTTGATAACAGCCTTCTGAGTTGGGTCAAACATATGCAAATCGGCCCACTGTTCAACCCTCTTGTCGCTTTGCTTAACGCCGATTGACGGAGGATGCACGGCCACTCTACCCAGCGTTTGCGAATTGGCCGAAAATTGCAGTGTGAACAGGTGTTGGTAAGATCCCCTACTACACCCTGTTAGTTTCCGACGAAAGATTCCATCGGACGTCGACAGTGGATTGAATGTGAATTTCACTTGTGGGATTTTGCTGGTCCCTGTTTCGTTAAACTTTGGAAGCGTAGAGCGTGGAGATGCGATTGAAGCATCGTTTGCAATCATTATCAGCTTATGTGAAGCAATTGTGTGAGAATATCTACACTGGCATGTGAAAACGAAAAGGATTTTTGATACGTTGAGAGCTTTTTTTTTTCAAAGTTCTTTCTAAGAATTTGCTCAACCTTCTCGATAACTGTTTAATCAACCGAGAAGAGATTCTGCACAGCAAAGATAATTTTGAAGTGACTGAAATGTTGATGGGCAGCTCTACTCAAAGCACTAAAGCATCTCATTATTTCATTATTCAATTTCGCACTTTCACGAAAAGTTAACCACCTTCGGATCGAAACCTTTTGTTCTGATGATTACGAACACAACGCATTGCTGTTCTCCTTGGCGTCCTGATGCTGTTTTGCGAAGAAAGTAAATATAGTAGGCAAAATATATTGCTGTTGCATGGTTCCGGATATAACGGTTGAGCTATTGATGCTTGACATCTAATCGGATGCAGATTGATTTTCACCATTCCTAGCAGAGTGAAGACTAGAAACAGATAGCTCTGTATGCCCCGGGTCGACATGCGTCAGGAAGTTTAGCAACGGTAACCACACCGTAAACCACCTGCAGCTTAGGTTGATAAATCATATGGTGTGGGTTCTGTGGCTTTAGCGGTTTCGTCCGACACAGTAGGCGCATCCATTGCGGCCGATGGAATCATATTGCTTGCCCTCCGCCAAGAACCTTTCACCATCTTGGCTTCCAAAGAGCCTTCCAGCCATGATTGACCAAAACAGTCAGCGTATCGATTTCTGCAACACGAGAGAGCCATCTGCTGCCGTCGTCACGGGTCGTCGTTCGATAAACATTTCTTCGCCACCGAGGTTTTGATGGCAGTTCCTCCGCGACGCAGCTCCCTGCGCCCTGGAGCATGAATGTTTATGTACGTATGCATGCCAATCATGTTGTCGTTTGCTAGCAAAATTATTTACTGCTATCTTGAGAATCTTGCCGAGCCATCTTCGAACGGCGTTACTTGCTTCCAGCAACCATCCCTCAATAGCATGCTGAAAGCGGCATGCACTTGGTGGTGCGCCAAAACATTATCATCAATCTGCACGGCAGCCCTGGCGTTTGGGTTAGCTTGATAAGAGTGAAGGCCGGCTGTTGAACTCCACGTTCGTTCATTAGAAAAGGCCGATAGTCTGTCGGTCGGTAGCTGTCGGCCGTAGGTGTGTGTTTTCTCTCCTCCCAGCGAAACCAAGCGCATACCGTGCTCGTGTGATATCTGATGTTCCTGCTGCTGATAGTCTGAAGGCCGCTCTGTTCCGAAATCGATAAACTAACATCATCTACTGGCGCGGGTTGCGAAAGCATGCTAAAACTGCTGCTGCTGCTGCTGCTACCGCAACTCATCCATGAGCCGACAAGTAATACAAACACGAGACGACATACAGGCATAGTCTCGAGTCACGGGCTTTAGGATATTGTGTCGCCCGTGTGGGAAATATAGCGACTGGGTCTCATTGGCACAGAAATATGTAAACGCACCACCAGCGCCTGTTCATCGATATTTTCTGCAACTTTATCGCGTCAGCAACCATTAATGCGCCGGAAGGGGAATGAAGACTTTAATTAAAGCTTAACAAGATTCAAGAGGAAATAAAATGTCCAGGGCACACTACGACGGTGTGTCGGGATAAAATCGAATCCTTGCTTTCGGTAGGTGGAGCTGGTTTTATGATAAGAATTGAGCTTATGATAGCTTTGCCTTTGCCTCATATTGAGATAGCTGAAGAGGACAGATAGAATACATTTGCTACATTACATTTACATCAGTATAATAAATGATTTTGCCTTTTTTTGGTGCGGCTTCTCAATGCAGTAATCACAAATTTAACTAAAAAAACATATGCACATAATTATTTTTAATTTCTTCTTTGCGAAAAATATGGAAACAGCGATATTCAATAGCACGCTGATTAGATGCTGTACACGATTTGCTCGTGCATATCAGCATCTTAAATTAATACGACATGTCTTGATCTCAACGCCGTAACGAGTCGCTTTATAAGGCGCTTGAAGCTAGAGGCGGTACTAGAACTTACGCAGTGATCAAATCAAAAGATAAGGGTTAGTCGAGGATTATTTATTAGCACTGTATTACGCAAGGCATGTGCAATAACCTGACTGTTGTGTACGGTTTTGTATTCATGTAAATTAAAATATTTTAAATGGAACACCTTTTCAACCAATTCTTCTGATGTAATATGCACCGCCATGAATGTATTTCATTACATTCTTTCGCCGCTCGTTTCACAGAACGCATTTGCAAGGTTTTAATTAAATCACACTTAGCCTTTATGAGCGCCTTTTATTTGGGGGGATTTTTTTTTTTTTATATGCAGATTGCATTAACTATAGAGAATCAACGAGAACTTAAATTGAAAAACGGGCTGTTAATTTTTTTTTCTTTTCCTTTACAGGTAACCAGAATAACGCATATATTTTTTATAAAAAGAGTGCTTCAACTGCCGTATGTATTTCTGATTTTTTTAATTCTATAACGATGATGAAATATTTTCAATCCACATAAGTTCCATATGGATCGGAAAACTTTGCTATACTTCAAACTATCTAACGATTTTTTCGGATATTTGCTTGATGAACATTCAGCTTTTATCCAAAGTACTGGATAACATTCCTTAAAGCTTAACGACAGCAACTACTGAAAGCTCTGCAGCATATTCAGCAATCTGTGCAGGCACGTATCAACGTGCACGGTATTTTCAAGAAAAGCTTTTATGGAAACTCTCAAACGACGATTCTGGGACGATATTTTCAATGAGCTTTGCGCATGACCATTCCAATGTTACACGCTAAGGATGCCGTTTGAATACTCGTTTGTAGCAAACTTAACCAGGACATCTTTTATAGCACCATAAACGCCCATTTCGCTATAAAATAGCTAAAGCGTTTTGTTACAGTTTGAGAAATGGAAGATTTTGGTAACTATAATGTTCCAAATTTCCCTGAATGGCTGGTACAAAATATCCAGGTTGTGGGAACTTCATTTGAATCCTTTTTATAGCAAGTTCTATTTACGGAAGCTCCCTCTGTTGGAAATTCTTCCAAAACATCTAACGATGTTGATACAGTAAAATGCGTTCAATCGTTTAAATCGGTTTTCTAAATTCAAGACTCATTTATCATTGGTTATGGTCATAAAACATTGTTGCGCATTTATCGTTCTTGGCAAAAATATCTTGGGTGGAGGATTTGCCCTTGACGAAAATAGGTGAGGTTTACTAATTCGTTACTCTTGTACGAAAAAGCCTTAATGAGGATTGGATGAGAAGTGCAATATTGGTAAAGACAAACAAATGGAGGGAATCCGCAAGTGAAGGAAAAGATTATGCAAACGTTAAGAGTTAATTATCGTTAAGCAAATTAAAATTAACTGTTCGTGAAAGTTGTTTTTCATGGGAAAATACTCTTCAAAGACTGCCCGAAAACACTCGGACGCATAGGAAGAGGGTTAGGAATGGAAGCGTTTGCATTTATTTATACGGAAGATACCCATTGAGGGTTTGTTTGTTAGAGCGTAATGAGTTTTTGATTTGATTTTTTTTTTAATTGAACGTGAAATGATCAAATAGAAATTATTTATGATGGATGTATTATCCAAATCGCTGATCTTCGGAATCGAAGCTAGACGGTGGATAATCTTTTAAGCAGGTCATTGCACGAGCGGCGTGCTAAGAAGCTGATGGGTTCACCTGGGCGAAGGGACAGATTTGCAGTGGATCTGCCCGTCCACGTTTAAACGAATGGGATTTCGATTTAGTGCTCGGACACAATGAGCAAAATTGGATTGAATTGGTTGGTCTGCTGCTGTCGTACGACTGCTTTCAACCGCCCGGTTACCTTTACGACTTTTCCCCGCTTTCATCTTCGTCCGGCCCTCTGCTGTCTACCCTCATCGAAAGCGATTATCTTTACCACACAATCCGATCAATTGACATATCCTGTCGACGAAAGGGGTGGGTGTTTTTCCCCCACCACCTGCATACGAAAGGATAATAGGTTTCCCTGTGCTGGCACCGTCTCATGCAGCTAGCTTTGTAAGAACTGGCTAGCCAAGGAGCAGAACACGCTGGTGCAGCAAAGAAATTGTTAAAGAAGCTAACGATTTCTTCATTGCTCTGATTGCACCCGAGAGCGTACAGGGAGAGAACAAGGAGGGCTACAAAGTTTATTAGCAGACGCTCCAGACAGACACGATGACGGGCTAACAAAGCTGGGAACGGTTGTACAAATTTCTTCAGGATCTATTGAAGCACGATCAACTACGACTGCAAAAACGTATTGGCTACCTGTTACGTTAAAAACATATGTGCTTTGTTGTGTTTTTTTTCTATTTTCGTCTGTGTACCGAGAAGATTTTTCAAGTAGGTTTGTACCTCACCCTTTATTTCCAAAAAGCAATCCTCCAAAGCATTATTGAATATGTTGGATAGTCGAGTCGTTAAATGCACCGTTAGTCTATTTGTCATCGGCTAGCAGACATGATGAAAGCATGTTCCGAGTGTTTCCCAAGTTCAAAGAAGAGCGTAAAAGCAAACTTAAAACAAGCAAAACATTTCCTTGGAGAATAGAAAAAGGAAAAACCTGAGCACGTTACAACATATCCTCCCCCCCGAAGCCAATTTGGCGAGGCCTTTTGAAAGTATCGAAAGTGTGCCTGTTTCGAGTTGGGTAAAGAATTGAAAAAGTTTTAATTAAAAACAAGAATCCCCAAAACCGGGCCCGAGCTGAACAGGCTGCACATTTTTGTGGCCCAGCTTTGCGAAGACTAAAACGGTACGCATGGAATGTGGCGATTGTGGGTACAGACTGAGCCTCCGCAATGAACCTTCGTCGGAAGAGAGCAAGCCCAACTGTAGGGTGCCATTGTTGTCGCGTTTGGGTTGCGCCAGGGAGGAAAGTTTGCTCCACTGATTAAACCCCTTTTCGGCGCGCTACAAATTCATCTTCCTCATGTTACGGTCTGTTAAACCATACCTTCGCTCGTCCAGCTCTTTCTCTTATCCTTCTACCAGCACGGCTCGCGTAGATCGTTAGGGATGTGCCACAGAACTAACGCGCGAAGCCAATAACAACTGAATGAATGGCCTATGGAGCCTACACACTAAAGCGAATGCCTGCTCCCGCGCCGAAGTAAGCAAAAAGAAGCAGCAAACGTGTGGAAAACAAAATTTCCGCAAGCTCTGTTTCATTAATGTGCATGTTGTGCCACTAATACTTCGCTCGCTTCTCTGCCAAAGGTGGCCTAACTGACAATTTAATTACCACCACGAAGGGCAACTGTTGTTGGATACGACGCTTCGAAGCCTGCACGCTGAGCCGGGCTAAACTGCCGGGAAAGTATCCTCGTCCAGCCGTCTCAGACGGGAACTCGGATGAATGAGTGTTCGAAAGCCGTAACCTTACTGCGCAATCGTGGAGGGTACGCACGGCGCCATGAGTTGAGTGCACATTGTTTTGGTTCTCAGTCAATCCTTCGGTGCTTTTGAGGCGCCTCGTGCGATAAAGCCCACACTGGCCCAATGACCCAATGGTCCAAGGCGCGGGAAGGGAAGCGATGCTGAGTGCACTGTCGGATAAACGCGTGTTTATCAGTCGTGCCGATGAGTGCCCGTTTTCGGACGGACGTTGGCGCGGTCTTTCGCTGCCCTGGAACTGACGTACGTTTGTCAGTTGTTTGGGGAACGCTCGCCTGTTCGGTAGTCTGTGCGATAGCGAGTCGCTAACGGTCCGGTTCTCTAGCTACGTAAGCAGAACACAATCCGCGGGATCATATGATCCAATTTGACGAATGAATGACATCGCGGTGTTACGAAAGCATTGTGATTGTGCCCTAAGATGTGTATGACAAACAGCACTTTTTGTTTGTCATCATCTTTGATTGAGTGGAATAATTAACGGTTCACTGGTGAAAAAAGTGGAAAAAATTCTTGTTACGATTGTCTTCTTCTGGAGTAACCCTTATTAAACCTCCTAGAAGCATTCATCATTAAGTTTCATCAGGGTGCCTGTTTCTGCTCGCAAGTGTAATTTCCTCGTGGGTGAATGTGTGCTAAAAGCTGTGGCCATAAAGCTGTGCCATCCCGCCGCTAGCAGCGCTACTATTCAGCCCACATATCCGCTGCGATGAAAAGTGTTTCCGCGTGGCTGCTTCCGGTCATTTTCCTTAACGCGGTCCTGCCGTCAAGCCCATCGTCCCCGTCGGTCGCGAGTGTCTGGGAGAGGCTTTCCCACGAAAGTGCGGAAGTAGCGAGTCTGTGCGGTTGTCGCTTAAGTGTCCCAACATCGGCACCCAGTTCCGTACGCGGTAGAACGGCCTCACACCGCACCTTCACCAGCCGACAGCATCGAATCTTCCCAGCGCAGGCGAAGGCGCTTCCACCACCGGTGGATTACAGTACCGCGTGGTGACTAGTGATAGCTGTCGCGATACTATTCCACCTCAGTGCCCCATTACAGCGGCATCACGTTCATCTGCTGGAAGTGATGGTAGATCCACTTAAGATATTCTGGGTACTCACGAATAGCACGTATCTAGGTAAAATTGTTTCACCCTTCGACCGATGCTCTTTGCTTACGTTTGTCGAGCATGACATATCATTTAAAGTTAGTCCTCATCACTTTATGTTTTCAAGTTGCTTGGTTGGAATTCCATCATATGTTCACCTCATGTCGTGACTTCTCGATGTCTAAAAGAGGCACAAGTTAGCCTAATTATTCGAGTACTTTTTACTGCGAGAATCCTCTGTTTCTCAACAACGACTACGCTGACTACAAGACAAGTATCATACCATTTGCATTGCAAATCGAATACAATGTTTATTATATGTTCATTGTATCACAAACCGCTTTACCTGTAAATATAATTTTACTTGTCCGCCGTTCTGCTGGGCTTGCACTGGAGAGTTGTAACACGATGAAACTTAATTCAACGACATTTTCTCGTCGAAACGTTTTTGTTTCGTTGTGCGGTTTCTTCCTTTAATCACTGTGTATCGAAGCGTACTCCAGTGACCAGGCGTATCCATCGTGACAAACAACCAGGCGGCTCCATCATGGCGAAATTGGATAGCTTTTGTTCAAATTCAAACACTTTAGTGCATCTGGCTGTGTGAGCATTTGTTTCTTTTTTTTTCAATTGCGTTTCGGAATAATTGAACCGATTTAAGAGAGGTGGTGGTTGTGGTAGAAAATGTAAATTCAATACACCTACTTAAAAGCGTATGCCACAGCAACGTCTCGTGTTGTCATTTTATTTTGCGGCACTAGATATTTGTACTAAGCCTGCCTGCCACATGTGAGCTAATCCATGTGGGCCCTATACACTGGGCCGCTCACGCACTGGGCATAAGTGCTTCGCACTAGATCAAGGCACCATCCAAACCTCCGTAAATACCTTTAATTAGGTTGGATTATGCAAATCTCCCGCTTTGTCCGCGCGTCCTTAATAACACTGCAGTGTGCTGCGTCGGGACCGCACGGTTCTGTTTTGCATACTTTCATTGCCCAGACCGTACTGAACCGATGCTAATATCTTTTTTAAAGGTACCTTTATTTACGAGATTACCTCGCTCATCTAGAGAAAGGCAAATCTTGAAGGGCTCCTGTGGTATCTTTCCGTTGCCCACTCGACGACGAGGGGATGTATTCTTTCAACCATCGAAGGCCCTTTTGTGATGCTATGGCTTGCTGGCCAACACGTTGACTAGAGCACGATTTTTCTCCAAAACCTACCTCTTTTAGGGTAAGTTTACGTTCCATTTTAAACATGACTCAAGTACACGCTGTACTCGGTTTATGGTTTCCTTTTGTTCGAGCGCATCGTTTGGTTCCAGGCTAAGAAAATCTGTGCCTTATTATTCGTTGAAAGTGAGAACGGGTACAGATGCCCACTTGCGGCCTGACCATGGTTGCATCCGTTTCGATAAAAGTCATTCAAAATTTCGTTCAAATGAAGTCTGTTATAGTACTATTTCCGTCCATCGTCCGGGACCCCGCTGGCTGCAGCTGAAAAGCGTACTTATACCACAATGTTATCACAGAAACGGCCATGAGAAAATTATTTCAGAAGCTTATTTCACCGGCTTGGGCAAAGGCTGTATTGGTAGTTGTGCGAATTACTCCGCCACTGGTACAACTACGATCGCATAAAAAAGTTCCACGGAAGAGTGTGCCTTCTGCTAACCTTCAACTCTTTCTTTTTTATTCTCGAGCCGTATTCTGGCGGCGATTGTTTTCGATTGAATTAGTCCGATTACATGTAATTCGGGCCACGATGTTCATTCAGCTGGCGATATTGTTTAACCGCTTTGTTCTTGGCGTTCGTTGTGAAAACGTTGTTTGCCCCCGGGGTAGGGGGGAGAAAAGATGTTCTTTTCCGATGAAAATCACAAAAACTTTTCCCCGCACTTACACATCTCGCTTGGAAGCGGAGAATAAAGTAGAAAGAGACACCTTTTCCATGGTTGATCGAGCACGGAGAAAACTTTTAACAACTCAAGTTTGGATGATTTTTGTGTTACATAGATCCTGGCTACCCCGGGGATCGGCTGATTGTCTTACCTAGGGCTCATGCGGTCTAGTACTATTGTAAAGTTATTTTTTACGCTGTTGGTGTGAGCTGGAGAGATGTTTTGCATTTCTGATAGGTTATTTTTGTTCTTTGAACTGATGCTGTGCTTTATTCTTTGTTCAAGGGCTTCGTTACATCGTAGATTGTGTGCCAAAACATTATTTAAATATTATAAATAAATGATAAAATCGCATTGGGTTCTTATCAAACAGTGTTTGGCTACAGAAACTTGAAAGTATATATCTCAAAGGGGAAATCGAAAAGTATTAAAGTCAGTATAAACTTCAGTAGAGGACTGGCAAAATTAACTCACTCGAAAAAGCTCTCAACTCAAAACTTCACTAACTGTGAAGCGTACCAAAGAAATCAAGAGATGCGGGGCGTGGGAAGCTGGTCAGACTTCTGTGTTTTTGCTCTACAATTTGCTCGATGTATAGTTTTCCTCACTAGAAGTTTACACGCTGGTTCGACTACTCTGAAGAATCGCAATCCCAACCACAATCTACTCGCAGACGAACGGTGAAATGTGCGGTGCGCTTAGAAAATTTTCCCATATTTGGGCACTTTCTGAAACGTGTCATACCTCTAACATTATTCGAAACAGTTCATCCAAGTGGAATGTGTTGTCGTAGCGAATTTGCCATTGCATTTTTTTCTTCTTCCATTTGCAAGCATTTTCCACCCATTGCCTCCCTCTCTGCACACCTTAACACTTTTGACGACTTTTCTTCCGCTAGAGGCTGGTTGCATAGGGCAAAAGTTTCACTCGCCACCAAGAGTATCACTTATTGGCCATATTGGGCAGCCACCTTGCGTTGCTCGTGCATCCGGTTGTCACAGCCGGCAGCGGAAGTAGTTTTATCAGATAGGTTTCCTCCGGTGCGATGGGTGCGAACAGCAGGTTCGTCGCATTCGAAGGGGTTTGCAAAGCGGATGCCAAAAGCGGAGATTGATATGAAGTTGCAAGACATTTTGCTGCTGTCTTTTTGAATTTTCATTGGTGTCCGTTTGAACGTGATTGTGTCACAGTCACGCAAATGGTAAAACTTTTCACACTCAATTTCCGCCAGCGACTGCTCGGGCTTTGGCTGTAATCGAGCGATTTCGAAACCCCTACCAGCCAGTCTCTTGAACCAAACACCCAAACGCAAACGAGCTGTAAACTAGATGAAGGCGCACAGAAAAGGTTGGACTCATTAGCAAATGGGTGACAGGGGGGTTTGCAAGCTACAAGAAAACGACAGGGAAGATGAGTGGAAAGTTTCGCATTTATCACCAAGGGAACCACATATATTTTTTTGGGAACAGGTCTTGGTCAGGAAATGGTGGAAGTGCAAAGAGGTTGTTGGTCAAATTTTACGACCGCAAATCGTCGGAAAGATAGATGTTCTAACAGATCCGGGTACTAGTTGAATTTGTGATATTAAATAGTGGTTTCAAGGGAAGTGTTTATCTTGCATACATCATTAGCGTCATTTGAACGTTACGTAAAATTGAATTTTAAGGCTCAATTATGAAGTTCATGTTGTGGCGATAATGATTTCGTTTATCGATCCATTTATTGGCTTATTTATAGCCATTTAAAAACGATTAAATATGTACACAGCAAGGGCTCCAACCTAGAACATACATGGTTGTGTGTGCGTGTGTACATATTTGCTTTTGATTTGTTTTATTTCGACGACCTATGCGATCGTCTCAGGTTAAACGTTACAGGACAAACTGAAGGATAAATGAGCGGTGTTGGTGGAAAAGCACAGCATCTCACGTCAATCCGGGCACGATGTTTGGCCACCGGTTGCACTGACCCGTCAATCATTCTGGGAACGTTACGGCTATCCTAGCCTTTGGACTCGGTGGTGACATCCGATCGCGTTTCAACACTCATTTTTTTTTTTCAAAAGGTCTGCCATACTTCATGTCATGGCCAATCGAACGGAAGTGAAGTGTGAAGAATCGACTGCCTCTGGTAAAACTGCTGACATGTTCACAAAGCCGCCTCGGGAATCAAGCCTTTTGCCAACTTTGTGCACTTTTTGGACAGACGAATGGCATTTTTTGAAACAAACTTTGCTTCGTTTCCCTCTTCGAGCAACTAGCGAACGATATCGAACGAGTTTGATGCTGCTCGTGTTCCTTGCGGCTCCATCGCTCGTCCGTCATCGTTAGGCGAGATCCGCAAGAAAGATAGCCATAATGGGGTGACCCTGCTAGTTGATAATCGGCCCGGTCGCCCTTATTTCGTGCACTTAAGCATGCTAATAAGTCACGTTCCGGCTAGTGATTTATCACGTCCGCACGAATGCTAAATTTCATTTAAAAGAGAATTTTTCAATAAGCCTGTTCTTGGCATCCTGGCGTACAGCTTCCAGATTGGAGCGAAAAGTTGACCCAACGAAGTCGCCATCTTGGGCGGAAAAAAGGTGTATTTTCGAAGTAGTAAGAAAAGAAAGGACGATACAGCGGTATCCAAGTTGTATCACAAATTCACTCAAACGCTCGCCAACCAAACAACCAGCCTTCAGGCTCGAAGGTCCGGAAAATGGCGCGAACAGGCGAGCCATGCATTCGCAATGAGGCCGCGGGCTCCCGTCGTCCGCTTGGCTCAATTGGTCCCGAATGTAGAATGCAACGAGCGCATCCCGTCACGCTCGACGTTCATTGAAGTTTTCGTTGGGGTCGCTTTCGGGCATGGTTGTATCTTGCAGTTACGCCTATTATTCGCGACATTCTATACTGATTGCACGATTCAATTTGCTCTTCCGTATCAATTGGAACGTTGGGTTTGATTGGCGTTCCAGTTCTCTCGGCCGGATAATAAAAACGAACACAAAAGAGAACTTGGGATACATATTGGACGCATTCTGAAGTTCTACGTGCACTCTAGCAACTTGACAACAAGCTATCGATAGTTTCATTCGCTTCCTCCTACTTCGAAATGCCAATTTGTCAAAAAGCAATTGTTGAGCTGAGCTGACAGGCACTGGCTGCATTGTAGCTATGTGCAGGTAATTAAGTTCTCAACTGTTGACTACCGTGCCCCTCCCCATGGAGGAATTTGGTAAACAATGGACTCTCAAAGTCCTCTGATTAAGTTGAATTCGTGAAACTTTGGCGGAGCAAACCGTCCGTCAGGCGGAAAGGAAGACTGTCGTTACTTCGCATTGTTCAACGTGCATTTATGATGTGCTGCTCGTTGCTCGGGTTTCCTCAACAAGCTATTTTGTTTAGTTCGATGCTACTGCCGCGGGAGCTGCATTTAACAAAGTAAACTTTACCAGAATAAACAGTCAGGCAGTTGCTGCTACAGGGAATTGCCGCGAACCGAGGCAGGTGCAGTTTCTTCAGCTGCAACAGGGCAAACAAACACAATGTAATGGACAGTGGATTGTGAATATTTTCCAGGGCTCAACAGCTGGGAGGGAAGCGGTCGTCATTTAAGTTGCTACTCTCTTGCTCTCTCTGCAAGCGTTGGACGTTATGAAATGGTGTGTAATTCGAATAGACCTGCTGGGCATCGAACTTCACTCATCTGAAATATGACGATAGGTTGAAGGTGCTGCAATACGGACTCGTCGCATTTCATCCTGTATCCTCACTTACTATCAGATGCTTAGGGCTTCGGTTTCGTGCATACGCAGCCTCTGGATATGATCATTCAAGGCGTTCTTCGCTTTCCTTCGCATACCGTTACAATGCAATGCAGAGTGCCGAATCTGAATTCCATCACACAGTCCGGAACAACTTTGTCCGGAAGTTCTTAGGTTGGGCGATACTGGACGTCGTCGGTAAGGGTCCGACTGGTGGTGGTGGTGGTAGTCCCGCGGTCGATAACGATAAATTGCTGCAAATTAATATGCTGCCTCCATCGGTTTCAATTCTCAACCAATTTACATTTCCATTAGCAACTCCGACTCGTTCGACACAACTTCGCCAAATGCGCCGCTTGGGATCGGGCTAAAAAGGTGTTTACTCACACTCCCGACGCTGGTTGCTGTATATACTTGACCGCTTTGTACTAAATCTCAGCTCATTCTGAGTCCGCTGGCCCAGCTCCAGGTCGTCTACGGCTTTCACGGAAGTGGAACAACCCCCGAGTAAAACGTTAAGTGGAGAGTCGATCGGTTTAATGGTTTGTCATAAATTTCTGCTAAAACTTCCTGCCCTGCCGAATGCTCTGCTGAATAGTTTATCCGAGGGTTGGAATTTGTCGATAGTGGTTTTCGGGATGTGGCATTATACCGTCACTGGATCTAGGGGCTTTTTTTTTCAAACCTTCCGGACACTTGCAGTCCTAAGCGAAGCTACACTTCCGACGCCGAGCTACGCCTCCGAGCTCACGTGCAGTGCGCTAATAGATATCATCTGGTTTGGGAGGATGCTCCTCCCTGATCACAGGTGTCCCAATTTATTCCAGAGTGTTACATAAAGTTAACACTTTGTTTGAGGGATGACACTAATGGAATCCATTGCTGGTGTTCCGGTTTGGTCCGCATATCGTCACGCAGTCTGGCACGTCGGCCCTGCAGATGGGGGAGAGTGAGATAAAATATTGACAAACCTAGCCAAACCAGAGTCTTTTAGCCCGGGACCCGCACCGTTGAATATTTCAACCATCGGGTGGAAAAAGTTTTCGCTTCCACTGTTGGTGGCCATTTCGTTAAACTTTCCCACAGAACTCTGGTCCGAAGGGATTTGTAACGGTAGGGTAGGATTCATTTTTATTTCGCCTCTTCGTAGCCCTTCCCAAACTGACCATCATTGAGGGTTCATGTTACGTTCTGACAAGTTTCACCGCCATAGTGCTTCGTGTCGCGAGTAGTAGCAATAATCTTTCTCTGTCCGAGGCACACCCAGGCAGGCTCATAAATTATCCTGCTGAGCAACGGCAGGAGCAGCAGCAAACTCTGAGACAAGTGAATAAATAAAACAGGGCTTTCACCCGACCAAGAGTGACTTTTGTGGCAGCTTGAAGCTGCACGAAACACATCCCCCAAGCTAGGAAGAGGGAAAGAAGCGTAGTCTGAAAAGGACACAGTTTGAAAAATCGCACCGAATTTTCTTACTAAACCGCCCCATGATAGACTATAAATTATCGATAGAATCGGGATAGAATGTGCCACATGAACGAGAAGCCGAAGCGATGTTGTATATTTCCTGAAGGCATCGCCAGGATTTTCCTCGTTTGCAAAGTGAATTAAGTTGTTGATGTATATAAACTGCGTGGCCGGAAGCCGCCACCGTTTCACACGGAACGCATTTTCTGCGAATGAAAGCCACGAGAAATTTTTGGTGGAAAACCTTCTTGAAGCGCAGGCCTATGAGGAAGCAACCTGAAAGGAAGCTTTCTAGAAGCATGCTGTGTCTGTGTTTATTTTTAGCGCTGTTGAGTCTGCGTTTGTGCGAAAGAAGTTGTGCATGCCTACATTCGCCACACCACCGGTTTCCTCGGTGCGCCCAACGGCAAACCACAGTGAGCGAGAGTCACTTTCCAGTATCGAGGAACATCCATTTTTCATCCACCGAATTGTCGCGCGTTTTCCGCAGGTCGGTGTGGCCAACGCCCGGTTCCTGCGCTCGGGCGCAGCAGCGAGCAGGAAACAAGTGCGCTGTGTGTCTGTTTGTGGTGCAATTTATGGCATCGGATTATGATTCACCACGACCAGCACCAACGCGCCCCGGCGTTCGGCTCCGCGGTTAACAGGATTGTGGCACGAATGGCGCTTTGGTGGCAGCATTTTGTGGCTGTTTGATGTTATTGAATCTGCAACACACTTCTGCTCTCTGTTCTGTTTAGGGAAGACTCGCCCGGAGTGGCCCGTTGCGCAACTTTTTATTGTCTTCCGGTGAAACGGTGCAATAGTGTACCGCTTTTCCGGTATGGCGCGGAATGCAATATACTGTTTGCTTTTTTTTGCCATTTCCCCCATTCGTGGCACCCATTTTTCCCGGCTAAACCCCGGACAGTGTGCTATATTTATTGAACATAATTTAAAAGACAATTCGTCACTTTTCCTTTCTCATTTCTACTAATTTTGTAGCGATACCTCTGTAAAATTAGTCTAAAATTACTAGACATTCTTTCCATTCGCTTTAATGTGCAATAAAATTGAAATGAATCGAATACAATAGGGCATGTTTATTGTTGAAAATGCTTGTTATAGCTACTTAATTGCACGGTATCTACCCCAAGACATCTGTTCATCCATAAACCAACATGTAACAAGAAATAACAGTGCTTTACAACTCACGAAGCATGCTCCACGCTGCTAAGGGCTTCTCAGCAACGCCTTGGTACCCGCCACACGCCGTGGTATTATTTACCATAAATGTTTTATTTAACCACCAATTCACGTGACGTAGATGGCCGTTGTCGCTTGCTGGTTGTTCTTATCGTGTGAGAATCTGACTTTCATGTAAATATTTGTGATGGCAACGATGGCATAAAACACAATCTGTGTTCACTTTTCCAGCCCACTCTTGCAACCAGAAGCGTCGGCGTTGATGCTGCGACTAAGCGCACGTCTTTCAGCAGCTAGCCATACCGGGTTCGCTCAACCACTTTTCGATGGCATTTTGCAGGAATCTTAACGCTGGTCCTGGCATCGTCTTCGCCCCTTTTGCTGGGCACGTCTACACGAGACCGAACTACTTTATCACAGTAATTTCGTCCGCAGGTTTCCACCCAGCAGCAGCAGTTGCAATAGCATAAACATTCACCATTTCCTTTTTCTTCTGTCGAGGGGAAAAGGTAGTCGAAGGGAAAGGGAAGGAAAGCAGCCTATAAATTTTATAGCGTTCCTACGAACAACAGCACCGGTTAACCTCCCGGATATGGCTTCTGGAGGCGCACTTCAAGCAAGCTTCGGTCAAACAGTGCATGAGAAACAGAAACTTCAGCCAAAAAAAAAAAGAAAAAGAAAAAAACAACAAAACAAAATAAGTACAATACGATCCTCAAGCCACAGCACTGCAACCTTTTGGAATTACCGTATTATGGCTGCAAGGTTTTTTTTTAACATTCCCCATCCTTGCTCAGGAATTCAGATGGTGAAGAAAACATTCAACACTTAGGAGTAGGGAGGGTCTGTCGGATTCGGTCATCATCCCACCGTCATACAGTAGGCTTGCCTTCACCCAAAGGATGCCCGATGGAGATCGTCGTTATGGTCACAGTGCGTTTTATGCTCGGAATTCAAACGACACCACAGCGGGTCGAATCATTTGCATATCATCAAACCGGACGATTCACACACGCGAGGCCGCGCCAGAGTGAACACGCAATTTTTCTTCTCCCCGTTGGCTCCTATTCCCTAACGATGCAGATTGCTTAAAGTTTTATGCTTTCGCCAGTTAAAAGTCTCACGAGCCATGCGTGGATTATGGTGCCACAGGCTGCGCAGGCTTTTACAAGGAAACCGTCGACTCGCGAAGAGGGAAGGACTCCCTGCCGGAGGATAGCCACGCTAGGGAAGAGCTACATTGGCACATTGTAAATATTTATGCCGTCTATTTTTCTTTGGGTTGAATTTTTCCTTCCCCGATGCGCCCGAGAGACGATGTATGATATTAACGCAAGGAATTGTGCGTAATGTTGTTTCCTTCAAGCGTAGCGCTAACTTTTGCCAGCTTTTCCCTAGAGCTTGGGTGCGAGGTGGTAGGATAAAAGAGAACGTTTTGGAATGCGAGTACGGGTGTGTGTAACTTGCCTTTCGTTTTCTTCTTTTTAACTGTGCATTTTTTTATGTCATCTAATCGACACCAACTCCACAGCATCCCATGGCCGTTGAAATGGGAGTCACACGAGAGTGTTGACGAAGGGACGAAGATATACTTATGAGAATTACGGTGGATGGTTGGAGTAGGCTCGTTCCTGGGGATGATTGTTTTCTGGGAACGTTTCTGATGCTGCTGAAAGCACATTTGTGTAGCCATACATATTAAGTGATTCGGTTTGCTCCGAGGTCAACATCGTTACATCGCTTGTTGCTATCGTCCCCATCATTATAGGGGAACTTGGCTGGGAGAGATTTTTAACTCAGCAGCATATTTTCGAGCTTGTACAGCTTTTTTTTCTAAATTTATAGAATTTGTAGAATAAATTTTGTAGAATATGCAAACAAGCAACGTTAAACTTAACAGACATTCAGCATTGCGCCCTTTACTGATATAACCTGCTCGCTACAATTGTCCAAGAATTATGAAGCAGTTGCGTGTAAGGAACTATTTGCAGTGACGGTGGGGTGAATCTTTTCTTGTGCCGGAAAGCAGCTCTGATATATTGAGAAAAAAAATGACTGTGAAGAAAATAATTTCACAAATTTGTATATGTATGCTGTTCCAACTTACAACTAGCGACTTAACTCATTATTGAACGGTAACGCCCACATACCAACTCCATACCCGTTGCCCATGCGGAAAGCAACCGGTGTTAAGTGGGTTTTCGGTCCCGTGCTTGAAAGGCGAGACATCCATTTCCCTGTTGCTCCCCGCCGACGATCAAGGGAAAACTTTTTCTGCCACTGCCGATGCTGCCAGTTTTGTGGCCAGAGAACCGTCTCTGAACTCCCTTTCCACCGGTCGCACACGTGGAAAGTTCATTGAAAGGACGCCTTTTCTCCTTCTCACCGTCGCCCCGACAAACGCAACCCTGCATTCACATCCGGTACGTGAGGGAAAATTCGTGCGGTCACCAGTCACGGTAAACACCGTTCAGAAACGGCAGGGGACAATGGCGACGTACAGACCTTCATCTCGTTTCTGTCGGTTTGGTTGCGCTACAACAGGCTCCATTACAACGCCGTCAAGGGGCGGTCCTGTGCTGTAAGAGAAATGGTAGTTGCGGAACGGTTCCGGTGTTTACTGCCCCGGAGACCGGAAAAGTGCCACCTCAAAACAAACGGGAGACCTCTGCTATTTGCTCGCAATCGCTCACAATCACTGATCCGAAGGCATGCAGGCGGCAAAGCGTGTAAGCTCGAGCCTGCTTTACTGAAGCTGCCTCTATTCTCGGGCTAGTTCGTTCCCCGTACACGAAGGGCGTTCCATTTCCGGTAAACATTAGTATCGATGCACAATGGAGTGCCAGCGGGTGGCAAAAGCGAGAGCGGCGAAAAGGCGAACACCGCTTAGCTAAACATCAGGCTCGGTTTTGAACTTTGTTCTCTGTGACCGATAACTTCTATCGATGACCCGTAGAACCTTTTCGTCTGCTCCTCAGGCAGCAAATGGAGGGCAACAGCCAGAATAAGCTAGTGATTTTGTATTCTGTACACAAACAGTGCCCTTGCGTTTGTTACCTTCTCCTTTTTCCACCCACCTGTCCATCGAACCAAGCGCCACCCGGAAATGCCGAGCGTGGCCATGGTCCTAGCGAAACTACTTTTCACAGTTAGCACAGCTTACAATTTAGTGGTTGCTGCAGTCGCTGCAACACTGCTCCCATTTGTCTTTTACCCTTTCCCCCGTCAATACATGGCTTCGGTACAATCCATGCGCTGGTTCAACTTCCGATGAAAGGTTTCCGTTTGACCGAAAGCCACACTGATTGGGAATCGAGGCAGAAGAGTAGAGTGACGCGTTTGGATTTTGTTCTAGGGACACTTTTTGCTTTAAGAATCAGTTTCGTTTTGATGTTTCATGCGAGAACAACAGACACAGTGTTTTGTGCAACCTTTCCAAACCGTGGAAGAAAGCGGTTCTGCTGCCGACGAATCAATTGTGACACGTGCTTTTTCGTTAACAACTATTTTCCCCTGCACTTTTTAATTCAGCTCTTTGTCTAGAACCATGGACGCAATATTCTCCTAATGAATAACTACAATACCTCATCGAAATCCGGAGCCGTATGAAGGGCTCAATGTTGTCAAAACTTCCTTGAGTATTTATGGATTATCTAGTTATTTGTACTGCGATCGATACACTATCCCTGAGATCCAATGGTGAGATTTGACCTTCAAGCTGTCCTTCTTTTTACCTTTCAACTAGCCAGAAGACAGGTTGAACTCAAGCTCATGTATATCCCGGGCCCCGCTTTTACGGCAATCATGTTACAATAGGAGAAAGAAAGTAAATTCTTTGAACCCTTCTAAAGGTACATACCGCATTTGTAGAACAGTGTTGCGATGAAGTATGCACACAAAAAAAACATACAACGGGGCAAAATAAAGAGGACCTGCAAGAAAGCATTTGACGCTAGCAAATAATACGCTTTGAAAGCTAAGTCATTGATTTTGATTGGTGTTTTCAAAATAGAACATGTACTCTGAAACATGAGTGTACGTTATGGACCGTTGTTTTTCTTTATAATCCAAACAAAAACATACCGTCCGTTATTGGCCCACTTATCTTCACGCTCGTTGCAACGGGTAGAATATATATTGGAAAACTTTTTCCCGTGAAAAACTTACTCCGCACTGATTTGATAGCGCGTGATCAATCTGCTGCACCGCAAGATACAACCCTCATTTGTATGCATGAAAAAAAAACCCCAACGCACACAACCATCGAACAAATTTGGCCATCTTTGGCCCATACAGTAACCGGCGTCGAAGTGGATCTTCTTAAAAAATGTGACGTCCATGGCAAGCGTTTAGAAACGTTGAATTTAGGCACGTGTTTTTTTTTTCTCTCTTCCTGGTGGAACATCACACCATTCGAAATGTAAAAGCTACACCGAACACGAGCGTAAAATCTCCACTCGCAGGTGTTACAGATGTTTATCGCTTTGATTATGTTTCCCAACACACTCCAATCCACTCCAATATCCTGGTATAAGCAGACAAAAAAGACCAGCAGGAAGAGAGAGAGATTTTTTTCTTCTTTTTTTGCTTGCATCGGTAGAAGTGGCAGCAGACAGCGAACTGATGTGGTTGATAACATTTGCTAACACCACATCAGAAACTGATTCTCGTGCCGTTGATGGGTGTTTGTTGTGAAGACGTCTAGTCCCCGATCGTAAGCAGATACACTGGGTCATCCCGGACAGTCCTAGATCTCTTTCATCGAAAGGACTCGTCTTACATGGTTGTGCAAGAAAATGTATAGATTGTAGGTGTGTATGTGTGTGTATTCGTTCAATCCTGCACGCAACGAGCACAGAAATTCACGACAATCTCTGCTTTCTGCGTAGGATTAATCACGTCTTTTTCCAACACATCCTGATCCTCACACAATCACTGTCTATTCTTCTCTTTCGGGCACAAACACGTATACCAAACACCACCCTTCTACAAGCATAGTGTCCTTTCGTCTTGCGTGTGCATATCCCCGCCCAGCCGACGTGGGGTCCATTCCAATTTCAATTTCAAACTTCTCAATAAAAACCATTTGCCAGGTGGAGGCAGAAAGCTGTATGGAATCAACAAAATCCAACGCTTTCGATTGGGTGGAAAAAAAGGGAACCCGTTCCTTATCTAGCCGCTCAATGAGCAAGAAATTTCGTCGAACTTCTATCGCACCGGCAGCGTTTGAAAGGAGGAACCTGTCGGCGAACCTGGTGCTTCTACTGCAGAGTCTGGTTTCGTGCTTTTCAAAATCAGAAGCAGAACCGATAACCCTTCAACAGCATTCGTGTGAACCTCCACCGTCCAACAATGCCGGTGAACGATGGGGTAGCACCGACCGGTTACGAGAAGCCGTGTGCGTGATACGTGCGTGAGTGATTGCAGCGATTCCCGTATTTCCTCTTCAAACATCCTCATCGTTTTTCGTCTTTGACACCATTTCAATCCGTCTAAATTTGGCCTCGCTGGAGCTTGCTCGTTTCTAGCTAAATCAAACTCAATGGCAGGGTTTCATTCGAACCGAACAAGGTATGATCTCATCCGCCAGGTTCAGGCTCCACATTCACACCGGAATCGATATCACATTGAACGTGAATGGGTTAATCAGACTTGAACAAATAGAGCAGCAAGGGCTTTCTTTTCTTTCGATTAGCGTTCTGTATTGTTGGCTAGAAAAAAGAGAGGAGCTTAAGCCTACATCTTCTGCTCTGAACATAGAACAGCGAATTCCAATCGCTCAATCATTCTTTCCTGGCGCACCGGCCATTTGGGTCATGGCTACCCATTTTTAGGGCTTACGAGACATTTTCCCCTTTAAAGTTCATGGGAAGTCAATCGTTCGTACCGGGGGAGGTCCGCTTTGGATTCGAACCCACGCCATCGTGGTACATGTTCGAATCATGCCAATCAAAATTATTTCACTTTTTTAAATCGTTCAAATCGGTTTCCTTGTTAGAAGTTTCCTTTTGTTCGAAAGTGTCCAAGAGTTGTAAATCTACCGAGTGTTTTGAATGAAATTAAATTTAGTTAATTGTATTATGTCATTTCACAAAGCTGTTGAGCCACCGCGCTTGGTACGTGCACGCGGTCCTAGGCTTGCTTTTTAACGATCCAACATGTGCGACTGCTTGTCGCACGCCAGTTCGCTCTTGCTGCATCGCTGCATAACTGTGGCAGAATGTAATTTAACGCTCCACCACCAAACGCTACATGGGGGGTTCGAGCGATTTGGTATGCGGGAGTGTGTCCACAGATCTGGGGATTAATTCTAGTGGGAAAATATGTGGCCCACCAACCAACGCCAAATAGACCTTTCCAAAGTAGAGAAACTCCACTGGCACGAGTGCATGTTCTAGTTACTTCCGGTCACGGTTGGAACAGTGCAACTGCATGCGGAGCATTGCCTCCGAAAAGTGTCCGCGCCTCCCTGTGCAATCTTCTCAAACCCAGGAGGTGTCATTATGTTAATGAGAATAATATTGTCACACTACTCAGCACGGCCCTTCATTCACCTCCACTCAAAGGCCACACGACTGAGCATGCTGCAGACAGGAGGGTAACAAAATAAAACATTTTATTGCAAGGGTACCACCGTGAGCGGATGCGGACCCGGAATCTCGGATAGTTTTTGCTTTGTTTTTTTTTTTCATTTGTGGTTACATACCGGAAAGAGTCCCTGCACTTCTAGGAAACTTAGTGCGCGCGGGAGGTTTGGAACAGATTGTGCACCAAAAACCAAGCCCTTGTACATGCCCACGTTACCCATTCCATAGTCGGTATGCATGGGCCACACTTAATTTGAATGCACTCTTCTGCACCGAAACCGAAATGTATACTGACGCGGACCTATTTCAGGTCCGGGACACAATCTGCCAAACTCTTTCTCCTTCTCTCCTGTACATTTTCTTTCACTCTTTTTACTTACCGCGTATGCCGTGCAACAGAGGTGTGGGGGGATGTTTAAAAATCTCATTTCATTCTCGTGCCCGGTTCTTTGCCGCTAGGCCTCAGTTGCATTTGACGTGACAGATCGTTGAAATAAGCTCCCACTCCTGTGGCTAACGTTCAATTTGGAGAGAACAGGCCCCAGGAAGCAGCTGGTTGAAGTGAGACATTGCAACAAATTGTGAGCCCGCACCTCGAACCCCTCGAACCCGATGGATGGACAGTGTAAGCGAACAAAGATGAGATGCCTTTTTGGGAACGTTCAGGTGCCGATGTTTACATTTGGAAGAGACGGTGTTTGCGGGGAAGGGTGCGCTACAATGTCAGTGAATTATGGACTGTCGTTTCAGTGCGCTCTGATAACGAAGTGGGTTACGGGAAGGAATATTTCCAAATAAAATCTCAATACGTTCCCGCAAGCGTATCCAGTAGTGTCCTGTGCTCGTTTCGTCATCCATCATACCTACGCTTTGGAACGCCATCCGATACGGGGTGCCGTTTGTTTAATTTAATCTACTACATGGCCTGCTTTCTGGGTTTTCGTGGAAGCAATATCTATTATCCACACCGAAAGTTCGAATGAGTGCTTTACCGGTTGTCCAGTTACACTGTGCACAATATAAATAAATTACCATAATGGAAATACCCCTTGCCAATCGTTCAGCGTTTATTATTTGCATCTACCAACGTTTACACAAGGCCGAGAGCGATTCGTTCGTTGTCCCTTTGTGGAAAGTGTTCGGTCACCGTTTCGGGTTTCTTTTTTATGTCATTCTATTTTTATTTATTTTTCCACTTGAAAATGACATTTTCGATTTTAATTTGATCCAATATTTACATTATCGTTTTTATCTTTCTCCTCAGTCACCAAGTTCATCCGCATTGGTATTGCCGACAAGAATGACAATCCACCGTACTTCGACAAAGCGCTGTACGAAGCGGAGGTCGACGAAAACGAGGACATCCAGCACACCGTGCTTACCGTCACCGCCAAGGATCACGATGAATGTAAGTAGCACAGTTTACTTTAACGGTGTATCGTACGTTTCGCCAGAAGCCTCACAAATCGGTCAACTTCCTAGCATCATAAAACTGGCCTGTGTTTTGTAAGCAGATCCCGCCGGGGGAGGACCAACATGTGAGGTGTGCTCGATAATCTTCACTTCGAGTGTTTTCCATTTACCATGTGGCCGAGGGATTTCACTCTCGACTTTCGCCAGCTTTCGGGCTCTACTTAGCTTTCGTCCTCGATGGTAGGCAAAAGCTAGCGTAAAGTTGGCCATATACACACTCGCACCGTCGACATCAGCCTGAAATCCGCCCCCAGTCTTATATTCGGGCAGTGCCGGAGATAATAAAATAGTTTTCCAACCGCACTTTTGTGCTGCGCACGTTCTCGAGGCATGTTGCTTCTGCCTCTGGCCTTAGGCGGGTTAGAAGGCATGCGTTTTCCCGAACCGAAGCCATACCATATCTAGGAAGGAGACCATGACGATACAACTACTGTTTTTTTTTTTTATCTTCGGCTCGCCAGCCTTTGCTCAAAACGGACCCAGTTATCTGCGCCCTCGATTGCTATAGGTTGCACAAAGGCGGCAGCACGGTGCACTGGGCGATAATCTCCGAGATTAATGAAAACGCTTAGCAGGATAGGCAATAAAACTGTACGTCCGAGATTGGTTACTCCACAGCGTCCCCCGATGGATAAGCGTTCCGCCTTTCTTCCTGCAGTAAAAATCGACACCGAATGTATTTTAAACGATGGTCCGCTCTGCCCATGCTACTCCTGCTCACAAGCGATGATGAAATCCCAGTTATGCCATCGGAATTTCAGAACGAGTTACGATGGAACAGAACGATACGCATTGCGGGCAGTGTGCTGGTGGAAACATTGTTTCATTGCGACCCAAAAACCCGACCAAATGCCTTTAGAAACGAGTAAGACCGAAAAAGGAGAACCGTCCATGATCCCGTCCCGGACGGTGTCGGTCCATGTCGTTGCGTGCCTTCTGCATCTTTGTATCGATTCTGCAAAATTGATAGTGTCACTTTCGGGACCGTAAATACAGTCCTCGTCCTGGGCAGTACTGCGCCCTTTCCGGCGCGTACGCCCTGGTTACCATTAGTGGCTGCAAAAGTTTCGCAATATATTTAATAACTTCCGACATCTGACTGGTGGGAAAGTGATGCTCCGAAAGGGAGAGGAAGCAATGCGAACCAGAGCCAAGCATTCGCAATGAATTTCGGTGTTCGAAAACAGCAATGTGTGTTCTGTACAATTGTAAGGTACGTCGGGTTTGCTTGGTTGGCTGCGGTTGGTGCTATGCCGTGCACTTGCTGCTGCTGCTGCTGCAGGAACCTGCTACGCTCGGTTAGGTCGGAGCGGTCTAGCTGCTGGACTGCTACACTGGCTCCGGTTTCCAAAATCGGTTTTTATGGTTTCAGTGTGTGTGTTATTTGTTCGCCTTCGCCATCCTTCCATGTCTACCTGGCAAAACGAATGAAATAAACCGTGGACGATTCGATCCGACAAAGACATAAAGCAAGCCATGGGAGAAGGTTTTTTATTTCTCGTTTTTCCCGCAGTTAGAACAAGTTTGGAGGTTCGGCAATACATGAAAAGCGATGAATTCATAGGACTTCCAGTTTCCAGTTACTCCTAGTTTCTGCCATTCTTCTCATCACTGTCTCTCACCATAAAGACACTGTTCTCTGTATAACTGTCAGAATGAAATATTCCAGGAGCTTCTTTGGGTTTGTGTTTTTGTTTGGTTTTAATATTTTATGTCCTTTCCCTCTAATGTCGCAAAGGGTAACATCCCCGCAACAATGTAGAGCAAATTCAAACACATTTTATCATTACTAAACCTTTTTTTGTGTTGCCCAACGTTGTCTCTGTTCGCTGTTCCATTATTTTGCATTGGTTTTCATGCATGAACTTGGTTTAGAAGGGACCTTTTCTTGCTACAAATGTATATAAAATGCATGCAAATGTGTCGTATACTTTCGTGGATTTTTTTTTTCGCAACTGTCGGGCGTTGTTTAATATCGTTGCAAGTCCCTTAAGTATCAAATTTTCTAACGATAGCGAAAACGATATCGAAGCCCTTTTTGTTTGAGGACTTCTAATATACCAATGTGTTGTGTAAAAAGTGCCCTGCATTCGTCAATTTAAACAAAAAAGTCCTTCTTTATTCTCTAAGTTGAAGTTGAGGCATGGCAGTGTTGTTTAGTTTTTCTAGTACCGCGTCACTTATTTTGGAGAACGCTCCGTATGATGTGTCAAACACATGAACGATGCACCCGGTTATGGTCGTGTGGGTAACGAAATAAACTAAGCGCCGGTTAGGTTCGAGTGGCACCATCAGGCAGAAAGGTAGCGTCGCTTATGAATTTTAATAAAGGTACCGATTTTAAATTTATTAAATATTGCCGTGTGCTCTGGATGTGGCGCCTAGGAAAACTCGCAAGCTACGTCCCTATGTGACTGTTTTTTTTAGATTCCCCTTTTTTTGTAGGGAGAAACAAAACTCGACTTGCTGCTCAAAAAAATTTAAATTGAGTCCGAGTTTCATTTGGAAACTTTTCAATCACCAGATTTTCAAGTGTTTTGAAAAAGAAGAAATGAACATCATCTAAAAAAATCTTTTTAAACAATCAAAACGGCCAAACAAGTCAAATAGGAAGCCTTCTCAGAAGATTCATCACTAAAGCACGCCCATTTCATTCCTTTTAACCACAACGAACAAGTACCACTCAGTTGCCCAATATGGTGAAACTGTTTTCTAAAATAAGTCACATTTTGTCTACCATGATTTTGATGGTTTACTAGTATCTTATCATTTCTGGCTACAACAAGCTTTGTTTAATGTGGGCAGGACACAAAAAAAACAAAGTCGATAAGATTTAAAAGTTCGTCCTGACCCAGCTAACCCCCATGGCCGATGTTCGTCTCACGGTCGGTAGACCGAAGATGGCTACGAGTGACGTAGATTATCATCATTCTGCCAACGATTACTCGGGCCTATTTCCTCATTTCACCGAAACGCCTCGACGTTTCAGAAAGGCAGGAAGTGTTTTTCTCATTGCCGCACGTTGCCATGGAAAAACTTTATGCAGTACCGCTTTCGTGGGAACGCTTCTTCGGTAATAATTTATGAAATTTACGGCAAGCACTCTAGACCGGGCACTCGCAACGTCCTACCGGGTGGGTTTTCCGGCTCATCCACTTTGAGAAGGCAACCGAAAATCTGTTTATGCTCGACAGGTCATTTTCACCCGGGCGGTTTAGCAGCTCTTGCGGACAACCGGCTTCCAAACAACGACGTCGGGTTGGGAAAGAAACAGCGATGGGCGTCCGGAGCATGTTGGTTAGGCTTTGGAGCGGAACGATCGGTCGCCCTATGCCTGCAGTTTACTCTGGTTGCTGCTGGCTTCTCGTTGATTAAGCAGTATCAAACGATGCTTGAGTTTGTGATTATTTTGCGCCGCAAAAAGCAGGCAAATAATATCGAATCCAACACTACCAGTCTGCTGTCCTCTACCAAAGCAATGCTTATAACTTGTTGTGTTGAATCTTTTTTTAAGCAAATTGGATAAAATGCTTGAAAAATCTTGAAATTAGCTGTAACGATATACATTTTATGGTTTACATCTTTCACATAAACTTAACCTTAACCTCTTCAAATAGATATACATTCTGAATGCCTCTCGACATGTCTTGAAGACAGCTAATTTAAAGTACAATTTTATCACCCCCTGGTGTCAGCTTCACTCGCGCCCTGGCGCTCAGCAATTGCAGCCGGTACGATATTGAACAACACAACCGTTAAAAAGCATCAACCCGGTTCAATTTGTAACTTTAATTGCCTTATTAAATTAACTGGAACGAGCTTGTTTACAACTTTCGACGTTGGCTTACCGACGATTGACTAATTTTTTCGCTTTTTTTGGCAGCACCGCAACCCTTTTCGACCCTAGTCTTGTCTGAATCGCCCAGTACATGAAAATAACGGGGTAGAACAAATTTAAGTTATTTTCAGCCAAAAGTTCCCAGAGAACGGAGCAGAGGTAGTTTGTGTGTTTTCATTCCTTTTTTTTTTTTTTAGATTGTAGTTTTTCGTTTGTTCATCCTCACAACGGACCACAGCCCGAAGCCAAAGTCTCTCACATGATGGACCATTCTGGCTTCCGGTTGTTCGTTTATATTCCGGTTCCCCAACTCCCATACATTCTTCGCCGTGGTATGAACGGGCGGTGCGCAAACTTTACACTTTCCCGTTCGGCCTTTCGGAGTCGGGAAAAATAAATCGTTCGAAATGAAATAGGACCGATGGAACACACACGCTCCGGCGGCGCCGCTGGATACACGTGCCCGAAACTGCACACTGAGAACGGAGCGGTCAGGTCAGCGCCGGGGGTCGTGACAGTTTCGACTCCACTGACACGAGCGCAGCACGCACTCCACGTCCTGTTGTGAGCGCACTCGAGCGGCGCAGTAAATTTGGTGCCTTTCTGCAGCACGCCACTTCACGACACGATGGCTCCGGAGCTTGCCTAACCCTCTTTCTTTCTCTCTGTTGTTTCTCTTTTTCGTTCTCTTCTGTTTCCTCCTTTCGCTGCTGTTTTCTCCGCCGTATCGATGGCAGCAATTCCAGCGAATGAAGAAAACTTTCCCCACCATTCTGTACCGCAAGGACGAGCGCAGATGGACCGAGAGGCCATGTTCCGGTCGACATCCCGTCCCGGTTGAATGATGAACGAGTTTAATTTCGGGCGTACAAATTGGGAGATCCTTTAAGATGCTCGTGTATCTCGCGGCGGGCGGCATCGGTGGGTCAACGGGTGATAAATACGGTCAGTGTCTGGCAAGCGGGCAGCATGGTTTCGCCGCTTTTCTTCGGTTGTTTGGAGGAATTCTTTTCCATTTTTTCCAACCGCAACGTTGTTTTGCTGCTGGTGGTCGATGGAGTGGAAAATTATTTGAGGGCATGATGGGCGGAAGGGAATCTCTGTAAACAAGAAGATTCGTAAAGACATCCGTTCAAGTCCTTTGATTCACAATTTGTGGTTTTATAATTACTGCCTTTATCTCTTCGTACAATGGACTTTCACCTTTCCCCGTAAGTTCAATTTTTCTGTTAATATTTTTTTTTAATGTAAGAATGAAACAGAAGCATTAAGATTTATATTTGCTGTTTCAACGTTGGCACAATCGTCCAGTTTCATGGTCCATTCGAAATGACTGTTTCTATTCAACTTCTTTCCGAAGAAAGGTAATTGAAATTAATTCACCCAATTTTTATCGAATAGACAACCGGATCGTTGGATTTAACTTTCCGTGTTTGAATATGTTCATGTTTGCAGGAAAAACAAAAGAACCATCCAGCTTTATTTTCAAATTGGCTGCTAATCGAATGACAGCAAAAAGTGTCTCCGCACATAACGTCATCGCCCCGTCGTGGTGCATCTAATCGACATGCATCACACGTTTCTGACAGAGCAGCGTTTGTTAGTCTATTGTTTGTCCGTGGCCGTCGGTGCTTGATACCATGACGACACGCAGACAAGCAAGAGCGCGAGCTTTGGCGAAACATAACTGTCAACTATAATTTATCGTACGAAGCTTCCTCCCGGGCACCCAGGAGTCGCTCGATTCGCATCGTTTGCACGATCAGGGCGTCTGCAAGGACGACTCACAGGAACATTGGATAGCTACGATTCCGGCCATTATCGTACCATCGCGGTCGTGATATGGTCGGAGTGCACTTCCTGACCGTTCCCTCGTTCGAGCTCGTACATTGTTTCGCTGGACAGTCTTTAGTCGGCCTCCTCGGGCTCGGGCTAGTTGCGGAACAACTCAAAGGATGCCCAGCGAACTATTAAAACATGGGATGGTGGCCTTGTCATCACCGTGGAGATAAAGTAGAGTCGCGCGCGGGTCGATTGTGATAGTACTATAGAGTGATATTGGTTGTTCCGGCTTCGGTACCATAACCTTTCGGTATATCTTCTATTCTCTATGATGCAATGTTTGCTTGTGTAGTGGCATCACCTTTTCCAACCAATGTTCCCAAAAATATTCTTTTGGAACAGGGTTGAAAACACGAATAGCTTGTGTGTCCGTGTTATTCTCTATCGGCCAGCTGTGTTCTGTGTGTTGCATTTCTAAACAGCTTTTATTTTTTAAACTTTTATCACTGTGCTTTGATAGCGAAACACCGACCTTTTCTCGTTATATACCTCGTTGACCCCAGCGTGAGGTTTTTGTGGTTGAACGTGGCCTGGCCAAACCCAAACAGAAATAAACTCTACGTAGCATTTTCTATTTGGTTTAAATTATCTTCAAAATTTGCTTTCCCGTTTTATCTTCACGCCGACAGTAATTTTCGTTTCGGGTAGGACCATATTTTTTTTAATGCGCTTGAGCACCATTTTTCTATTTCTGTTATTTCAATTTAGGTTTCGCACACAAACATTGCCATGCGGTCAAGCCACTGTTCCACTCCAGTTTTTATCGCCTGTGGCGTATTTTTCCCACAATGGTGGCCGTTCTTTGCCGGTCGCCACCGACGGAACATTTTGCTGGTCATATTGTTTCGCAATACTAAGCTGTTTTTTTAAGGCTAACAATTTTGGTCAGTAAATTTCACATCCAATTGATTTCGAAGTTCGCATCGAACCAATTTTCTTATCTCCCTATTTTGAACTCTCTTTCATTTGTTTTTGACTAACTAAAAACTAACTGACAAAGGCAAAAAGGTTGAATGCTCCACACAGTACACCATTTTTCAGTGTCGATTCGGTGCACTATAATAGGATGACGGGTAACAGTATAACGTGTCAAACATTGACGCTGATTAACTTTTCACCCTTCCCCAACATATTTCGGATTAAAGATTTTGAATCTCGTAAATGGTGCTATTTTTCGCTTACAATGTCTCTAAAGCGTCAAATGGAGCGCAACACTGTACCATGGCTGCAGTGTTTTCCAGCTGTGTTTTGGTTCGTCAGTTACTTTAATCTTTGTTCGCACAAGTAGTGCAGGCACTGACATTGATTGGTAAAAATTGTTGAAAAAGACGTGTTGAAAATTGCCTGAACGTTTCTTCCTTTTTCTCACTGTAACATGCGAAGCAACACAGCTACAATGTTTTTCTACTCTTGTCGCGTTTTTTGCCATATTTGTTTCCTTTGATCTTGGAGTTCACAAAATGTCAGCAAAGGTAGCGTGGTTTTCTTTTCATTTTTACCATACCTACCATTCCTCGTCTAGCGCGTTGGTACTCCATTTCTTCAGTTAGCGTGATGTTTAACGTCGGGGTTTAACGTCGTCGTTTCTAAAAGCTAAAACGGATTGTCGCCAGCTTTCGACAAAATACGTTCTCTAAACATGTCGCCACACTTCCTCACACCTTGTTTTCCAACATGCCATCATTGTTTGCCCCTAGATATTTGTTACATTTGTCAGACGAGTATGCAAAACGTTTAGTCCACACTTCCACTTTACCTTTTATTTATTTCCTATTCTACGTTTTAACATATTCCTTGTCACCGGGCGGTTTAGTATTCTTACCAAAGGCAGCGCGAGGGTGAGAAGTGTCGGTTGATTTAAAGCTTTGCTAATGCTGAAACAAACAAACAAAAATCTGCGAGGTTGACGTGAGTTAGCGACGTTGACGAGCACGGCGTGTGTGTGCGAAAGACGTGGTGAAAAATCACCCCCTTAACCTTGTGAATGATCGCAGATTGAGCGATACATGATGGTTTGTGGGTGCCTTCTAGGCCAGTTCACAATTCCTCGATGGAGTGGATAGAACGATATGCCTGCACACCGTTTGAATTACATTTTGTTTCTCTTCTTCTCCTTTTCCTTCTTCCCCAGCGTCGCGTATTCGATATGAGATCACGAGCGGTAACATAGGCGGTGCCTTCGCAGTCAAGAACATGACGGGCGCAATCTACGTTGCCGGCGCCCTGGATTACGAGACGAGGAAACGAGTAAGTACCACATAAGGCAGATACCCCGTCGTTTTCAGGTGGGATAGATAAGGCAGCAAAACTGCCAACCGGAGACGTGTGCACCTGCTGTGAAAAACCAGGCGCCTCCATCGTACGGTCAGGCAGTCATATCCACTGGAAAGAAAATACAGTCACAGTGGACCAACAAGCACGAAGAGGAGCACTTTCCAACGTAATATTATTTTTATTCGCCATTTTATTGCTACTGTTTATGGCGTGTCACTCGTTGGAAAAAAAAGGATAAGAAATGGTATGGGCAGGGTGCGTTTGTTGTGTTTTATTGTTTGTTTGTTCGTTGGGTAAATTTTTTTTCTCTCTTCTTTTCCCTTAAACGTAACACTGGTTTGAAACAGGTTTCGCGTTGGAAATGGTTTCATTTCTTTTTCAAACCGCTATCGGGAGGCGATCATGCGAATGCTCTCGCCGAGTACATCACGGTGCTATGTGGTGCAGCTTCATCTTCCCATTTTCCTTCCCCGGAGGCTATCGATAGAGAAAGAAAAAAAAAACCTCACAGCAGACAAGAGAAGTAGAGAGAAAGAGCGGAATGCACGGCTCCCACAAAGTGGTACCGCACAAGTCAGCAGAAATCCAATGGATAGATTTATTATTTTTACGTGCCTTCCGGCGCGTTCAGAAACGAGCGCGAAAAGCATGCATGCCGTGCGAGGACGATCGCCATAAAAACGGCTTGGTGATAAAACAAATACACACACACACACCCGCATGCGAGGAAAGAGTAATGTCTCTGGAATAAATGTATAATCCGCTCTCAATAACAGACATAATTTTTCGATCGTTTTGTTTGCACTGGCTCGAGAGTTTTGGACGCCAGTGATTAATCGGAACGATGACGAGAGCAAAATTTATGCAACATTAAAATCAGTGAAAAGCCATTAAAAATGTAGTGCTTGCGCTTGACTAGGGCAGAACACTGGCAAAAGGAGTACAAACGCACCCTGCAACATCACCTAGGAACGATCAAGAATAACGTTTTTATGCTTTTCTTTTTTGTGCCTTACGTGCGTCTTTGAATCTCGGGGACATTTTTGAAATAGGCTTGCGTTTCACCCGAACTCGATTGATGGACACTTTCTCAACGAAACCATTTACAAGCAGCTACACTCTGTGCCACTTTCTTCACAGCGGTAGTCGATGGCCTTTTTATGTTAACGTTAGAGCAATCCACTGGAAACATTCTCCCCCCAATGGCTTCAACACTCATATACTATTAAATTATCAAAGCTTCATGATGATTGATAACAAGAGATTCCAGCATGGTTGAAATTGTGCTTTATTTTGTCTGCATCATTCGTCACACAATCAATACGTACCACGGGACTATCGTAAACAACAGTGCTCACTAATACATTCTCTTCCCACACGCACTCACGCACACGTGTTCAGTATGAACTTCGTCTCGCAGCATCGGATAATCTGAAGGAAAACTACACCACCGTCGTGATCCACGTGAAGGACGTCAACGATAATCCGCCAGTTTTCGAGCGGCCAACGTACCGTACGCAGATTACTGAGGAGGACGATCGGAATCTGCCGAAGCGTGTCTTGCAGGTCGAACATGCTTTGCTCTTTTGTTATGCTCCTCGTGCATCCCTCTTGTCCCTTTTTAATATGCGTCCTTTTGTTCGTTTTTTTTTTAATCTTATTTCTTTACTTTGTAAAACGAAATGTCATCCTTTGTCTTGCCTTTCCTTTAAACACAGCTTGGAATTCTCTATTCTACGTATATTATTTTTTGTTCGTTTTGTAAGCAAAGGATCTCGTCCTCTATGAGAAGTAGATTGTTACTTCTATATCATACCAAACTGCATGATTAGTGAACAGATTTCCACAGTTATTCTCGGATAATCCTCCTGCCCTAGGGTTATACGCGAAAAGCTGTTCGCCAGGAGCGGCACCCAAAGATATTTTCATAGAACAATTTATGCTAATGACGCCGGCCTATTGATTAGTATGACTTAATGTTTATTACCCATATTGCCTCCCCACGTAACTTCAACACTTGCGATACCTTTTCATCGTATAATCATTCCGAATTACAGCCCCTTATTACAGTACCGTACCTCGCCTGTGGAGAAGAAAAACCAACGCTTTAATGATGTGTAAATAAATGAGTTTTTGCAGATGTCGTATGGAAATATGCAAAGCAAAACGGGCCTACGCTTATGGCCAAAACACGCGGGGGGATGGAACTAATGGAATAACATTGTCGTGGCATCACAAAATGGCGCCTTCCCCTGGCGTACCCCGGGTTCGCATATCATGAATGCGGGGCTTGGCCGATGTGCTCCTTCCCTCGGGGAAACCCATCCCATCGATCCGTATGGTTGAGTAATGCCTGAAATCAGATTTACAACTGATTAAATTTAATCACCTAATTTCCAGGGGCACAAACAACACTTGTGTGCCGTACCGCACGGTGCAGATTTTCCGAACGGCTTGCGGCACATATGCTCCTTCTCCGATTTTCAGTGGCACCCGCATTGGAATGGGCTATAAAATTGGTAATTCATTTATTTCCCATAACTCATTGGCAGAAGGCTTCCAGTGAGACGAGAACGGTCCACGAACGTCAGTCGGTGGGTTTCGCCACTGCGAACCAGAGCGCGAATTTTCGACCTCGAGAGGGAGGTCCCAGTTTTGCCTTTTCATTTCCAGCGATCCTTCCATTCGCTAATGGTCGACAGAGCGCGAGGAAGAGTGAAATAATGCACGCCTCGATGCTGATGGAGACGAACGGGGGAATTTATGAGCCTGCTCCCGGTCACATGCATCCTTCCCACCGAGAGCCCGTGGACTTTGCGTGTCCATTGGGTCGCTTCGATCGCGGCACAGAACACCAACCACACCCGACGATGCGATCGCCTGGTTGTGGACGCTGAAGTCCTTTCCCGACCGCAAATCAAACAGAAAGTAATCATAAATATTTCACCGAAAGGTTTCGCCCCACCCGCCTGTAAAGTATTGGCGAGTTTTGATGGCCGATGGAGCTCGCTTGTCTGTGGAATTGCGAAAGGCATTTTTTTCAGGAGTATTTTCGGCACGGTCCGCGAACGCCCGGAGCCTTGCTCCAGCAGGCAAAGAAAGGGGCTTACAACTTGTTGAATAATGTATGCGCAGCCGACCGGCCTCCGGTAAGTGATAGGCGTGTTCAGTCGATGGGCCTCGCCTCAGCCTGGCGTAGGCTGTTCGGCTCCGTACCTCCACCTGTTTTCTTTTATGTACTTTTCATCCACCGCGTCTCGCTGCCATCGATTCAAACCAACATTTTACAGCGCCAGCAACGGTTCCGCGTTGTCCTGTTCGCGCACCGGAAGTTCGTTCCTTAATCGGATCACGCAAACCTGGGGGAACGCAGACCAGCACGGGCGGCTAGCACATTGGCGAACGTTCAACATACCGTTAACTAATTGCAACTGTATCCGCATCCTCTTTTCTTTCCCCCTCTTTTCCTTTGTCGCATCACGTGCCCATCCGGGCGCCTCGCTCCTCCCGTTGCTCTCACTGGCCAACGTACAACTCCTTCGCACAGTACCATCTGACGCTGGTTGCCTCCGACAGCCTGAACGAAAACGAGACGATCATCGTGATCAGCGTTAAGGACGTGAACGATATGCCTCCAAGCTTCCCGCAGCAGGTCTACGAGCGCACGATGGACGAGGAACTGGCCGTGCCGTTTCCGATTATGCAGGTTGTTCAGGCCGCGTGTGCCGCAATGTCCCCCAGCCGCAGGGGAGGAAGGTTGGGGTGCACGCGTGCTATAAGTTCTCCTTTTTGCGGTGTTGGTGGTGGTGGTGGTGGTGGGCTGGTGGCTTCCAATCGATCCCTACGTTCAATAGCTTCCCACAGCACATCGCTCCGCTTGCTCGCCAATGCAGTCCCGTGCATCTGCAGTGCCCCGAATGTTCGCACCATTAATCCATCCATCAAAGCGTGGCAAGACTTGCTTTCCCCACCGTTTCCCGCACCTCGCTCCGTCCTGCTCACAAAATTCGCCCGCCCATAACTTCTGCATAATCGCGCAGCGTCACGTTTGAGGGAATCGGTCTACGGCGGAACCATGTTTATCGACTTGACAGTTGGCGTAAATCGACTTCTCTGACGGCGCGTCCTTATCGCCCGGTAACACCTAACCAGGACTGGAATTGGCTCTCCTACCGCCGAATCTGTATGCTTGTACTGCGCGCAGCTGCGTGATTATTGTGGAATCACGGTTGGTGGTGCTGGGTTTTAGGCTCAATTGCTTCTCTCCCTCTCTGTAACTGGACTACTAACCCCTTTTCGATACTCTTACCTTTATTGCTGGTTCGTTGTTCGGTGATGGAAGTTAAGCTGTATTATGTTTTTATCCCAGGAAAACCACCTACTGGTTGAAAGAAGTCAATTCAATAGAACAATCCTTTTTTGATTTTCAACATAACAATTTGAACTGAAAACTCCATCTAAAATTTTACACTTAGAGTCAAAGAGGCATTCTGAAGAATTAAAAAAAAGTTTTCCGATCTTTTTCGACCATTTCCTGCACTGCAAAGGAATTCCTTTTAGTTCTGAATCACATAACAACATTCTATTTACGTAAGCATACATTTGATCGGAATAGTTCTTTGATATTTTAAGAGCAATCAACGGCTGAAGACCATATCGAAGCATATGCCTTTTACATCTTTTACATCTGTGTTTGTTCCTGTTTTTCAAAATCTGGCATTGCATCCTTTGAAAATGTGCTTTGCGCAGGTGGAAATGAAAGACGATTTCCATGCATCGATGACAACCTGTCCATTCCGTGGGTTGTTTTTTTTTCTTCTTTTTCGTACCAGTCTGCCAACGTGGGCTTCTCGTGTAAAAAAAACCACCCTGATGTCGTATGTATGGTATGAAAAATATGACTGGGAAATGCAAACTGAAATTACCGTATTGGCTCACTGCAGAGTTTTCCATCAATCCTGTTGGGCTATGACATAAACTGAGGTTGGCTCAGTATTTTCCTATAACACACTATTATACATACACTTTCCATTAACGGCGGGTACGGAAGGTGTGGCGTTGAAAAGGAAATTGCATTTCTCAACGGCAGCCAGCCAGCGCCGTAAAAACGGCTGTGACATTTCAATGGTAACATAAGGTGCATATGGGCAGAAAAGATGTACGCCGAATGGGGCTAGCTGCACCTTGAAGGGCCTTTTTTTTGTCTTCCTATTCGTGACGGTTCCTTCAGGAGGCGTGGAAAATCTATCTGAATATCGACTGTACAGCGACGGACGGACTTGGAAATTCAATTATCCGCCATTCAAAATTGAATCGTCAAACGCAGAATGGACGTGTTTGACGTAGTTACAGCGTCACCCAGTGGTTGAGTGCCAGACGTCAACAGTTTTTCCTATCGCAATAAATGCCAGCGAACGTCGGCACGGTCGATTGCTTGGCCTTGTTTGAGGTACTGATTTTGCGGTCACCGTTTTCCACCATGGCTGCAAGCTCGGGGCCTTCCAATATCTGTTTTTTTTTTCTCTCTCTCTTTTCCAGTCGTACAAATCAATCCACTCAAAATAAATCCGACATCACCTTGACATCCAAAAGCCGGAGGAAGGCGTATAGGGAATGGAAAAAAGAAACATGCCTTCATCCGGACATTAATTCGATATTTATGCCAAGGGCAAATAACTTGCGGTACCATCGGCGAAGGCTCACCACGGTGAGGGCACATTCACCGAAGCATCGTTGCTTTTTTTTGCCCCTTGCACATTTTCCTTTGCCCTGCCGCTTTTCTTGCTGTCGGTCGGAAAATGTCGCACAAACTTACGCTCCATCCCGAATCGTGCCATTTTCTTTACCGTTGCCCTTCCCGCACTGCAGGGAAACTTAATGGAAAACATGGACAGAAACGTATCAAAGCCGGATGCGAACAAGCCGCAAGCGTGGGCGTGAGGCAGCCGCCTTCGCTGGTCGAGATGAAAGTAGTAGAAAAATCTTTCGTTTATCGAATCAACCGAATTCCGATCCGTCCCCTTGGTTGCTGGTCAAGATTTTCTTGTATCGGACTGTTTCTCCCTTCCTTCGGGTGGCTGTCTCGGGTCGTTTTGCTTTGCTTGCTCAATTACAAACCGCCCTTGCTCTCTCACGCTTTTCTGGTTTACTCCCACGCCTACCTTCCCCTTTCTGCTGTTTCATTATCAAATTGCGCCCATCGGCAATCACGCAAATGAAGCGCAATCAACCGAATGAAGCGCAGAAAATGCCCAGCGGAGCGAGGAATGGTTGGCGAATGCGAGCAAGCTTCATCTGCTTGCGCCTTTGTGTCTGACGAAATGGGGGATGACACAGCGAACGGAACAACAAAACTCGGAAAAGATCTGTCGGAAAACGGAGGAAATAAAAATAAAATGCTCAGCAAATCAAATCGATTCCTTCAATTATCTTCCTAGCGCTAACACACTGCTTTTCGAATTTCCGGAAAAGTCTGGGACATGAATTGAACTGCTGCTTTTTATGGCTAGTTCGTGTCCTACCAATTATGAGAACATTAATTGTAATGCCACAAGCGAAGGGGGCTTACGTCATATGGTTTTAAATAGAGTTTAACCAAATTATCTAGAGACTGATCCTTCCAATCGCACAGTTTCTTTCACCATTCCGGGTCATGTGTTACGATTCTTAACATAAGGTTTGGATGGCATGCATGAGCGAGGGATCTATTTCGAGAAAACATTGCATCGTTCGTTGCTCGGCGGATCAGTTAAAGTATTAAAACTCAAGCGCGCTCAACGTGGCAGCTAAACGATTTCACTTTTACGAGACAGTAACTTGAGCGGCGAATGAAAAAAATCCGCTGTTCTGCCCACGATAATGTACGTGAAATGGGACAGATTTGCGTATGGCCCAATGGCAACGAGTGCGCTAATGGATATTAAAATGTGTTATGCGTGATGGGAATGTTGGGCGATGTTGACGATAATCGTTTCAGCGACGCTAACATCGCCACCATTCGAATTCCTCGCGAGAAATGGAATGAAGTAATCGTGTGCCGCCTTCACGATACCATTGCGCGTTAGAAACAACGTTTAGTAGCTAATAATTTTGAACGGTACCTCAATGAAATGGACAAATAATTGCATTCGCTCGCCGTCAAGTTCTGCGAGTGAAATCGTGGTACGAGCAAGACAAGTTCGGAGTAAAACGTCCCTGTGTAGGGCGCGGAAAATGGTGCATCTTTGGATGGTGTTAGCATTAATCAACCAGCCGGCGCTTCTTAATGATAGAAAATTAAGTAATTTACCTGTTCTTTCGCTGCACCGGTTGCGGGTTCCTGTTGGAACCCTTTTCATTCAGGGATTGAGGCCAACTGGAAAAGATGAATGCGATACAAAACTGGCGAAGGCCATTTTACGTTTCCTCTGCATTCCATCCATCTTCATCGTCGAAACTGGACTTCCTTGTCGACGGCAGATCTTTTGGTATATTTTCCGGTGCTTTGCAAGACTTTTCCTAAGCAAGCAATAGAACGGATGATGTGGAGTGACTTTCGTTTCCTTTGGATGGTGGCAAAATGCGCTTTCGTTTCTCGACGATAGAGATGAAACGAAAATGCTACTTTTCCGGCAAGCATCGCTTCGCTCACTGTTCGTCCACGGCAAAATGTAGAATGGAACATTCCAAGTTTCCAAATTCAATTAAAATCTCGTTAGAACAATTTGTTCGAGGCAACAGTTTCGTTCTCGTATCCTTTTTTTCCATTTTCACAATTTTAAGCATTTTTCTTACTTGTTCATCGTTGCCTTCACTTCTGTGGCCATATTTTCGAGAATTCTTATGGTACTTTTTTCCTTTTTTTTTTTTTAGTTTTCCCTTCTTTTGTATGTTTGCGTGCTCGTGTTGAAACAAGCATTCAAGCGTTGCTAAAATGTTCGCCAATGGCCAACGATTCACTATCAACGTTTTGTTTTTGCCGCCAAATGCTGTTCTTGAATGCAGCTACTGTCAGTTTGGTTCATCGCGAATGAAATTTATGAACATTGCGATCATGTCTGGCGCGTACCCGTGCTAACCGCTCCCAAAGAAACCACGATCCATCCGGAAAGTTATTTTAAGTGCGAAACTACATCGAACAGTTCATGAGGGGATTGCATTTTGTTTTTCCTGCTTTCACAGCTGATGCTATAACATCAAGCGTATAACCTAGCATTGCTAGCCAGCAAGGGTTTTTAGTTTCGATTTTTCGTTGAACTACTGAATACTGAAATTCAACCTTCGAAAGGAACACCAGTCCTAACAGGAAAAAAATGAGTCTCCGACATCGACAAAAAGATTTAACGTCCAAAATCAGAAATGCGCAAGTCTTACAGAGCTTCATGAGGGGCAAGTGCTTTGAATGCCTTGAATATGCAGCACACGATGTTTGTCCTTTTCGAATCCGATTCCAAAGGAAACACATTAAACGTGATTGTCCCACGCGCGTTGGGTCGCTCTATCTCGTGGAATTATTTCCCGGTAACGGTAAGAGAGTCGTGGCTTCCTTTCTTCCCTTGGTACGAACAAAGCTTGTCGATTGTAAACCACCGCCCACCCAAACGTTGACAGCAGCTCATTTGTTTGTTGAATTATGCATGTACCTGCTTGAAATGCAACACAGTTCAAGGAAGGTACATGTACTGTATAAGGAAGTAAAAAAACATGTTAGAATATTTAACTTAACCCACAAGGATGGACCTGCCTGAACCCGGTTCCAACTTTCTCCGCCCAACTTGAAAGACAGTCGTCCCGCAGACAAGACAGATGGTTTACCTTTCCTCTGCACATGCTTCGGAATGATGATAAATTGCACTTACTGTGCCGTAAAATAATTGTTGAGAAGGAATTTTTCGTCGGTGTACCAATGCCTGGCAACTCTCACTGCAGCAAGCCACTAAATCCCTCAAGTGCAGCGGCAGAGCAATGACAGCGAACCTACGGAGCCGAAGAAATTGTGCAATCATGGGCTCAATTATGACATCTCCCGGAAGTGCCTTCTCGATGCTTCGATGCTCGATTGCCAGCACTCGTTTATTTCTGTTAGATGAAAACCAGCATTTCGTAGCCTTCCTTGTTGTACACTGCCAAAGCTGTTTTTTTTTTTTTAATGCACTGTGCGCCAAGCGAAACAAAAATACGTAAAAACGTTTTCCAAGTCAGCTCCCAAGCGAGAGGAGCTTGCGTTATTTCGGTCTTCTCCTTCCCGAATTACTGACAATAAATCATTTCGCATAAATATCGGGCGCATAAATCGGGGTACGTGTCGGAGCATATTTTAACCGGTCGGTTGTTTCGCCGTAAAAGGTTGACTGCACTGCAATAACCGCAAACATTTCTCACCCAACTTTCGCCCAGGATGCACTGTTGGCACTTTGGTAGCATCGGAAGCAAATAGTTTTTGTTTTTTCTCGATAATATGGTTTTTTTATTCTAACCAGCTACCTCGATACCGTACAGTTATGCTCCATGCACATCATTACACGTTACATGAAACCTTGGCTCGTTGCAGCGTAGTCAAACAACGCCACTGAACCAGAGCAACGTCTAGTGCTTTTTCTTGTCAACGCTTTTCTTCTCGAAAACCAAAAATGTTCAGCCATCTCTTTTAGGCGGACGTTTACTCATACGCCCTTGCGTCAAGTTCGTATTTGGTGTGCTTTTTCCCGGACCGTGTAACAAATTACCCGTTTCGAAGCAACCCAATTACTGGAAGCTTTCTAAAAGGTTTGTGTTTTCACGATGGAGTATGGTACACTCGGTGATAATAGAACTAAACACCAGGCTCGCTTGGCCGCCTGTGATGATGACGATGCTGCTGCTGATGATGATGATGATGGTGATGCAGGCGATAGTGGCTAGTGTCAGATGGATGGCAAATTACAAAGTTTCGATGCCATTCAACCGCAGCCGTTCGACAGATTTCGCGGCGTAGCTTGTAACGCCACACGGTGCAGTGCGTCATCACAACCCCACAGTGCTCCAAGAAGAGGGAAGTTTCGAACCCAAGAACCTGAGACAAGCGAAGAATTTCTCAAATTATATACTTCTCCCGCCACATCCCTTCTCTTCCCTACATGAAGATGTCTGTTCGTGGTGAAATTGAAAAAGTAGTACGGTGAAGGAATAAGACACTGATTATCGTTCACGTTGGCCGTAACTCGGCTACACCTTGCTCTTTTGGCGTTGTAGATGTAGGGCGAAGTTATCTGTCTGGCTAAGTTATCGCAGATATGAAATATGAAAATTACTTTTTCCACTCCACTCAATCGCGCCGAACACCACGCGCATCGTGCGCTCACCTGTATCAGGTCCCTCTTTCCTTTAATTTTTCTTACAAGTTTAACCAAAATTGAACCCAACGGCACAAAGTATCCTCCTTCCGTTCACCCCGGTAGCGGGTAGTGATGGTAACAATACATTCAAAACCTTTCAACAGGCAAACGATGAAAGTTGGTTTGGTGGAAGTGTTCTATGGTGGCTTTAAGGCCAGGTAATGCATTGGAAGATTGCTCTTGCAGGTGCTAAACACTGTAGTGTCAACTACTTTGAGAGGACCTATAGAAAAAAAGCGTTTATTTTGAGCATCTGTTTTTGACAACATTGGGATATCTATGATTTGCATCAAGAGAATCTTCCCGGATCACAACTGTTAGTGCAGACGATAACAAAATTAACTTCGTGTTTTAAACGTTAAATTTTATTATAAAAAAAACATGTTTAAATTGTATTGTGACCTTTGTGATTAAAGATTAGTGCAATGGATGAATGGAAATGGCAATTAAATTTACGTGATCGATGGTCATTTTTTTGTGAAACAAGTTGAAACAAAAATACCGCACAACTGTCACCGGAACTGTTTGTGATGAATTGTAAATTTTAATCAACTGAAAGGTAGTAGTGCAGGCGAGAGTGTTCCGTGTGTCATATTTATGTAACCGGCGGTGACAGTTTGCGGAAAGGCGTACGAAGTTGACATAAATTCAGCATATTACGTTTTATTCGTCGCATCGTGGCTGATTTCGATGTTCAGTCGATATCGTCGGTGAAATAAAGCGTTAAAGCTCTAGCGTCAAACTGGGTGCATTTTGCGCTTCCGGGGCACTTAACCGTTAGCCGATATGCTGCCCAGACGGAAGTACTAAATTACATCTGTTATTATTATCCGTACAATAATCAGTCCCGGTTGGCTGTTGCGACATAAATTCCCATGAACTACGGAAAAATGGAAAAGCATAATAAATTATCTATCATACATATCCATTGGGAACGGGCGCACACGTTCATGTGTTGTTTCAACTCCGTGGCGCACCGTGAAACACGCAACTATGCTTCGGGTCGGTAACTTTTTTTTTATTTTGCAAATCGAATTTACAGTCAATTCAAGCCCCGAACCGAACGTTGATTGGAGTGTGATGAAATAATGCCTGCAGCGTGGCTCATTGGTGGCATATGGGTGAGTTCGATTGTCATGAACAAATTGAAACAAATCAGCAATTAGTCAATGACACACCTGCCTCCCGGTAACGCTATTACCCCTGTGTAATTATATCCTACAGGGTGAATTTAATAGGCAGCCATTTTCACGCAACACCAGCTTTCGAGTAAATATTTGTAAATCTAATATCGAAAAGGCGCAATTTCCCCGTTGCATTGTTAATCTGAAACATGCGTGCCAGGGCAGGGCACCTGTTGAACCACGAGTGTGATTTCCAATATATTTAAAAATTAAGAGTTTTAAACTGTTGATTATGTTTGGATGGTTGAGTTTGTTTTACTATCAATATATTTGTATTCAAATGGAAAGGTCGTTTTAATGTTGGAGTTTGTTTAAGTTTTGCATTTAAATTCATCATTTTAATTCGCCTCAAAAATGTCCAATACTTATAATGCGTTCATTGAATATTCATGAATCTTATCAAATGTTGCTTGCCACAGCCGCTTTCTTTTCAGCCGTTAATGAATTTCATTCTGCGTTAGATGCCATAGACAACATCACGTTTCATCCGTTCATCATCACCGACACTTTTCCGGCTGTGTACAGCATCCGCAAATCATGCTATGCTTTGCTACGGTGCTTATCGCGTCGGTCACGTTTTCGACAGCCAAATCGTCGCACCGAAGTTTACACTTAATCGAAGTTAGCCCTCCGGTGCTGGCATGCGACGGTAAACAAGCGAACCGAACCAAGGAAGTTTCGTATGCCAATAAATTTCCCAATCGATGGGCAGATGTTGTTTGTAGAATCCGGTGTCCTGTTGGCCTGTGGCGTTCAAGTAGGACCGCCCCTTGGGTCTGTCACGATGGCAACAGATTGACGCCTTCGCCACGGTGGTTAAAACGGGAACCGACAGGCTCACCTATCGTAGCGAACGCGACCATCCGATCGGTTGATAATCCATCGGACAATTCGTGTTATGAAACGCAAGACGAACGAACGGTGACCATTCTGCCTAAAGCCCTAGAAGTTACGCACCGTAGGACAGATGGATTGATAGGCACCGCGCTCAGTGGCGACAGCGGCGCGACCCATGCACTCGACATCTAGGAAATGGTGTACACATGGTGTGTGTGTCATGCTAGTTGTGTTTCTGTCTGGTTTCCCGGAGGAGACGGTTGAAATACAATCCCCTAAGATCTTGACAACGAACGCGAATGCCCCCCACCGGATGAAATCAAATCCAGTACCCCAATGGCAAAAGGGCAGATCGAGTTCTGAAGTAAACTATTGACCCATTGGATGAGGTTGTAACCATGATATAATCTGGCCTTGCAGTAAGCCTGTGCCCCTTCGCTTGTGCACCGACTATTTGGGAATTCAGTTGATTGGCTTAGAAATCTTTATGAGAATACTTTTCCGCTACAGGCATCACGCTATGACGAAACGACGACGTTCAAGATGTGACTGCAACGACGATTCACTACGGGTCCATGGAGCCGTTTCTCGAATGTACGAATCGAATGTATCAAGCAGCAACGCCGGCGCTGTATATTTGCCTCCAGCTTTATTCTCGGTGCAAATACTGCTTCGCATTGAATTATTCCTTGTGAACTTGCGCAACATCGGATAGAGCAGTCGTTCAAAGTCTGAAACTGATGCCACTTCCAGTGAACTGCTTTGGCCTACAACCTAATATCGATTTGGTTGCGATCGGCTTCTCTTTAGCCTTTTCACCCGTGGCAATAGAGTACTGCGTTCCGGAGAGTGTGAAGAAATAGTTCAATCAAATTTCTGCCGAAAGATTCGCTCATCAGGTCGACCGTATTCGCAATGGCCTTGGAACACCCCGTTGCACTCAAGCAACCTAACTTTTAATTACGACGCGCCTTCACCCGTAAAATTGACATGCGATTGCCGCGAAAGTTACGGCTTTTATCTATTATGGAATGACGTAAGTCTTTACGGTTCACGAGCTTCCAAGGCGACTGCAGTCGGTTCGCAGCAAAAGCGCATCCATGCACATCCGTACAGCGATGCTGCTTTCACGGTTAAAACGCCACTCATTAGCGTTCCCGGTGGATCCATTAATCTTCTATCCGCGCCCACAACCCGTCACCTTAGTTGCACACAACTCGCTCTCCCATCTCGCGACAGCGTGACAAAATCAGTGTCAACGTCGGGATCCCTTTGATCCGGAGGTGCTAATTAAATCCTAATCCATCCTCACATTGGGCTTTTCGGTATGCAGAATTATCAAAACCGAAGTCTCTAGCTTTACGGGCCCCTCCACCGTGAGCGTAGAGTGCACCTATTGAAGGGCTAGACAAAAGTTCCTAAGCACAACATCATCGCCCACGATCCTAGCCAAACGGCAGAGCACGAAGGAAGGGATATCCCAACGACATATCTCCAAAACGCAGGCAAAGGGAAGTCCTTAACGTGCAACATTTCCATTGAGGTTCAGGGACACAGAAAATGCACTACAAATGTGCAATACCAGCGTTCATCACCCAAACTCCTTGCCTTCCTGTGTGCATTTCTGGCGATATTCTTCTCCATTACTCTTGCAACCGTTCGATCATGTTTGCCGTGTGCCAATTCCTTGCAACCATCTTCCAGCAGACTGCTTCATTCCCAAACCACAACCACCGCCCGTTCTTGATGAGTGCAATCTAATCTGCTTAGATCTCGATTTATGTGCGGTTGCCTGAACCGAGGAGCATTGATGTTCACTTTCCTTTCTCACTCAGTATATCTGGCATCTTGGCGGTGCTCGTCATGCCAATCCGAAGTTTGCGACATTTGTACCGGCGTACAACTTTAAATATGCATAAGAGATATTGTTTAACAACGTTTCTAAAATAATCCCAATCCCGGTGCTGGTTGGTCGCATTTACGGCGCAAAATGGAAATAGAAAATCTGTTTGAACTAACCATCCTCCTTCAGATAGTATTTTTCGTATACTAATCTCTCTTGCTTAGCCGATGTTGTTATGATTAACTTTTATTTGTTATTTGTTTCCATTATTTAATTTCCCTGAACATTCCAATCCTTTGCATGTTTTATGTTAGTTTCCGAATGTCTCAAGCCGTGCGGCAGTGTACGGACGTCAACGAAATGCTTGCGACTGTACTGACTTATTCTTCTCTGTTATCCTCTCCCAACACACACAACATACCGACACAACATACAACATGGGTGCGTGTGCAGGTCACGGCAACGGACGGCGACAAGGATCGTCCGCAGAACATCGTCTACTTCCTTACCGGGCAAGGCATCGATCCGGACAATCCGGCTAACAGCAAGTTCGACATCAACCGAACGACTGGCGAGATTTTCGTGCTCAAGGTAAGTCACTGACTGCGATTGCGGTCTTAATTAACTATGATGTTGTTTCCATCACTGCCCGTGTCTTGACGCGTGCCAGCGTTGAACTTGAACCTTGGATTAATCAGAAATGTTTCCCCACCGGTCAGACGTCCCAATGCTCTGACGGGGGTCGTACGGACAACGGTCGCAATGTCTTTAGTTGGTAACATTTTCCCTCTCGAATGCTTCTCCGCAGCTTCTCACTTGGCTCACGCGCTAACGACAGGAAAGTGGCCTCTCATGTGCCGTCTTTGATGGAATCAGCAAGATTCAAACCAATCGATAAGCCTTCGTCTTTAGGGTCACTGCGAAAGCTGACTCATATCCCGCCTGACATGGGGAGCAAATTGAATAGATTCAGCCCATCGTAACCGTAACCCAACCATTTGACTTTGGCCTGATGGTGACGTTTATTGAGGAAGTAAAGGGGTGCTGCAGACAATTTTCGTCTCCTTTCTTCTGCACATTTATCTTGACCACAACGGCACCGGGAACCGCAAGGCAAAAGTTTTGTCCAACCGGGTCAGTCCTTCGCTTGGCCGAGCTATGGATATGCGCTTAATCAAGCGACGACAAGCATATTATGGAACATTCCACCGTGCGTCCGACATGTCCTATGCAGTCCACCGAAGCGCTATCCTTCCTTGCGCGTCCTTTCGTTTCCTTCGACCACTCAGCATAAGTATTCCCTCGGTCGGTTTCGTAAGCTGTCATAAATCAAAAAACTTAGCACAATTTATCTTTCCGTGTCGTCACATCGACATCGATATCATACCTCCCAGCCATTGCAGCGCACGCTGCCAAAGCACCCGGAAGGAGCGACGACGATGACGTCGACGACCGAGAAGAAGTTTACGGGAGAAAGAACCCACAGCCTCGGTGGAAGGGCGGGTGGCTGTCGACATTCGTTTATAATACACTGAAAATGCCGGAACTAATCTTCTTGCTGTTCTTCCGGAAAATTAATGACTTCATCACGTTCATTTGGAAAACGGATCACGCAGCCATGGAGTCATGGAGAAGGAAGTCGATGGTCTTTTTTTTCGCCTGCCAACCGAGAGTCATAAATTCCAATGAAGCTCCGATGCGAAACTTGGATTGCTATCTAATTGGATGCAATTTAGAAGCGGAACGGAAGTGGGCGAAACGTATTAAACCATCCGCCCAGCACTGTCGTGGCTTCAAAATTTTATTTGATTTTGCGACTGTTTCTCTTGCTGGTTGTTTCATAACGAACATCTAAGCGATAATTGCTCCCACCACCTCACGCTCTTTTTGTGGGAGTAGCGCAAGTTTTCTTCGCTGAGGAGATCCGCAAGCGCGATGATTTATGCGCCCAGGAAATGTCTTAGCGAACGGTTGAACAAAATTTACAGATTGTGTCGACGGAATTCAGTTGACGGGAAGGTTGAAGCGAAAATGCCCTATTTTATTTGCCGATAGCACCTGCGAAGCTCAAAACCAACTAGACCCTCTTCCCGGTTGCCAGCTGGTCGCACAGTCAATAAATAAAGTCCGACATTAAAAATACATTTGAAAAAGCTTTGCAAACTGCTCGTGAAAATGCTCAACTGGGAAGGACGCAAACTGAAAAGAACCCCATTTTACCCACCCACCCCCCCCCCCCCCCCTGAGCGTACAACCCCCTCCCTCCTTTTAAATACGTTGGACTATCGTATTCGCCAAAACCCACAATATTCTAGGAGACTTGCAAGCTCAGACACTTAAAAGTTACCAAATTTAACGCTTTGTCAGAGCGAATCGAACCTGGGGATGGATAAGGGTCGTACGCAAACAAAAAAAAAAAAGAAAAGGAAATATGGAAAGATTCGATCTTGGGTTCTCGATGAGGTGCCAGCAGCTGGTTGCCTCCACCGAGCCGTAGCTAATAGTGGCAAGTCAAAGTTTTTAACCGGCGTTCAATCCCGTCGTCTGTTTGGGAGACGTGTTATGGACAAAAAAAAAAAACTTCCGCAATCGCTTTGCAGTCAGTATGAAGATTTGCTCTGTTGCGATGCGTGAAATATCTGCACATTTCTTTTAGTTCTTCCAGTTTTTCTTTTCACGCTGGATCAAATCTATCCGCGCGGTTGAGCTAACCAATGGCAAGTAAAGTACCATCCACCAAACATACCATTGTCCACAGGACAGCGTGTGCAGGAGTAAAACGATATTTATTCATCTGCCATCGAAACTGTCCGGGAGAGAAAATAATTTCACGTTAACTTCCCACGGTGCGCAGGAGGGATAGCTTCGAGCCAGAAAGCCCGTATCTGAACGAATTCTAGCTGTGCTCAGTGGGAAGTAACAAACGAGAAAAGATGTTGGAGCTATGCTGCATTTTTTTCACTTCTAAGAAAACTTTCCGGGATGCGAAGTGACTCCACACAGGTCAAGCTAGGCTGAGGAAATAGACACCAATTCGGGAAAAGCGGAAAAAAGGAGTTGAACAAAAAAAAGATTGAAGAAAAACTTCACATGGTATCAGAGAAAGCAAAAGGTTCAATAAATAATATTTAAGGCAACCCATTGTTCGTTCTGCGAAACGAGGATGAAAAAGCCTAGGAACAAAGTTGTTCGAATGATGGAGAAAAAGCATCAAAGAATCATTTTTCTTGTGAGCTCTACTTGACTACTTTTTGCTCATTCTGACACACACAGTAGGGTTTTTCCTCGTTTGATGATTGGCTTTGGAAAAACCTGCACCCAGGAAAGGAGGCTGAATATTTTGCCGAGATTTTCACCCCAACGCGAAGCAATCAGCTCGCCGTAACGAGAGTGATCTCTTGTACCATCGTTCAGCTGGCCGGAAGTGACACTCAAGGGGCAATAAAAGCTCTGTCACAAAGTGGCCTGGCACCGCCATGACGACTTTCTTTGGCAGTGCCTTTTCTTTTTTGTCTACCTGTTTCAAGAGCGCTCCTAAAGAAGTAGCGAAGAGGAGTGAAATTTATCGGAAACTTATCAAAAGCCAGGACGGGAAACTTCAGCTCAACCCCTTCGGCTGTTTCCATTCTTACAAACCTTTCTTGCGTCGCCTTGTTAGAAAGTTCGCTGGCAAGTCAAAGGCCTTGCGGGCCGTAATCGGCTAAAGACTCCCGCTGTTTCCCTTAAAGCGCACCGTAATTATGATAACCAGCCAAATTTGGCCGCCTTGCCGTCTCTTATCTTTGCTCCCACCCGGCCATGGCGCGCGTTTCCCGTTCCGCAGAAGCACATTTCCATTGATGCATTTTTCATGACCGGCAGACATCTTGCGCAACCCATTGCCAGCCCTGTGCGATGGTTGCGGATGAGGAAACTAACGCAGAAAAGTGCCATCATGTTTTTTTTTTTGCGAAGTTTCCTTCTAGCTTAAGCTATCAAAAATTACAGGAACATTATGAAATTATTTGGCAGCGATTTTCTTCCCTCCCAAGAACTGCTTGACGGCATAAAATATCAAACTAATGATAGTTTGTTGCCTCACGTTTGCTGATGGTTTTGCGCTGCAGTAGAAAGCTACCGTCAAAATAGAACAACTTATCAAGTTAGCTTGAAGCCCACATGTTTCTGTGAACCCTTTTGATTAAGATATTTTAATATATTTTCTACCTAAAGGGAAGCTACTGGGGTTAAAGTATTGAATGTATTGATAGCGCATCCATTATGTGTTCCCTTGGAAGCCCTTAAATGAAGTGTTGTTTCGTTCAAAGTGAATTAAATTAAACGAAGCGTTTAATAACCCATTTTATAAACCTGTTCGTACTTCTTATCATCAGACTCGGTGCGCTTTCGTCTTGCAGGCAATTAACCATTCATTCATCCGTGGTAATCGGTATCTTAATTTGCCGTAAAAGAGTGCATTATTGAAAAATTTATTGCCACGCAATTGATGCAGCAGCTCAATTTCGCGCAATAAACGGGATTTTCGATGCTCCTTTTATTTGACATTTGATATTTCTATCGTGCGAACGAAAATGTTTGATTACCGCTTTATTGATGTGAATGTATTTGCCGTGTTCCTGCTCGAATCGTTTTTATTGAATTGGCTTGTTTTTATTTGAAGATTTCTCTGCTCTTCAGCAAGCATCGATGTGATCAATCCGAACGAACGTTTATTTATGGTGCTGACGTACTCTTGTAAAATTGATCAGTTCGGGTTCGAAAGCTCTGGTAAACAATTTTGATCCTTTAGATCCTAACAGTGATTCTTCAAGTGCAAGCCATACGTTCTCCGGTCGCAGCATTTCAGCATTTCTCTACACGTGCTACCAGAATGTGCCAAATATCCCCGACCCGACCTCTTGGATGTACATTTAATTTTTTTCCAATGTTTTTGCCGTTCAGTTCTGCGCTTTTATTTTCACTTTGTGCAGCGCTTGCTTAACGTTCTGTCGTACGTTGTGCCGGTGCTTCTGGTTGCCAGTGGTGTCCTAAAACGATTTACGTCGAAACGTCGAGGCTGTTCTTTCCATCGTCAAACGTCGAGCCGAGTGTTTCGTTCGTATCACTTTCCTCACTGCCGAGGCTTTAAACGTGCTTCTAACGACAGTTTGATGGGTCGTTGAATGTTGTTGAAGCGTGGACCAAAACCACGCACCCAGGAAAAAAGCTACATACGAAAAAAGAAATATTCATCCCGCAAGAATACGATAAACAGTACGGAAAGAAATGTCATAAGCTCAAATATGCGCTCTGGGCACGCCGAAAAGAGAGCATCTGGAAAGTAATAAAACCTTATGGCTTTAGGGTTGAACTTGCTCCGAAGCTGAAATATTCATGTAAATGTTCCTGGTGGGCGTTATTTCACTCACATCCCGTGCAATGTCTCCGAGTTTCGTCCTTATTCTTCACGCCTACACATTGTGAGAGACTTGATTTTCGCGTAAAATAATTGTCTTTTTATGAGGATCGCAAAATGTATGGGTAGCAGGAATCAATGAAAAAAGAGGGTCTGCAAAGATGGTCTGGTGCCTGTTGTGAAATTTATAAGGGCATACCAAATTGTAAACGAGACGACTCCTACCTCGTTATCATTTTGCAACCGATGTCACTGGGACATACGATGGCCAGATCATTTCAATATCAATAAGAATCAGACGAGCTGTTCAATTGAATATACTCTGATTCTGATTGATGGTAGATATGACGACGCACATGACAACGAACCTGATGACATACGGCTGGTCGCTCCGTACGTTTCGCAGGGGTGCTCGAGAACTTTCCTCAAAACACTCACTCGCATACTAACGACAAGCAACGCCAATGAAAGCAATCAAGCAAGGGAAGCACGTGAACCTTCGTGCTGCTAGAAAGCAAACATCTACAGGCTACAGTCCTGACTCAACCGAAAGCTGCAGCGGTGTGCCCGATAGCCACAAATTAACCGCATGCTTTCAACAGTTTTCAATCTTCATTCACCGACCGCTCACAGGTTTTAATTTAATCTCCCTCACCGATTGAAAGCAATCGCAAGCTTCTCAAACCAGGTTCACTTTTGCGCGTGGAACGGCATGTAATATCACATTGGCCGTTGCAACCGAAGGTGCAATGCCTTGGTTCATACAGTTAAAGCCAACATTGCCCAGCTGTATTTAATTAATTATTTACCATCGGAAAAGAGCAATTGGTGGACACGGAGAGGCCCCCTTTTGCCCGGGACCCACTCCAGGGTGAGGTCAGGACGTCGACGTTAAGGTGTTGAAGAGACTCGGTAACATGATGGTTTCGTCCGGATGCACCGGTTGGTTCGCATCGGTAACGATATTCTCGTTAAGACTGTTGAATAATTTATTAAACGTTCTAAGGTATGTTTCAACTGCGACACCACCTGCGTTCAAGGGAGAGGTGAAGTTAGCTTTCATGCTTGCAATGGAGGAAATGCAGCAGTTGGCTGCACTAACCGCAGTTCCAGCAGGACATGACAAATATGAAGTAATCTTCGCATGCGACCAGTTTTATGGAGTTACAATGCAGATTTGGTCCCGTAGCTGCTTCCCTGAACTGCGTAAGAAGAGCAATAAATTAGAAGAATGTTTAACTACCAGATGTCATCAGTTTTGTATGCTATATAACAGAGTGTGAACCATATGCGGGTTTTTTTTTTTTAAACAAATTGCATCTTCTAAATTTTAAAACCTTACGCGACAGCTTAAGAAAGAAGCATATCTGACTTTACTTTCTTTCTTCAAAGCATTTTATCGAAATTCCATCCTGCAGATAATCTGTATCCTCAATTGCATTGGAAGGTCTTTGTGAATATATTCAATCAGCAGAAAAGCGTTTTGTTCGCCAACGAAAAACCTCTCTCCTTCCAGTTGGTGTCGACTGAAGAACGTATAAATCACGGATTATTTGTTCTTCTATCTTCATCTTATTTGCTTTCCTTCAGTGAACGCTGACTGTGCAGTAAGGATAGGATAGGAAGGGAGCGGACACCGTTTCGCCATCGGTTTATGGTGGTAAACCCTCAAAGCGATTTCTCTTCTCAGAAGACACGATTTTTGCACTGGCATGTTGCTCCGATGAAAACTACCTACTATTGGCAACGACACTTCTGAAAAGATAGGAAGACTCGGGTTTCGGACAATTTGTAACGTCAGTGCGCGAGGGTCGTTGTCACGTTAGTAACCCGTTTGAAAAATCGTCACTAATGTCCAGGGCTGTTTGCCGGGTTACTGCTCGTGCTGCAGAGTTCATCCAGTTTCATTTTTTTTTCTATTACGCTCGTTTCGCCTTCTAAACCATGTGTATAATAGACACACAACCACACCACGACAGCCGATCATCGCAGAAATGTCCCTATCGCGGCGGAAAAGCTCAACTCAACCGGGAATGGATCTAATTTCGTTTGGGTCTTTGACGGATCCGTACTCCATGGCTCCGAGCTACGAGGAAGTAAAACACGAAATACCATTTTCAATTTGTTGAGTTAATTGAACGGGAAATGGAACAGCGATCGATTCCCGGTCCCGATAATGATTATGTCTTTCCGCACCTCAGGCAACGCTACCTGATACGGGCCGTCACAAGCACTTGACAGGGAACTGTCCGTACGGATTAAACCGTTTCGCGGTAAAATGTTGTTTAAAATGCCTTCTGATTGTGGTACGTTCCATCGAGCTACTTTACCCGATGAAAAGGCAACGGGTTCGCTCTCTACATTGTCCGTAAATTGCTGGCTCCTCGATAGACTGTGTGGCGGGATGCCTCGTCGTAAACAGGTCAATGGGGTCAATTTGGGATTTATCACCTTACAGAGTGGGTTGTCTAATGTATCGTGCTTGGTGTTCTTTCGCATTTATCCTTCAACAGCCGCTGGATCGGGACCAACCGAACGGAAGGCCGCAGTGGCGTTTCACCGTGTTCGCTCAGGACGAGGGTGGCGAGGGTTTGGTCGGGTATGCGGACGTGCAGGTGAACCTGAAGGACATCAACGACAACGCACCGATCTTCCCGCAGGGAGTTTACTTTGGCAACGTGACCGAGAACGGTACCGCGGGAATGGTTGTAATGACAATGACGGCCGTTGACTATGACGATCCGAACGAAGGTAAGTGACACTTTATGTATCTCTGTCCATCGGATGCTTGTTTTGCATTGTACACGGGGGGCTTCGGTGTCAATGGCCCGATTTGTTTTTCTCATCAAATTAACCACGTTTGTTCGTTTCACCACTGCCCTTCGGGTAAAAAGGAACGAACGCCAAATTGATATACTCCATCGAGAAGAACGTGATAGAGGAGGAAACCGGCTCGCCCATATTCGAGATCGAGGCGGACACGGGCGTCATCAAGACGGCCGTTTGCTGTCTCGACCGCGAACGCACACCGGATTACTCCATACAGGTGGTAGCGATGGACGGCGGGGGGTTGAAAGGGACCGGGACGGCCTCTATACGCGTCAAGGATATAAACGACATGCCACCGCAGTTCACCAAGGACGAGTGGTTCACCGAGGTGGACGAGACGGACGGCACGAATCTGCCGGAGATGCCCATCCTCACGGTGACGGTGCACGACGAGGACGAAACGAACAAGTTCCAGTACAAGGTAATCGACAACAGTGGGTACGGAGCGGACAAGTTTACCATGGTGCGCAACAACGATGGCACCGGCAGCTTGAAGATTGTGCAGCCGCTCGATTACGAGGATCCGCTGCAGAGCAACGGATTCCGGTTCCGCATTCAGGTGAACGACAAGGGTGAGGACAATGACAACGACAAATACCACGTGGCGTACTCGTGGGTAGTGGTGAAGCTGCGGGACATCAACGACAACAAGCCACAGTTTGAGCGGCCCAACATCGAAGTGTCGGTATACGAGAACGCGGACGTTGGTAAGACACTGGAAACTTTCAAGGCAACCGATCCGGATCAGGGTGGCAAGAGTAAGGTGTCGTACGCAATCGATCGATCATCCGATCGGCAGCGCCAGTTCTCGATCAACCAGGAGGGCACGGTCACGATTCAACGTAATCTCGACCGGGAGGTCACGCCGCGCCACCAGGTAAAGATACTGGCCATCGACGATGGCATTCCACCTAAGACGGCCACCGCCACGCTGACGGTGATCGTGCAGGACATCAACGACAATCCGCCCAAGTTCCTAAAGGACTACCGGCCGGTGCTGCCAGAGCACGTGCCGCCGCGCAAGGTGGTGGAAATTTTGGCCACCGACGACGACGACCGATCGAAGAGTAACGGGCCGCCGTTCCAGTTCCGCCTGGATCCGGGCGCGGACGACATTATCCGTGCATCGTTCAAGGTGGAGCAGGACCAGAAGGGCGCGAACGGAGACGGCATGGCGATCGTGTCATCGCTGCGTTCGTTCGACCGCGAGCAGCAGAAGGAGTACCTCATCCCCATCGTAATCAAAGACCATGGCAATCCGGCCATGACGGGCACCAGCACGCTGACGGTGGTAATAGGCGACGTCAACGACAATAAGATGCAGCCGGGCTCGAAGGACATATTCGTGTACAACTACCTTGGGCAGGCGCCGGACACACAAATCGGCAGGGTGTACGTGTACGATCTGGACGACTGGGATCTGCCGGACAAGAAGTTCCACTGGGAGGCGCAAGAGCACCCACGCTTCAAACTGGACGAGGACACGGGCATGATAACGATGCGCCAGGGGACACGCGACGGCCGGTATCACCTGCGCTTCAAGGTGTACGATCGAAAGCATACGCAGGCCGACGTGCCAGCCAACGTGACGGTGACGGTTCGCGAGATACCACACGAGGCCGTTACCAACAGTGGCTCCATTCGGATAGCGGGCATCACGGACGAGGACTTCATACGTGTGTGGAACTACCGCACGCAGAGCCTCTCGCGCAGCAAGTCGGATCGGTTCAAGGATAAGCTGGCGGACCTGCTCAACATCGACCGGGAGAACGTGGACGTGTTCAGTGTGCAGCTGCGCCGCAAGCATCCGCCCCTAACGGATGTGCGTTTCTCCGCCCACGGATCGCCGTACTACAAACCGGTCAGGCTTAACGGCATCGTGCTGATGCACCGCGAGGAGATCGAGAAGGACGTCGGCATCAACATCACGATGGTGGGCATCGACGAGTGCCTGTACGAGAATCAGATGTGCGAGGGTTCGTGCACGAACACTCTCGACATCAGCTCGCTGCCGTACATGGTAAACGCGAACAAGACGTCCCTGGTTGGGGTGCGCGTTGATGTGATTGCCGAATGTACGTGTGGTGCACGCAACTTCAGCAAGGCCGAATCTTGTCGCTCGTCGCCGTGTCACAACGGTGGTCGCTGTATGGAGACGCGCTACGGGCTGAGCTGTTCGTGCCCGACCGGATACACTGGGCCACGCTGTCAGCAGACGACGCGTAGCTTCAAGGGCAACGGGTGGGCCTGGTATCCCCCGCTGGACATGTGCGACGACTCGCATCTGAGCTTCGAGTTTATTACGCGCAAGTCGGACGGCCTGCTGCTGTACAACGGACCGATCGTGCCACCGGAGCGCGACGAGATGTTGGTGTCGGATTTCATTTCCGTCGAGCTGGAGCGCGGCTTCCCGCGGCTTCTGATCGACTTCGGTTCCGGCACGCTCGAGTTGCGCGTGAAGACGAAGAAAAGTCTCGACGACGGCGAGTGGCACCGGCTGGACATCTTCTGGGACACGGAGAACGTGCGCATGGTAGTGGACTACTGCAAGTCGGCCGAAGTGTCCGAGATGGAGGATGGCACACCGCCAGAGTTCGATGACGCGACGTGCCAGGCCCGGGGCATCATCCCGCCCTTCAACGAGTACTTGAACGTGAACGCACCGCTCCAGATCGGCGGCTTCTACCGCGAGCAGTTCGATCCGACGCACTACCGCTGGAACTACATGCCGATGGGCAAGGGCTTCGACGGGTGCATAAAGAATCTGGTGCACAACAGCAAGCTGTACGATCTGGCGCACCCGGGCCTGTCGCGTAACAGCGTCGCCGGTTGCCCGCAGACGGAGGAAGTGTGCAGCCAGAGCGAGCAGACGTCGCGCTGCTGGGAACACGGCAACTGCGTCGGCAGTTTCACCGAGGCGCGCTGCCAGTGTCGTCCGGGGTGGACGGGACCAGCCTGCAACATTCCGACCATTCCGACCACCTTCAAGCAGCAAAGCTACGTCAAGTACGCGCTCAGTTTCGAACCGGACCGTTTCAGCACGCAGATTCAGCTGCGATTCCGGACGCGTGAACAGCACGGCGAGTTGTTCCGAGTGAGTGACCAGCACAACCGCGAGTACGGCATCCTGGAGATTAAGGACGCCCGACTGCGCTTCCGCTACAATCTGAACTCATTACGCACGGAGGAGAAGGACATCTGGCTGAACGCAATCGCCGTGGACGACGGGCAGTGGCACGTGGTGCGCGTGAACCGGCACGGATCGGCTGCGACACTCGAGCTGGACGGCGGTGAGGGACGTCGCTACAACGAAACGTTCACGTTCGACGGCCACCAGTGGCTGCTGGTGGACAAACAGGAAGGTGTGTACGCTGGCGGCAAGGCGGAGTACACCGGCGTCCGGACGTTTGAGGTGTATGCTGACTACCAGAAGAGCTGCCTGGATGACATTAGGTATGTGTTCACGAGGTTACCTTGGCAAGCCAATACTTTTGTCACATTTGAATGTTTTTTTTCCTGATTTCTCACGCAGATTGGAGGGTAAACATCTGCCACTACCGCCGGCCATGAACGGCACGCAATGGGGCCAGGCCACGATGGCACGCAACCTGGAGCGGAATTGCCCCTCAAACAAACCGTGCGCCAACGTGATCTGTCCGGATCCATTTGAGTGTGTCGACTTGTGGAACGAGTACGAGTGCACGTAAGTAGACGGAGCTTCGCAGCTCCTTTTCCACAGTGACCCATGATGAACATCCTTGACCACAGCAAAAGAAGACGAACCCCATCCACCGCAGGGCTACTGAAAGGGACTTCCGGGCGCTTTTGCTTTCGGTTTACGTATGCCCTCCGGAGGGAGCAAACATGGGGAACTTGATCGCTCCACAGCGCTATAAATCATCATATTTACCACTCCCCTGATTCATCGTATTCTTCTTTCCAATGATTCACATCGCATCACACATACTGCACAAGCATACATAAGTCTATCATAACTCCATCTCATGCTCACCATCGCTCCTAATCATCCTCGTTGGTTTTGTGTACCCGTTTTTCGATTTTGTTTATTTATCATAAGTTTCTGCATGCCATGAAAGTCGTTTAGTTGAACATCGTGCATGAGTGAATGAATGAGCGAGTGCGAGACAGTGCTTGGTATTAGATGAAGCAGTAAAGCAAGTCCTTGTGAGGTGGAAATGGTCACCCAAGTGAGACAGCTAATCCATGGAAACCGATGGTGCTACACCGGCTGCGGTTAAGCTTTCGTGGAAGCGGTAATCTCACTTTCCACAGAAAAAGACATATCATCATCAGCCTGTCCGCGGCATCAGCGCCGTAAAGCAGTGCTTTATTTTCGGCCATCCCCGGAGAACGAGCAGCAAACAGTAATGAATGAGCTCGCCTGAGAGAAACAGAGCTGGTCCGCCAACCAGCAAACAGTCGCAAGGTCGTCCCGGTCGCCCGATTCGAAGGAAATTACGACCGAGGCAAAAACAAAACGATCATTAACAATGCAGAAGGAAATGTATCCCGCGGCGAAACGTGCCTCGTGCCTCGTGCTCGTAGTTAGTATGAGGCTAATGATTTATTTATTTACTCGCGTGAAGGATTATGTCGTATTCCGTTCGCGCTCGTTGCGCGTTCTGTGGGCTATTTGTTGAACACAAGGATCAGAAATGTGCGTGCGTGTTCTACGGCACAGGGATTCGTCGCAGAGGCAAGAGTTAAGAAATGTTTATCACGTGCAACCAGCCTCGAGTGCGCTGTTCTCTATGAATTGAAGTGCTGAACGATTTGAAGTCATTCTTTTCATGAACGAGTATTTTTTCGAGTCAAGTTCGTGTGCTCGTACCATGCTACTGCATAATGTTAAAAGTATTTTTTCTCGCTCTTCATCAGTAAGGACATTCTTAAAGTAATTCAAATAACATTGAAACACGACATGCAAATAGAATAAAAGCTATCTCTCGTGACAAGATGATTGTGTGACAGATAGGATTTTGTGACCCTTCGTTGCACCCTACATTTATGCTTTCTTTGCCCCGTAATAATTATGATTGTCTGGCGTGAGACCTTAGTGGTTCTTGTATCTTGCCTTCCCGAGTTGTATGCGCAGGCTTGATTATCTTCGAATCAGCATTCTTTTCTCGTTTCCATTTCTTTGAAGAGTTAAGCAAATGTGCTTCTTCCTACTCTCTGCACCAACTCCCGCAGGCATTCCCGTGTCCAAAGGAGATGGCATTTTCGCTCCAGTTCCCGGAGTTCGCTTCTTTGTGCTGGCTTTGGTAGCGAAACGAATCGTACACCATTACCATCCCTGTGCTGGCTGGGATACACGATCGACGTGTTGGGTGGCGTCGGTTACTGTGCCGGTGATCGAAAGATGCAGATTTTTATCATTTTCACACGGCTCCTCCGAACAGCTATGTGAGAGTCTATTGACTTCTTTTGTCGTAATTTGCCTCCACACACTACAGATCCTCGTGACGACGACCACCCACCTACCCATTGCCACTGACCCACGGGCGCCGTCTCCCCTGCCCGAGTGGATGCATAGAAAATGAGCTGGGAGTTGTTTCCCCTGGCGCCTTATGTTACATCCTTTCGTTTGAATGAAAGCATATTCTGCCAGCCAACTCCCTTTGCTATCGGCAGAAAACTCTGTCACATTCACCAACAGCGTCTTCGAAAAGCTGTTGACGGTCGCGTTTGTCGTATTTTTACTCTCCTAGCTTTTTCCGTGCCCTTCCCCGGAACGGCCTTCAACTGGAGGCAACTTTTACTTGTCGCTGGAGCGCTTCCTTTTCACAGCTTTCGTCTGTGCGCCAGCGGGCTGCCGACAATGCAGTGACTTTTGTGAAGAACCTTCGCAACTAAACCCAACGGCTGTCATCACCGTGTCGTTTCTACCGCGGTGAGGGAAAGCGCGGTACGGGTGGTAAGATGGTGTGGCATGTAAAATCATAATGATGGTCTCCGGTGGCACCGACGGAGCACGCGCGTCTGTCACATCGTCCCTTCGCCAGACCAGCGGGCGGGTTGCAAACAGCCAAACGAGGAAGTAAACCAGTAATTGCAAGCGAAGCTTTACAACCAACGTATGATAATCACGATCTCCCATCCTGCCACCCCTGCATGCCAGTTGTGCCAGTGTGAGGCGGAACCTACCATGGCCGTTCGCTAGGTAGACCCAACACAGCATCGTTGAAAAAAAAAAACCAATCAGCTTGGAAAAAAAATCCCCTGACAGATGTTTACGACTCCGGAACCGTGGCGGGCACATGGTTTATGAACGTAACATCCCGAGAGGTACACCTTACATTTTGTCGAACCCGAGTCATAAAAAGGACCCGCAATGAATTCGCGTGCGAAGCGCAAGCTGCCAAACCGGATATCGGGAAGAACAAGCGTTGACGGAGGCCGTCCCACCGATGGCATAAAATGCAACCCTGCGGATGCATTTCGCTGGCGAAGTGGGATTTGATTTCCACTCGGGTGTCCTTCAGCGGTAGTCGTTATGTTTGCAATATTTTTGGGAACCATCCATCTGATAGATCTTTTCGACCTTTTCGTTATACCACCGTTAGCTATTGCATTTGGGTTCGCTTCTGTTCATGCCTTTTGGGGCATCCATCATATGAAAACTTTGGTATTGCTTTCGCAATATCGAGCAATTTTTTTGTGTTTAGATATCTCGCCGTTGCACACTTTTGAGTGATTGCTCCACATGCTGAAATTCCCGCGGAAGAATGTTTTGAACGGATCGAGAGAATATTAAAAATCCCCCCCCGCACAATCGCGGTTATTGCTCTCGGGAGCGGAATGGTTGTGGTGAACTCCAGGAGGCAGATCCGCGAGCGGTTCATATAGCCTTGCCTCAAAATGAACCTAAGGCACCAATTGCGCAACATCTGGAGGATCCGGTGTTGCATTAATCATATGGTGTTGGTATGGTATGGGCTCATGCTTTATCGGCAATGTTCTAGCTTAATGTACCGCATAGAATGTTTCACTTTTGAATGGGAGACGAATGCATGGAAAATGACGATTGCCAATTGACCATTGCATGAGCAGCAAACCATCCATGAAAATTCGTGAAGCGTATCCTTGTTTCGCAAGAAGCTGAAAGGTGAACGAGAATAGAATCATCGCTCACCATCCTCACGCCTTGGGCCCGAAAAGCTCGAAATCGAAATAAGCCTAAACTGTTCCATCCCTGCGCCATCGGAGACCCATGTTTGCCCGAAACGGAATGGAATACTAATTGGACTGGGCTAGAAGAAAGCGCCCAATTTTCGCAGCTCGTCAAATACCAAAAAAGGAGGTAAATAGCGAAACATACAATGCCTTTTTGGCATCGTAAATTCTGCTGTTTGCCGTTCGTTTGTCGATTGCTGTTTTTATCCGGGGCTTAAGGTGGAAGTGGTAATAAAAACAAACACATATTTAATACATAATTCATTCCGTCCACTGCCCGGGGCAAGGTTTTGTCCTGTACCATTCGCCCAGCACATTCCCAGCGTTTCCCAATCCACTCACTAACCCGGGATCGGTTTTGAATAGCAGTTGCCCGGAAATGGTCTGTTGACCGCCACGACACACGAACAACTTCCTTGCCCGGCGGGTCTGCTCCTTCGACGGGCGGGAACGAAACAGTGAAATGGCAATGGTGCAACGGTTCCGGTCCCTGGGATTTTGAGCGCTCGGCCTGTGCTTAAGGCAAACGGAAATGTCATCAGTCTAGGTCATTTCCGTTTTCCTGGCTTTTCATCTTCTTCTCGGTGCCACTTCAGATCGAGGTAGTGTAGTGTGCCGGCTTCGTTGTGTGTTGAAACATTGACGTTGCTCAAGACGATTTGTAACTTAAAGCTCCTTCACTTTTAACGAGATTTCCGTTATTTCGCCAACCTTGTCCCGGGCTTAGGTCGAGCCGAGGTCGCGTGGGAGTTAAATAAATTATTTAGCGAATATAAAACACCAGATCTTGAACGGATTTGCGTTGACGTCGTTCCATAGCAGGACGTGGACCGGATTGTCGCTCGGTCCATGATTTAATCCAAATCACGGCAACAAACGGTCAACGCTCCTCGGGTGGGCGCTCGTCCTGGAAGTGCCCCGACCAGGTTGATTGGGTTGTCGATTATTTGCAGCCTCCTTCCAGGTCTGAGCAGGGCTTTTTTGCCGCTACCTTGCAGGCTATGAATTGAACGTTGATGGACGAGGACGCGAGGGGAATCGCAAAGTAGGATTTTCGAACGTTTCTTCGAGGTGTTAGTTCTCTTTCACTAGGGTGTGGCTCTACAAGATGTTGGAAAGCGGGAGATTCTCTTCTTTTAATCTTGTCAAAATCATTCTCGAAAGTAATTTTCCCTCAAGGCATCACTAGAATACAGCTTTGAGATTCAGAATATAAAAGCTTTGTGTGTAGATATATAAAATAAGCAAAACATAAAAACCTCATGTTTCACCTCATCCCCTTGCTATAACTGGAGTCCATTATTTAATCTACTGAAAACGTTTAGGAATGGGTTTTCACAAGCAACGGATAGAATTAAAGTGTGGAATAGAATTAAACGGATAGAATTAAAGTGGTATAAGAGTGAAACATAAGTGTTTTGTTAATGTAACATACGTTTTCTATAATACATGTGTAATTTTTTTTTTTCGGTAATAACTGAAGCATCATTCAGTGTCGCTTCAGGCCTTTTCCCGTACGAAATTAATTTTGTGAAAAAATCGTGATGTGTGTGTGTGCATTGATCAGATTAAAATAGTTGCACAGCTCAGTTCATCCGAATGAGCGTATAAATTTTACGGACCACGAAGTAACACGCCGTTGTATCTTGATGCGTGGTGCGCGTGCTTCCGCGCGAGGCGTAACCAGATGAATGCAATTGTTTGCAATCCATCATGCAAATCGCATCCGTTCGTAGGAGTTGCGAAGCTTCCGGTTTTGCGGTTCGTCGGAATCGGATTAAAACGCGAAAGTGATACCAATAGGACGTGGACTTGCTTTTTCCCTCCCCTCTTTTGACGAATCCATCAAGCGTCAAACAATTTGCCCGTCGGTAGGGAACCTGTTTGCGGTTTGCCGAACGGGATGAGCAGCGAGTTGCAACGGGATTTGATTCTACTGATTCGCATGGGCATGATTTGATTTATTTGCAGGACAGCATGCGTTTCCCCGTGAAGGGACCCGCCTCGCCTCTCTATCCGCAAAAATAAGAGAGAATATTTTACCAAAATCCAATATAAGCCGCCACGAATGTTGGTGCTACTTGCGCTGACCAATTTTACAATCACCTGAAATTGCATCTCAAATGCAAAATTCTTCAACCAACTATCTGCTTTCCAGTTTTGGTGAAATGGTTGGAATTATTCCATAATATATTGTACCGTCCGGATGGTGCAGTTCGCTCATCCGGCTTGAGTATTAAATTGTAATTCATCTGTTCGATACGGTTTTAAGCATGTTCATGCAACCAGCTTGCCAGATAGGTTTGTTAATAAATTCGTTATTATTTCCGTGTCAAACGAGCAAAAATATATAAAATAAACAAAATAATAATATCTGTTAATTGTTGAAATAAATGCATACATTGTTTAATCAATAATGCTGAAAGAAGGAAGCATTCTTTTTTTTTTTTGCTACTCATTTTGATTGTTGCTTCGTGTGTTTGGTAGAAATTTTATGTATTCTAACTGGCTGTATGTAAAACACTCCCCAACTCGTAATCCAATTCAAATTGAATCCTCACTGGAGCTAGCTCCTAGTGCCAAAGCCTGCCGTTTTTTTTTTTTCCCAATCGTTTAGCTTCACATCTTGACCATCTCATTGAGTAGGTTTTCGGTGAAATATATCCAGCCACTGCAATCACATTAGCATACTCACCCCACTGTAGCCTACGTGCGATAAAGATGATTAAAAAAAAAGCACCGCCTCCGTTTGATCCATTTTTCACCGCTGTGAAAGTGCCTTTATCATGCGGCGGCACCCTCCAAAAAAGGATCCCAAGGGTCACTGTGGCTATGATAACGCAGGCCATACTTAACTTTATTTGCTCGCTGTTGGCCGGAAATTGACCCGTAGCCAACAAAAGCTGCTCGAAGTAAATGAACCGTTCCGTAAATCAATCATACAACCAATCAATCAGCCAATCAATCGACCTGATCGCTACGCGCGCTCGGCGTTTTATGTTTTCCTGCATCTCCGTGTCGGTCGCGGTCGATTGCGTCTAGTCCACCACGGGTGCCTGGTGGCGGCTGAGCGTGTTCGTTTGGGGCGGTGCTATGAGTAGTCAGGTTTTAAAACGTACCGTCGAAATCTACCACATCACACAGGTGCGGCGAAGGACGCGTCATGTCGCCGGACGGCAAGGGCTGCATGGATCGTAACGAGTGTCTCGATCTGCCGTGCCTGAACGGGGGCGTGTGCGTGAACCAGGAGCCCCGGCTGCGCTACCGCTGCGACTGCCCAGACGGATTCTGGGGCGAGAACTGCGAGCTAATCCAGGAGGGCCAAACGCTCAAGCTCAGCATGGGCGCGCTGGCCGCAATTCTTGTGTGTCTACTAATCATCTTGAGTGAGCATCGCTTTTACAATTAACAATCTGTTACTGTTTGTAGAAATTATCGTTTGCATGCATGTCGTTTGTTGCCTATCACGTTTGTGAAGAACCTTTTTCTTTCGATCTACAGTGTAGCTTGTTTTTTTTTGTGTGTGTACAAAAATAGCTAACCGCTAATTTTATCACGAATTTTATTACTCACTCGTAAAAGCTTTCCCTAAATGTGTCTGCATGTGTTGTAGCAGCTCTCCCTCGTTCAAACTTCACGACGTCCCAAAATCCCTGTAAAGCATCCTCCCGGCTTCAATCGCCCGATGGCCTCGAGGAAACACCTCCCATTTGCTCCTCGAAGAGAATGGCGTGAGATGGAATAAGGGTTTACGAAAATCTTGTATCCTTGCTTCCATTAGTAAGCCAACCGGAATCATTCCGTCTGGCCCCTCGATGCGCATAGACCGAGTGGTAAATAAATAAATGGTCACCAACCTTCTATCACTCATGGGTCCGGTAAGTAAGACTCCCGGTAGCTGTGCTAATGGTTTATTTCTCTTTTCTTTTCTTTTTTCTTTCTTTCTACAATTTTCTTTTACGTTTCATGTCATCTTGTATGTACCTTCTTCACGGTTTTCATTTCTCGATGTTCGTGTTCCTGGCACCAAATTTTCTTTTCCCATCACCATCACCATCACTCTGCGCCGCGGGTACGAAAAATTTACGATTTTCGTAAAACACGCGAAATGCTTTCCTATTCGCGTGTGAATGGCTCCTGTGGCTTCGTGGGACGGTTCCCCTCCGTGTTCGATCGTGCAAACCGTACAATGTTATCACACATACGAAACGACGTTGCCTTCCCATCGACATATACACACACGCACACATCCACTCTCTCTCCCTCCGGACGTGCTGGTGGCGTGCAGATGCCCTGACGGTTACAAACCGTCCGGCGTGCGGTGCGTGAACGCGAACGAATGCCTGTGGCATCCGTGCCAAAACGGGGGCCGCTGCCGAGACCACAGTCCGCCGAGGAAGTACGAGTGTCTCTGCCAGCTCGGCTTCACCGGGGCCCACTGCGAGTTCGAGCTGCTCGCGTCCGGTGTCCTTACGCCGTCCCGGGACTTCATCATTGCGCTCGTCATCTGCGTCAGTACGCTCATACGTAAGTATCTTCCGGACGGTCCGGTTCGGCGTCACTACAAGTCTCATACACCCGCATACAGATTCTTTGATACATAACACGACGGGCGTTCCTCTTAACACACACATCACAAGCAATTACTAACACGATCGAACGAAAGCTAACAGAATAGTGCAAACAGTGATCTCGGGACATGAAAAAGAGTAATTCTTATGGTTAATTATTTTGTGCGTCTTTTTGCATGCCAATGGTGCACATTTATTGAAAATAGAAATTGTTGTTCATCGTAGCGTCACTTTGCAAGGTTCATTGTTGTCTTCAAATTGCATCCAACCAATTCAAATCTGGTTGTAGCATGGAAACTAATATACATTGAAGTGTAAACCAGTCTTTTGAAATAGCTCATTTTACCGGCAATCTTCAGTAAAGGGTTAAAAAGATGATAGCAAACCCCCAAGAAACAGAAGCGTTTTGGTTTGTCATGGGAAAAAAAACATAAAAACAGACAAGTATTGTGCAATTATTCAATTGCATTCTATTGTTCTTGCATGCATCACCACATTGGGATTGCATCCATGGATCAAACTCCTTCACCATTGTGTTGTACAAAGAAGCACATACCTACTCTATTTCTTCTTTCCTTATAGATTTGGGCATTCTATAAAGTGCGCTGTGCTGGCCGGTTCTGCCTCGACAAGCAATTGTCAACCAATGGTATAAGCTGATTCGTTTTGTCTTGGGATGAAACAGTACATTCGTTCCAGAACTCCGAACAGTTAGAATCGATTTGAATAGCGTTCCATGCTACCAGGCAAACTATGAAAAAAGAACTAGACCAAGCAGAAATGTTTTCCAATGAAATTTCCATTAAATATTAAATAAAGTTGCAGTATCTATTTGCAAATGTTTATGCCTTAAAATTACAAAAATAACTCGGCTAAACGAGCTGAAGCAATAGAGGATAATGTTACCATCTTCTTGAAGCTGGGCAACAAACTTTGTTTGTATCTCACTTCTATAAAAATGACTGTTTTTAAAGATTGGTTTACAATGACAATTCATGAGATCCCTTATCCATGACTTTAGACGGATATTTGCCATTTGCAAATACTTCCAAAGTGGTACCTTCTCTCCAGAGATATTTTTTAACGGAATCCACGGAACCTGAATGTTGCCATGGAAATCGGAAAGCCATCATCTGTCTGTCTTACGTTATCCTTTTTCTGACCATCTACTCACGATTCGACCGGGGGGCAATGGAAAAGTGGCTCCAATTCGTGCCAATTGTTGTGACAGTATCGTTTCCAGTTTGGAATAAAAATATCTTCCGGCAAACTGGATGGTAAATGTGTACGCTGGTGCGTGCGGCAAACCGGGTGGTGAAGCTGAATTGCGTTGAGCGAAAGAACGGCCCCTCGGTAAATCACTCCATTTTCCATTGAAAGCTTTTCAATTCTCCCAGGGCGAGGTTCACGCGTGTCCGTTCGCTCTCCCCTGCGTTCGAGTGGGCTCCAAGCTGGGATTTTCAAATGCCCATCTTCATTGTTGCGAACGAGACGAAATGGCGATACGAAACGCCACAAAATGTTTTGTAGTGCCGAAGGAGGGAAAAAGAGCTGCTGCGGAGGGCTTCTCATAAATTGACGATGAAGCAAAAAAACTTAAATCCTCTATCTGGTGACAATAACGCCCGACCCACGTGGACTGCAGTTGTGACGCGATAGAACAATTCTCGTACCAAAGCGCTGCTAGCGATAACGTTGACCTTCCCAGCTGATTTAAAAAAGAAAAACAGTTTCACAACGAACCACACCGATATGCAGCTGCAGCTTTATGTTGTCGCACACATGAATATGCTTCTGTTACATTGTGACACTATCGTACACCATGCGATATTGGCTCTTTGCGCTTGACGGAACGACTAAAGCCGACTAGTATCACCGACGGGTGACGCTACCAACCACCCACAACAACGAGGAGCACGTTTGCAACTTTCCGCTTCCTAAAGCAGTGTGTCCTTTCCAAAGACTTCTCCCAGACTTACAGGACTTTTCAATCTATCGTCATCTAGCAGTCTTTTTTTCCCACAAATACCACCACCACCAACGAGGCACGGTTCCTAAGTTGCCCCTTTTTACACGTTCGCTCGTTCGTTTTTGTTTGTCCGCTCTCTCACTTGCGGACGACCTCGGGTACAGCAACACCGAATGGGTTTGTATAAGCGCTCTAGACTAATACCATTTCCTACCAACGTAATGCTACCACCCAATTTACTTCTAGCGCTCGTTGCACTTTTACTAGCATAGTGTGTCGTTTTCTTCGAACATTTTGTTTTGTTAAATTCTCGTTCCTACTAGTTTTCAACTGCACTACTGTTCATAGCTTTACTATTACTCTGCACACACTGTTCGCGGTTCCACCGTGCGGTTAGGGCTGGATGGGGATTGAATCGAAAAGTGAACGGGAGCAACGCTCTGCTATCGTTGTCAAACAAAAAACGGAAAAAGGATTCCCCGGCGCTGGCGTGGGTGCGTAAATCTCCGGCGAAAGCCATTTCAGTGCCGCACTTTCACCGCGCTAAACCCGGGAAACCCTTTTTACGGATTGCGAAAGTGTTACTTCTCGATAAATCCCCCAAGTAACTTCACCTTCAAACCACCCACGGCTGGTTGACAGCTGCTTCGTCGCGCGTGTGTGCAAGGATATCTCGCAAAGAAAGCCATTGTGAAAATGTTTTTCTTTCCCATCCGCCCACACTCACACGCAGACACTGGTAGAAGGAATGAGAAATGCATCACCCAAACCGTGGAGCGAGTGGAACCGTCGAAAAGGAGTCGTGCATTTGCAAAACAAACAAAAAAATCGCAAGGAAAGAAATATGTGAATGTGCTTGTTCATTTGTGCTCCGGTTGCCGTTGTCGTTGTAGCCGACGCCAATGGCCTGCAGCGGTCCTGGGTCGCGGTGTTCTTCTGCGTTTTCCGACTCGATATTCCCTTTTCCCCAGTCGCTGGCTGAAGAAACAAACGGCGAGAGTCTGCCGGGGACAAATAAAAAAAAAAGTGACCCGCACATCATATGGTGGTGGCTTTTATGCTTGAGTCAAAATCTGGGATTCTCCAACAATAAGAGGATAGAAAGGAATCGCAGAGCATCGAGAGCGACCGGAGAGATGGGAAGTAGAAAAAAAAAATGGAAAGGAAATTAAAACGGAAAAATCAAGCCGAAGGGATGGTTGGGGCCAAAACCACTAGTCCCACACGTTTGCAATGGTCATTTCGGTCCATTTCACCGCCAAGTCCTACTGCATACCATCGCCTCCTTTTCTCTGTCGGTCACTTTCGATGCCCTATTCCTCACCAGTCGCACTTCGAAGCATTATCGAGGCGCCAGCATAACTCGAGAGAACGTTAAGAGTTTTACAACGATGGCAAAAACAGGATACGTGCAGTGTGGTACAGTGAAGAGGAGATTAAACCAAAGAGAAACTCCCACCACACACTGTCCAGCACTGTGCAGAGAGCGACTTGGGAAAAGAGGGATGTCGAATGACAACGGAACCGAGCGGAAGTAGACAGCGACCCAAGCAATGAAGACGTTCGACGGTCGCTGCAGCGCCCGTATCAAGCAACAGAAGACCGACAGCCATTGTCCTACGACCGGGGGCCCCATCCGCCCCGAGTCGTGTGGACCACACCAGCTTAGGGTGTATTCCATATTTAATGCACCGAAATTGAAACCCACTGTAACCATCCACTTTTCCTACTGTTCTCGTTCCATTTCGTTCATTCTGCACCGCTCCTGCAGTCTTGGTGCTAGTGTTCGTGGTCTACAACCGAAGACGGGAGTCGCACATCAAGTATCCGGGCCCGGATGATGACGTGCGGGAGAACATTATCAACTACGACGACGAGGGCGGCGGTGAGGACGACATGACCGCGTACGACATCACGCCACTGCAGATTCCGATCGGCCCGATGCCGGAGCTGACCCAGTGCAAGATGCCTCCACTGATGTGTAAGTAAAAGGCCGGATTTCTGCCCTGGCCGGTGCCTTGATTTCTTCACGCCTGCTTCAGGCCGGTCGGTTTTTCTTCCACTATCACCATCCGACGCTAACCGATACGTGTCAATGTGTGCACTTCTGAATCGCTTTCCTTGCAGATCCGGTCATGACGATGGGGCCCGGCCACGAGCCCAACGTTGGCATGTTTATCGACGAGCACAAGAAGCGGGCCGACAGTGACCCCAATGCGCCACCGTTTGACGATTTGCGCAACTACGCGTACGAGGGCGGCGGCAGTACGGCCGGATCGTTGAGTTCGCTACAGTCAGGTGAGTTTCATCGAAATCCTTTCTCCACACCCTACTTCCTTTAGCCTTTTGCTGGAGCGGAAATAAGTTCACTAAAACAGAAAAATACTTTAATTTGATATTAAAAACTTCGATCTTGAATACCGAAGATTTATTGAACATAGAACGAAGGATGAATTTTGGATTTTCGAAAAATTTAATAATCTCAATTTAAAAAAAAACGTGTTAACGATAAAGAACATCCACGCAGATATTTTAATAAAACCACCCCCTGTAGGTCTACCTTCGCGGGTGTGGAACATTAAAAAAACGCCTTCATATCAGTTTTATCATCACCACAGTGATCTCCACCAATAAACCCAGTAAAAAGTACCCAGTGAGGAAAGTAGGGCCCGGTACGTTAGCAGGATGGGAAAAGGATTGGGGTTGCGGCAGTAGCTGCAGCGTGCAAAATCGACCGATGCGGTAGCGAAAATCAAAAGCCACATCAATCCCACGATAATAGCAACATTATAATAATGCCGAAAAATGTACAAATTAACACCGGAGCCAACAATATTGAATAACCCATTTATATCGCTCCTGCTCAGCGATGGCTGACGGCGTAAAGGAATGTTCCAATTAAAATGTCACGGCAGCGTTGCGTGCAGAGTTGTTGTTTGTTGGGGATTTTATTGCCCCAGATGTTTTTTTTTCTTTTTTCACACTGGATAAGGAGATCTTTTCAAAAGAGGATTGATTTCATTTTTCGGATCAAGCTGTTTTCCAATGATAGTACACAACATAAATTCGAAAACAAATTATGGAAGGAGGACATGTTGCAATTATTTCAATGGATCGAACACAATCCAGATATGATATCTTTTTAAAGGACATAAGGCTCTAAACTACCAGCAACTAGGAGGATTTTTTTCATAGACAAAAACTTCAGGCAGATGTCATCAGACTTATGTGATCCTATTCGATTTCGTTGATGATTCTTGGAGTGATCCCTCTGGGGTGTACACTTGCTTGTCAGATTGTTGCAGAACAAAAACAACTAGAAAACATTTGTAAACAATGACCATCTAGTTTGGTTCATTTAACGAAGGCAAACAAGGACTGAAGTCGTTTGCCCGAAATATTTGATCATCGAGTAAGTTTCCCTTACGAAAAAAAAACCCCAATGCCAATTTATAGCCTAGAAAATAACAAGTCACCGTACCAATGCGGCACAAGTGAAAAACAAATTCCACCGGACAGAAAGCTGTGCGTACGGTCCTTAGCCACCGTTGTCAATGTTTGTCCGGCGAAAGCGTTCCAGTTCTCTGTCTTATCAACAAAATGAGGTGAACGAAAAGCACTCAACAAACAGTTACGCATTTTTATCTTCCGCGCCAGATATCATCCATCCTGCATCGCAATTTCCTCACTTTTTCTTTATTCCTGTGAACAACGTCCCTGGTCCATCGAGACGGCCAGGACGTTCTTCGGCGGGCAAAAAAGAATAAGCTTTCCGCCCGTAAGCAGCTTATGAGTGATATTTCAATGTATTTAATGTTTCTTTCTCCATTTTTTGTTGTTGTTCTTCTTCCGTTCTTCACCCCAGGCACGGACGACGAGGTGCAGGAATTCGACTACTTGGACGCCTGGGGTCCACGGTTCGACAAATTGGCCAACATGTACGGCGATCATCATCCGACTGAGCTTGATGATTTAAATTAAATCCTAGCTCGGGCCGATGCCATCTCAACCACCGCGGATGTGCGCCTCGCGGTGGCCGAAGGGGAGGATGCGGAAAAGCGGAGCACACAAAGAAAATTAAAGTGGACAAGTAAGTGACAGCATAAGTAAAGCGACAATGGGCAGAAACAAAATGCAGATAAGAACGGATGTGGCGTTGGTGGATCTTACCGGACAACGAAGGATTCATCCAAGGACGGGACGTCATCGGCAGGGTGGCCTCTGGGGGGACGTACAAAGAAGCGGATGAAAGATTATGCGTCCGCGCGGTGTGCTTCCCATGTTGATTTTGGCGACGATGGACAACACGAAAAACGACGACTGAGAAAGGAAAACCTGTAGCCATCGGCGGTTCAGCGGCGAGCCGGGTGCGTTTTAGTGAAATTTTACTCAATTCCGAAACAGCGGGCGGTCAACACTAGACCCGTCCCGGCTGCCATCAACACACACCAACGGGCCGCCGCCTTGACCGACACCGAACCATCCGTCTTCGCATCGAAACTCCCCTCGGGGGGATACACTCGCTCTCGGAACTGCCATTAATCTACCGGCTGCGATCAGCTCCGGTCCCGGGCGAACTTATTTCATCCCCCGCCGCGCTAGGCCTAAGACTAACAACCGTGAATATAACAAGCCAATTTAGCAGAGTTCAAGGTCCGGTAGGGGGCCCAGCAGTGAACTGTTCCCACGGTGAAATCGGTGAGCGTGTGCTGTCGATGGAGGCGCCTGGTGGCCCGTAGACCTGATTAGGCTGCGTACTGATGCCTACTTTTAAAAGCCTAGATTTTCTGATGTTTTTTTTTAATCATTATTTTTGTTTTATTTCCTGTGCGTTTTTTTCTTGCTACGAGTCTCACTGAACGAGAAAAACGGAAGAATGGAAGTGTTCGACAGGGAAAAACACGATTTAATTTCGCCCACAAACGATTAATCAGACCATCGGTGCGATCCACTTTATGTCCTTCATCAATTGCGCCTTTACAAGGGATCGGTTTCCTGCCATGTCCGTGCCCCCGGGGCATCGGCAGAACGGAATGTTTAGGGAAAAGAGTTTATGAAAAGTTTGCGGATGAAACACCGGCGAAACAAAGGAACTCGAGCGGATACTTTTTAAACCAATGTTTAATTATAATCATTGTTGAGATTACAGTTACAATTACATGGAGCTCGGGTCAGATTACTGCGCGTGAAAAGTGCAGTATGGGAAAAAATCTTTTCCGAGAAGGGCATTTGAGTTGTTGCGATTGGAGGTAGGCGATAGAAAAGTGCGCAAAGTCGTCGCCCTGACACGGGAAAAGTTTTTTCCTCCTGTCATGGGGGACTACAGTTTACCGAAACCAAAGTGGTTTCATCGTATCGACAAAGTTAGGGCGTTTTTTCTTCTTTGTGTTCTTCTGGCGAGAAAAATATCTTACCATTTGTTACGCTTTCCACAGCTATTTTCACACAAGTCAATTGTGGACAAGTAATGCGGGTAGAACAGAAATGATTTTTTCGCACTTCCCGACGGCCTGGGAAAGTAATTCTTTCTCAAGCATGCACGAAAAGCGAGCTGGGCGAGAGGAAGCCGATGTGTTGAAGCGTGAAAAATTGAAATGATCACACGGTCTCGGGTACGTTGTAAACTGTGCATTGAGTTTCATTGTGTCAGTTGTGTTTTTAGCTTTGTCCCGCTTTTGTTCATTCAGCAATGTCGGACAAATTGTGCTTCATTCTACTCTACGAAACCGGGCGTAATCTCTGGACGCCGGCCTTTGTCCGAGACCCTGAAGTGAATCATCTCGCTCGTAAATGACTTCTGCGGCGCTCCCGTTCCAGCATATTCTTGGAGCACGGTTTTCACTTTCCTTCAGCGCCGTCGGGCCCCGAAAGATGGCAGGCGTGTGATAAATTGAGGAATTTTCGGAAGAAAATACGCATTATTTTTTCATTCGTCGCCGGCCCTTTGGAAGCCCCCCTTCGTCTCGTCGGGTTTTGTCTTCCAATGCATGCTGTCCGCAGCTACACACCGGGAAAAATGTGTTTTTGGTAAAATAGGGAAAAATTACTTTGTCAAATGTCGCTTTCTAGGTGGCGGGTGCCGCCGGCTTTGTACGATTTTTCGCATAGATCGCCTGGTCCGTCGGCAGGAGAAAAGCTAGAGCAGTCGTCTGCCTGGTCGCTGGTAGACTGGGAAAAATGATGGATAGTATTTACGCTGATTTTTCGCCTCAGAAAGTTGAGTTGCAAGCATTTGTGTTTCCGTTCGTTTTTTTACCGTCTTTGAATTCGTGCTGAAAGTTGCCCGTTTTTTGTCAGTACACATACATTATTTTTGTTTTCTAAACACTCTCCTTCACTATCTCTTTACCCGTTCCGTGTTGGTAACAGTTTTTAATTAAAATATCCTTTACCGAAGTATACAATTTGAATACACCAGCAGGGAACCTAGTACGGAGCATTTGTTCGCTCCGGAAGAACAATGATTACTTTTTACTGTACATATAACTACAATAGGAAACGCTATTAACGACTTTACAGACCTCCAAGCACTCATACACTTATACAAATACACCCTCAGAGACGGAGCAGGTTGGTGAAACCTCGTACAACTCAGAAATAAATACAATACAAGTAGACACATTTAAATTTTTCAACAACATTCGAATATTCAAGCAGTTTTTTCTTGGCCCTTCACCCATCGTTGATAAAAAGCATCTCTCACGCACGATGAAGAGAAACGGAAACGGCACAAAGCGCGCTCAAAAATGAATTGTTATCGATTTTTCAGATTTTCGTAAAATGGGGTCAACATTAGTTTTTGTTTTCCTCGAACCATGTGTTGACACAATAAATTGAATTTAGTGCTTCATGAAACTTTTTTTTAACACTTGTTTCGTGTTGCGATGCGTATGCGTGAAGTGGAAGTGACCTAAACGGCGAGTAATGTTTTTTCATTGGAATTAGTTCTGGAATATTTCTCCATTCGTTCAGCCAAAACTCATGCAGCTTATCACTTACCCGGAACGAAATGAATTATTTGGGATGATGAAAAACAAAAATCCACGCCCAGAGCATTCGTTCGTTGCGAAAACGTAATCTCTCAACCGTGGCGTGATTCGCGTGCAAGTGGTTCACAGAACCCCCCCCCCCCCCTCCCTTCCCCGCAGGGGAAAAGGACCGCTTGAGACAACAGTCAACAAGCTTTGTATTTTTTTTTTTAATTTTAATGTACCATAGATGCGTTTGTTTTACGTTTAGTTTATGTTCTAATATATGCCCCATAGGTTAAGGGACGAGGACGCTCGCGTGAAGCCGATAAAGTTTTTCCCATCCGTTTTGTGTTGGTTTGTTTTGCGTTGCTGTACTGTTCTTCGTTTTGGTTTAGGATTATGTTTTCCTTCGCGTTGGTGGCACGATCATCCGGCCGGAGGAGAATGATGTAAAGCGGTTGTTTTTATAAAACATTTATCGCCCGGTCCCTTAAGATAAGTTTCCACACACCAAACCGTGGAAGAACTGCTGTGCACTCGGTGCAACGAAACCATGCTCAAAACGGGTTGCGTTGCAAACCACCAACAGACAAATGAGGATACACTTTCGTTTCGTTTTTTTTTTCGATGCTTCGGCTTCATGCGCAAAAAGAGTGTGTTCTTTTGTGTTTGTTATGCCGAACACCACGTTGCAAAGGAAAAGATCCAACATGAACCGGTGAACTCTATTAGTCGTATCTGGTGAAGTATTTTGTGGAAAAGTTTGTCGCGCCGGCATCGAGGAGAACATGGAGAACGTCGAATCACCTTTCATTCGTAACGGATAATTTCGGATAGACTGACGTCATGCTTTTTCTTTTGCTTGAAGAAAAGTTCATTTTTCCCTTCTTTTCCCCCTAACTATGTCACCCTGTGAAGAAACTTCCATCGCTGCGGATGAGAAAAGTCTAGAGGTGCAAAGGGTATTTAGAGACCAAACATCAGTATCGACGACAAAAGAAGGGACAAAAAAAAATACACAAAAACAGGATGGTATAGCATAAAACAAAATTCATTCGTAACGTAACAACTGCGTCAATGGCTCTTTTAGTGTGAAAGCTAGCATAAGTAAATCAAATATACAACCAACAAAGCGATATTGTAAGAGGCAAAAAAACATTCAACACCGACACAAACACACATTCTTCCCGTTCGTGGGGGCGATCGCGTTAGGATCGCAAAAAGCCCCGCAAAAAAAAGGGAAGAAGAAAGATGTGTCCTTCCGTTTTTACCAACATCGCCAGCATTTTTCATGCCGCACAACGATTTGTCTTCAGATGTTGGCAGAAAAATCCATTTGTAGCAAACTGAAGAGAGAGAGCGAAAAAAACAACAGGAAAACACTGCAAACGATGCAAAAGTTGCGGGAAACAAAACCTTCACCCGGCAACGCATCGCTTTATTGCGTGCGTGGCAATTGATGTCAGTTGAGGTAAACTTTGCTGGGCTAAAAGATGTAGACCCCAGGCACCCGCAATCGAACTCGAACGAATCGGCCCTACGCCCGGCAGCCTTGGCGAACGAAAGGTACGCACTAGTTTATCACACCATTAAGATCAAAGTAAGAGAAGCAGCAAAACGGCAAACCGAGAGCGCATAAATTCATCAACACTTATGTAGTAAGCAAACATTTTATTTAACTGATAAGTCATCTTATACTCTATCTGTCTTATTAAGTGATCGGACAGCGGCAGCGCAAAACAAAGCAAAGCTAAACTGATATTACATGAGGTATCCAAAGACTGTAACATAATATATTATATAAATATATTGGTTTGGTTGAAACCAGCCGGGTCTAAGTTTTCGTCATAAGTTAGTATTAAAATTTCATTTGTCGCCAACGAAAACAACAATTGCATCCACAAACCGTATCACTCCATGGCATCCGGTGTATGGTGAGACAAGCAAACAAAATTAAAAAAAAAGTATGACAAAAAACTAACAATGCAACCGGTAAGCGTAACGATATGTAACGATAATTTAGATGAGAAAAGCGACTAAACCGTAAACTATGAGTATTGTGTAAATGGAAGTGATGGGTGGAAAAGGGAAGCCCAGCCCCAAAGGAGAAGGTTTTTTATGCCATAACAAAATACATACATAAAAAAAAACACACACACACACGAATAGTCAAACACACAGTGTGTGGGTGCAATGGGATTTTGAAGATTCTGTATTAGCAACCCTTTTTTGTTCCATCGAAAAGGGGAGGGATATGAATATCTAGTGCACTAAGGGCCAGCTTAGGGAAGGAGATACGCGCTGGAAGTTGAGGTATAAGTTTAATGAAAACACACACACACACACACATCCTAAATGGAAGAACAGATGGCGATAGTGCTGGGCAAGCGGCAGCATCGCTATCGCGTAACGTAACGATGCGGTGTAATGCAGGCTAATTTATTCCTCGAAACTTGCGCTGAGTCACTTTTTAACCTCCGACTTCGATCGAACTCTCTTGAGCTCGAAACGACGCGTCCTGGAGGGATATGGGGCACGCCTGACGGAGGAACACATTAATAAGACGTTTAGAACAATACAGAACTGCAGGACTGCTGCAGGCGGCCATACGTGTGAGCGTTAACGTTCGCTGACCCCGCACCCAGAAAGCGGAAGCGGAAAAATGCAATTTTAAAGACGACATTTAACGAAACTAAACCTAACACCGTAGAACTTCAGTAGAGAGCAAAGAAGAAAACAAAAAATGGGGGAAAAATAAGGGAACCTAGGGAAAACGTTGCGAAAAATGATACTCAAATGAGGCAAACTATAGACATAAAGGCAGCACTGAAACAAATCGGCATAATTAGCAAAAATCGATGGTTGATGAACGTACATTAGCAAAATCATTATAATGACGCAAGTTAACCTAAAAAAAAGTGTGCTTTTTTGGTTTGTGTTGAAAACGAAAACTAACGAAGTCGTAAAGGGAGCGATTGCGTCTCGTGGAGACTAAAACGATTCCATTGGTTCAGTTTCTTTTTTGATTTTATTTTTACCAACCGCCCGCTTCGTGATTGTGACTCCCTCCCCCCCGACGAATGTTTCAAAACGGGCCGCTCTGACCCGGCCCCTCTCTCGTGCCCTCCGTTTGCCACCCGTTCCGGCGGGCACACTTTGCACATTCCCTTAATTGTTAAAGAATGGGTCTTTCGTTGCTGCGGGTAGGGGTCGCTGCTCTCCTGCACGCGGAAACGGAAACCGCATAGAAACTGCACGAACAACCAACCTAACCCATGCTCAGCGTTCATGATAGCATTCATACATTCACATCATGTACGTGTAAGGATATATTTAAACAAGTTTAAGCGTAACAGGCAGAAGACGAGGGAGACGAGCAAAAAAAAAACAGAAAATGACGACTGTAAACGCAAGATATCGAAACGACGGTTGCAATAACGATGTTCACCCTTACGCACATTCTAACAACCAGTCACTCGAGAAACAGGATATCAGGGCGAAGGGAATACTAATACAATAGAATGAAGAAAATAAAAGCAAACAAGAAACTTTTCCCAGCAACAACCTCACAATGACCCGAAGCGAAACTAAAGGAAGAAACCAAGTCAACATAGAAAAAGCATAAACCAATGCGCTCATCAACAATAAGGACTCAAAAATAGAGAAAAAATTGAAGAAAAAGGTTGAAGAAAAAAAAACACTTGCAGCAAGCAGAACACGAAATAGAAAAATAAATAAAACAAGACAAGAAAGCTCCTTTATCCCGTCTCGTTGGGAGACTGTTAGTTAATTGAGTAAAAACAGTATATATTATATATACACACAAACACACACACAAACACACATGAATATATATTATTGACTTTTTAAACAGAAAAGAAAAAAAAAGAATACTAAATGGTAGAGGTGGATGCGAACAAAAATTATCTCCACCAACCGAATGGTTTTGTTTTTTTCCAGTGGTGGGTAATCATTCATCTTTTCATACGTACATTCGTAGCAAATTGAGCGGAAAACCCTATTTCAAGTAAGCTCGACCCTACCGTTAAGTATAGCAGGTATGCGGAGGGAGCGAACGTTGAAAGTTGATTTGAAAAATTGATCCTGGTTGACAAATGATAAAATCCTTCTCTTCCTCACGCAACAAGAAAGACACACACAAAATAACAGCAACCAACAAGACGAAGAAAGATATGGAACAGTCACTACACCATGGCGCGGGAGGAAAACTAGCATCGAAAGAGTGAAAACTGAGAAGACATGTTTGTACTTGTTTATCCTTTTTGGTGGATTGTATCGCTTTATGGACGACAGAAGGCATAAGGCGATGCGTAAGTTAATGATTGAAAGCGCCCCGCGTGTGTGTGTGTGTGCGCATGCCGCTGATAAGAAGGAAAAAGAAGAAGCATAAACAATTTATTAGAAGCGTAAGAAAACCGAAAAAAATAGTGGTGAAGGTGAAAACGCAACAACAAGCAAGGTTGCGGAAAGGAAACTGAGGAAAGTGAGAGGAGAGGAGAAAAGAAAACCGAGTGCAGTAAATATTATTAATAGCGATACCAAAATCCTAGTTGTAAATATAGTGAAAATGATATTAAAGAAAAACAAAACAGAAATACACACGAATGATAAAGAGAGTGGAGATGGAAATTTTTCCCATTGCAAGTAAACACTTAAACATACCAAAAGAAGAAGAAGAAGAAGAAGGAGAAGTCGAGGAAAAGAAAAATTATCTCACACACTCCCATACACACATCTTTACATCCCCCCCAGTGCTCAGACATTATATACTCATACCGACACTCTTGGTCATACATACAAACTTTAAGGAGAAAGCAAAAGAAAATAGGAAAATCGAGCGAGGGAGGGCAGGCAGGCCGTTCCGTTGAATTTGACGATATTATATTAATTCCTATCAGCGTAGTGAATCGTTTCGTTCCTTTGAGCGAAAAGCGTAACGAAGAGGCGTGTAATTATTCCAGTTTCTACGAACTCTCCCCCTCCCTCCCTGCCTCACCCCTCCACCCACATTGCCATTCCTCTAGAGGACGCGTAAGCCAAGCCTCCGCTCCTCGCGAGGGGATGAAGGAAACCAGTGCATTTATGCCATGCCGGAAACGCGGAACCAACCGACGGAAGAGCGTTGCAAACGAACCATGAACGAACACACACACAAACACCGAAACACCGAAATCTTTCGTAAAATTGATAGTGAAATCGCGGAAACAACCATCTTAATGTTACTAAAAACAGAAAAAAAACACTACCAGGAAACCCCGAAATTTAAGCAGCTAAAAAAAGGAAACCAGTACATAAAGATGAACAAAAAAACTAAACTAAACAACCAAAAGTAGAGAAAAAAATGAATGAACAAACTTCAAGGGCAGCAGCAACGGAGTGCGGTGGAAAGGCGGTCGAGGGAGAGGGCAAACCAAGTGAAGTGGGAAAAAACCGGTGTAACGGAGGTAACGAAAACACACATCCACAAACTCGCATGCAAACACACTCAACACTAGTACACCTATACACGTAAAAGAAAACCAAGAAATAAAATCGAAAACGTTCAATTATGGAAAAATTATACAAGAAAACACGGAGAGACAAAGAAAGCAAAGCAAAAAAAAGAAGAAGAAGACGAAACTGAAATAAAATGCTACAACGGGAAGTAACTGTCATAAACTGGAAAAAGGAACCGTGTTTTTTAATTCGTTATGCATCCGAAAGTTTATTTTTTAACAATATTATCTATGTTACAAACTTGACAAAACAGCAAACAAGCAAACATTACTTTTTATTGTCTTGAACATTATTCTATGATTTAAAAAAAACAGTCATCCTACAGTTCGCATGAACATCGCGTCTAATGGTGGCAACGCGGCCAAATGACAACATTATTCACGACGCGTGCCACTGGGTGTTATACACCACACAAACACACACACAGGAAACTTCATCAGGCTCCTTAAAGTTTTCCACGAGAAAGAAAAGCGTTCGCTGGATCACATACAGAAGAAAGAAAAAAAAACGAATGGAGGAACCAAACTACTGAGGACGAAAAATTCGTTTACTCCCGAATGCAGTTACAGAGTCTGGTTTTTAGCTGGCTAACCCCCCTGGCCACTCCCCCAGGGCCACCCCAGCGGAGATCGCATGTTCTCGGGATGCGTTTCCGTTTGCGGATACGCGAGCGAACGAACGTGTGAGAAATACAAGTTTGTTTTTACGATAATCACTTGGCATCATTTGAGTTATGCTGGCCATTTATTTCTTCCCACCCTTTGGCTCATCCCATCCCTTCGCCACGCCATGGAGGGGCGGGAAAGCAAACACACAACTCAAAGCAACCGAGCGTACCAAAAAGGGAAGTGACGGAAGCACGAGTAAGATCGTAGAGTAAGGTTCCGTTCTAGGACGGACGCTAGCTGCATACGGTTGACAGTAAATACAAAAGCATGCATGCAACATTCCGGAAACAGAAGACCCCGGGCACTTCCCGCCGGAACACCACGAATGGAAGGGCGAAGGATACGATGCACAACGCGAAGCACGGGAAGTCCGTGCTCCCGCCGGCTGCCAGAGTCAATGCGAGGCGGGTGTCAATATTGCCGCCGGAAGCAAAGGCAACAGTTTCCGGCATCGGGTTAAACTGCGAACGATCTTGCGTTCCAGTTGTTTTATGGGTGAACATACAATTCAAATGACGCTCACTACATTCTACCTTTCGTGTCGCCGTGTTTTCTTTAACGTTGGTTATAGAATTGAAAATCAATTCTCTTTTGAAGCACGTGCGTAAACATTTTCAAAAGCCAAAAACATAAGAAATTAAATCACGGCGTAAGCGAAGGTCGACGGAGAGCATTTTTCAAAAGGCATACTTTCCCCAATCCGTGCTCTGTGTTCCTTAATTTATTCCCGCGAGCCGTGCCCGTGAGAAAATGGGCCAAATGTGGAATGGAGATTAATTAGTTTATGATAAGCATAAATTTGCATCGCACCCGAGGCCAGCAGGAGGACGGAGCGGGTCAGGGGGCTGCCGGGCCGGGAAAATGAAATCTGCGCATCTTCTCTTCTTTCGCCAAGTCCAAGAAGAAGCAGTAAGATGCTGACCTCGCTGTCTCGATGGAACAAACCTGAATGCAAAACCATTGCTCCTGGCGGAACATCTGCACGACCGATCTCGCACCCCGTGAGAATGGCAAGCTCTATTCGTATTGTTTCGAGCTTTCCAGCGAAGGGAAAAAAGACAATCTGATTCTAACAGAAACCCAGGAACGCATACATTCGACGCCCAAAATCCAGTATTCCTTCAGTGTGTGCTGTGCCCTGTACTGGAACCTCTTCTCTTGGTGGTTGGCCTTCTCTACCGTGCGTCCCCCGGGTGGGGCGGCGATAAATAATGCCAGGTTTCATAAACACTCCCTACACACATTTGTACTGATTTCGGTTGTGATTCAGGATGACGCTATTTTATGTCGGTGTGAGCCGTAGTTAGTCCCAGGCAAAAACAACCCACGGGGAAACGTGCCCCAGAACCTTCGCACGGATGCACCTATCTGCGCTTTGGCGAAGCGAACCAAGGCAACATCCGGCAGTGCTGGGAAGTCTGGAGTATAGGTATTATAATGGAGTAGACCGGAAGCCGGGACCCAGCACATTCGCGGCAGGCAGGCAGGCAATCGCTCATTGTTTGCGGATGAACGCTGATGGATGACGTGTGCAGCAGCAACGTACCGGTTGCTGATTAGTGTTGCGGTTGCCACGGAGGAAATGCGGAGTGCAAAGCCATAGGGGTGGCGGTTTCACCGGGGCTGACTTATTATGTCTGACTCCGACTGTCTCACCTTTGCGACCGCCTTTGCTTACATTCTCCATTCGGGGGCATGATGGTTCCCCAAGAAAGGGGAGAAATATTAATATGCTCCTTTAAATGGCTATTGGATGGCATTAGGATTATGTGAAGATGCACGAGTTCGGCAGGCGTTATTGACAATTACTCGCACGTTTCTCGTTTAAACCCGATTCATAAAACAAAACTCAACCATGTTTCATACGCCTCTGCATTGTCAGTACATGATTTTGTCGCAACGATTTGTGTTACCTTCGTCCTTTGCTTTTATGCTGCCAGCATTTCACTCCCAACATCGCTTTGCGCAGCACCTGTAATAATTATTTTATTGCTCCCTTTCATCCGAAAGTACGACGGCGATAGGATGTCGCGATCATCGGCAACCACGAACAGCAGACAGGCGAAACCATCGGGAGGAACCATACGGAATGATTGAGCAAAACTGTCCTCTCGGTTTGGTCCAGAAAAAAAAACCAGAGAATCTCGTAATTAAAACTCGTGCAAAGCGGGCACGTACTGGAGGGTAAAGTTAAAGTTATCAGTAGTACGCCAGTTCGAAGCGAACTTGCTTAAAACATTGAAAACTTAAACGAAGAGATATCTACCACGCTTCCCGGAAAGGAATCTTTTCACGAATACTTGCAAATAACTGAGTCAACTTTCGAATGTTCGATAAAAAACATGTCCTTTGACCGCAAGCAGAATGTTCGGTCCTTGGGTTTTTCGTGGAAGTTTAAATTGATCGAAGGTTTGCTAATAAAAAACAACAACCTACAAAAAACGACCATTGCATACCATTACCCCGTCTGCGGTGTTTTGCTAAGAAACCAAAACTTTTCACGCTCCAAATAATAATACTTTAATAAAGCGATTGCGGTGTTCGTATATTATTGGCCAAAATTTGTAAGCTAACAAGATGAGGTTTTGTTTTTTCGTCACACCTTAACAAGAGCTTCAATAAACTTTACTTAAATTGTACTTTCGAATGCTTTAATCCGTGCAGCAAAAAAGAAAAGAAAAGAAAACCACAGGAAAAAAATCAATCGAAACACGAATTCAGCACGTAGCCGGTTGCAACAGGGAAAATCATTTACAACATCCATTTACCCCCAACGACAGATGGTAGAAAATAGGTTATTAATTTAGGTACCTTTTACTTACCCGCCTTCCACTCGGGTTTATTGTAACCGTCGACAGAAAACCACGATCCGACCAATAATTTAGTTTCCATTAAAGTGCCGCTTTACAGGTTTTTTCAATGGATAGGATAAGCGTAAACGCGTTTAGCCAATGTGCAAAAATGGACTATCAAAGTTGAAACCTGAACAAGCCATGTGTGAACCCATCAAGCCAAATGTCGTATTCATCAGCATAAACACACAATCGAACACCAGATATTTAAACCTCCTGAAACCTGAACAAGCCATGCATAAACCTCGTAAGCATCAAAGTTGAAACCCTGAACACCAGATATTTAAACCTCATTAATCAAAGTTGAAACCTGAACACTAGATATTTAAACCTCATTAATCAAATTGTAAACCTCATTAATCAAATTCGAAACCTCATTAATCAAATTGTAAACCTCATTAATCAAATTGTAAACCTGATTAATCAAATTGTAAACCTCATTAATCAAATTGTAAACCTCATTAATCAAATTGTAAACCTCATTAATCAAATTGTAAACCTCTTTAATCAAATTGTAAACCTGATTAATCAAATTGTAAACCTGATTAATCAAATTGTAAACCTCATTAATCAAATTGTAAACCTCATTAATCAAATTGTAAACCTCATTAATCAAATTGTAAACCTGATTAATCAAATTGTAAACCTCATTAATCAAATTGTAAACCTCAATAATCAAATTTTAAACCTCATTAATCTAATTGTAAACCTCATTAATCAAATTTGAAACCTCATTAATCAAATTGTAAACCTCATTAATCAAATTTGAAACTTCAATAATCAAATTGTAAACCTGATTAATTAAATTTGAAACCTCAATAATCAAATTTGAAACCTCATTAATCAAATTTTAAACCTCATTAATCAAATTGTTAACCTCATTAATCAAATTTTAAACCTCAATTGAACTTTGAATCAAAGTTGAAACCTGATTAATCAAAGTTGAAACCTGAACAAGCCATGCATAAACATCATCAGCATAAACACACAATCGAACACCAGATATGAAAGTTGAAACCTCCACTTTGATTATTGAGGTTTAAACTTTTATAATGAGTTTTAAATCAAAGTTGAAACCTGATTAATCAAAGTTGAAACCTGAACAAGCCATGCATAAACACACAATCGAACACCAGATATGAAAGTTGAAACCTGAACAAGCCATGTATAAACATCATCAGCATAAACACACAATCGAACACCTGATATGAAAGTTGAAACCTCCACTTTGATTATTGAGGTTTAAACTTTGATTATTGAGGTTTAAACTTTTATAATGAGTTTTAAATCAAAGTTGAAACCTGATTAATCAAAGTTGAAACCTGAACAAGCCATGCATAAACATCATCAGCATAAACACACAATCGAACACCAGATATGAAAGTTGAAACCTCCACTTTGAATATTGTGGTTTAAACTTTGATTATTGAGGTTTAAACTTTTATTATGAGTTTAAAATCAAAGTTGAAACCTGATTAATCAAAGTTGAAACCTGAACAAGCCATGCATTAACACCATCAGCATAAACACACAATCAAACACCAGATATGAAAGTTGAAACCTGAACAAGCCATGCATAAACATCATCGGCATAAACACACAATCGAACACCACATATGAAAGTTGAAACCTCCACTTTGATTATTGAGGTTTAAACTTTGATTATTGAGGTTTAAACTTTTATTATGAGTTTAAAATCAAAGTTGAAACCTGATTAATCAAAGTTGAAACCTGAACAAGCCATGCATAAACATCATCAGCATAAACACACAATCGAACACCAGATATGAAAGTTGAAACCTCCACTTTGATTATTGAGGTTTAAACTTTGATTATTGAGGTTTAAACTTTTATAATAAGTTTTGAATCAAAGTTGAAACCTGATTAATCAAAGTTGAAACCTGAAGAAACCATGCATAAACATCATCAGCATAAACACACAATCGAACACCAGACATGAAAGTTGAAACCTCCACTTTGATTATTGAGGTTTAAACTTTGATTATTGAGGTTTAAACTTTTATAATGAGTTTTAAATCAAAGTTGAAACCTGATTAATCAAAGTTGAAACCTGAACAAGCCATGCATTAACATCATCAGCATAAACACACAATCGAACACCAGATATGAAAGTTGAAACCTGAACAAGCCATGCATAAACATCATCAGCATAAACACACAATCGAACACCAGACATGAAAGTTGAAACCTCCACTTTGATTATTGAGGTTTAAACTTTGATTATTGAGGTTTAAACTTTTATAATGAGTTTTAAATCAAAGTTGAAACCTGATTAATCAAAGTTGAAACCTGAACAAGCCATGCATAAACATCATCAGCAAAAACACACAATCGAACACCAGATATGAAAGTTGAAACCTGAACAAGCCATGCATAAACATCATCAGCATAAACACACAATCGAACACCAGATATGAAAGTTGAAAGCTCCACTATGATTATTGAGTTTTAAACTTTGATTATTGAGGTTTAAACTTTTATAATGAGTTTTAAATCAAAGTTGAAACCTGATTAATCAAAGTTGAAACCTGAACAAGCCATGCATTAACATCATCAGCATAAACACACAATCGAACACCAGATATGAAAGTTGAAACCTGAACAAGCCATGCATAAACATCATCAGCATAAACACACAATCGAACACCAGATATGAAAGTTGAAACCTGAACAAGCCATGCATAAACATCATCAGCATAAACACACAATCGAACACCAGATATGAAAGTTGAAACCTCCACTTTGATTATTGAGGTTTAAACTTTGATTATTGAGGTTTAAACTTTTATAATGAGTTTTAAATCAAAGTTGAAACCTGATTAATCAAAGTTGAAACCTGAAGAAACCATGCATAAACATCATCAGCATAAACACACAATCGAACACCAGATATGAAAGTTGAAACCTTCACATTGATTATTGAGGTTTAAACTTTGATTATTGAGGTTTAAACTTTGATTAATGAGTTTTAAATATCTGGTATTCAGGTTTCAACTTTGATAGCCCATTTTTGCACATTGGCTCCATTGAAAAATCCATTGAAAAAACCTGTATCGTATCATTTGCAGGCGGTTTAACGGTTTGGTTTGCCCTCGTCCCTCATACCCTCGCCTTGGCCCTTCGCTTCGAGCGCAATCAAAGAAAGATCAACACACATTTTCACCGTAATAAAAATCAACATTTGTTTTTTTGTTGTTGCTTTATTTAAATAATTATTGATTCGTTACAACTGCCGCGCGGAAATAATGGGTTCGCCTTCCCTCAATATGTTCATGTTAGTTATCGTGCTGTTTGGCTGTTGCTAGTTTTTCCTCTTTTACATTGCCTCCAATTTACTATTCAATAATCACTATCAAGCATTTACAAATCCTGTCACTGTTTCAATTTGCCTTGCCGTAACGCATTTTTTTTTTTTGCTTTCCCAAGCAACAAATCAAATCTGGTAAATCAATGGCAACACACCAGCAATTGTAAACCGATTTGATTGCAGATTATGCCCATGTTGCTCGTTCACCAGGTTTTTATTGAATTAATTTACGCTAGGCTTTAGATTTTTTTTTCCAGCTTTCGGTTGCTTTCGTGTGTGTTTCGTTTTGTATTTCTCTATTGCTCCCCGCTGGAGGTATTCGCTTTTTAATTATTAATGCATAATTGATTGTAATAATACGACTCTCATAACCATACTCATAATAATAATTAACTGCAGATGCGTAATTACTCATTAACTGCGCTCCGTTTGCATCAAAAACCAACGGACGCAAAAAAAACCGGAAACGAAATAATTGAATTAAATTCACAACTTTAAACTAGCGCAAAATTATGTTCACTCGGTTTGTGTGTGTGTGTGTCTGTGTGTGTTTGTTTTTTTTTATCACGCAAATCTCGACTTTCATCACTTTGTCCTGGCTTGAAGTTTTAGTCCTTCCTCGTTCTGTCCTCCTGTCGTTTTGCTCATGCTTTCCTTCATTTTCTGCAGTTGAATAGTACGTTCTCCACTTGCTTGTATTTACTAGTATTTTTCTATACTTGCTTCTATTTTTTCTGGTTATTTTTTAGTTGACTAATGCTCGAAAAGCGCTTTTTTTTTTATTTTCCTTTACCTTTACTTTTCACTTCCAAGTTATTTGCTACGCACTTTCCGAAAGCGGGCACTTATGCGGCTTGTGTTGAACTGGAACAGTTTCGATTGTTTATACTTTATGTTTATATACATTATTGCGAGAAGCTTGAAGCGATGCAAGATGTTTCGTTTTCCTTGAATTTAATGCCTCCGCCAAGACTAAGATATGTGGGAAAATGTAGTGTAGTAATGTAGTAAGGCAATTTTGAAGCTACAATCTGGCTAAGGAACAGCGGAACAAACGGATGTTTTTTAGAGATTAAAGTTTGCTTTAAAAGATAGCAGAAGACGTTTGTTTTCAGGCTTCAGGTGAAAAGTGGCAGCTCAATGCAATACCAGCTCAAACCTGCTGAGCGACAAATGCTGAATGCGTGGAACCAAATCGGCTTTCAAGCAGCTAACGACGAAACCCGTTGCAAGGCCGTGTGACCATGTGACGGATCGTAGCAAGCGCCGCTCGCCCATTCCCCGTGCATTGTGCATCAAAGTGTGCCGGGGAAAAGTTTATCACTGGACAGTGTCACGTGCACACGTTAGAAAAAGAGGAGCACAAAACCACAGCCTCCTTTACATCGGGAAAAAAAAACGGACAGCGGTAGTACGTTTACGTGACAATTAATTTGGGCAAGCAGAACAAGGAAAATTTTGTTTCAATAAATCTCTCGTCCACCTGTCCCCTGAAAGCGCGCGGCTGGAACTGCCGGAAGGGACCGGGCAGCACACACACGAATCTATCAAAGCGACCGCCACACAAATTCCCGGTTTGGGCCCCCTCAGGCCACCGTCCGGTCCGGTGCATCACTTTCCCGACGGACATTCAATCATAATTAGCATTTTCTCGTAAACGCGAACTCGCGGCGGAGTGACGAAAAAATAAAGACTCACACACACGCATCCCGGATCGATGGTGCCAGGGAATCAAAGGAACTCTGTGGTTGCGGTTTTTCCGTTGCGGAACTGTTCCCTCCCGGAAAAACCAAGGGTACGAGGGGAAAAAAAGAGAATATATTATTATCATTCCGCAAAAAAAAAGGAGGCACGCTGCACGCGACTTCACGCCGTACGCAACAAACTGAACGCGCGTTGGGCTGATGATGATGATGATGATGATGATGTGAGCGATGTGCGTGTACCGCAAGTAGTAGCGGGCTGGATGCTTTCCACCCGCCGCCTGCAGCTTATTACGGTTCACGTCAACGCCAGGGGGTTGTGGTCAACATTTCCCTTTTTTTTGCCTGCACGAAACATGCAAACCAACGCAAAAAAAAGACACCCTGAACCCATGGACCCAAGCCGTGGAACACGTGGGGAGGTGAGACAGAGCGCGCGCGGGGGACAACGATAACCAATTTTGGGTTCATTTCGTGTCCCACTTTACATCGTTCCCCTCTGGTTGGCCCGAGCGGACAGTATGGTTTCCAGTTTGCAGCGCTGCGTTTGATGAGCTAGCGAGCGAGAGTAACAAATTTTAATAAATATTGATGATGATTTTGTTTAAATGCTAATTACTCTATAGTGCGTCGACCCGCGGGGGTCGTTGCGTTTCCCGGATGTGCCACCCACCGGATCCACCGTTGCCGCTGCTCGGACAAACATTGGAAAGAAGAGAAGAATGGAGAAAAAAAAATATGCGGAAATACTTTCATTCTTTCATACGATTCCCTCCTAGGGCAACTATTTTTGGGGAACGCATTCTTTGTCGGAATTGGTCCGGGGCCAACATTTGCCCTGCCGTGCATATGCGGTATGAGATCGAAATTAGCCACACGTCGGGAGTGGCCACCGACTAAAACAAGCGATGGTGATGACGGCGGTAATGATGTAGCGTTTCCCATTTTCCTCGCCATTCTTTATGGGCTGGAAAATAGGGGGGCCGGTTTATTTGTAACCGCTGCTGATGGACATTCGGTTCGACCGCACACACACCGGAAGTGCTTGCATCTGCGTGGCGCTTAACATGATGTTGATTTGTGATGTAAATTATGTACCGGTCTCCCGCGCGGCGGTTCCCCTTTTGCTGGTGGATTATGTTTCCCCGGGTTGTTGGCAATCAGCATTATTATCGTACTCCCATCTAAACTGTCCAGCCCATGCGCTTGGCGGCGGACAATCATTCGAGCTTACTTTAAGCATCGCGTGTACTTTGCAGTGCAATGTTTCGTCTCACCCCTCGCTGTTTAACCGTTTCGCCCAACCGTTATTCTCTCTCCGGTAGAATATTTTATGAAAAGAGAGTAGAGCTTTTGTGAATGTTTGATGTGTAGCAAAAGCGTCGTGATATGCTTCGTGATTGCATGAGGCCCCTTTATGATTAATTTAATGTTTGTTGTTTTTTTTTTCTTCTCCGTTCTAAAAAATGTATGCAACATGTCTGTCTATCATTCGTAACCTGATCGTTTTCCTACCGTCGATTTTGTTCCTCCTTTTTGTTTGAGTTCGAATGTCATCCTCTTCGTAAGGCCGCGCATTCCCCGCTCTGTTCCGCATCTCTTCTCCCACGCTTTTTATCAGCAGTTGAGGGTAAGTAGTTTGGTAAGAATTGATTTTGAAATGAAATTTGATTTACTTCTCCTACGAAGATGGAGCTAGAGCTTGCTTTATGGAATGAAAATAAAATTACCTTTTCCAAGCCCAAAAATCACCGATTTGTTGAAGGCGAAAACATTCTGATTGGTTTTGTGTAATTTCGTCCTGTTCGTTCCATTCATTAGTTTCGCAAGGCCATTTTCCATTTTTCCACTCGGCTCTTTGACCAATGCTGGTACCTTCCGCCGTTCAAAAGGATATGACTGTAAGAAGAAAATAGAAGATGCCGGAGATGACCTTACAGCTGGTTGATGGAAAACTAAAATAAGTACTCCCAATTGCAGTTTGCAATGGCAAATGAACGCAAGACACAACCATTTACCATCGAGCATTGCTTCGCCATCGAATGATTGACCGTTATTAGAACCTTCCCAAAGGAAACGTGGCGTGGCAGTTCTCCGGTAACTTTTTCACATCACTGTCAGTGTTTCTCCGTACGCTGCTCCGTACACGTTAATTAAAAAAAAAAAAATCTCGGCATGATTGGAAACATTTCTCTGCGTTCGATGCTGATTCCTTCGTTTGTTGCAGTTTCCCGAACGCTACAGTTGGCATTCCATTTGTCCAGTTGAGTGTTGAGTTTCAATACCACCAAACTATGACACTGCAATTACGTCCAATTCGCTTGTGTCGCTTCTCTCCCCTTTTTCCCTTTGCGTCATCACATCTCGTGGTAAAACTTAACAGAAACAATTACTGGCGGGTTTCGCGGGGGGTTTGTTTGTCGCGCTGCTCGCCCTTGGGAGATTGTTGAAAAACCTTTGCCTTGCCCGCACCGAATGCTGAAGGGTTTCCACCGAAACGGGGCGAAATTCAGTCGAAATTCCCAATCACTGTCGGTTGGTTGGTAAAAAGTCATTTCCGCTCTTTTCCACCACACAAATCCTCTCCCGATCACCATCTTCGGTTTGTATGTTTTTTTTTTCTTCTTCTTTCTTCTATACCTCGAAAATATGGCCAAGTGGTGGCCATACACGTTGAGGTAGTAAAAGGCTACCCAGTCAGTCCATTTAACGGCGCGCTTTTTACGATCTATTTGCTTTCTCGTAACTTTTCTTGCGCATCCCCGTACCACAGAATTGAAGAAAAAAAAAGCAGGACAAGCCAGGGTTTGTTGGAAGCAGCCACGTTTACGATTTCATTTGTTTCAGCGTCTGCCGGCGCGTGGGTTGAGTTCCGTCGTTAAATTCAATTTCCTTTCGAAAGAATTATATCACCCATTCTGTGCGCGCGCGCGTGTGTGTGTGTGTTTGTGCCTGTGAGGCATGCCATTAATCAAGGGAAAGCCATGAAGACGACATTGCACGTGCCACTGGAACCTTCTCCGAGAACGAAAAGCTACCACACGCGGACCCACGATAATTTGCCGCGTCCGAACAACCGGAAACAAGAACGTCTAAAGTAACTATTAACTTTCTTCATTTATCTATGATTGTGTGTGTGTTTTTTTGTTTAAACTATCCTTTTTTTTATTTCATTTAGCGAATAAGCGTTCAACTACATTTTACCTCTGGCCCGCCGGCTATCCCTTTTTTTCTGTTGCTTTTCCGTGTACGATCGAACCGGCACCGACCGGATGGAAATAACTATTTCCGCTCCGGTGCCGACACACAGAAAGGAAGAAAATAAACCGATCCAGAACAGAACGAACGTTCCAGCTTAGAAGAAATAAAATTAATTAAAAAATATTCAACAAAAATTGAATGTGCTGGCTCAATTCCTAACCGCTTGGGGGGTTTGTAATCCGGGCGCCCTTGGGGCTGTGATGTTTTCTATTCGTTTTCATTCTCCCTCCTGGTGTGATGTGATCCTTTCCGATTTCCTTTTCACACGTTTGATTTCGTGTCCATTTCCACACTGAACCCCTCCCCACACCCATCTCTATTCCTGACTAAAAGAAAAAAAAAAAGGAAGGAAAACTCGAAAAGCATCGGGAATGGGATTTTACAGCATCATAATTCATTCTTTAGTCACTTAAACAGTTATCTTCTCCGGACCAGAGGTTCCTCTCCGGTTGGTGGTGGTGAGTTCTTAATTAACGCGAAAGGAAAGCTCCAGGGGATCGAGATGGAACAAACTGGCTCGATTCAATAGTTGCAATTCAAAATGCTAAGCTCGTAACAAAAGCCCAGGGATGGAGGAAAGGGATTAAGAAAGAGAAAAAATGCATTCCGATAGGGCCTAGTCCGTAAAGTTGTGTCTACACATGCACACCGGGGCGGGTTCGAACATTGCGAACCAAAACTGGAAGCGAATAACACTCGACGACGACCACGACGACGAAAACGGACATAAAGGGACACGGGACGCACGCACGCACGACAAAAGCACGAGTAAACGCAGGGGAAGGCAGGCTAGGAGGCGCTTCAAGCCGAATTCTAAATCAGTAGCTCCCCGAACTGTTATAAGTCGGTCGAGTCGGATGATTTTGGCCGCCCAACCGGTGGCGGCGGTGCCGGGACCTGCGGCCGTTTGATCTTCTGATCGATGCCCCTTGGCGACTGCGGTACGTGCTGTAGACTAGTGGTGGTGGTGTTGGTGATGGTGGCGTTGCTGCTGTTGCTGGCACTGACCCCGGTAGACGGTGGCGGTGGCATCGTCGGATTGACGGGAGATTGGAGGTCGCTGCCGAGCGAACCGGTCGACTCCATCATCGCGAGCGGTGGCGTACCCTGCGGCGCAGTGGACGAGGAGGGGAAGGCTGAAGATGAATTCGGATCCAACAGATGGCTGACGGTCGAGAGAGGCTCGGGCCGTTCCTTGCGGGCGCTCGTGTGCTTCGTGTGCTTCTGACCTGCGCTGCTGTCTTCGTCCGCCCGTTCCACCACGTCGATGAACGCGACCTGCTGCTTGTCGATGTTGTAAATCTGGGTCCGCTCGAGCGTCCCACCCACCCCCAGGGCTTCCGTCGGGGCCGGCGGTGGCTTGTCCGCCGACACGTTCCGGTGGTTCGTTTCGCCCCGGAAGCTTTGCGCTTTCTTCAACGAACTCGCCGAACCGAGCGACAATCCGCCACTGCTGCTGCCGACTTCATTCACCCGCGAAATCTCCGGGATGGAACCCTTGAAGCTCATCGGGCGCATCAGCGTGGCGGGCCGCTCGGGGATGACGGGTTTCTCGCGGATTGTCACGGTGCCACCACCGGTAGCCATCGTGTCACCACCGGCCGCCGTCGGGTCGTGCTCGGTGTGGCTTCCACCGTTCGCACCGACCGGCTTTCCTACCCCCATCGTTGGGACGGTTGTCCGCGGGAGGGCCACCGGTTTCGGCGGCGGAAACACCGATGCGGCCGCCGCACGGTTGTTGTTCTCCTTGTTCTCCTTACTACTGCTAAAGTTGTTGGTATCACAATTGGGCGCATTTGGTTGCTGCTGCTGCTTGTTTTGGTGCTGCTGCTGCTGCTGCTGCTGCTGGGTGTTGTTCGTGGTGACACTGGCCTTTATCTTGCCCAGCACCTGACTGTCGACGCTAACGGCGGCGGGTCGCGGTGGCGGCACCTTCTCGGTCGTCTTCAGCTTCAGCAGATTGTCGTGGCTTTCGGCGCGCAGCATCGGCTGCCGCTCGTACTCGGCCTGGGCCTGCTTGTACGCGTGGTGTTGCAGCGAGGCGAACCCCTCGTCCTCCCCGATGTTGCCGCCCCCGGCCATCCCCGCCGTGCTGCTGCTCAGCTGCCGGAAGTAGTGTGTCGCCTGCAGCTTATTGTTTACCTCCCCACCCCTCGACTTGCCGCCTCCCTGGTGCTGCTGCTGCTGGTGGTGGTGATGATGGTGGTTGTCCGGTGGCGTCGGAGCCACCTGCTTGTTGTGCCTTCGTCTGAGCGGCAGCTTCGGGCTGTTCTCCTGCGGCGGGCTGGAATGATCCGAGAGCGAACTGTTCGACCGGCTTCGGTTCTTCAGCTGGTCGGTGCTGCCACTACTGCTATTGTTGTTACTACTGCTATTGATTAGAATTAGACTAGTATCGTGGCTGCTGCTGCGGGAATGTGATATGCCTGCCGCTGTCACTCCACCTCCCCCTCCACCGCCCTCGCCACGACCGAGACGCAGCTCGTCCTGACTGCTGCCGCCCGCCATCGTTGCCGCAACCGTCGACGGTACGATCGTCGGTGTGACAAACATCGACCGGGACATCATATCACCGCTACCCGCCCCGCTGCCGGCCTGGGGCGCACCGACACTGCGCACCGGCTGATCCTTGTCGAACGGAAAGCCCCCATTGTCCGGGAAGAGTGCGTCCCGCGTCATGCTGACGTAGAACTGTACCTCGCCATCGAAGAAGAACGCCCAGTCCGCCACCAGCGCCTCCACGATCGTGTTCACCGTCGCCGTCGTGTTCACCTTGTCCAGGTAGTTCTCGTCCTCCTTCGGCGACCACAGCAGATTCGGCGACATCACGATCGCAATGTTCTGCGTCGACATCTTGTTCTCCTGGTTCTTCTCCGCCAGGTACGACAGGAACTTGGTCAGGTAGCGCAGGTTGTCGTAGTTCTCCTTCGGCAGCTGATTGATCACGTCCAGGATGGCCGCCTTGCGCTGCGTCTCGTTCGGTTTCTGCGCCGCCTGCACAAACTTCGGGTAGAACTCGTACGTCAGCAGCGGGTCGGGCAGGCTGCGCAGGTAGTTCTTTAGCACGCCGGCCACCACGTGCGGATCGCAGTACTTGTCCGCCAGCGGGGGCGCCACGTAGTTCGCGTTGATTGCGGAAATCATGCGCCGCAGTTTAGATGATGCTAAAATGGAAAGAAAGGAACGAGCAGAGTTAGACCAATTTGTAAGGTCTCACAATTTGTGGAGGGAGCGGAGAAGAAATAGTCATTGAGTTTCGATCCCATTTACCGTGAACTGTTGTTCAAAAGCTCCCCAGTCAATCGATTGCACAAGCGGCAATCAAGAATATTGAGATGACAAATATAACAAGATCAGCTCCATCAAAATAAATATCCCGCGCTTTATCTAGGTTTTGCCATTTGGAAACGAACCATGACCAAGTATGGAAATGCTGCTAAGAAAACTATCTGAATTTAAAAGAAGAAAAAAAAACTTAAATAAATAAACAACGCATTCCATTCCTAGTGATCAACCGTATGTCACACGACCCGTCGACAGTAAATAAACAAATCTTCGTGCAATGAATTTACATTCGTTATGAATTCACCCACTGGCAACGGTGCAGCGTGAGCAGAGCAGAGAGGAGTTCATCATCGTCATGATTGTGGTGCGGGCCACACAAATACACCGTGGGCCAATGCACGTGGCGCATATGTATCACCGCACAATCCCCGGCCAATGCTTACCACAGCCAACCCGCAGCAGTCCCTCTTCGTACAGGCCCTTCTCCAGCAGGGTGCACACGCACAGCTCGATCACGTAAGCAATCTTACGATTCGTCGCCTTCAGATGATCCCGCAGGGATGTGTTGAAGATTTGCTTGTTATTGCGACCTACGGACGACACGTTAGAAAAACACATCGACGGATAAGTCCCATCATTCGATGGAAGGGAAAGAGCGAACCGGGTCGATCACTTACGGAACAGTCCGTCCATGCTGCTCATCGTGTGCTGCACCTCCCGCAGGACGGAGGTAAAGTACAGCTCCTGGTGCTTGACGTACTCCTTCACGAGCAGCGCGATGTTTTCCTCCTCCGCCAGCAGCTCGTACATGCACGACTCGTACAGATCGCGCTCCTTCTCCAGCTTCGTGTGCAGCTCCTCCTGGTCGTCCTTCAGCTGGATGATCTTCGCCGTGTTGCCGGCCTGATCGCTGTTCCGCTGCGCCGACTAAAAAAGGGAAGGAAACGAAAGGGAGTTTGGGAATGAGTAGGGGGGGAGGTAAAGATATCGAATGATGATGATGATGATGCTCCGTCAGCGCTGAAGGCTACTGACCAGCCGACCGGTAGATGGCCGCTCGGGCGATAAACCACACCGCAACGAGTTGATGCATCATCAGCTGCGAATGGCTGAATCATACCACTGGTAACGTCCCCTAGCCCCCCCCCCCCCCCCGCCCCTCCCCCAAGCGCAACCAGTCCATGTTCCAACAAACACGCCAACGTTGCGAAAACCGCATGAGATTGGAGTGAAGATTACGGCGCTAAGCCATAGGGTAAAATGGTGCATATGGGGGAACTGTTTTCTTTGCAAATGTAGACAGCATTTAAATGTTGCATACTTAAAAATGCAAAACACAGAATCATATTTGAAAATTTCAGATCGTCACTATCGGTTTTCATTATGCAAGCAGAAAAAAAAAATTCATTCAAACGCAAGCTACCTTCAAATTCATTTCATGTAGATTTAACTACCAAATGGAAGATCATTACATTTAAACAACCAAAAGTAGAGAATAGTAAAACTTTTCTGTTACAAGATTATCCATTGCAGCGCCATTTTACCCCAGCTGTCTCCACTCAAGCTGAGAGAGACAGAGTGAGAAAGATACACAGGGAAGCCAACAGTTTTTTTTTCTTCCCTTCGCGCGAGCAACAAACACATGAATGTTGTTCGGGGGCGGATGAGTCAGCGAGTGACGGGTGGGTTGTGCAACTTACATCATACTTCTGCCTCGACGCCTCGTACTCCTGCTGGCACTTGGTGACGACGCGCTTCTGCTTCTGGATCGGGCCCAAGTGCGTCTCGATCAGTTTGTTGAGCTTCTGGTTGACGGAGTTCTCCACGTTCATCTCGTTGTTGACTATCTCCGTCGCGATCAGCTTCTCGACGCGTGCTGAAGCGAAAAGAAAGGGCGAGGTGAGGCGGGTAAGATCTCAATCTCCAGCGCAAAGCCGCCGGCCCGACCGGGCAGGATAACGAGCCGTACCGCATGTGTCCAGCACATCCCTCAGCAGGCCGCCGGGCAGATCCTTGACCGATTCCTCCATCAGCTGGCCGAGCTGGAACTCGGGCACCTTCTTGCAGCGCTTCTCGCGCACCACCGCATCCTGCGGCTGGCCGGCGGACACGTTCGTCGCTATCCGCTTGTTCAGGTTCTGCAGGATGTCTTTGTACCGGTCGACCTCACGCTCGATCTCCTGCAGCCCGTCCGCATTTTTCTCCGCCTTGCTGGACCTGCGAAAGGAAAGGGCGCAATGGCGAAAGGGGTTAATGAATACACGCGAAGGCCACTCGTACCGCACGTTCAAGGCCCACCGGGCGATGTAATCGCATGTAAATGTTCATCCGTTGCCCCGTCATTAGCTTGCCACACCCTTCTCCAATGTTGGGGACGAGCTACAAAACATGCTTCTATCTCTGCCGCCCTTCTTTGTTATTTCCATATGGAATGCAAAGAAAAAATCCGACCTCATCGAAACGGTTCGCGTGCCATCGTCATCTTCGTCGTGCTCGTCATCATCGACGTGATACTATGTTCTAAAAATGGCCAATGATTTAACCGTGATCGTAAACACAACCCCTTGGCCTTGTTTACACAACAACGCCCCAACAACCAACAGCTGTTGACCGAAACGCACGCGCGTTCGTGTTGTGTATTTAATCAAGGGGTTTTTTTTAATGTACAATAAATCTGGCCGATGGCATTCGAACCAATTCAAGCATGACGCGGTTGGGAGCGAATAGAATATACAGCTACACAAAATCCAGCAATCGTCAAGAAAGCAAATTGAGTCTCATCCAAGGCGATGTTAGTACAGTTTGTTGACATCAAATTAATCATAGACGAAGAATAAACCGCACCATTCATACCGTCGTGTCATCGGTGTCTGCCCTTCGATCTTTCGGTCGTCGGCAAGCGGAAGCTTGGTCCACGTTACTCTGGTCGATAAATTACCGTAGACTAACGAGCGCCGCTGCATCTGCGACATCATCGCACCACCACCATCTCGGAAGAAAGAGACGTTCGACGGCTCGTCTCGAGCCCCGCGAACGATGATAATTGCAGTAAACCGTTGTGCGGACAAAACAACAATTAAAAAACCACCGTCAGGCCAGCAGACGGCCGTCTCTACACCGTCCCCCGACGGCAACGACGACGACGACGACGACCCCGTGGACAAAAACTCTCGGATGCAGCTCGGACGAGACGATCGCTGCAGCCGACGTGTTGTCTCTGCTCCGGCTCCGCGCTCCACCGGCTGACGTGAGAACGTCATTAACGTGTTGCCGAGCTTTTCCGACGGCCCACGATCGCGATCTGCACCCAGCAAAAACGGTCCATCATTCACCCATATGCGTGTGTCTGCGCACGTGAAAAACGATCGTTTCCAACGCGGTTTTGTCATCGACGACGCTGGCTTCCCCCGTCAGAGAACTGTTCCAAGACACCCCCAGAGTATTTATTTTTACTTTTCGCAACCATTTGCCGGAACATAGCACAAGAAGGGTTCTGTGTTTTTCCCTTCTGTGTGCGAAGCAATTTCATTCTTCCATTGGAAACACCACCGGGTGTTGCAAAGCACCTCTCACCGTGTGCAAAAAAAAGCTCTCAAAACAAAAAGAATGATGTGAAAAATTATGCCTCCCTTCGCCGATCGGCCCCGCTACCGGTTCCGGCCGGTCGGGAAAATAAACAACCACACGGGGGGTTAGCAGCATGCAAAACGACGCCAAACCGGGGTAAACCTTGCAGCAGAAGAAACAGCAGACGGGAAAAAACAGAAAGTCACCCAACCATGGACTCAACAGCGAGGTGATGACATATTGCATCCCACCGGTCGAAGGGAAAGATGAATGGCGCCGAATGTGTTTCCCAGATGCATTTGCCTTTCGATCTGGTCAGAGGGATGCTTCGCCTGCTTTTGAATTGATTTAGTGCGTGATTGGTTGCGGGAACAATTTCGAATAATAATTCCACCGAGATCCTCCGTTCGACTTTTTGCGATCGTTTTGTGGATCACCTTTTTTACAATCATTTACATTCTCTCTTCGGACTGCCACGCTTGTTGCTCCATGAATTTGCTCCATAATTTAACTGTGACCGTGAGCTTTTTTTTCGTGTGAGTAACTCACAAATGCAGCAAATCCATGGGCAAATATGTATGTTTCGTCACCAGCGAAGGAAACAAAAAAAAAACCGATGCAAATATAGAAATGAATGCATTAGCAAAATACTAAAGTAAAGCACTGGACTTTTCACACTGCCACTCCCAACCCCCCAAGCAGACGGCCAAGCCCATTATTGATTTCAAAAGAGCCCATTAGAGCCCAGTTCTTGCTGGCAAGCATAAGCTTTGGCCCTTTTTTTTGTTTTTGCTATTGCATCTCACCCTTCAAACCACTAAACAAATCCACGATCGAGTGAGAAAAAACGGTGTTCACACTAAACAAGACAAGCAAAGAGGCAAATATTTAGCAAGCATAGGTTTCACACGAACCGCGCAAAACAATAAATACAATAAAGCCCATGGACCTCCCCCCCTACAATGGGGTGTGTGAATTGGGAAGACAAGCTTCGGTTGAACGCGAAGAAGAAGAAAAAAATAAGAGAAAAACGTGAACTATATGGAAATGCAAAATGGCACCCTCCTCCACAGCAGCCCAAGCGAGAGGAAAACACTTTACTATAAAACAATCTTTAAGAAAAGCTTCCAACGCATGAAAATCCTCCGGTGTTGTATTGGGAAAGATATCAAACGTTGGGAAGGAAGCAAAAAAGAAAACTGCAGCCACAGCAGCAAAATACCAAACGAAACAACAATCTCTCTCTCTCACGAGAAGCGGCCGAGTTGTGAAGCAAATTGATTGAAGAAAGATGAAGAAAAAAAACCGCTCACTTAAATTAAGCGCACAACAATGCACACAACGGCGGGTTGGATCGATGGGCAAACAAAACTGCACAACTGGAGCAACATGCAGCGAGCGGAACAGGGAATTACATCAGTTGGACGCGGGGAGCGAACGGTGTTTGCGAAGAAGAGGGCAGGCATGAGGAAGTACAAATCAAACCACTCGCGCACAGCGAGCGAGCGGACGAAGAAGAAGAGGCATAAACCTCCCTCAGTTCCCCAACAGCATCATCTTGGAATCGCATCGAATCGACACCCTCGGCGGATCCCAACGCCGCCTTTATCGTGCAACAAATAATAACGAAACGGAACGAAACGGTCCCCGGGCTCATCTCGGAAAACAGCTGTTGATGAGGCGGAAAGAAGGAAAGAGAGATACAGAGAGTGAGAGAGAGAAAAGCCAAGTCCGCCAAGACCGCGGATACCCCGGCATTAGGAAAAATATGTAACAACATCGACCAGACTCGATTGCGCTTCGAACGCGGCTACGATCTCGTCTGCTGATCGCTGCTTTCCGCCCGGGACGAAACATTAGTGTGCATGTTGCTTCTCGTGTGTTTGTGTGTGATGGTTTGAGTCTAACTTCATCAACTTCCGTTTCTTTTTCTTTCTTATCTCATTTCCTCCACTCTCGCATATCGATCGAAGAAGATCAATGATCTATGGTTTCCTTTCGTTTGGGAAGATCTGCAATTACCAGCAGCATTGATCTTAGCAGCAGTAAGTGCTGTTTTTTTCCCCCCCGAAGCCAGTTACACGATCGAAAATTTATCTGGCTGGCCGATAAGAAGTAAAAGTTTTCTGATTATTTCATTTTCACAGCACCACCACCAGCAAAAAAAACTCGATTCGATCGATGCGTAAGCAATTCATGGCGGCGATAATTTGGTCATTATTATTTCCTACTTAAGTGCCGCCACGTGATATCTTAATTATGGTTTAATTTTGCTTAAACATATGCTTTTTTAAATCATTTCGATAATTTCAACTTTCACTGCATTGTGTTACGTGTGAAATTATTTTTAAAAATAATACTTTTAAAACACATCGCAGAACACAGAAATTAGAGAAGATGACGCAAACTAACAAACCTTAATGTAGACAAAAAAAAAACCATGATTTTAGTAGTTAAATGTTTGCCTTAGTAAATGAATAAAAACGTTCCACCATCCTCTCAACCGTAGGCGGAAAGTCCAATCGATCCGGCGACACATAAACGCCAATCTCGTAATTGTACAAATATTGTCCCGTTTTTTTTCTGGAGCAACGACGACACGTCTCACCATCCACATCGTCCAGAGGAGCTGATGAAAATGTGACACACTGAACCCGAAAAGCCAAACATGAAACGGCGACGGAAAACGTGCGTATACGGGAACCCGCAGGGTATGGTTTATTGCACCGACCCAAAAAATAAAAGGAAGGGAAGTGGCTAAACGTTTGCCAACATTCCTCACCGAGGTGGTGTCTGACCGGTCGACCTGACCGAACGACTGATTACCAATTTGCCAGAGGCATGCGCCAGAGGAATGTGGACAGTCGTGCACCTGCGACCCGACAAAACCGAGGAGGGTCGAAGTCGAAGTCCCTTCCGGGTCACCAGGCCATCGGACAGTTTTCCATGGAAGCAAATTGTGCCGTCTGCCCTATCTGGACACGTGCCAGCTCGACACCAAAATCCGATTCGGGTGTCTGCTGCAGCGATCGCTAAATTCCCCATTGCAAACCTCCCTCCAAACAGCGAATCGTCGTAAATTGTGGTTCTGGATTTTCGCACACCGAAAGCGGAAAACCCAGTTAAAATAGCTCGTTTATCTTTGCCATGCGCCAAATCAAAGACCAGAGAACGATAATTAAATGGGGACGCGCCATCGTAAATGATTTATGGACCAAGGAAGCGGCCAAATCTCCGATCTGCGGTGGGAAAATCGGAACACTCGAAAATGTAAAATCAATAAGTTAAAAGCCCGGCGGCAACAAAGATGCATCTATCACCCAAGCGGGGGTGGCGGGAACAAAAAAAAATCCAAACTTTTCGATCCATAAAATCCCATTCAAGATCGATTTATGTGCAATTAATTTCCATTTATAATTACCGCCGGGGTTCGCCGGGCGAGAGCATTAAAAACTGTGTGCGCCGGTGGTAAAACCGAGTGGTATTGCACTTCCATAAAATGGTAAAGGTTAAATAAAAACCTTTTACAACTGCACATCAACTAATTCAATTCCAACAACCAAACGCGGATGTACCGTAGTATTCTCATCGTAAAGCAGAGCGGGATCGTGGAAAAACCGAAAACGGAAAGCAAAGTCTGACTGTCTGCAAGCAACGGCAGCAGCAGCAGCCTGGGGAAAATGCGCTGACACAACACAAAAACGAAAGCGAAAGTCAATCCCGCCGCCCGCCGCAAGAGGTCAAAAGCTGGCTGATTTTGGCATTGGCTCACCAGAGACAAATAATGCAGAAACTCATCCACAGGCATCGTCTTCGTCTTCTTTACACAGCACTTCCGGTTCGTGACTAATCCTTGATTCTTCCTACGCCTTCCCGGACCGACGGCCCAGGCGAGTGAGTGGGAAACCGTCACACCAAAGTGATGGGATCTCGTCCGCGACGAAAGCCGCCACCCCGAACGCAAAAGAGAGAGACAGAACGGGAGAAAAAAAAACAACCCCCCTAATGTAAAACGGTAAAGGTCTCGCGACCAACCCACGGCACCTTTCATTCCGCGTGCAATCGCATACACGAAAGAAGAAGACAAAAAAATGTCCGCTTTACTTATTCATAGCGACACAAATTCGCCCATAAATCGCATCGCCGGGAAGCCCGGAAAGCCGGACGGACTGTTCTTCTCTCCGTGGTGGCATTTCTCCGATGGTTCCAAACGAACCAACTATACCGTAGGCCTACCGTAGGCATACAGCATATTATTAGAGGGAAGCCAAAAGGCAAACGATGGATGTGCTCCCGTGTGGAACCCTTCGCGATGGAAATGGCATAACCAGAAGAGCTGTGCGTCGTTCGCACATGATCATGATCCCATGAAATTGCTGCTTGCTGGAGTTCAAATTTTAATTTGTTGGTAATTCTTTTAACGTTGTTGCATTAAAACCAAGTGTCTTACTGGGCGAATTATTAGACGATTGAATTCAACCAAGAAAGGAATAATTTTAAAATCACGCTCCAAAACACCTGCAATCTTTCTTAAAATAAATCACGCCAGGCGGCGGCGTCGGCACGTGAACGAGTTGAGCAAACGCCGGGATGACAGTAATCCGCACGGGTTCCACAATGGGGCGAACCTCGTGTCGAGACATTCGGAAGCAACAGGGCGCATCCGTGCCGTTGCCGAAGCGGAATGGAATGTGAGAAGACGTGCGAGACTCATCCAGAGACTCCTCCAGATTCCGGTCCCAGCGGTTGGCAGGGAAGGAAGGGGGCAACTGCGAACTGCAACTGTGGACAGCCTCTGCGAGTCTTTCCGGTTATTTTTATTATTCTCCTCTACACGGGATACAAAAACGCATCGAGCAGACGGCACGGCTCAGGAACACGTCGTTTTTTGCCGATCTAATAATAACGAAATGCATTATTACTGGCAGCTTCAGTTGCCTCCGGTCGATCATACGCACCGCTCGATCTCGCCGGTAGAGGATTTTTGCCAACGAGGAACGTCCCACTTGAGTCCCGACAATCAACGGGAAGGCGGTGCGTTTCCTCCCATCCAGACGCTTCGTTGTGATCCCTCTCGGAAGGCCTCGGAATCCTCCACCTCATCCCAAACTACCAACACATTCCGAAACTTTGCGCTCCAAAAGTTAAGGCTGCTTGCGCCCCTGCCCGGCCGGACGTGTGCTAGTGCCTCTTAGTTTTCTTCCGTTTGCCCGATTTTTCGCCCGGTTCGTAGTTACTGAGTTTTCCCATCTGGCGTCAAATTGGGCCGGACCGAACCCGCGAACCCTCGCGAGCCGGTGGTGAAGACAGCGAAAAATCGGGTTGTTCTTTCGTACAACTGGGACGGACGGGATCGGAACGGAACCCTTGAAAGCCGGTCGGTCATGCGCCCGGGGCTAACTTAACTAACTGGAGCATCCCGAAAGCCAACCCTCCCCCGGGCGAGACACGTCGAGCGAAAGGAAACTCCAATTTCCCACCGCTGACACGCACCGATCGGTCACCTCGTCGATTTTGGCGAACGATCGAAAACCGACGGTTGGTTGGCCGGAATGATTGAACGAACGTAAATTGGGAAAGTTTCCTCTCCCCTTGCGAGGCGTGTTGATCCACTTCGTTGCCAGCGAACGTAAGGCCGATTTTAGACGCTTGGGCTTTGTTATTGTTGCAGTTTGCTGAGGGGAAAATACGCCATGGTTAGGCCGGGGCTGCAGAATTTACTACCCGACCGGTACGGTTTGTTTAACATTTTCCAGCTGGAGCTTGAAAACGGGTGCCATATTTGAAAAGGTGGGGTTTATTGAAGGCGCAGTATGGGACAAGCCATTATCCGAGAGACCGGTGGACTTTTTGTATGATTGATGACCTATAACTATACTTCCTCGTTCACAGACAATAGTCGAGGCAATTCGATGAAATATTCGTGAAAATTAATAGATAACTGGTTTCATTGTATAGACAATGTTCTACACTTCAAATGCCATTAGAGTACACAGTTCTAAAAATAAGCAAAACAAAATTAACCCACAATCCACATTCCATGGTTAGGTGAGGTCATCGTTCAGTACCTTTTTTCGGTCATTGCTTTCTTGTCCAGCGTCCTAAAGCTAGCACTTTTCACCTTCCATATCTCAATCGCCTTTCCGATTAGGGCAATAAATGAATCGATTCAATTTATGTTCAACCATCTGTTGAAAGCTGAATTACTCCACGGTTAGTACAACGCCACAGACCTTCTCTTGAACAGTTTCGCAAAAAGACCTCCACTACCTTTGAGTCATTTGTCGCTTATCAGCTTTCGACCAAGTACACACATACGCGGCGCGTTGATAAGATTCCATATCTAGACCGATGGACAACTCGACGGCAATCGATCCACACACATCGGAGCTCAGGCGGGTCCGATAAATAGGCGGTTATAACCACTCGAGCCTTTTTATTTCTTTCGAAAATCTTTGCGTTTCCCCGTTCGGTCGTTTACGAGAAAATTACATCCGCAAAGTATTTCGTCCGCATTGTTGTTAATAACACGCATGGGACCTTTGCAGCCAGCAGTGACAGCGGCAGACGTGCGGCCAACAGGCGGCAGCCTTATCAATGACAAAAGCCGGATTAAGGCCTTGAAGATTATTCAATCACCTCGATGTTTCTAAGGCGTCCGCGGCTCGCGCTGTATCGTGTGCCATCTCCGTCATGTCTTACCACCTTCTACCCACCCAGGTTGATAGTCGACTCCAGAGGCTGCTTTGCATGCTACTATGGAGACATCGGTCGGTCGACTTTCCGCTTGCTAAGACGAACCCATCTGTCCACAAGAGCGGGCAGCATAAGGATCCAACAGTCAAGAGAGTATTGCGAAGAAAAGGGCGAAGAGACTTGTTTTGGCCGGTTTAAAAACGACTTCTTCGTCTGACATCGATAAAAATGCGTAGTTGGTGGATGGTCATCTTTTTCGCGAGGTTTTTTTATTGCTGGACGCTGTTCAATGACCTAAAATCCCAATTGTTACGTGGGAGCTTCTTGACCTGAACTCTTTTTCTAACGTTGATTCATTAGCGAAAAAATTTAATGCGCTTCGACGTGTCCCTTCCTTCAATAAGCCGATGGGGAGACCTAAACCAACTCTAAACGAAGCCAAAAAAAGCGATGATACAAAAAAAAACCCAACAACCTGGTTTTATGACAAGGGATTAAGTTAAGAATCACCTTCGAATGGATCCAATGCAGTCAAGAGTAACATTGAAAGGGGTAAATGTACAGTGTTATCGTCAACTCTTGGGCCATTTCCAGATAACAACAGTGAATAGTTTTCATCCTGATCCTTGCTGGGCTTGCTAAACCGAGGAACCTTAGGTTTGTTTGCTTCACTAACATCTTTTCTTTCATCGGCTCTCTCTCGAGTCATCCATCCATCCCATCGCCACCCCAACCCCAATACGCTACGGCCACTTGGACAGGTTCCGTTCGTTGGAGTTTGCCGAACTTGTCGAAGAGCCCTGCCCAACCGGTTGTCGGGGGGAAGGTGATGGAAGGAAGGGGTGCGCTGAAGTAGGAGGTAAAACAACGCATATTATCACATATCCGTAATCGAGCGTCGGCCCGCTCGGTCCGGGGCCCCGTTTTCATGGGTGCTTGGGCGAAGAAGCTGAACAGCAGTTCGAAGCAATCGTGTGTGAGGTAATCAAAACAAATACGGCCGCAAAATCTACTCGAAACATTGTGCAAGAGAGGGGACTGAAGGGGGGAACTGATACGCGGAGGTGTTGCCCGTTCCTACCCCTCCATCCCTTCTCAAGCGTCCAGCTCTTCCGCGGCCAATAAAACGAACCGCGATGAGAGGCCTCCGGATGGAGTTTTATGATGCTGAATGATGGGAATAATCGCGCTATCCGCGGTCCGTGTTGGTGTGTGCGTTGACCGTGCCTTGCCAATGCATCGCGTTTGTCCTTAGCTACAAGGTAACATATGGTCTTCGCGTCAGAGCCGCCGGGCGAGGCGCGAGTAACGCGGAAGGAGCTGGCGCGCAGCACATTACCTTCACCTTCGCGCTCGCCGCCTCCGGAAAATTTCCGCACCATCGCATCCGTCGCCGCTGTTGGCCGTGAAAAGTTCAATACTCGCACCGATGACGATGCTTGCCCGCGGCCCACGGAAGGAAGGAGCATGGAGGCGCGGGTGAAGGTGATACATTTTTCGCCCCAAACATTCCGGCGACTTGACATGTTCCGCGCGGTGATCAACCGACGGCGGGCAAATTGATTGAAGCAACTGCTTGCTTTCGGCAGCAAGTGGATAAACGCCCGCTCATTTGCATCTCGGCAAGAAGCTGCCCAAACAACCGGCAGGCACCGAAGAAAGGTGGAGAGAGTGTGATGCGTGTCGGAAGCAGGCGGGTGAGTTTTTTTTTTTTCGACTGACCGCTGATGTTTCACTAAATTGTGATTCAAATGAGGTAAAAGCCGTAAAAGGGGAAACGACGGCAACGGGTTTTTTCTTTTTTTTTTTTTGACACCCAACGTTCACCTTGCTCCCGGCCTGATGTAATACTTTTCCCATACTTTTGTCCAAACATTTTCCGGAAGCGGAATAAAGGGGTAATGCTTCTATTCTTATCCATCAGGTATGCGTGGCGTGTCACTCGGCAACGAATAGTTTGACGGTTGTTACAAAGTTGCCTACTGTGTTCGGCACGTAACGAAGTAGGCGAAGCAGATTTTTTTTTTCGATCATTTCCCGTAATCGGACCTCAGGACCTTAAAGTAAGCAAATGTTTAATCTGTTTAACGAGAAACCCACCACGCCCCGTGTGCAGCTACTTACCGCGATAGGTTCGACTTGAGTTCCTCTTTGAACTTTTCCAGCTGTCTCTTCATGTTTCTGCTCATTGGGTACACCGCGCTTCCGTCCGAACTAGATGCATTTAAGCCAACGCTTTCCTAACCAATTGCCGGGTTACGCTCGTTTAGCTTAAGGGCTCGTTGCACTTAACCGTTTGTATTTCACTTGATCCACGGAAAAATTTCACCAGCTAGAGGAAGAGGAACGAATTATTGATTGAACCATTCGCCATTTCCTAGTTCACGGGCGTCGGTATGAAAAAGGCCACATTAAGGAACAAACGGCGGGAAGAGTTGATCACAGACTTTTTCTTTTCTTCTTTCTTTTTTGACAAATCACTCGCGAACATTGACGGCCGTGTAAATTACATCAAAAACCACACCCGTACGGAGGACGGATGTCGATAATGGTACGCTGGACCGATAGTACGTGAAGACCACACCGAAAGAGAAAAAAAAAACATGTTTCTTGCATACATGCACGCTAGCTGTGCGTGAATCACCGTGAACCGGACACTGCTTTGGCCCATCGAGTTCGATTTCCTTATCTTCCCCCGGGGCTGGAGAGCTTTTCCGCCGCCTGGCTGGTTACACTCGAAATGTAAGCGAAGAAACACGGAAAAAAATCCGCGATTGATAACGCGTAAGCCTACTTGCTCCGCACGAGCATCGGAACCAAGATAAACAACACGATACGCGTGACAGCAGGCAGGCAGGGAGTGAGCGAGAGGCCAGCGCGGAGTGAGCGGGTGCGAAAAGGTGAGCTGTCACTGGTCAGATAACAAATCAATAAACCACCAGGGCCGTCTTCCGTCGCGCTGCCCGATAAGAGTATTGTGCTGGAGGATGTGTTTGTTGGCTGGGCTTTTTTTTTTTTTGCGTGGATTGTTGCGCCTACTGCGTTCGTGCTACATTTGGATATGCGACGGAAACATGGTAGGAGCGGGAAGCGGGAAGGAAGAAATGGAGGAGAAGGAACCGGACCAACGAGCTTGAAAAAAGAAAAACAACAAACACTAGGTAGCACCGCCAACACATGACTTGGCTCGGTTTGGCGACCCGCACGGGGCGAAATTATACATTTCCAAAAAGTATGAGATCATCGTGTTCGTGCCAGCAAATACGAGGGCAACGGACGGACGGACGGAGGCAACAACACAACAACAACAAAAAACACGATAATGACGACGTCAGCGACGGCCGCAGAACAAGGCGCCTGTCAGGGACGATCCCCTCGCTCTCGCGCAGCCGCCCCACGCACAACGCACTGCTTGCAAGCCGCATCCTTTTCCCTTGGCCCGTGAAAAGACACACCGTCGTTCCTTTACTTCTCTGTTGTGTACGTTTTCGACAAACGTCAACACACGCACACATCACACACGGGCGCACAAACGATCCAACCCTGAAGGAATGGAATCATCACCGATGGTGGCTCGCTTACGGCGCCGGATGATGACGAATTGTTTCACGGTGACGTGCAGGAGGCATGTTTTGCTTCGGATCCGGGCATTCCGGGAACAAAGTCGCACAATGCAGCCGGGCAACGTATTGCGGATGGACAAACACACACACGCGTACGCCCTTTACTCGCGCTCAGAACTTCTCCGCACAGAACTGCGACACTCGCCTCCCCCGCACGCGCGATGCTCTGCTATGCGCCACTCGCCCTCCCCCCTGATGATGTATCGGTATTCACGCACCGAAACAGCACGTAAACAAGCGAGATATAATTAAATTATTTGCATATTTTCGGACCGACCCGAAAATAAACGGTCACGGAAGGCTGCACCAAGGAACTAACCCCGCACACACTACATGCTCCGCAGGCAATACTGATCACGAGAAATCAACAGCACAAACTGCACCGTAGTGTTGCAAGTTTCGCCAAGCACCTACCAGATGGATTGATCCGTTCCGTGATGCGGGATGATGCACCCATGCTCCGCTCCCCACCAAAGTCACATCATCAACATTTTCACCCCTGGAAAAAAGACTTGCCGACATGATTGTTTGCATATACGCCACCTACCGTGGCGCATACAGATACTTTTTACCATTTAACAGTTGTTGATTTTTTTGTTTTATTGAGCCAGCTTCAATTGAACCTGAGCAGAACACGGAACTACTTGTAAGTTAATGGGAGCAAGAACCAAACTCCAGCAGCAACAAATCCAACAATACACATCACTATCACGCTGGGACTTGACCAAAATAGGTCTTTAACATGGTTGACTAGTTTTGGAGGTTTTGACATTTGAAAATTTCCTTTTTTGACAGTCCTTGTCCCTCCCAAGTTTGTTGTAAATCAGAATAATCAAACAAAATTAGAAAAATAAATTTAAGTAATAAATGATTTTTTTTAATGAAAATTCAAAATATCTTTTAACTTTGAACTGTTGGAAATTAGTTAGTACAAACGTAAATTTTTATGCAACATATTTCTGTACAATTGACACTGATACACCTTCTTGTGTGCCACTTTGGGCGAAACAGTAGAGCGAATCGTTTGAAAGGATTTTGCACTGAAACTATTTACTTCCATTCAACAGGGTGGTTCCATGAAAATTAACTACAGTAGCAGTGTTCCTTTTGAAGTTTGTAATGACGGTTAGAACCGAACAGATCGGATGGGAAGAAAAGAGAAGAAACTGTTGAATGCACGCCAAATCGGCAGTTTTAACATTTTTATTCACATAATCTCAGAAGCGCACCATGATCCGAGATGTTTTGAGCGAATAATGGAATCCTTTGAACGAGCTCCAGCACATTGATATTGCGTACTCCTTGGTTGGTCCTGTCATATACTTTCCGTTCAAATTCGACAGGTGGCAATCGTCATACCACCAACCGCCCAGGTACAGTTTGGCACAATGAGAAGACGATTTGTCGTTGTCCATATCGTGGGTGCTGAATTTGGAGCCCACGTTGCGAGTAAGCGAATCGCCCGCATTTCCGCTGAAAGATCCTAAGCTTTTCAAGCTGTACTTTTCACTCTTATTGCCCAACTTGAATGCGTTGTACTTCGCAGCTGCTTTGACATTATCAAAATCTTCCATCAAAAATGCAATTTCACGTGCATTTTCGGCGGTGAGCTAAAATAAACAACAACACATGGTCCAATAAATTATTTGTATGAATCACTTACTTCTGCTCTCCGATCATAGAATGTTCCATCTTACCATGTAGATCAATTCGTTTCCTAGCCAGAACTCTCCAGCCAATGACCCGAAACCGTTCTCGTAATCTGTCCAGTTACGGTAAAAGTCCTCGGAGCCATTGAATCGGTACTGTATCACAACCCAACCTCCCTTCTCGTATTCTGCATCACATAGCACAAGTGCTGAGTTATTTTTACTTAGCTCAAGCCGATAGATTCCGGTTTTGGATGCATTTGAGCAAGACGACACTGACCCTGAGGCACAAAGAAACGATAAAAATTTCAACACATTCATAGAAACGATCGAGTAACAATCCTTACCTGGCGCAATTGGAACGTTTGATTCTGCAACATTTGTCTCGTCTGATTTACCAGAAGTGTTTTCTTTTGGTGAATTGATTTTTATCTCTATTGGTAAGTTCTTGAATTGATCCTGTAGCAGCTGTCCTAGGCTACAAGTGGGGCTGGCTGAGGAGCTTGCTGGCAATGTAGTTCCCAAAGGGGTGGAGGCGGAAGAGGAGGAAGAGGACGAGGAGGGGAAGGAGGAGGAAGATGAGGAGGAGGAACTGGAGCTCATATCTGACATTGAACCGACACTTGATACTGTAGAATCCGTTCCACGGATGGTTTCCATCTCCGTTTTTAGCAGATTGAGCCGCATCTCCATGCGCATCGTGTTCCACATCATTTCCTTCGTGGTCGACAATAGCTCAACGAACCTGCAATTGATACATGCTTAGAATATGCCTATTTTAATTGCAAAAGATACACTTACCCTTTTTCCAAAAAAGCCACATCAGCACTCATTTTGGCGAGAATTGCTTCATTTTGCTTTTCACAACTTTCAAGGCCAAACGTCGGTGTAAAAACCAGCAAAAACCACATACCGATCTTGAGAAGCATGTTTGCAGCAACAGGGTGGTAGAGAACCGGATTCTTCCACGGCGGGTCTTGAACTGGACTGCGCTGCATCGGGATGAGCAACATTTATAGCCTGGATCTGAGGAATAAGTCTGAAGAAAAACAAGATGGTGCAAGGGGTCACTTCAGGTTAACGAAGCTAATTTATTCATGCTCGAATGCATCGCATTCTGATTTTTTTGTAGACAAACAGGCTCATCCGATGCTGGACTTATTAGCTCCGACTTGGGTAAGAATTATTAGAAATAAATTGGCTGTTGATTGATTTTCAAAACGATATTTCAAGAATAAAACTAATCTATGATTTTAAGGAATGTAGTAAGGTTAATGAAGCATTTGGATTTTTCATCTAATCTTCTCCTATACATTATAATACAAACTGTCGTCGTTTGTCGTCGTTTGTCGTCGTTGGTAACGTACCACGTTCAAAACGTTGAAGTAAGCGAGAAATCGCTGAGTCTGTACCATTACATTAGATAGAGCGGGAAAACACATGAGCGCGTTTGAAGTCAGACAGCGATGCAAGCGAGTGCGAGGTTCGTCATCGTAGTTATACCAACACATTGGAGTAAGCGAGAAATCACTTGATCTGTACCAACCCAGGGGAGAACTCTCGAGCGTTTCCTACTTGCCTCTCGCTCTGTTACAAATGCCGTCTCGCTTACGATCGTTATAACCCACTGTGAGCTGTTTTTGCTTTTGCTGCATTTCCAACCCACAATCGCTGTTGCTCGCTCGCACATGTATATTGCTTCACTCGCACACCCGCAAATGATTGACGCTCGAAAAATCCTCGGGTCTTCCGAACACCACACTCTGCTGTGCTACGGCCGGACGGTCTTTCCCGGACGGGCATTTGAATGCGTTATCTTTTCTTAAGAACCATAACATTTTATTTTTGCGTGCCGTGCTGTACTCCACGGTGCGGGTTGACTTTCGGTTTTTCTGCATGTTCTTGGTGTCCGATCTATCGTAGGAGACCGGGCGGGTATTTAAATGCTTTATTCTTTCTACTTGCGTGCCGTGCTGTGAGGTGCCGTACAATTTGATTTTAATTGCTTTTCTTAGATTAATATATTAATTTATTATTTATTTAAAAAAAACAAATAACGAAATGTAGAGCAAAGGCAGGACACAGCAGATGAAAGACGCGAGCGCGGCGCTTGGCGTCAACATTACCACTAACACCGGAAACGGGCTAAATCCCCTAGGAGCATGCTGGCGATTTGGCCATTTGGCGGCACACTGCAACGAAGCCAGGAGACCTCTGCGCCAAATGTTCCCGAGGGCCCCTCTTCCAATTACCAAGAGACATGGCCCGCGTCCACGCATTGTGCTAGGACACCACGGTGTTCAGGTTTCCCTAACATATTGGTATCCAGTTACTCGCTTGGCAATAAGCGAGTGGGCTGCTTCTTGGCCGGGCGTGTATGCTTCCGTCTCTTGGCGGGTTTCATTATGGACATTCATAAAAATTCACAGGAATGTCAAAAACATCAGCTCCGCAATCTGACGACAAAAACACTGTTCCTAACGCATGAAGCCTTATGAACTAAAGCTTTGCCGGGCTTAATTGAATAAATCCTAATCGGTTTGAAAATTAAAAAATAATTTTCTGTGTTAAGTAAATAAAAGTGTCCAAAGAATTATATCGGGCCAGGTAGCTGGCCTACAAAAAAACTAGTTAATCTTCAAGCAACCGTCATCCATCCGTTCACACTTCTATCAACCCAGCCTGACCATCGGTTTACTGAATTGCGCCAATTCTAGGCCGTGTGGTTGATGTTTGGCAAACAATTTGCCTTATCTCAACAATTAGCCACGGAAGTAAACAACTGGCGGCTTCTCGCGTGACCCTTGCCCACGAAAAGATGACCACCGGGAGCACGGATTACTAACCAGAGTTATATCACCCTGGACTTATGGATCGATTATGTTCACATCGGTCTCTCGTCACCTCCTTCCAATTCGATAATGAGACACCCGTTGCATTAATGTGCATGCGCGCCAAGTATTATCTGTGTATGCTTTATGGGTGCAATTGCGTAACGCATCAGCACCGGATGAAGCAGTGGCTGCCAATGGCGCTCCCGAACGGGGGCCGGTTGCAGCAACGGGAAGACTCCATGGGAGCTGAAGGTGGCGAATGCGGTGCATTAAAAGTTCAGTAGGTGAATGCCACCCACTCGGGCTGTAGGGAGGGGTATCTCGGTGCACCCTCGGTCGTTTCTAAATATCACGCGTCAAAAGCATGCCGAAGCAGAGAGACGATCGACGAGCGACCGGGATGCTGCTGGACGTGGATCCCCGGTCCGTTGCTTGCTGTTTCGGTACAAGCAATGTCACTTCGTCGAAGTAGGAAACACGGGATTTAGTATTACTTTGCAGGCGTCCATTTCATAGTTCATCCCGCAACCACAGGCTGTAGGCGGCGGTGAGGTGCCGAGCCGGCCGTCCGCAGTTCGGGCGAATTACTTCATTTTTAAAACGATTTTTGCGGTCTGCTCATTATCGCTCGTCAATCCTCGGGAGTCCTTGAGGGTGCCAGCGCCACCCGGCGGTCAAGCGCAAGATGCGATCGCGATGCGGGCCGAAAAGAGGAGCAAGGAAACCACTTCCGGTGCGAAGGCGTCAACTGCGCCGCGGCCGCCTGCGTTCGCTCCAATCAAACCACCCCCTCCGTTCCAGCCCTAAACCAAAGACATGCCTTCCCGTGTGGCACGTTGTTTGGCCCGGCAATGGGGCTAATCGGACGACGGGAGAAAATGCTTTCTCCCGCTTTACTCACCACCGGAGAAAATGTATCGCACCAGCACGAGGGCGCGAAACGAGGTTTTTATGCAAAAATCATGTGCGTTTACATAACGATATACCATACTACGCCGGGAGATTATTTACAAGACTAACGCACCACGGGCGGTCCTTCGGGAGCCCGCCAGGATTCGCCGCTATATAAAAGCACATGGATTGCGGGATGGTCCTTCAGTCAGCGAAGATTAGTCCACCCTTGAGCACATACAATTGTGGCGCTTTCCAGTGCTTACCCATAAACGATATCCACGAAACGTGTGCATACTGCAGCCGAAGCCCTAACCGCGAAGTGATACGAACGTCTTTGATTTCCTGTGTCTCTTTGCTACCCGTGCCAACTTGCAGTTGCATTTATCGGTTGTGATTCGTGTGCTTGTATCCTCGTGCTGCGAGAAAGGCAAGACAAGGCGTGAGGCGAAAGCGTGAGTGAATTTTGTGTAAGTACCAACGGTGGCAAGCAGCAACGTGCCCAACCATGCGTCCGGCTGCGTGCAAGCGAAGCCTTGTTGCATCTTGCACCGGTTCCGGTGGAGGCAGAGAGATTCGCCGATTCAAAGGACACGAGGCGAATTGTTTTGTCTGCTCCGGACAACTGTTGCACAGCAGAACAAACGTTTCCGGCAAGACGTTCGCGTGTAATTACTGCAGCAGACTTCCGTGTATCTTTTGCTTGTTTAAAAATGTGATTTGAAGGACATTTTCAAATGGAACAAAAATAACTGAAGCTTTTGATTACACCGAGGCAAGATTGGAGTTATTATGGAAAGACCAAGTTTAATTAATTTATATTTGAATATTAATGCTTACAATGAGTTATTTCTCTTACTGTAAAGCATTCAAATAGATTGTTTAATAGTGAAACTAAATGGTTCATGTCAACTGGAAATATTGTTCACTTTTTCCATCTCCTTAGCGATCCTACGTGTTCCTCAACATTATCAAAAGATGCCAGCTATTCAAAGAAAACATGTTCTTTAACCTAAATAACCCCCATCCCTCCACCGAGTGTTTCCATACACTGAGGCACATTTTCCATACACGTTAATGCAATTGAAAACACGCTGCGGGATGCACAGTGCACAGTTTTTCGCACTTTACCATAACAGCATGGAATCTCGGCCCACCTCTCCCATCCAGCATACACATAAGTTATCCTGCACCCCTCCTTCCCCCCTCTGGCACGATGTCGAAGGCAGACGGCATCCTTGGGAACACGCCTGTGGCATTATAGCCGGAAGCCATGCATGAGGCAAACCGCTGGCAAACGTAGGTGACAGTACGGACGGCCGGGTGCCGGGAAATGTGAATCGACGGATGAAAAGCGCGATCGCTTATAAAACACGGCTCATTCGGAGTGCATCTTTGCGAGCAGGAGGAAGCCTTTCAACACTCGGTCAAGGTTAGGGATTGCGCGGCTGGTAATTAAAGCTATCAGTCTAGTTATCGCCGGGGAGTTAATTAGCGAATCTTCTAGGCGTTTCCCGATTGAACGAGATTGGTGTTGTTTTAGATATCTGACAGAGAGTTTTTTTTTTGTTTTGTTGATTTCAGAATACAGCATTACCACAATGATGGGCCACAAAAGTTCCGCGAAGATGATGCTAGCGGTGACGGTGCTCTACTGTGTGCTACATATGCTAGAATGCGGCGTTGTAGATAGGGTAAGAGAGTCTTGGAAGTCCATTCGCAGACGGTTGCATTTAGAATCGCTTCTTTCCGGTTCTCGTTACACTCCAGCAACCCCGGGCGTACAAACAGTACAACACCGAGCCACAGAAGAGACCGTTCTGCAATGCGTTCACCGGCTGCGGCAAGAAGCGCTCGTCCGCCTCGAGCCCCCCGTCGGTGGCAGCTTCGGCGGCGGCGGCCGCCATCCTCCAGCGGCACATGCAGAACATGGAGGCGAACAGCAGGAAGGACCGCGTGACCAGCGACTTCGAGCCGAACGAGGAGTCGATCAGCAGCCTGCTCGATCTGAACACCGAGCCGGCCGTGGAGGACCTGCTGCGGCAGATCATGTCCGAGGCGAAGCTGTGGGAAGCCATCCAGGAGGCCAACCGGGAGATCTACCTGCAGAAGTCGGGCATGAAGGAGCAGCGCAACGACTTCCCGCTCACCTTCAGCACGCAGTAAACGGACGCCGGCATTGCCTTGTCCGGGAATTGACTTTCTGTTTCATCATCTCCCGGATTAAGGCACCGGCTAGATATTGTTACCGCTAGCTGCAAATACTTCTACTTCACGGTGTGGTTGGTGCTTCGCAATGGCATTTTTTAAGCATGCCAAGAACCACATCCACACACCGGTCACTTACACACTCACCTAACCGATATTCACTGCACCATGCACACTGCACAAGCCCTCCTGCTACCTGCTGGGCTGGGGGGGAAATGGACACAAACTCCACGGTTGAACACTTTTACTACTCCTTAATAAAAACACACAAAACACAAACAAAAACTTATAATAATCGTCAAGGTGAGGAAGAGATCTCCCATTTAGCACGGCGCGGTTAAAATGCGTCCAGTAATGTTTCTTATTATGTAAAATCGTTATTAGGCTTAAGGAAAAAAAAACCAAAGCAAACAAACAAACTATACATACTAGTAGGAAATCCTGTTCCCAGCACGAGGTAGAAGTTGGTTCTGCGTTCCGTAGACCTATAGTCTCTACTCAGACATGAGGAAAACAAATGTATCGCAATAAACGAAAACACGAGAGTATCGAAAATCTGACACGAAACATGTTTTTCTTCAAAGGTGATTAATTTTGTATTGCTTTTATTGGCAACAGAGAAAACACAGCAAAAGTAACGACAGCGAAGTGGATAAATATAAACCTTCGTGCATTAAACATATGGCATTTTACGACACGACTGATGCACCGTTGCAGAGCAGAGCACCCGCCCTAGAATTCAGCCACATATCCCTCGACGATGATGCCGGGAACGATTTCCTCGCTGATGAAGGATGCCCCCGTCGCCAGGCTGTTCTCGTTCTCGTCCTGCGGGGTGACCGAGCGGCTGCGGGACGGACCCGGCTTCTGCGAATCGTGCGCCATGATCGCGTCCTGCGACAGGGAAAGCTTGCGTGGGTTGGGCGAGCTGCCGGTGCTGCCGTTATTGCCGTTCTCGGTTCCCTGGCAGGACCTCGGCCGTTCGCTCGTCCGCTTGCTCTCGTACACGACGTTGTTGGTCGCGGTGGCGGATCTTTGGCGACTGGCCTCGGCGCTGGCAGTGGGATAGTAGCTGATGCTGCTACTGTTGTTGTTGTTGTTGTTGTGGGTGTCGTCGAAGTCAATGTTCGTGCTGGCCATCGACAAACCCTCCGTGGTGCGCTTCATTGACGCACGGTTGTAGTTGGTCTTACGGAGCAGTCCCTGGAAGTTGAACGGGGGTTCGTCGTCCGAGTTATCGTTCTATAAACGAGAGGGAACATAAATAAAAAGCGACACTGATTGTAGAGCATGGAACTTGGAAGCGAACGAACGCCACACTCACCTCATCGACGTTCTTCTTGGCAATCCGCTCCATCTCCTTGATTGGATTAATTTTGGTCGGCGTCATCGCTCTTGCCTGTGGCTGCGGGGCAGGCCGCTTTTTGATGGACTTCTGCGAATACTCAGCAGGTTCCGGTTCCGGTACCCTCGGTGCCTGCCGCTTCTTGTAGACGGCCGTTTTGCTCGCACCGCTTCCCGGCTCATCGAAGCTTGCGTCGCCAAATCTGTTCCGGATGTCGTCGACACTTTGGCGCGCGTATGGCATGGGCGAGTAGACGGGAGACAACTTCACCGGCGAGTGCAGTGGAGACCGCGGCCGGTTACTGCCGTACGGTTCGGGCATCCGGTGCGGAGAAAGCCTGCAAAAGGGTGGATTACGATAGGTAACCGAAATTTCCGTTCGTTGGATTTTATTTCCCCGTACCGCTTGATTGGAAGGCTCGGATCGCGATGGAACGGCTCGTTGGCGAACAAGTACTCTACCTCGCCCTGCCCATCCGAGGTCCGCATGCCCTTCCGGGCCGATTGGGTTATTTCGGACGAGAGGTTGTTCCTGCGCCGCAGCGGTGCATCCCAGTCCTCGGTGTCGGAGTCGTTGCCGGTGTAGACGTAGGACGCCGACGACGGATCGCACATGTAGGTGGTGTCGAAGAACGGGATGTCGTCGAAGCGGAAGCGCAGCTTCCACACCGGCGGCTTTTGTGGCCCCAGCAGTGCCGCACTGCGCTCGTTCGGGTCAATCTTTTCCAGCATGATGCAGTTGCTGTTCGTGGCGAACCCACCGATCAGCCGTTGGTTGTAGATGTGCACCTAAAAAACCCGATCGACGAACGAGCAACCGATTAGCATCCCCTGAATGTAGGCAAACGGGCGGGACGATCCTTCGCCTTTACTACCTGCTGGCTAAGATTCACCAGGTCCTGGTAGCGCGCGGCACGGTACTGCAGCAGCACCTGGAAGAGCGACTTGTTTCTCCAGCGGTACACGAAGGGTTTCATAAATTCCGCCGTTTCGGCGTCCAACTTTCCCGTACGCTCGTTGATCAGCGGTCGATACTTCTTGCGGGCCATATGGCCCCGAAAGGCGGTCTGAATTTTAAGAGCCGCGTCGTCCTCGGCACCTTCCTTCGCTGCGATGTCTCGTTTGCGCACTGAGTGAGGTGGACAAATAGAAAAAAATGGGGGTTTTTCGTAAGGGTTGTTCCCGCTCAGAGGGGCAATTTGGTTACGCACCCGATTCCCGATGGATCTGCTTGATCTTGGTAGCGACCGTTCGCTTCGCCAGGAAGGCGCGCATCATGGCCTGAATTTTGACGATCTTCTTCACCTGCGTCTCGTACAGCCGCTGCAGGTACTCCACGTTGTAGTACTTTAGGAACACCTTCGTCTTCCCGATGACCCACCCCTCGAGCTTCAGGCGGATCAGCAGCAGCCGACAGTTGTCGCGCGTCATCTCAACGTTCTCGTCGAAGTCGAACGCGAGGAACTGGTAGCGCCGGAGGAACTCCTGGAACGGAATGCGGTGCGAGAAGCCCCTCTGGCGGGCCCGAGCCGTATCGAGGACGGCCATTGCGCGCAACTGCTGGCGCACCATTTCCGGCGCGAAACCGCGCGGCTTGTACTCCAGGTCCGCGCGGAAGCACCGCACAAAGTGCGTGCCACCGCTGTTCGGACCGATCGAGAGTGTCTTGAACAGCTCGAGGCTGGTCGCCCGGAAGACGCCCGCGATCGTGCGCATCTTGTGCACCTGCGAGTACATGCCCTTGGACAATGTGTTGATCTTCTTGGCCTTGCTCTTCTCCGCGACCAGCGCCGCACCCCAGCGCTTCTTCTTGCTCGGCTTGTCCGACGGCATGCCCAGCGCTTCCTCGGCCGCCATCGTCAGGTTGCCGGTGCGCGACAGCTGGTTAGAGAACATGATCTTGATGATCGGCTCGCCGGAAGCTCGCAGCGTCTCCACCATCTCCGGTGGGATGAAGTCGCGGTTCTTGTCGGCCATACCGCGCGCGTCGTACGTGATGCGGCCGGTGTAGTGTGCCACGGTGAACTCGTGGCCGCTCGCCCGCTTGATGAAGGGGCTCTTGCTCGTGTGGACGCTGTCGATGATGTAGTTCGGTCCGTGGCGTCCGCGGCTTGCGTCATCGATGAAGCTGAACACTCCCTTCGGCTTGTTCAGGATGTGATCCACGGCCAGCTTGTTGTCGTAGTATTGCAGGGACGTTGCTTCCGGCACCTGCTCTTCTTCCTGTAAGATTGTGCGTTTTCATAACGCTGTGCGAAACAGTTGTTGCTTTCTCCCAATCTTACCATTTCAATCATCTCGAAAACGAACATTCGCTGGTTGTACAAATACTGCATCTGTTCGTTCAGCGCATTCACCACCAGCTGGTCAATGTGATTACGATGAAAGCACTCGAAGCCAAAGTGGTCCGTAATGGTGACGGAATGTTTATCTCCACTGTGAAAAGATACAACGTTTAGCATATCCTCTCTTAACCTTCTGCACCACGCCATGCGATTTACACTCACTAGATGGCCCTTCCGAAGGACAGCTTCTGGTTGATGGTGTTCGTGATCCAATCGACCAGCCGGGTGTAGATGGTGGCGGCCAGAACGTCCCGGGCATCACGTGCCTCGTCAGCCGAGTGCCGCCGACGTTCGGCCGATCCGCGCACAATGACGCAATAGTTTAGCAGCGCCCACTGGAACTTCTTCTCGTCCAGCTGCAGCAGCGTCGCGATCTTGCCGATCACCTCGAAATCCTCCAGCTCCGTCGTGCCGTCCGCGTCCTTGAAGCGCACCTCGCCCAGGATCAGAATCGCCGCCAGCGTCCGGTAGATGGTGTCGAGGATGTTCTGGGACAGCTCGAGGGCGAGCAGCTGCTGCTCTAACTGCTTGAACGCCTGCACGTTGCCGGGTATGTCGTCCCGGCAGTACTTTAGCTTGTCCGAGCTCATCCCGTCCGATATGCGAAGGTAGCGATAGTTGCGACCCGGCTCGAGCGAGAAATCCTTCAGCCGCTCCTCGGCATCCATCGTGTCGTAGAAGTAGTAGAAGATGTGGAAATTTGATTGATTCCTAAAAAACGAATAGAGGAAATGTTATGACAATTTAAACTATTCTAAACTCTTCATCTCAGCCACATGCATTGCATTCGAGCAAGTTATTCACATGAACCGTTTCGCAGATGAACCGGTTCACCGAACCGTTTGGCGGTTTGCGCCTTCGCTTACATGTTCGTCGACGAAATGCGCAGCTTTTCGAGCAAATACACCCAAAAGATGGCACCGGAGAGCTTTCCGCTCGGCCCGTACGTGAGCTGCGTTTGGAAGATGCTTCTGGTGGAGTTCGGATTCAGCGGTGTGCCGGCGTTGGTCAGTGCGCTGAGGGCCTTGTACCCGTTCACGATCCGCTCGTACACGCCCGGGTTGCCCTCGCCCAGCACGCCCAGGTGCTTCATCAGCAGCTTCAGGTTGGTCGTTTTGCCGGAGTAGCTTTCGCCGGTTAGGATGATGTGCTGCGGTTCCTCGTGGTGCAGCATGTCCTGGTACGCGCTGTCGGCGATGGCGAAAATGTGCGGCGCGTTATCCGACCGCGATTTGAACATGTACTTCGAATGGAACTGCAGAGGAGGGGTAAAAGACACATGTTCACACTGCGTGCGGCCGGAAGGATATTTCAGCCACTCTTACCCCGCGGACATGCTCCGGAATCGTTTCGTTGGGGTTCAGCGAAATCAACACGTCGCCCACGAACGTGTAGTTATTTCCATTTTTGTACCGCTGCGTTACCTCCTCCAGGATGGCCTCCTCCGTCAGATGCTCGAGCGCCGCCAGGTCCTCGACGTGCAACTTTTCCGTACGGTTTTCCTCAGCCTTTAGCATGCCTCGCACCACCGCCACTTCCTCCTTCTTGGGCAGCTGGATGTGCTGCACCGATTCGGCCAGCATCTTCAGCTCCTGGCTTAGCTGTAATTTAAAAAAAAAATGCAACGGTAAAGGCTCGAATCGAAACGATGAACCGCGCACTGTCACCTACATGGTAGTCGTTCTCGGGAACTTGGGTCAGAAACGGATGCTCGATGATTTCCATGATGAACGGTCGGTTGTCCGGGTTTTTCTCGAGACACTCGGCGATGAAGTCGTTGTACTCCTGGCTCCAGTTCGATTGTCTGTAGAGCGTCGGTGGAGGGTTGCGCACGATCTGGAACATGGCCCGGGTGGCGTGCATGTCCGCGAACGGAGCCTTCCCGTCACCCAGCTCGATCGCCGTTATGCCCAATGCCCACACATCAGCTCGGTTGTCGTAGACGTCGTTATCTGTGAAAGAAGAAAGCGGATCGCCCTCTGAAGGATGCTGCTCGCCAAAGTGGAGCTCCATCCGTTGGAGGCAATTCTACCTACCACTCTTCGAGCTGATGACAACTTCCGGCGCCATCCAGCACGGTGAGCCGATACAGGTGCCGCGCTTTCCGTTTGTTGACTTCGTGTCCCGTGCCAGACCGTAGTCGCACAGCTTCACCTCACCCTCCTTCGTCAGCAGGATGTTGCTGCCTCGGACGTCCCGGTGGAGGATGTGGTGCTCGTGCAGGTACATCAGCGCCCTCGACGTCTCCCGCAGGATGTACGCCAGTTGCATCTCGTTGGCCCGCCGGTTGCTCACAAACATTTTTCTCACCACGTCCACCGCTGGACCATATTCACAGTACTTGGAGGGAAGGTTCCCAAAGGTTACAAACTGTTCCATCCCTCCACTCGGTCTAGTTTCAACTTACCTCCAACACGAACCAAATCTCATCGCTCTCCCCGGCCGGACACTTCTTCCGGTAAACGCCGTAGAAGTCGATCAGATTCGCGTGCTTCGAGTGATCGCGAAGAACCAGAAATTCCTCCTGGATGGCCTTCTTCGTATCGCCCTCGTACTTCTGCACCTTGATCGCCACGTTCTTGTTGCCGGCCTGTGTGTCGGTGGCTCGGTACACCTTCGCGCACACGCCGCTCCCGATCAGTTCACCGAGCTTGTACCGGTTGCCTGGGTCGGGTAGGGTTTCGATTTTGAGGTTTGCCATCGTAGCAAACACTTGCACCTTTTGTTTATTAACACTTAACCACTTGACAAGGTCTAGCAGTCCATGAAGTCACTGGAGGAAGCACCGGCAAATAGAATTTACGATAGCATTATGATTTCGCCGCAATGCTGTGATTAGTTGAGGCTGGATGGAGGGTGGCAATATTTTACTTTCAACTGGATTAACTTCTTTACGGTTGTACAGTGAAAAAGTGGTTAGAATCGGTTTCGTTCGAATGTTGATGAGATAAACTTGCGATTAGTTGTGCACATTGAAACGGTGAAGTTTTACTGTTCTTCGACATCGCTGTTATCATCGTTGAAAGTTTAATCATGTAATCTAGTAGGAGGGTAGCAACAATTACTGATTTCAACTGTGGAATTTCATAATTGTTAGCAGCTTGATTTCAAGGGAGCCTCCTTCGCCTTTCAGCAAGTCACATTTACTGCTGTCCTTTATTTCACTTTTGGTTTGCGGTTTCGTGGACCAATCGTGACAAGCTGTCCAGAACAATCATCGTGGAATGCAGGTCAATTTACTAGGAGCAGTCAACGGAGGAATGTATCAAGGTTTAACACGACAAGACACGGATACTGGCGGAGAGGAAATAACTGCAAAGGAGAATGATTCACTCTTACGCATCTATAAGGAGATTGATTGGACATTCGAGTGGAAGTGGTTTGCGAAACAATCCTTAATTATTGTCTATAAATTATCATGACCTTTAAACGTTAAAGTTTTTGAATCATTTTCCTTGAATCAGGTCTGGTGGGTTGGGATTTTTAGGATATTTACCAACTTTCTTCAACACATCATAATTTTGATTTATAAGTATTTATTAAACCATTTATTCAAAATTCTGTAGCATTGATAGATTTTTGCACAGGCATTTAGATTTTTTCACAAAACAAACTAACAACAAAAAACAGTTACATTTACGTTTCACCACTTATGCCTCACATTTATGTAACCAAATGGGGATGCACCTTATTTAGCCTGCACAATGTTGTGTCTTGTGGTTGCCAAGCGCGGGAACATGCGTGATAATCCTGTTAGGTTATTCAATTTGACTGAGTAGGATGCGTCCAGTGAACATTCGGTTTCACTTAATTCACTTAACAAGCATATTTGCGGTTCCTTAGGATCTTCCAAAGGCTTTTCTTCATATATTTTTGCATTTTACTGAATTTTGATCAATTCACCTCACAAACAAAGTGATTTTGAACTCGCTTTGACATGAAGAGCTTACGTTAACGCTGATGAAACACTTTCACAATAACTTTCCACCAAACCACTCAGTTAGTGTTTGGAAAACTCTGCACTCTCTTGCACAATGTGGATAAATTATCTAGCAATTGGAAAAACACTTTCACCGCAGGTGCCGAACTTCAAAGCCCGAGTGGCCACTCCACCAAGCTCGACTGCCTTCCGCGAATTCTGGACATCAACTAACCGTTTTTAGTCATCGTTGGTCGCCGGGAAAGCATAGCTGCTCCAGAAACCCTAAAAGTTCCCCCAAGGCTCTATGCTAATTCAATTGTTGGCCCCGTTCTTCCTACTTTCGATCGTGAAAAGATGTTACGCCAATTGGTACGTCGGTAGTCGGTTGATGCGAACTATGTAACTTCGAACTTCGCGGTTGTGATGGCACGGTTTGCCACCTATGCACGGTTTTTCACGGTTCACACACAGAAAAAAAACGGAAAAGGAAACCCCAAACAGTTGAATCATCGACCGCCGTCGAAGAACGTTCGTTTCGCTTTCCCCTTGCATTGTGGACACCCGTGATAGGTCAGTGTTAATGCACCAACACCTTCACGAGTGAAGGTAGTGTCACGTGAAAATCGATGCCTGCAAGCTGGAATCAAATTTCCTAGAACGTCTCTCACTCGACGCAATCCTTCGCGAATGGGTTTTATTTTGGCGCGTCCTGAAGCAGCTTAGTGTGATTAAATTTTTCTAAAGACCAGATTTTTCGCATTTGTGTCGATATCAAGTAGCACTTGTCTGTGATTAGTATTTAGCGCGTCGTTCGTAACACCATCAAATTGGGCTCTTGTCTGGTTTTCGTTTTCATGCTCATCAGTCGGGCTCTAAAGCTTGTTTGTGCCGTTGTTTTGGGCAGCTCTAATCTGGTCTGCATTTTCCGACCGAGGCAGATTATTTGAGCTTAATGATGTTTTCTCTTATCGCGCTTCGGCGATCGGTTAACTTTTGACGAGCAAAGAAAGCACAACGGGGGCTAATGGCAGCCCAGAATCGCACCGGATCGATGCCGGCTTTTTCCCGGGCGGCCCAAGAAGCACTCAGGCGCATAATTCGATGATCAGATTAGCCCTTAAGAAAACGCGATCCGGGTTTTCGAATGCCGCCGGTCGATCCCGGGCCCGTTCGGCGGAAGTGCTTTCACCCGTTTGTCCTTGCGTGTCCTAGGTGCTGCCAAGAGTGTCTGCTCTCTCTCTCTCTCTCTCTCGTCCGTCACCGGTCGGGCCGGTGAACGCGCGGGAACAAACATCAAACAGACCGACCCGAAAGGTGTGCTGGAAATAAACAAAGAAGCTATCATCCTCCGACAGGAAACAATGACGATCAAAAGGCTAGGTCGTGAGGCAATGGTTTGAAGATGGGCCAAAATGCGAAACTGAGGAATGACGGCATGATCTTGCATTTCCGCACCGGTCTACGTTCCTTTCGCTGGAGGTTCGAGGCACGGCAATTGTAGGCCAGAGCGGCTCTGGGCGATGCGGCAGTGTTGAGAGATTTATCAATGGGACATAAAGCTGCCTACTCAGCCGAAAGTCCACATGGCCGTGAGTTGGCGAAGTAATTATCCTGTCCTCTAGTAATGTTTTCCAGCAGGCTCGAGTACGACGACTGGGGAAAAAACGGCATCCTAGAACATCATCTTGTCCCGGCTTGTGGCACATTCTACAAATTGATACAGTTTTCCTACGATGAACTGCCTTTGTGCTGGATGAATGGAATCATTACAACAAATGAAAAAAAAAGAAATTCTTTCTGTGAATGAGCTATTCGATAAAGATGTTCTGGAGAGGAATCAATCCGTCATGGATCGTTGCAAAAAAGTTCCACAAAGGAGAAAGGCACTTCTTCACAGTTGCACATAGAGAAAAGGGACTTTTTGTAATGAAAAGAAAAAAAAAACACTTGAAATGTTTTTTTTAATAAATTGCAGTATAATGTCGTATTGTTTTGTTCCGAAGTGATATTGCAGTCTGTGCTCTCCACGTGTTATGATCATTTTTGCTCTCGATGACTATTTTTGAAAAGAAATCAAGGTTATACCAATTTCCGAAATGTTCGGGAGTTTCACTTTGATTTTATGTTAAGCCAATAGCACAATCTTTACAACTCTATTTCACGGAATCGCTAGTTAATGGTTCTATACTTGACTAATCTTTCAACTTTCTTTCGGATTCTTTAGCGATTGTAATGAAAACACACCACAAAATCACCATCAAAGCGCAACCGAAGCGTGTGTATTTATTGACTCACTTAATTTACTATCACGAATCAATTCGTTCAATTGGCGCTGCTCACTAGTTTTTTCTTTTTTCTAAAGTTCGCGTCTATTAACCGGAAAATGAGTACCATTACTATCAGCACAAAAAAAAAAAAAACACGAATAAAGGCGTCCCGATGCAGAGCTCCACTCGACGATGTACTCAGTGAGGTTAAAAATAAAGTATAACGCAACATTGTTCCATGCCACAGAACGCCACATGTAATAGTGCCTACGAGGGTACGATACGGTACGAAGTCTAAGCGTAAAACACAATCAAATAAATAACACTGACCTTAGGATCTAGAATGAAATCATTCGCTAGTGGAAACGAGGATGGGAAAAGCCGAGCAGAGAGTCGCAAGCTGAACGAAAACTCACGCGGCGATTGGCCTTTAGGGGGTAAATTACTTAACCATTCGTTCGGCATCTCTTATATGACGACTATGGGCAACTAAAACCGAGTAAGCAAATCATACAATTACTGTACAGAAACACGCCCTCCGCTGGATTGGCCGTCGATGTGCGAACCCCATCGAGCATAATACTGTTTTTTTTTCGTTTTGTCACTGCTGTTGTTCGTTTCACTTTCCACTAATGCGTCAGGCCGACAACCAGCACCACAACCTTCTTCAAGCTCGCCCACCGATGGGGCTTAGAAAAACGAGGACATCGGACAGTCGGGAAAAGGGGCTTTTTAATTAGTGTGCCCTCGATGTTCGCTTGGTAGCTTTGCCACTGTCCGACTCGTCTCTGGCGAAACGTGAGCGGCATCGGAAAGCATGCCGCGTGGTGCCAACTGCTGCTTCTCCTCAGGCCGGCTAGTTGCACACGCTAATCCACTCTTCGATTTCACAATCGTCGCATTCCACGAAGCAGCACCAGTGGAACTTGCAGTTGCACCGGTCGATGCGCTTCTCGCGGATCAGATTGTAGCCCCGGCCGCAGCACATCGAGGCGCACCCTTCGCTGCCGCTGCTCGTCCGATTGCAGCGCCTTCCGATCGTCCCTGGAAGGGCAGTGAGAGGTCGAGGAGGAGGAGGAAGGGAAATCGTTAGCAAATCGCGCGGTTGCCGTGTGCCAACGCCAACGAGTCAACTTACCGGGAATGTCGGAAATCTGGTCGCGCTCGCAAAAGTTCGGTGATCTTTGGTAGTAGAAGAGCGCATTCTCCAGCTTCCGGTTGGTGGCGGGTGGGCCGCCGAGCGGGCGGTTTCCGGCCTGCGGCCCGGCGTTCTGCTTCTCCCGGGGGCGCCTCGGCGGCCGCCGGTTTTGGCGCGCGTGCTTGCGCTTCTTTGGCTTGCGGTAGACGATCATCGGCGGCCCGTTGCCCAGGTTGGACTGGTCGACCAGGATCGCCCGGCGATACTGCTGCTTCAGGACGCGCCCGACCACGCGGAAGTCCGGGGCCGACTTCCAGCACGTCTTCAGCTGGCAGCTGCCGGACATGCCGTGGCACTTGCACCGCACCTGCATGTTGTTCGAGACGGCCTGCAAGAGGCGATTGATGTAAAGGCAAGGTTTTACGCGCACGGATTGGTCGACGGTTCACTTACCCTCCGTCCGGCGCGGTTGTTGTGCAGATTGATCTGCGACTGGATGTCGGTGCCCTTCTCGCGCGAGTCCAGGAACAGCTCGGAAAACTCCACCCCGAACGCCATGTTGTGCGAGCAGCCGCCCCACTTCCACCGGCTCGCCTGCTTCGCCCGCAACTTGCGCAGACTGTCGCTCTCGTCGAACACGCTGTTGGTCTCGGCGATCGCGTCCAGGAAGCGCAGCTTCTCCTTCTCCAGGCTCTCGCGCAGCGACTTCGACATGCCCTTCCGGTTGATCGACGGGTCGCACCCGCAAGATATCAGCCGGCCCTGGGCGCACGCTCGGGCCACACTGTGCGTCACGCCGGCTGAGGCCACGGCGTACGCGAATGCACTCTCTCGGTAGCCTGCGAAAGGATAGAAATTGGAAGATTGGAATGATTTGTCTATACATGTTCTATAGGAGCATGGGAACCACGGAAATTCTTAATCATAAACAACTGTAAAAAGAGATTTGGGTTTTAGGTTTAACATCCGTTTGGCAGTTTCTTGTTAGTAAAATTTCTTTAAACACGTTTCTTCTAACGGTTACCTGTTGCGTTTAGGACGATTTGAAGGGATCGAAATAATTCCCGCCAGTCGATACTTCTTCCCGCATTTTATTTGCTACACGAAATGTGCGGTTGAGTTGCATTGTCCTTTTTCTAACCTAACCTCGAGTTGATCTGTTATGACTTATACAAATGTAAAACGCTCGTTAGCAGAAGTCTTCGCGCGCCGTTCGAGACGGGCTCGCTTGCTGCATTGCATCACCTCTTCCATTCATTCACTTCGGTTGCAGTTTTCCGTTCCATCCTGAACCGATCTTCAGATCAGCGTCCCCACGTCGAACCTCTTCCCCTCGTCCCAGGCGTACATGCGCCATTCTGGATGGACGTTTAAATACGACCGAACGACTTCTCCGATCCAAACGTCTCCACCAGAGGGAACCAGGGAACGGGCATCAACGTGAACGAATCCTCCGCACATTGACTTTCCACCAGCAGCCACCCTCCCCTCCCTACAAGGGGGCACACTCTGAAGAATCGTCTCGCCCGTGTCGTCGTAAGAATTGGCAGCCCGCGCTGCAGCAGACAGACGGACAAGATGTCGCATGACGCTCGGGCAAGCGCTTCGCGGGACCGCGGGGATGGGAAAGAGGGTGGGTGGTAAAAAAAACCGAAAACAATCAGCCAATAAATTTTATTTCATTTGTATGGAAATTAAATTGAAAACTGCTGCGACCGCGCTGAGGATGCTGCCGAGCCGAGGGATCGTGTGCTGCCGTGGGCTGCCGTTTGGTGGCTGGTGATTTTTGAATTATTTATTACAACCTGCCAGCGGAGTTGAAGTTGATAGGAGGGAATTTGCACGCGCACACTCGACGAGGGTCGTAACGTGGCGAGGGGTGAGGAGGGGGGGGGGGCAAGTCGTTACGGTTCGATTCCTCCGGCTGCTGGAGATCGGAACGGATTTTCGTGCCGGTTGCGCTACGTTCGATGTGGCCAGGGCAGCTTTATGCTCCGCAATCGATCTCATGCGATCATCGGCCGAACGGTCGGTGTCGAGCGAGTCTAGGCTCTAGCCGGAGTGTCTAGGATTTACACCGTTGGTCAATCAAATTAATAACACCATCGCCGTTTCTTGGTTTTTTTTTTATGACAGGCGGCAAAGTGTCGTTCGCCCCCGGGGACGCTCAGCTTTGCAGCCTTTCCCTACGGTTGGTACCTACCACGTTGCGCACGGCATATTGTATGATAAAGTTGCTCCTCAGCTAGAGATCGTAAAGAAGCACCATCGATCTGGCATCGCGGCCGGCCCACCTTCCGACGTTTTCGTATTAAGCTTCTTGATTGTAAATAAATGTCATTTTGTGTATAGTTTTGAATACGGAATCAGCGTGCATAAATAAGGCAACCCAGGCGATGCCAGCGTGGTCGTAAAGTCGATCGAGACGATCGATCGAACCGATGTCGACCACTAGCAGGAGCTCGTCCAGTCGAGTACTGGAGTCGCAAACGAACCGAATCGACGTTCTGGACGTTCTAGTCAATCCGGTAAGCCCTTTATCGCTCACCAAAGGGGGGGCCAACAACTCCTGAAGGGAACAGGCGGACGGAGGGGGCGACAGCGGAAGACTCGCTCGAGTGCCGACTGAAGGGCTCACATATTGTGGAGAAATATCTGATTTGATTTGATCTGATCGTGTAGTTGGGTGAATTTATTCGCTTTGTTAGCGGGCCCACTTCCACTTCGGGAGCACCACAATCACGGGATAACTTTTGTTCCATGTCTCACTTCTTCATCTTCTGGAGCTATCCTTCCTTGTTTTTTTTTGCGTTGCTTCCATACGCGTCCAGAAAGCCCCTTTTTCCTCGCTAAGAATTCTACTTCAAGGTGAACAAAGAAAACACCCGGGGATTGCGGATGGGGGCAGCATGCGCTGACAGCAGCATCGCAATTTACCATCGCGCGAGTGTTGACAATGAGCAATGAAAATGCTTCAATGATAAGGTACAACCGACCCGATGACGCGCTACTGATCCTTTCCCCTTTGGCATGGCTTTCAGTGCGTGCAGGACATTCCTCAAATAGTTTGAAACGAGAACGCTTCGTTGAGAGCTTGACAGCGGCAGCGTACCGGTCTGGTTGGACTTGTTTTGCAAAAAAAAAAAAATTGTCTTCAGGAAATGGTTGCATAATTATTCGGGGGTAATGTTCCCTGAACGAACGGAATACAAATATTTCTCTTTCACAATAACCGACAAATAACATGCTCCCCCTAATCACATGGACTTCACAGCACAGCATTCAATTGTATCGATCAATCTTTTTGGTCCACAATCGGGAACCACTTACGCGTATCGCGATCGAACGAAAACTGTGCACCGGTTGGGATTGTGCAAACATCGTTCCGACGCGTCCCGGAGCAAAACCAGCCTCACCAGCGTTAGTTAGTCATTATATGCGCAAACAACGGCAACAACTGTCCGATTGCAACATGGGCAATCATTTGGGAGACCTCCCGAGGGTCGCCGCGAACCCCGATCGATGTGTGAACGGCATCATAATGTCAATAGCATGGCAACACTCGATAGCGCTGCCACGGTAATCGAGTTCCAGTCAACGTCTTTCGCGATCGCCGCTGGTGAAAATGTAAAAATAATCGATCATATCTTGCGCGGACCGGGCCCGGTCGAGAGCTGGGCGTCCGGCAGAAATTGGCGTGATATTGGCAAACCCCACCTGGACACCCACTGCCGCCCCGGGCCATCATTACCCGGGCGAACGGAGTCGGCATCGCGGCCCTAACGGTGATCGTAACGGTGAGGAAAATCCCATCGCACGGCCAAAAGGGGGGAAAACCAAAAGCGGACGGCAATGGGCAATGGGCGGTAATCTAATCGCAAGCAACAGCACAGAAATCCGCGATAGCCCATCCACCCATCCCAGGGGCAGGCAGGTGGTGCGGTGGAAGTCAATCAAGAAAATTATTATTGAATTTAATGATTCCGCTTAGAGCGCATTAAGCCCCAGACCTGGTCGGATCATCGCGCGTATGAATCTCTGGCGCGGCAGTGGGTGGAGAATGTTGCGGTGCGAAAGCGAGACCACCGGAAGCGATTCAATTACATCGATACGGTTCCGATCGATGCGGCCCCGGCGTGGCACTGGGTCGGAAAATTGTTCCACTGTTTGTGCACCAACCAACGTGTGCCTTCAGGAGGGCAATTTCGGGCAGCTGCCTCTCCCTTTTGCGAATAGCACCGTTTTCCAGCGCCTGCCGGCTGTCGGACAATTGCAGACCTAAAACATTCAATTACCGGTGTTAGAAATGAAGCGAAAACAAACAGCGAGAGGCAAACTGGCCTAAATCAGCGGCGCCGATTTTGCAACCGGACAGTTTGTTCTACGTCACCAAGTCTCCACACACGAACTTAATATCGCCATTGCATTACAATTCACATGGCTGCAAAACAAGAACTAGTAGTATCAACTCGCAGCAGTTGGGTCCCTTGAGTTGAGTTCTTGATAGTAGCATGACATTGTTATCCATTGGTAACTGGCGGTGTGAACTACAAACAGAGCAAAACTACCTGCCTTACTCCGGAAAGTGGTTCCCCTTTTGCTCGTTAGTAAATATAAGATGAATGGAACAGCGTTGTATGTGAACGTTCTTGAGAGTAATGTCCCTTCTCGTTTGGTGATGTACATTTAATACCTGCGTGTCTTTTTAAGGCCCCGTTCACAAAATATTTTAGCAAATTCTCATACTTATCTACACTATTATTTAAATTTAGGCAAGATCCAACATTTATTATGACATTGTTTATTTTTATATCTCAAACTGACAGCTCAAAGTGATGAGCAATGGCGTCCACATCGCACCTGGCAAAGCTTCACACCAAATACACACAACGTGAAGACAACTCGGTCTTGTGTGTGTGTCGTTACGAAATTCGCGATGTATGTAGACGCTGGGTCAGATACCACGCGTTCTGCTTACCTAATCCTTTTCCGACGTCCAGAACCACGGGAAAAGTCAGTCTTTACCTCCCGCTAAGAGGAGTTCTGCTGACGCTGACGGATGGCTGTATTAGCCAGTGGAAACTGTTTGCCCTCGCATCGGAAAGCCAAGGAGCGCGCGGCTGTCGGAAGTCAATATTATCAACGCCCACCGGGTTGCATCATCGTCGTGTGCGCCATCGACATCAAAGGAAGTGGCCCTACCCTCCGAAGCACTCTTTCCGTCCCCTTCGCGCGACACCGATCGAATTCGGTAAGTGCATTCAAATGTATTCATCGGCGTCTGCCGGCGTCTGCGGTGCACATGCATAAGTGCCTCCGGCAACGAGATGCGCCTCTTACGCAGCTGCACTTGCATTCGAGAGGGGGGAGGGCTGCTTGGTGGCCCTCAAAAGCATTGTTTTGTGGGTGGCACTTTTATTTTTCATTTTTAAAGGAATCCGAACGCCGATAGTAGAGATGCTTCCGAGCAGTGTTTAGAGTTGTCGTTCCTTCAAATGATGCCTGTCACGGTGAATACTCGCGTCAACGCATCGATCTGCAACCCACCCGAACCGTGGTGGTTTGTTACAACATGGGTCGTTAAAAACGATCGGTTTGACGAATGACCGGCGGCAGCCGTAACCACGAGTTGATCGATCGATCAGTCGAGGCAAAAGGCAGGCAGCCCTGGCGAACTGCATAAATTGGCATACATCCAAACTGAGTGGGGCGGTAAAATGTCACCACAGTCGGCGATCGTCATCAGCCGCCCGTTCGCCTTTACTTTACGCGAGCGAAATCGCGTATAAAGCGTGACAACAACCACGGGCAAACAGAGAGGGGGGGACGGTAACCCGGTCAGTCCGGAAGGTTGCCTACAACCCCGAGCCCAACCGGGATTGACGAGTGGATGATTCGCATCCAGCCGGATTCGGTGGCTACACTTTGACATATGTATACGTCATGACAAATTATGTTCTTCGCGTGTCGAAATTTGCCTTCCGCCGGCTCGAGGAACGTCCGCAAGTTCGTCTGTGAGTGCGAGCGCGCGCGACGTTGACGTGTCATTTACATACGACCGGCTGGAGAAGGGGGGAAGGCATGAAATTTACATCAATTTATATTTCGATTTTGATGTTTCATTTCGCCCATCCATCCATCCATCTCGGCGGTCGGCAGCTGGCCCAGCTTCGTCAACTCCGCTCTTCGGAGGTCCTGGAACGTTGCATCTTAGACACCGGGATCCACTACTCCAACGCATTGTGCGAAACGGAGCGGGTCCGGCACTGGAGTCTGTTCGAGTTGTCAACCGGTCGGGCTTTGTCCGTCGGTTGAAGGATTGATTGCCCGCGCCCTCAATGCCACGATCGAATGAGATGCACCGGGGAGATCCTTCGCGGAGCACGGCTCCGACGTTGATGGACCACGACAACGGTTGACAATTGAATGGGGTTCCGCTTCGTGCTCACCGCCACCGGCTAAAAGAGCAACAGTCAATCAACGCGCTGACGAGCTGCGCCCTTTGCGGACGGTGGCGAAATCGTTGCTTCCGCTCCACCCCGTTGGAGGGAAAGTGTTCTTCCCACGATGGTCGAGCGGAAAAGTGACAGCGTGTTGCCCCTGTCTCGGAAGGAATGCCCGTTTTGTTGCATTCTTTAGCATTTAATGTCACGGAGCAAAGCTTCCTTCCTCCCGACCTCAGCATTCGCCGTGAATGTTTCTGAAGGACCAACTAATAGAGACGGCTAAAAACTCAATTAGCTTGTCAAAAAACAATCCAGCTCCCTGTCAACTCACCGCAGTTGCGTCCCTGGGTGTCATCCGAGACACGGGAAAACTACGCGACCTAGAACACCCAGAACATCTTCCCGGGGAGTCCGAGCCGACAAATGGGCCGACACGCATCATCATCATCCGGGCGAAGGTGAACGAATTTCGGTTGTTTCGATACATATGTCCACCGCTGTCATCGTCGGCGATGGTATGGACTATGTTAATTAGTTCCCGAGCGTCGGAATGCCGATGGCCTGCCCTGCCCTGCCCTCGTTCCCTACAGCGGCGTACCGGTAACAAAAGCAACACCTCTCACCCATCCGCAGCGGGAGAGAATTGAACCAGTGGAGGATGGAGGAGAGGTGCGAGAAGAAATTTAATTTACCATAAATTTTTCCCATTTTTATGTTTACCGGCTCAAAAATCCGCTTGTCACTCGACGACGGGCATGCAGGGGACAGTTTCCAAAAGATCTACCGTTTCCTTTTGTCCGGTATGACACACGGAGGAAAAGATCCTGCCAAAGACGATGGACAGAGAACTCTGACCGGAGGTGGAAGAAAATGTGCAGCAGCCGGCCGGTTTTGGTTTGGAGATACCGGCTCATCTTCTTACCTTCTCGTGCACCCGAAAACGGTATCATTAGAGAAAATTACGACCCATAAGCCCATTCGACACGCTCTCGGACGACGACGTGTGCGTTCGGGAACCTCCCGGCGAGAAGATATGAGAGAACGATCGTGGGGTGTTTTGTCGTCGCGGAGGTTCGGAAAATGGTTCGCGCTAACGAATGGCTCACCTCGTTTCAGCATGCTCGACGTGTGCGGATTGCGGCTGCGGGTGCTGAGCGAGGAGCAGTTCCAGCGGTGCCACTGGAACTGGTACTGGCACTCGCGCACACCCAACTCCAGGCCCTCGATGGCCGCGGCCGTGACGTCACTCGCGCGATAGCACAGCTCCAGCTGGTCCCGGGTCAACCCGGGCACCGTACGGCACGTCGCCCGGACATCCGGCAGGCTCTGGACCCTGTAGGAGGGGGGGAAAAAACGGGAAGAAACACGCATATTCTGTTAGTGACACGACCGATTAAGGCTAATATTTACACACGCCTCGCCCTACACACACACACTCCAACGCACGGTCCTACAACCTACTGATATGCATCTCGGGAGAAATCTCGGGCCGCGAAATGGCTGCTAATTTGGGATCGTTAAGTTAATGGGAGCCAATTAATACGTGGCAGATAAATTATGCATATCCCTGCACCGCGTGGCATAACTTTTCCTTCCCTTCCACCCCGTTCCGCACCATTTCGTTGGTTGCTGGTTGTCGTTTCGTTTTCGTTTCTCCTGTTCATGTCAAAGCCACCTGAGCAAATGATCCACTTTTGAACGTGTCGGAAATGGGGGGGCAACAATTTATGTTGCACCGTTCGTTTTTGTGACCTTTTTCTTTGCCTTTATTGACTGCAAAACGCTAAGCATCAATTCCAGGATAGGGTTGCATTTGCGCGTTTGCACCGGTTCGCAAAGGCCTCATTAATAATTGGCAGTGGGCATGTTTTCGATGAGGTGAAGCTACACGTTGTTTTTTTTGTTGTTGCATTTTGCGTGTCACTAAAAGTCTTGCACCCGGCTCCCGACGACAAGGGGACGAAATTCGGAGCAAAGGATGCATCCACTCAGGGGTGGGGGAATTAATTTCATCAATTAGCTGCCAACCGATGCGATCCGAGTGCAGAGAGTGCATTAATCCGAGCCTAATTGGTGTCACCGGTGAGTTATGAGTTAATCATGGTGTGGCAAGAGTAGCTCCGCGCTTGTATTCCTCGTGCTGTTCTGTTTCGGGTTCCCTGTTTGGATTTTTCTACATTATTATTTTTTTCAGGCAACTATTTCGCAACCGAATATTTGCTAACCATTGGAATTTGCTGCCAAATCGTTTGCGATGAATGCTTGCTCTATGTTTTTTTTTTTTGTGTGTGTTCAACCATTCACTAACGGTTCATCGTTCCCAGGATCGCCCCGATCCTAGTCGGGACGAAGCAAACATATAAATAATCAAATAAAGACAAACATTCATATCGGTTATAAATGGCGAACACGGTGACACATTCATCCCCATCCGTCTCCCATCAACCGACCGAGCGGTGTGACCAATTTCAAAGAAATGCGCTCATGGTCGAGAGGACCCGTTTCCCACCGGACGGAGCACAACAAAGCTTCCCATAGGAGAAGTGACAAGGACGACCACGGCGACGTCCCGGTGTGTCATTCCTGTCGCGATCCGTTCTGGGATCCTGGGAAGCGAAGAACTCATTTCTTGCGATGGGGACATTTATCATAATTGCTACCGTGACGTTAGTGGCCGAGACGTGCGACGCTAGATTCCGGATCGCGAATCGGTCCATAGTGCCCGTTTTCCTTCTGAAGAAGTCGCCGTCGCGTCGCGAAACTGCAGCTCAGCGTAGAGGACGCACTGCATACCGTTTTTGCGGGCGCGGGTTAGGTAAATATGAGCCCTTACCGAAACGATGGCCCCCAACTTCTCCCAAAGAAAGGTGGTCATGCAAAAGGGGTGTGCAACGATGTTAGTTGAAGGGGGGGAGACGCTTCCTCGAGACGATCTTTGTTGACCCATCGCCTCGACGCGCGGCCACGACTTCGATGCGATGCGTCTCAATGCGCTACGTTCTGTGGTCGTGAGAACTTTCCAAGATATTTCCATCCCCTACCCGACCCTTGCACTGCTCATTCCTTACAGATCACCCGATCATCGAGATCATGGAGATCGGCCCGGTCTTCGGGCAACGCGAAGAAGGTCAAGCAACGCCAATAAAACCAAATATTCCAGATTCCTCTCGCCGGAGCACGACGAGGAGGCCTATCAAATCCCGGCACCGAGGCTTTCCCAATTCCAGCATATTTAGAACAAAGTGCCCCACAGCAGCAGACCGGGAAGAAGGGTCGGTGGGAAAAAGGGGATCCCGAACGCCGTGCTAGATTGTAGAAAAGCATCCACGCTGCCCAATCGATGGAGGGCACCGATGGAAGGGATTGGTAAAATAGAGTTATTTCAAAAACTTCCCCCGGTGGAAAAATCGTTGCCGTTCGGTGGAAGGAGTGCATAAATACTAGGACGAGTCGGTCTAGACCGTACCACTCCACACTGCAGCTCGGTCTCTTTGCGCACTGGGTAGGATTCCAAATTCCAGCTCACTTCACCACTGGAAACCACGGTGGAACCCTGGCCAATTAGTCATCTCGCCACTCGAAACGCACAGCGCATTCCTTGCACTCGTTTCCCGCCACCGAGCGAGAGGGACGAGGACGACTGGCGAAGACGTTTTATTTTCCCATTCCCACCGCTCGAACCCCACAACCCCCGCGCTCCGCCAAACATTCAGCAGAAGCCAATGACTTCCACGTTTGTTGCACTCGGCAGTGCGTTTTTCCTGCCGCCCTGACGAGGCCGTGCGTGGAAGCGACCGTTAGTTTATTTATTTCGTTTTCATTTTTTCGCTTTCCATTTGTTTGCCCGCTTCACTTCTGGCCCTGGCGATTAAATGCGTTAAACCAGTGGAAAATAATCACTCCATTAAGGAATGCAGGCTGCACCGGGGCATCGCAATCGCCGCCCGATCGGGGCGGAAGGTAAAATAAAACTGTGGCATCCAGTGGCCCGAGCGAATCAGTGCAAAGCCTCCTTTTCGCACCGGGGGCAAGTTTTATCCAGCGATGGATGGCGAAGGTGGTTTTGCGATGAAACTTTATACTAATTTGCGACCCGACTGTTGTGGGACCGGACGTAGAGGGAAGGGTAGGCTTCGGATATGTGCTGTTACTTGCGCACTTCGCGCTCAAGGAAAAGAGGCATCCCCTCTAGCGTACTACAGCTCTTCCCCGTTGCTGCTACTCTTGTGGGGTTGGAAAAAAATTCCAACTATTTGGCCGGGCAGTTTAGAGAATCAAGATCAAGAAAGTTCGGAATGGGCAGGGAATGGGAAGGGCATGACGGCTTTCGGCCCCCTATCTTCCCGCTGGCTCCGCTTTCTTTCACCCCTTAATTCCAGGATAAATTACCTCCGAGGAAATGTTCTCAGTTTTCCAACGGGATGACGTTCGGCTGCTTGTCGTTCTGCGCCAAAAGTTAAAAACAAAACCCAAACACACATTCTGCGCGGGATAATTTGTGTGTGTGCAACATGCATTCCGCACCGTGCTGGGCAGAGGAGCGAAAACATTTCGGGCGTACAAAATTTGTAACGCATGGGAACAAGCGCGGAACAGATTTCTCAAATAGTTCCCGGCGAAGTTCCCAGGCGCGTTTGGCTCCGGGAATTTCGAAAGGATACACGGCCTGCGTACGGAAACGCACACACTTAGACACACAGGGAAAGGCACATATGTCTGGTGTCAAAAGGAAGTCTTGCAAAAGAAAGAAAACAAAAATGCGCGTCAAGCGTTGGTGGTTCAATTTTGCGCCCATTCAAAATCGAGTTCTTCAAAAGCGCCATCGAGCAGGATTTCAAGTCAATTGGGAAGTGGAAAGGCAAGCGGGGGGAAAGGGAGCGGAAAGTTCCAAACTATCAATGGCCAAATAATCTTCGCTTCATCAACACACCCGGGAATGGACGGAAAGGCAATCGCAATGATCCACTTCCGAACTGGTTTCTGGGCTTTGCAATCGTGCGCCTCGGCGAAGATTTGGTGGCAACGAAATACATGACCAGCGCAAGCACACACACACACACACACACACACACGCAAGCTGGTTGAAAACAAAAAACAAAATGCTTCCCCGTGGTATCGAATATCCAACAACCCGGTGGAGATCGTAGATCGCCCTCGATTGATGTCATTAATCCCTTCGGATCACTGCCAAAAACGGTTCATTGCCATCGTCATCATCGTCAGTTGTCGTTGTCGTTTATCTCGATCTTGATCGCTCGGTAGGCAATCCGGCTGGTCCTGCCGTGGGTCCTCGGGCATTCTTTCGACCTCTGCGCCTTCCCTGCTTGCGTAAAGCGCACCCGGAGAGATCGCTATCGGGAGGAGTTTGTGCTCGGAGGATGCTGTCACAATACGATGCAATTCGGCCGAGATTCGCTCGAGGAAGGGCCACACAAATCGGATCCGCCGAGTGACCGGAGGTTGTGAATGGGCATTTTCCCGTGTGCGCCTGCTTGCTTGGGTCGTGGAAAGCGAGCGACCCCGAGCGCGTTCGTTTAAATCCTTCTAAAACATCTAAACGCGACCAGACGAGCTTCCGGGGAGTGGGCAACGTTGGCAGGACGTAACGGCGGAGCTTGTTTGTTTGGTGTTGCAGTGTGTGCAGTTTTCCCATTCTTTATCTTCCCCTATCAAGCTTCCCCTGTTCGTGTCTGTTGCCTTATCATGAAGGGGAAATCTTATGGGAACCAAACTGCACCGCTGCAGCCCATCCGTATCTCCTTTCAGCACGGCGATTCGGCTTCTTGGCGAACCAGATACAATCCATCCTGCACTTCCGTCGATTTGTGGAAGCAACCTTCCCGGAGCTTCTTCCGATTCCGATTCCGCAATGGGCCAATTTGTATGCATCTCAGCCATCGCGTTTATCGCGTGTAGGAAACGTACGCAACTCAAACATACGACGACTTCGCCGTAGACATCTAGAGGCGCATCTATCCATCCATCCAAAAGTGCAGCGTCTTGCTTGCCGTTCCTTCGCATCGTTGCGGTGCATTTAAGGCTGCTCTTATTGCTAGTGCGCTCATGTTTGCGCTTTATGATTGCGAAAACTGTTTGGCAAATGTTTTATAGTCTGCATAACGTTGATTTATGGCCGATTTGCGCGGAGGTTCGCCCGCGGGACGATCCGTTGAGCGCAGCATGCAGCAGCAATATGTTGCCGGTGGTCGAGTTGTTTCCCGGGCCTTCCACCGTTTCCTACCGGACCGGGTAGCATTTTTTTGGCAGCGGTTGTTTAGCGCTCCGTTTTTGGCAACCGTCCAAGAAGCTGATAAATCTTGATTAATGTCCCCTCGGGGGAGAAACGTGCAGCATGCCTCGAGCTAAGCGCCAGGTATTTTTTCCCCCTTTCGATTCCATGCTGCTGTAACGCAGCTCGGGGTTTTATCGAAGGCGTACGTTGAACTTAGAAGTAGTTTGCTTTCATCACCAGCAGCTAAGAGGAACTTGCTGCATGCCAAACATGGGAAGGAAAAGTTAAGTCACGTCCTCGCCGAATCGGGTCAGCGGTGCAAGCTATCGCAGGCGAATGGTTTGACCATTTTTATCTTTTAGACGAACGTCAAATATGGTCATACTTAAGGGATTCCAAGGATTCCATCCAAATTCGACGCGTGCGATGTTAGCGGGTTTTCCACTCAACTATCAACTGTTTACTTTAAGCTGAGACAAGCACTCGAATATTCTAGAATGATTTGCCAACCGAGTACAAGTTGAAAATTGGTTGTGGTTCAGCCATTATCATCATTCTTGCATTATGATGCACAAATGACAAAGTATTTCAATTAAAAAAGTTCTGAATAACGGGTGTGAAGCACTTTGTAGAACAAACACAAATACTTTTTTTCCAAAATAGCAGAAATCCAGCAGCACTCGAATCTATCCCATTCTAAATTACATATAATCCTATCCTTGCACTTTATAAGTTCGCGATCACACAGCAAAAGATTGGCTTACCTCTGCAGAGCCGCCAGAAGCAACCCTAACCCGACAAGCGTCCGGACTCCTCCGGCTTCCCACCTCCAACTTCGCCTCATTGCTCCACCCGGCCGCTGCGAGAGACGATGTCCTTCGGGGGCTTAGTGTTCACGAAAGGATGCGGCTGCACTCTGAGTCTGCGCACTATCGCCTGCTTAATCCATTGCTTGCCAGTTCCGATCGACCGGTCACTGTTCAGTTGCATCTCAACCGAAACGCGCACGCCTCGCGACGGAAGGGACACTCGCGGATCGTCTCGGACGGAATGGGGGAGGCTGCTGCGTTATCCTGGCCCGGCCCCACCCCTACGATGGCACTCAATTTTCACCCCACCACCACCTCAAACGCATCCAAAATCGAGATCACTTTCCGCGCACTAGCACTCACCGAACGGGGTTTGGGTTTTTCCCAAAGCCAATTCTTCCAAGTACACAATCTCGATTATCCTTTTGCCTTGCAGAGTGTCCTGTGCGACGCAGGAATCTAGTGTCAACTGAAAATGCTTCACTCGGGCTTGCACAGTGCCACCTACTTCGACGGGTCTTCACTCTTCCCAGCTGTGGTTCCGCTCGGCTCGATCACTGTGTGCACCACGGTGTCGGTTCGGTAGCTTCCAAATGTGTCGATTTGCGACCCTCCGCATCGCTTCTGGCGCTGACGAGCGCGGCTGCTGCTTGCCCCGGTACCGAGCTGGCCAAAATGGATGTCGACGCTCTGACCACCGCCCGAGCGGGAAAAACGTTTCGTTGCCGTGGCCTCGGCGTCCCTCCGATTGGTCGAAACGGACCGTCTTGGCACCCCCGTGGACGGCGAGGCTGATGATGATGAAGATGATGCTGCGTTGCGTACCGATCTTCACCGCTGGATCCGCGCCGGTGGAACTCACGCGTCTCGCTCTTTCTCGCACTCAGCCGAGGCCACCCGCGGTTTCGGACACCTCCGTCTCCTTCTGCGCCCCTTACGGACAGCTGGACGGCCGTACGTCGTCCGTTCGGGGTGTTTTTTTGTTTTCGAGCTTTTCAAAATCAGACCCCTCGCCGCCTTTCGGCTGTTTCTAGCGATTCGATGCGTCGCTCGCCGATAGACAAATGTGTGATCGTTTGTTTCCTGCCTCGCTCAGGATTGGTTCGGTTCGGGGAGGAATTCGGTCACAAATTCCTTCGATCGCAGCCCTGGAGATTGTTTCGTTTTCTTGCAATTGAACAAGAGTTGAAATGGCGAAAATTGGCCAACACTTAACAATACCAAAACGGTACTATTTGTTTTTTAAGCAGTTAACGGAAAACTGCTTCTGTTCGCAAAAGAAAAGAAACGAACTCAATTTTTAAGTTCCACCAATTCCAATTTTTCACAAGTATAATTTACATATGCTTTACAAACACATCTTCATGTTCACTAAATTCACTTCTAGTCAAACACGTGCCACACACTTCAGTTGTTGTGATCTTCCTCTTCTTCGGAAGAATCCGGTCCGCAGCATCCGGACAACGAAAACACAAGTAGACGCGTTTCAGCGAAAAGATGATCGTCTGAGTTCGCCCTTCGCTTTCGAGCAGCCCAAGACTCCTCTGCCTGTCAGTCCGCGCGCGCGAAATGAAACTCTAGTTCTCTAGTTCGCGCGATCCCGCCGGCGCCCCGGAGCTGGAGTCGAGCTTTCCGAGCTTCGCGAACTGGCGATGATGGCGCGCGCGTGTACCTTTCTCGCGCGCGCGTTGAGTGCCCCCCCTTTTTTTTGTTTGGTTGGGGGGCGCCGTGTAGCAATAGACACCAACACACGCACACACACACCAAAGCTTGCCGCTTTATTGCTCCGGAGCGCTCGCGTGGAGCTCACGGCCGGGATGAGGAGTTCATTCGGTGGCGATCGCGATGTTGGAGTCGTGTGGAAAATGAGGATACGAGGTGCGAGGATTAAGGGGGTGCGGTGGGACGTGGATAGCAAAGGAATTCGGAATTGGATTTAGCTTCGTTTTTCTTTTTTTTGCGTTTGTGATATTCCTCGCAGTCCCCGTTGCTTTGGCGGCGATGAGTTGTTGATGAGGTTTTTTTTCTGACTGTCGTCGCGATGACTAACGCGTCCGTACGATCGCTTGATCACACGTTTGAAGGCGTTAAATTGTCTTGTCTTTACAACAATGTTCCTTTGATCGGGGGTGCAAAGACGCAGTCGGCACGCAAGAAAAAACAAAGCACCAAGATAAACTCTACGGAGCCAAATCGACGGACTTCGCACTTGCAATGGCACGGAACGCGGCCAGCACACTGATGAAGCGCATCGCCACCGACAAACGAACGAACGAACGCACGAACGGACACACACACACACACACACGCACGGGCGAACCGTACGAAACCGTCAGAAGGCGCGGCCTCCTCGCCGCAGAATCGCAGGACGACAACTGAATGAGCGCGTAAATCTCGCCCAGTACACGACCGATTTTTCCGTGTCTTTCGGCATTGATTTTGACATGTCAGCCCTCTCCCTACCACCCATAGTGGCCGGGCCTCGACCCCGCCGATCATCCCTGCGCCCGGGGCCGATTGTACTTCAGCCTAGGACACAATGCACGTCAGCGCCGGCACACACTCGCACGCGAACCACGGCAGCTCCCGGGAAGGAAACGGCGGTGACAACAACGGTGCTTGCGCACTCGCGGCGCAAGGTTTTTCACCCGGGAGTTCGGTTTTATTTTCCCTCGGTTCCTTCCGCTCGCACAGCGGGCAACGCAAACCGCAAAACCCCGAGGGTCCTTTTTATGCACGCGTTCCGGATGGGTTGCGGCGTTGCGCCGCGTCCTGGACTCGGGGAGTTCGCCGGAAGCTGGATGCTCTCCCAACGCTTGCGCCACAGGAAGTGGGAGAGGCTTGTGAAGAATGCGATGAAAAGGACGCGACTCGGGACGGTGTGCATGCGCTCGTATGGGAATGTGCGTCTTGGCCAACTGTGCCCTGGAGCTGCTGGGTAGGAACATGTTTTCTCAGGAAAAACAAGCCTTTTGTCATTATTCAATCAAACAATGCGGTTTCGGGAGAATGATATTAGGATTCGGTTTTTTTTAATGAAGTAATCTCTTGATTTCTTGCTCTTCTAAAATCTGGAGTAGGAAAGTAGCCAACATTTAGAAGAAGCAGGTCATCAAACTTTTGAAAGTAATCTATTTTAACGATGGGTTTAGATTTAAATTATTCACAAACCAAACTGAAAAAAAATCATTCCTGAATCCTCTTAACCAGGCGTATCATAACAATCAAAGCTCAGGGAATGTTGCTAATGATTGCTAATTCCAATGATTTATGGTTTTGATCGCAGTGTGACGCTTGTTTTGGACCTAAAGAGTGCCTCTTGACTTCTTCCCTATCATAATCGTGCAAGTGATTGGTTGAATGCAGCTCGTAGTTAAGAAGAGTTTTTTTGCGAATTGAAATAAATCCTACAAAAAACCCTCCCCATCTCTCTGGCGGTCATCAAGAGCATACGTCAAAACAGACGAAACTGTTCACATTATCATCGGGGGTCTCAGCTGAGCAAACCAATTTATCACACGACAACTCACATCAGCAATGCAACACTGTGGAGGCCCATGATTTGTGACAAAAAAATGACCAGCCACAAATAAAAAAAAAAAAAAACATTACCAACATCAAAAAGGGGTGCATTATGCATCGGAAACCGTGCGACGCACACTCGATGGGTCAATTAGGGGCCGTGGCCACACACGTGTACCGAGCGAGTAAGTTTGCCCGTGTGTGTGTGTGAGAATTCGTGAACCCCAGTGTGTTATTTTATCCTCGCCTGCCGAGCCCGATTAACGCTGCAACATCCCACCGGGGAAGCCTCGCTGCTCGCGGGGAAACACATCTCGTTTCCACAGGGATAATCGGACGTTTCGCTTCACCGACCCGCTGCACACGAGCATGTCCGCGAGCGTGTGTGTGTGTGTGCCGCCCGATGACATGAAAATTAGTGTTTAACATTATGATTAACTGCAGCCCACGTCCGGCAGGGTGAAAGAGCAGCAACATAGCGGGTACTATAAATCGGAACACTGAAACGATAACGGGAGCGCAAAAATCCGTGCGTAAAACAAATAGGGCTGGGAAAATAACCAGACGCACTGTCGCAAAGTTAAATACCCGGACGAAGGATTGCCTTTCGTTGACAAATGACACAGGAAATCACGTGTCGGTGTGGGGTAAGGGTTAAAATCAATAACAAAAAAGGATGTGGATTATTGCTGACCGAAACAAGCACTTCGCCAGAAAAACCATTTGGTGGGAATGGTGAAAATGTTCCCGCTCCCCCCCTTGCCCAAGATAAGCGGTATAAATTACGCAGCACTCGTATCACCCCGACCATCTTCCGGTGTGGGAAGGCAGAGGTCATCCCTTTGCGATATGTAAATTGGTCCCATGTTGCTTCCACGCTCCGCCGAGGACCAGTGCGGGGAACGCAGGAACGCAAACTGATCCTCGATAAACACACACCGTTCGATGCATTAACAACGCTGCGCCACACGGATTGGCTCGAGAGCCGCGAACTTCTGCCTCATCACCGGCCGGCCATTACAAAGTAAAAATAATTATCCTTAAATTGTTTCATCCCGCGTCGGCGATCCGCACGCTCGCTTCCCGAGCATCGTCAGGAAATCTCGGCCAGAGTAGGACCGTTGAAATAAACACACCCAAGCCGACCCGGGGCGGCGGTGCACTTTTTCGGTCGGTTTTTCCAAGAATCAATTTCCTTGCCCTCTTGCCAACCGGGTCGGTTTTGCGGCTTGCGATGCTATCGAACCCCCCCGGGTTCTTCTCTCTTCCCGGTGTTCCTTCCCGCCGGCCAAGCCTTCCCGCCGCTGGAACGGCCTGAAGGGGAAGAAAAGGACAAACGGCGGCATTGGACCGTGGACCGAGATCGGGCGCTATAATTTGTGTAGCATCTTTAATTTGCTGTTTCAACATATTTTCACCAAATCTTTCCCCTGTTGCTTTCTGGTGTTCCTCTTGCCTTTTCTTCTCGCATCGCACCAGATTCCCTTCGTTTGGTGGCCATTTCAGTTCCGCAAGTAATGTTGGCAATGTTGAGGGGCGAACAGCAAGCAAAAGGTGGATTCGTTACTGGTCTGGCCCTTCCGAATTAAATCACACGCCTTCTTTCTACCATTTTCCATTCCTTTATTGAAGCGGAAGGGAAGCGATGGAAGGAGCGAAAAGCGAAGGAAACCCACCGCCGCAGCTCGGTGAAGAAGCAGCTCGATGAAGTTGTGGTAATATTTTTTTTTAAAAACCGGCCCCCACCCCATATGTCCTGGCTATCGCTGGAACCGCAAGCATCCACCACGGGTTTTGCAAAATGGCTGCCCTGGCTGACTGGTAAGTCCGATGAGGAATGAGGTATAAAAATAAACGGGAGATAATAATAAAACACCCCCATGGGCCGAGGCGTGGATAATTTATTTCTCATAAACAATCAATGCACCGAAACGCACCCTCACTCGGCTGCGGTGCGATGCAATCGGCGCAAAAGGTGAAGGATTAAGGTGTCCAGAGGCCCTGGCGGGGCACATTCCATTGGGGCGAACGGGGAGCGTCGGATCCTTCTTCGGTCAGCCAATGCGTCTGCGGTCATGGGAAGGTGTGAGATATGCTACAGAATTCTTGCATCGCTGCATGTGGCGAATAATTCGATCGAAGCTACGGACCACCGGCAGCGATCCGGCTTGCCATAATGCATCGGGTGCATTGAGAAGTTTTCAAGCTTGTAGAAAACAATAATTAAAGGAGATTTCTATCATGATGAATTTGTAAGCAATTGTAAGCTCATTTTGGGTTTCATTAGGAAAATGCTAAAGAGCTCCTAAAGTATTTTTTTTTAATAATTTCTCGTATGCCTTTGAAGTAGTAAATAGCTTTCTTTGTCGCGTGTCGTTACAATGGAGGATCCTAGAGCAATCGGGTGGCTTTTATGTGTCTTGCTTAAAGCAGACATAATTTTCCACCATCCTCCTCGATTTGGCACGGGTGATAAAAATTCCTGCATACGCTCAGCATATCATTGCCGGGTAATAAAGCCCAGCTTTCAACAAGTATTATGTAAGATGAAGTATTTCCCGCATCCACGACAAAGCATTACTACAAATGTGCAGGTGAAATCTATCAGCATTAGCAGCAACATGCAGATGCGCTGAGTTTGCAACAAAATAAAATTTGTAATCATTCTTTGCCGATGGAACGATTGCGGAGAGCTTTCGTACGGGGGAAGAATTATGGACTGGGCACAGAATGATAATGGTGCGAGCATTATTGGCCGCGCTTAAAACTGTTAAATCTCTAAAACCGCAACCATAAGAAATTGTTCCTCTCTCCCTGAGGCATCTGCACCCTCTTCGATTCCGCGCGCCCGTGTTACCATTTTTCGAGCGGCAAAATGACGAACGAAGCGAACTCCCCCGAACCGGACCCGAGCCGGACGGTAAAACCATCGACAAGATACGAACATCTCGTCAGTGTGCAGCAAAACGATCGCTGTCGGTGTATAACCGCACATTCCACGCTGCTCCGAGGGGCCACCAGCATCGCCGGCACGAAGATATGCGAACGGACAGCTAACGATTAACACGAGAAGAAGGGCTGTGTGATCATTTGCATAATGTAGCATTACGCACAAACATTTAAGTGTTGATAACACTGACCCGTTGGGTTGCGGCACGACCGCTCGACGAACCTCTCGGGGGGAGTGGAAAAAGGCTCTGCCCGTGGACGACCGTGGAATGTGGTAAATGCCTCGTGCAGCACGGAAAACCGTTCGATTGCTCACCCGAAACGAATGGATGCTAAAATGCTCATGCTCGAACAGTGAATGCTCATTGGCATAAATGGATTGGTGCGGCAGTGGTTGTATTTTTGATGGAACTGGCGGATACGGGGTAATAAATCATCTATGCATTTTTTTTTTAAATTTCCAAGCACTTTAAGTAACGCTCAATTTTGAACATTCTTTTCCGACGTCCCTTTCCGACGTCGGGGCAAGCAAGATGTCGATGAATATTGGTACTCGGTCCTTCCCGCTCCATTTCACCCAACAGCTTCGAACGGGTTTAGCACTTCAGAACCGACGAATCCACGGTGAAGGAATTAAATTTTCTCATTAAATTTGTACCTGATTGCACCCGAGCCCCGTACCGGCTTTATGGGGTGATGCTTCCAATTTTTCAAATTATCCTCCCGGGAAGCATAAAATCCCTTTCAGCCAAACACGCGCGCGCGGCCCAGCACAAGACATCGCTCATCACCAGCAACACGTCAACGCCTTAATCCTTTAACTTTTTTGCCACCAGTCTTTACCAGGGGGTGGGGCTAAATAGGGAAGGAACGGGGATGCAAAGCGCTCATCCCGTGCATCTGCACACCCGCGCTTCACAAATTGGTCTAGAACCGTCGCGGAAGTGTCAGCAATAATTTTTAAATTCCACTGCACTCCGAAGGGGGCTGGCAAACAGTAGCAGAGGTGCGCTGGAGGCGGGAAACCATCGACGATAGACACCGCACCGCACCGACTCGCCTGCCGCTTCCTCTTCCGACGGACCTTCGCGGGAATTACGATTTTGAATGATTAACCTCGAACCGGAACGCGACAGCAGCAACCCTTCGGACGATTCGGACGCCTGCCGCGGAATAAATCCACTTATAATCGCTCACTCAGTCAGTCACTTTTCGCGCGCGCTCGCTCGCTCATCGAAAAAACATCAAAGGGATGTTTGCTGCTGCCCACGGATGGGAAGCCTCGTCGCACTGCGCCGTGATCTACTTGACGTGTGGAGGTGGGAGTGAAAATGAGTGGGGAAAAAAATTAAATAAAAATGCTTGTGTGGATGAGAGCAGTAATTATGTGCGGAAGTATCTACCATGCCCTAGCTGTAACAGAACGAAAAAGGGTTTTCGGGGGGGTCGAGGTGAAGTGATGGACAAAGATTTACATCTAGAAGATTGGATAATGAATAAATCAGGACTAGGTTTTATAAACAAACAACCAAGCTCCAGCGGGAAAGGGTAAAGAAATGCGACGAGCACACCGTGGAACGAAAGAGTTGCGCGATGGAATGGGCAACGAACGCAAGAACGGCATGCATTCGACATCCTTCGATTCGTCAACGCCGTGCGGGTCGTGTCCTCCTCCTCTTTCTCCGCCGCCCGGCAAAGTGGCAAAGTAAAGTCGGCTCAGTAGACGATGATGGTGGGTCGCGTGTACGGTTACTATGGTTTATTACATGATTACCGGGCTCCTTTATGCTTACGTTTACGGCTAATAAGTTTTTCCTTGTTCTCGCTCGCTCTGTCTGTGCTTGGCCCGTTTCGTTTTACATACTCCCTGTTCCCGTTATACATGTTCACACCTTCGAGCACCTCCAGGTGGACTCACGCCGCACCTCATTCCATTTGCATGCTCCGTACAGAGCTTTCGCACAATTTCTACTCCACAGCGCTTTCAGCAAAACGACACATGTTCGATTGCATGTTTCAGAAGAATTAAATTTCACGCTCATTTTCCTATGCCCAGTGTAAAACGTACGGGGCAACATTGAGAGGCGCAGGAGGTCGGTTTGTAATAAACCGTTTTGAAGCGCTTGTCTTTGACTATCTATCGCCGCTGACCCGAAAAGGTTGAGCGATGGCAAATCGAACACCCCGTGCCGGAGAGTGTGGACTATCTGCGCGGTCGTGTGCATCTGTAAGACGGCACAAACATAGCCGAAGTACGACAGTCGGTGCCTTTGTTGTTGACGTTGTTGTTGTCGAGGAGCGGGCAAATAAATTGTGGGTGGTTTTCTTGCGGCAAGCAAAAGGGGCAATCGCGGCCTTTCGGTGGTCAGCGCGTTGTTGGTGGCATTTGCATAAGGGGTTGGGGTCGGAGAGATGCGACAGAAAGAAAGACACAAATCCACGTCGATCTATTCACGCGCCGTCCGCGATCTGTGCCTTTTTTTTCCTGTGCGATGAATGGAAGCCTTTCAGGCGCTTTCTGTTCGCGTTCGGGTTGCTTTCTGAACTCATCGTTCGCCGGTTGGCTGCAAACCGCAAAGTAAATATGAATAAAACAGGCTGCCACCCTGCGGTCCCTCTGGAACAATTTCAATTCGCAGCTATTCCTCCTCCCCTCACTCAGGCCCGCTCGCATTTTTCCTAACCTTCCACGCTGCTCCAATGGAGTGAGTAAACACTTGCCGAACAGCAAAATGCCTGAAGGCATTCGGTTGTATCGGCCGCGGCTTTTGTCAACCTCCTTCTGTCAAGCTTCGGGTGACAATCAAATCCCCCTACCCTGACGGGGGGGGGTCCAAGGGGGTGCTTTGTAGAGAGTTTTTGTGTGTATGTGTGTGTGTGTTTGCTGGGAACCAGTCGCGTAGTTCGGGTGGAAGGGCTTAAACCCAGCCGAAGACGGCGATCACGACGAAGACGACGACGACGACGGCGACGACTTGCTTACGCAAGTCAATTTTCTTGCGCCAACAATTAATTGTTGTTTGCTCTGTTTGCGCAGAGCCATTTATGCTTCTCCATCCTTTCCCCGCTTGACCCTCCGTCCCTGGCAGTGTGCTCGGACAAACCCGGAACCGCCGAACCAATTAGGAGCGCAACATTTTCCCATGACACAGCAGCCCGAGCCAATCCGGCCTAGAGCTGCGCTGCGAGTAGACTTCTTCACCGGTGCGCTAGGTTATTTAATTTTCACCCGATTTCTCTCTCCCCTTTCTGTGTCTCTTTTCCCGCTCGCTACCCCACCGTGCAATTCATTCGATACACAACCAATCCTTTCGAGGTTTCTCCACTTTGTCGTGATCCTTCGTCACCCGCCAAGGCGATGAGTCAAATCCATCAAAGCACCTCCGCCTCCGTGGCCAACGGAGAAGGGTAGGAGGTGGGGGGGACACTTTAAAATTATTCTCCCACAGCGCCCGGTGCGGGACTGGGGAAAAGTAATGCACCTCAGTAACTTTACGATATTCCCGCTTATCAATAGCGATTAGATAAAAGTGTGCTTTAATGGGTTAACGTAGGTTAATGATTTTATTTAAATGTGTCTACATACCGTATGATCTCGGCTTTGTCAATAAAGATTGCAGAGTTCTCAGTTGTCTTCGAGACCTTTGCTTACACATAATTAACCTGAATGAAGATTTGTTAGACGTTATTGTCACAACAAGCAACTGAGTGCAAGGATGAAAAGTGTCTACATGAATACCATTTGAAAATTCTTGGACATTCTTTCCTACGCTTAATTTGCTCACTACTTTTCTTCCACCTCGTCCTACAACTTAGCACATCGGCCGTTTGATTATACTCGTCATTTGTAAAAGGTAAAAGGAAACGAAACAGTGACCCATCCCATTTCGTGAAACCAATCCCGACCTCGAAGAAGGATTGCCGGGTGATTGTTTGCTGAACTAATTTGACTATTCGAAAGCTAAACAAAAGATAACCGAAAGTAAGACGTCACGCGTTTTATTGCTTGACGCGCGCTTTAAACGAAACAATTCCGGCTCGGGTTGCGCCGTCCCAAAAGGTATCGATTGTTCAATTTTTCGGTTGTTTTCCGTGGTTCCCGCGCGCCTACCACTTTGCCCGGTGCCGACTTCGTTCTGGCATGAAGGAATTTTGATTTGTTTGATGTTCTCATTATCGCCGGATGCGTGCCGCCACCACCGCCCCCGGCGTTCGATTGAGACATCGAGACGCAGTTCCGGTGTGTGACTCGTCCACGAACGGATGGGCTCGGTTCCATTTGCCTTTTTTTTGTCTTCTCGTCGTTCTACCAACCCCCATTTCGGGAGGGGAGATTGTTTGGTTTTGTTTTCTCCGCCTGGTGTTTGCCATCCTAACCCGTCCACTTCCTTGTAAACAGCTGAAGTGGATTCCAATTGTTTCCGTCAACTTCCTGCGGAATTGCATACACGGGGCAATCGGTATTTGCCTTTGCATTCCAGTGCCGAAGAGCATTTTTTTCCCCTTTTCCTACAAGATACGTTGTCGTTTGCTGGTTTCTTCCCTCTTTGTTTGCGCACCTCGTACCTCATTCATCAAATTGGCGGATCGAAATTACGTTTAATCAGCTAGCACGCTGGCACTCCATCAATCGTCCAGGCGGTGGGCGCGAACCACGTGGGCCTTTGAAGGTAATTGACTCGATCTCAGGGCCAAGCGGTGGAGGAAAACCCGTCCGCCGAAGGAGGAACGTGCGCCGAGTGATTTAATATGATAAGGATTTATTAGCATAGCGATCATGTCGGACCAACCCATGCTGCCTTTACAACACGTAGGCAGCTAGTGCGAACAAGTGTGCGCATAATCTATCCACCTATTTTATGTCGGTAAACTGATAAATATGTTTCTCATGCTATTGATGAGAACATAAGAATTTCAATAGACCTTTTCATATTATTTGTTAAAGAAAAGAAGTATACAATCATTTATGATAGTTTAAGGATTTATGTTCATAAAAAACTATATTTATCTATAGCCTTATGGAAACGGGTTCCTTCTCATATTTTTTCAATTGATTTGATGAATTTTTCATTTTTCATTTCAAGATAAACTTTGCAAGTGTTGAGCAATTGCACGCGAATGGTAAATGTGTATCGCATCCACAGACGACACCCTTTTTGTACATGCAATTGCCACGATTAAATCCTCCCTCCTTTTCACCCTGCACGTTCGCCTCCTCCTGTCGACAACATTATCAGCACGAACAATCTTGCAACCTTGCCGTTTGCATATGTTGCAGCGACCTCACACGTCGCATTACGCACCCGGTCGGTGTGCGCGTGTTTGTGCCGTGTGATTATCGCCAATTTGCACACTAACACGATGTGCTACTAATAACAGCGATTTGTAGGCCTCCGTTTGGTTCACCTTTTTTTTTTTTTTTGCCTTTGGCGATGACGACGCAGCCAATGCTTTGCCATTGAATGCAAATCACGATGCTCCACTAAGGGGATTTTCCAGGAATCAAATTTCAACCAAAGTTTGTTCAACAAAAATAAAAAAAGCCTCTTTTGAAGCTCAATTTAAACCTGGCAGAAGCCAACAAAACCATCAAAGGATGCATGAGGAGAAAGCATGGGAAGATGAGACGCGTTTCATGAGACGATTGGAAGCGGTCTCACCATGAGATGCGAAGTTGAAACGAATTGCAACCGTTAAGCTCCACCCATAGTTCCATCTCGCTTTTAAGTATAGCGTGAGAGACAAGGACAAACCGATATTCTCGCAAAGTGAGCGCCACGAATTGGTGAGTGATCGTGAGATGCATGATGAGGGAATGAGTTCATTCTGCGTCTCGCCATGAAAAAATTGTGATGTCAGATGAGGTACGAAATTCTCACAGCGAGATGGCAGAATTCTTGAACCAACCGTTAGTAAATGTGATTATTGCTTGTTTGTTCCGAATTTGTTGGTATTTTCTCAAGTGTCCATAAACATACATGAGTGATAAGCAATTCGAGAAGAAAAAACGTACAGCCAGAAAAACCACAACAGGATAGATCAAGTGAAATTGTTTACCTAAAAAAAAAAATTTACTTAAAATATTCGTTTTCACTAGGATCAATTGATAAACTTTATTTGCCCGATTCACCTTTATTTATGGTGACTATAATAAAGTGTTGCGTTACTGCTTCCTAATGATTCAAGCCTACACATGCCATGTTTCTTACCGCGTCTCATAAATTGCATAATTAACATTCTAAATCGGCAGTCAGACAAACATTTACAGCTTACTGAATTATGTATCAGACACGCGCACGAGCCGAAACGAAACCGTCAAAACACAACTGTAAATTCATACGTAATTAGTTGACCAGATTAGTTTTCTCCGACCGAAGTCTAAGCAGAGGCTGCATGGGCTCTCACATCAAAGCAATCGAATGCTCGATCGGAAATTATCGCCTTTTTCGCGGGATCACATCGGAAAAAGGCAACCTGAAGCTGTAGCTGTCGGTCGCAGAAACTCCCGCAACCGCAGCAACATCATCAGCCCACCTTCCCATCCCCATTTCGGCTGCGGAAAAGCTACCGAGTGTGGAATTTTATTTTTACTACTCGCGTTGCGTTTGCGTGCGTGCCCAGGGTGCGTGTGTGCGTATGCGCGGGCCCACATTTCTTGTGCTGGTTTTAATGGTCAATTAACCTTTTTTAAACTGCCAATTAGGGTGGTTGATTTTATGTACTTTCAATTTGCCGCCGACGCTCGGCTTTGAACTCGTGCCGACTCGATTTTTCGGTTTGTTTGCCCTAGAGCCGGTGAACATTACGGGGGCCGTACGGGTGGAAAACCAGAACCCAACACGCTGACCGGTCGGTGCGTACAGCTGCTGAGAAGAAAGCATCAATGAGATTTATCAAACTCGTGCACCTCACTTGGGGTGCGGTTAAAAAGGGGTTAATATTCAACTGAAAAAAAAACCGCATCTCGCCGGCTTGATCACGAGTAGGTCGATGTAAATGTAAATGATCATCTCATTCTCGTCCTAGGGACGAGTAGTAGAACAACCGAACGAAAGAGAAAACCAACACAAAACGCACCGTTGCCGATATTGAATCTGCCGTTCCTTCGCACGGTGACACAAAGCATAACGAGGCAAAGTGACAAACCCATCAGCGGAACCTTTTGCGCGAAGTAGGACGGCCCCAAAACCGCAAAAACCGACATACCACCGAGGCGGGAAAGCGAACGAATGCTGCTTTCCGGGCAGAAACGGGAGAGGACACCGAGATGTCTTTTTTCGTTGCCCGCAACTTGACACGCCATGTGGACCGGGCAGCATTCCTAAGACATTGGGGACGTGGCTTGGAGGGGGGAGGGAGCTCCGGTTGTGACGGGCATGTGCGGGTGAGAAGCTGTCTGCCTTCCGCACATCAATTACCCGGTAGGGATGATAATCCCAACACCCTGCCACTCCGGTCCGTTGCGCGGCGAAAAAGTGCATCTCACGTTCGTATCATTTATAATATTTTTCACAGTCAATTTCCTCCATCATTAGGTGTGTATGACGTTGACGAGGCGCGGCAATCAGAGCGGGCGGTTGTGGGGGCATACGTACGTGTATGCGGTTAACCCTCCCCTCACCCTGCGTCCTACAGCACCTGTGGGACCGAAAGCCCACAGGTTCAATTCAACTTCAACTTCTCGAAGCAGCGGACGAGCGAAAAGGCGATAAATAGCTGCTCGGGGTCTTATTTTTGTGCAAATTATTCAGTGCAAAGGTGTAAATTTCTCTGCTGCCAGCAGGAGGGAGAACGGGGAAGAGGAGTTGGTGCAGACTTAAACACACACACACACACACTCTGCTTGGGAGCGGCTCGGTACCGAACTAATAAGCCCTAATGATCTCCGAGCGCTGACTGCACTGAAGCTATTCGCAACCGCAAACATCTTCCTCCATCTTCCTCTGCTCGAAAGGGGCAGGCCAGATGGGAAGAAGTGCATCCGTGCCTCCTGGGAAGCAATAATACCTTTCGTCTACAAACGGTTCCCGGCCTCCGTCCGGAGCTAGAATAGAGAAGTGTCTGTTGCACAACATTATCCCGTGGTGCAGATGCAGAAAAAAAACACACACATACGCAGGAAACACAGATCACCAGAAGTTTTGCACCGATGACGTAGACAATGTGGCATGTGTGGCAAGTCCGGGCAAACCGGGAGCCAAGAGTGGGACCACCGGTTTGCTTCCGTTGCGGTTCGGCCAGGCGGATTCCGTCTTCCCGGAGCGTCGTGTGAGACATTTTAAGCCCCGCAGCGCGCGCGACCGGTCCGCGGACGATGAAGATGCTGAAGATGATGCGCTTTTGTGTGCGCCGACGCGACCACATGCCGGGGGCGAGCCTCGGGGGCGGCATTCAGGCGGCAGTCGTCTCCGGAGACCACCGAGAAGCTGTGGGCCACTATTGTTCGAGCCGTTGTTAATATAATTAACACCCGCTGAGTAACATGTCTATTTCGATGAATATAAATAACATCGGCAGGGCTCGAAATCGGCGTGACGAGTGCGCCCAGCCGCGTCGGGCAGCTTTGCGTGGAGGAGAGGCAGAGGAGGAGAGAAAGCTGGGATGGAGGGAAGTCGAGAAACAAAAAAGGCAAAACGCAACCAAAAGGACGAGACGTCCGGGGCGAAGGAAGGATCCCGGGCTCGATCGATGGATCGGATCGAGGCGTTTTGTTTCGTTTTTCTTTCACTTCGAGCCACCACCTCGCAGCTTCGTTCTCTTCGCATCCTCCCCCAACCCAAACCTCCGGGTCCAGCAGAAGACTGAATCGAAAGAAAGCGGAACCGAGTCGAACGAATCGGATTGCAGGAGGAAAAGAAAATTCGGTACCTATGCTCGACGGCAGCTTCCTCCTCCGGTATTCTAAGTGGCTCACGAAAGAGACGGCCTTTTGTTGAAACATACCGATGGAAGCGAAGCGATGAGGCAACATAAGGAATCGAATCGATAGAATGGAACGCAACGGGACTCGATCGAACGGATGAATGAACGAAGGACGGTGGTGGGATTTGAATTGTTCCGACATTAGAGCCAGCGAATGGTGCTGGAGTTTTCTGGTTTCATTCTTTCCAACCGCCCAGCGATCGTCTACTTGAGGGAAACATGGTGGTAAGGGGGTCGAAGAGTCGAGCTTCATGCCGAAGGAACGTCGACGTTTGTCATTAGCCAACAGATGGACTTCGATTGCCATTGAAACGGATGGCGAATATTTATCGCTTTCTTCCCCACTACATGTTGCAAAACTAATAAATAAAGGCATCATCGTCGGGCTCACGAAACTTCGTTTAGCACGAGACAGAAGACAATATTAAATCATGAATTTATTGTGTATAGGATAATGCGTATTTCTTTAAGAGTTATATTAGTCCATCAGCAATGGTGGTAAACTCTCCTTCAAATAATAAATCTTTAAAAAAATGTAGAAATATGGATTTGAAACGTATCTTTATGTCGTCGAACGCAAATGTTAACTGAAACCATGCCCTTTTCTCACGCCGTACGAGAACCTGAGCCGTGCCAGAGGAACCCACCACGGCAAAGCAAACCATCCGTGCGGCCCCGGGACCCGGGAAGGTCAAGTTCTACACTCCAGCAGTAATCAGCTTGCGGCCCTCTAATCGATAGCAGCAAGTTGAAGACGCTTGAATGCTGCCTTAATGGATGTTTTATACTCAAACATACACCGAAAGCTACTCTCTCACCAGCTACCACCATAAAAAAAATGCTGTAAACACCCTGCGAACAGCATCCCCGAAGCGTCGACGATGTTGACGTGCGGGGAAAGGCGAAGGGGCAAGAGCAAACCGAGGGTAGAAGGAGGTTAAAAAGAATGCATCCACGTACTATCCACGCGGGATGGTTGGCAACGAGCGAACTCCTAAAACACCGTCCGTCTCCGTGCCCTCCTTCTGGAGGAACGACGAAGCAGACGACGTTTTCGTTTGCGTTTGGTTTATCGTCCACGAACCAACACCATCGCCCGGAAACTGTCTTTCCTACCGGTCCAGGGCAGGGAGATGGCGCGGAGTGATGAAACATAGGCCTGTCACAGGCAAATCATACCTAGCCGTGATGGATTTATGACACGGCTATGCTGCAGCAGATCCGGGATGGAACGGGAGAGCCCCACGGGCGTGTGTGGGAGTATGCAGCGTGCTTGACTTACCGAAAGCATGGGAGCATGGGACAGTCCTAGGCCCTAGCCTTCCACGGCTCGTTCGGCTGCGGGTTTTTACGACGAGCCGAGCGAAGTGAATAGACGATTGTTTCGAAGCGGACTGGCACGATTATGATTTGGTGTTGGGCAGGAAAGTGAAAGTAAGGGGTAAGACAAGTATGACTATTCCCGGGAGATAAACATACACCCAGCGACGGCTAGGCTGTTGCACTTCGATGCGCTGCACCAACCACCCCAAAATGTCATCCGGCAAGCGATTAAAGATCCATAAGCTTTAACGAGCCGAAATCGAGCACTAAACGGCGGCAGACGACCAGCATGCATGGTTATGCTTGCTTCGGAAATCGGTTTCGTTTATTTTAACTACCGATAAATCTTCCGCCAGGTATGTCGATCTGCAGCCATCGGTCGCTACCGCTCGATCACTCCATCCCGTCTTGCTATGGGCCGTGGCCTCCCGCACCTTCGCTCGCAGCATTCCGATAATAAAATGTACAACCGCGACGTGATCGCTCCGGTGATCTTCTCGAGCCGAGCTGGAGCAATCGGTGCATTGGAGCTTGGTGGAAGAACAACGAGTTGCTTTGGTTTATTTCGAAACCATTACCTTCCGATATCGTTGTGGAAGATACATTTTTTTCCCGTTCTACCAACGAGAGGCCAGTTCGCGGCGCAAAAAATCAGGTGTGGCGTATAAATAAAATTAAACAAAAAGCCCTGCATGAGACCAACCAACGCACAATAACACACCGTGATTCGTGTAAAAAGGGCACCCAAAAAAGGACAGACAGCCAGCGGGTTTTGCAAGAAGCTCAGGTTGGATGCTTTTTTGGAGACGATTTTCGATTTTTTTTTCTTAAGCCGTCCGCCGCAAAACGCAGGAAAACAGTTACGTTTCGAAGGGCTCTGAAACGGTGGACAATTTTTCGCATCAAGACGCGATCAGGAGTTCAGCCAACGACAAAAAAACTGATCACGGTCTGTACGGACGATCGGGAAGGAAAACGATACTGCCGGGAGGATAAACCCTCGAAAAAAAGGCAGGGAACGGGGTGACGAGCTTGGGCGGAGGCAAATCAAACCGAAGCGATTTCGCCTGGGAGATGGCTTAGCGGGTTTTTGTTGACTTTGGATTTTCCTCCACGTCTCCTTCCGGCCGAGGCGGTCAGGTTGTGTCAATGGTCAACCAATGGTGAAGTGCTCGAAAAAATCGAGCCGACCGTGGAATGGGGCGTGCAAACAAAAACGCGAGCACCGGCACCGGGAAAAACTGTCAGCGCAAGGTTGAAAAACGGGGCCCTCAAGGGAAGTGGTCAAGTGGAAGTGTGGTCAGCCAAAGCCAGAGGGGAATGAAATCAGAAATCTGGCTTGGCTCTGGCTGACCGCGCCAGAGTTGGTTTCGGATGGCTCTACCGGAATATTTGCCGCTCGCAAACATCCTGTCCAGTGCGTCCGTTTGTGTGTGTGTGTGTGTGTCCGAAAGCGTCGAGCCACAAAAACGCGTCTTCGGCCTGTCCATTCACAAGCATTCGCTTTTTTTTTTTTCGTTCTGCCGAAATGCGTCTTTACCGTGGGACGATAATCGGACGATACGGAGCTGCAGGCGGCTGTCCTTTGCCTGGTCGGTTCGAAAAAAAAAGGACACGATCCTCGGGTGGTGGAAATTAGGGGGTGTGGGTGGGGGGAGTGGATGGTGAAAATATGTCCGTCTTAAAAACTTTAATAAAACCGAAAATCACAGTGCGGTGCTTTTTGCTGAATTAAGCGAGTAACGACGAAATCTGCTCCAGAATGGGCAAGAAAATCTCCAAAAAAAACCAAACCAATACGGAAAAAGTCCATGCTCTAAATTGACGAGCAGCAAATCAAATTGCGATACGGAGGGGATAAAAAAATATCCCCACGAACCAGACAGAAACGCGTCCATCAATGGTGCCCCCAACGGACAGATCGCGTCTGGTCCTCATTATTGGCCCTTTTCCCGGACTCGCCGTATGGCTTACCTAGTGCTTTTTGTTCTTTGAAAACGAACGGCTTTTTGTCGCTTCCTGAAAGACAATGCGTGGCAAAACACCAGCATTCCACCCCAGAGGGGGGGTTGGAGGTGATGCCAAGGGAATAAAATGAACTACATTTGGCGACGCTGCGAGGCAGGGAACATTTTCTGCATGAGAAAATTGCCACCGACGAAATTCGCCCCGGACCGTCCAACCTGGAAAGGATGATGAGAATTCTTGTCGGATTGTGAATTAATTTTTGTCAGAATCTGATTTCGGTATGCGCTTGCAAAGAAGGGGGGGGGGGGGGGGGGGAATCAAGTCACAAAAACTGCGATGATGAAACGCGACCCGAAAAAAAAAAGAACAGTTTAAATAAAACAACCATAATGCGATAAATAACGTTACCCGCACTGTGCATTTGGGGAAGAAATATGTTTTAAGGTATTTGAAAGCCATTTTTTGTTGCTACTACTGTTTTATCGCATTGTGGGATAAAACTGTAGCATAATTCGAACGCGGAGGCCTTTTCGGTAGTTCCGAGACTTTTGAATTCGCTTCAAAAAAATATAAATCATTCCAAAATGAAATACGAAGGATTTAAATCAAGCATGACCATATTCCCACTGAGGATAGGAGGAAAATTTAAAGCTGTTATTGGAAGTCTTGTGCATTTGCTGCCCTATGCGACGGAAAAAAAAATTAAAATCTATGAACAAAATCACAAACAAATTGAAGTTATATTGTAAGTTTTGCATCATTTTTCATAATACAATTAACAGCAAGGGCGCTTCGTAACGAAACTTTGCATCAGACGGACTCTGGTAGAAGATCGACAAATCTGTCTCGAGGGAAAACGCAACGGAAACAGCTCGCAGCACGTGCCGTTCCCCGTAGTTCAAGGGTAGCCGCGAAAATAGATCCGATCGTCAAAACGACCGACGGAAATGGGACGAGTGCAACATTGCATTTTACGTGCCCATTGCGTGCTGAATCGTGTGCCGCCGGTTCCGCATCTTGCAAAGGCACGGAAGGAAACGGAAGGCGTCTCATGGACATTTAGAGAAGCCGGCCTGGTTTTGGAGAAGCCGGCAGTCCTCCACACCGGGGGCCCAGTGTAAATAAATTTAACGTCACGCGCACACTGACGCGATGCAAGTATGGGGAGTAAACATTTCCCAAGAACTCATAAACCGCCAACCAACGCAGCGCCAGAGGATGACGGTGCAGATGAGGACACGGACAAGGGGCAATTCTTTTTCTTTTCAAATTGAGATTTTATTCTTCCCAACGATGCGTGCCACGAGATAAGGTGGCCGAGAAGGTGGGCGAAGAGGTAGCTGCGGACCGGAACTCATGCGATAGCAAGCGTCTTGGGAGAAGCTATCTGGGAGAAGGGGGAAATGGAGGGGGGGAGGCAAGGAAAAAGCAAACTTCCACCAACGGAGGCGCGAGATAAAAGATCTTCACATCATCGTCATCCATCGCGAGCCCCGCATTCACGCAGAGAACGAAACTGCTCCGATAAGACGACCGGCGGCCAGCTTGCGGTGTGCCTCCTCCCAGATCTTGCCAGACGTCGCGCGCGACTCGCAGCGAGATGATGGAAACGTTCCGCAGCTGGCCATCGAACACGCCGCCTCAATCGGAGCCGCTCGATCGGCAACAAGTGCAAATGACTGTATTTGCGTACGGCGCGTCCAAAGCCGCCGCCGACGGTTCGTGCGAGTGCAAGTGCAGCGCTGAGTGTGTGTGTGTGTGCGTGTGTGTGGCGGTCTTACAAGTGTCCGCGTGTAAGGGAGCATTAAAAACGACATTTGAAGCAACAACAAAACAAAAAAACGATCATCTAGAAATTGGAGCATCGATCGGAAAGTGATTTTATTCTCACGGTCGTTGATTGAATTCTTGGGCTTCGCAAATGTAAAAAAAAAAGAAATCAAACGATGAAGAAGTAGCCAGGTCTCGCCGAAACGCCGAGCTCGATTAGTTTTTACGCCATCGCCAAATTCGCACCGGCACTTGGGATTGTCTTACCTGAGCGGAGGAACGGAGCTATCGCTCTGGGGGCTATTCGGTCCGGTCCATTAGGTCCACGCTTGCATTGTTGGGGTCCTTCAATCCCCCCTCGCGCCTCAAGCCCCTCCCCCGATGGCAAGGCAAGACATTCCGGCTTATCTGCGAACCGTCCGATGGATTTGCCTTTTCCGTCCTTTCGGTCGCTCCTTGGCCGACGAATCCGTGGCTCTATGGCTCAATTTCGCGTGCCTTCCGTGCTGAGACGCGGTTTCGAATGGGGGAAAGCTTTTTCCCTCTCCCGGTGCCTGTTCGATTTTTGTTTCAACAGTACTGGGCGAAGAAGACGCCGAAAAGAATTTTCTAAAAAGTTTTTCCCTTTCAAAACGTAACCTTAGCTCCTCTAAAAAGAAACATCAACCGAAAGGGTGTCAGGACGAGCACTTCCACTGAACAAGGCCCGCCTTCGCCCTTAAACGATCGCCCATCCCGATGTGGAACGCACTTTTTTGCCACGCACTGTAGGGAATTCATTTCTTAATCTTCGCTTAATTTTTATCTCGCGCACCGTTTGGCAGATGTGATTTTTGTCTTCCTTTGCGCCGGCCGATCGCCGTTTTGCTAGTGTCGTTTAACTGCAAGTTTCCATCTCTGTCACTCCGTCTCCGTTCATCCCCTCATGCGCCCTCGTCCTCGCCCTTACTGCCTGGGACTACTCCTTCTGCCATTGCCCAGCCGGCTGTTGTTCTCCTTTTCGCTCGTTCTAATCGTTTGCTCGGTTCTTTGTGCAAATTTTTTATCCATTTGTCGAAGCTCTTCGATATTGCGGTTTGAAACCTTTTTTTTCCTTCGTTATTTCTTCTTTTCGTTGCACTGTTGGTTCCTTGGTTAATTTATTTTCCTTACTTTTATTCGCACGCTTCCTGGTCGGGCCGCTCATTTGCCAACCAATTTTGATTATTCGCGAATGAGTGAGTCGAGCACACTGTGCGTGTGTTTGTGTGTGTGTGTGTGCTTGAAGGGTACGTGTACGTGTGTTTACTCCCCCTCGGCTCCGGTTGCAAGTAGGTGTGTGCGTTTATGCTGCCCACCCCCCCCTCCTCATTCCCCCGCCGATTCAACATTGTGTGCGGTTGTTGTTGTTGTTGCGTACACTTTTTGGCCGTTTTTCGCCTTCGCCTTGGCTTTTCATATTTTTCGTCCGTGCCACAATATTCGCAGCAGCTCATCTCGTGGTCATCGTTTTTTCCTCCCCCTCCCTTTTCTTCGCACGGCCCGCTGGCCGGAGCGTTTGGGGTAGAATTTTAATTCCAGTCAACTCTCTTTCATCTCCTGCCGCCCGGCTCGGGTGTTGCTGCCACAGTCGCCGCCGTTGCCGTCGATGATCCTGCTGCTGCTGCTGCTGCTGAATGGAGCAAAGGCGAGCCGGAGAGCAGCGAGAAAGTCCATTCATAGTGTCGCCGTGCGAACGATTGGTTGGTTGTTTGGTTTGTGTGTACGCGCCCCGCAGTAGGCTTTGATTTGTGGTTGGTTTCGGCGCCGATCGATTTTCCACGGCTGGCAAGTGGGGCCCGGAAAAACGTGCGTGCTGTTCGCGTTCAGGTGCAAACGCTCGGTGTTTGGAAAATCGATCCACCTTGGCGAGAATATGGCGTGCGTGCTTGATAAACTCGTCTTCGCAGCGCGATCCATCTCACCCGCGGGTGAGAAGCGAGGAGCAGTGAGCCGCTAGTGAGGCAGCAGACTCGCCACAGTGAGCCCGGCCCGAGAACGCAGCAGCAGCAGCAGCAGGCGCGCTTCCTGCGTGAAAGAGTGAAATGGCGGCAGGCGGCAGAACGAGAAAGCCGACGCCGGCGCGGTCAGATAAAAGGAAATCCGCGCGCGCAATAACCTTTTAAAATATATCATTTGCAACGGTGTGGGGAAGTGTTCTTCGCATGTGTTTCCTCCTACGAGGAGGAGGGAGCAAACCGCGCCGCTCCGGCGGGGCATCTCTGTGTCCGTGTGTGTGTTAGGGGTTTTTTTTTTGTTTTTAGTTTTTGGTTCGCTCCCCCCGCAGTTGTTGTTGCTTTTAATTTTCATTTCGTTCCCTGCGCGAAGCCCTCACCTTCGCCTCGCTTCACACACGCGCACACGATCGTTTGAAGTGCGAACACGGTCCGCGGAGCTGCTTTTTTTTCGCTCGCTGTTCTCTCGTGGCCACCTGTATTTGTGTGCGTGTGTGTGAGTGCGGGGCAAGGGGAGCTTTGCCCGAGCGCAGATTCGCAACCCCGATCGGCAAACGAAGGGGGAAAGGGACGCTCGGAAAACGGGGGCTAATGGGCGCGCCTGTTCCTCGCGTAAACGCGCAAAGACGCGCGTCTTCGGGGTTGCTCGTGTGCTCGGGTGTGTTTGTGCACCGGGGCCGGCGGTACGTGTGCCGGGGCGTCCGTGTTGTGCGTCGATTTTGAATATATCTCCAGTGCCCGAACGCGGCAGGGTGGCAGCAGACGCGCATCGCGGATCGAGCGGATTTTCCTCCCGCGCGCTCGTGCGTCTTTGGTGCGGTTTTCCCCTGGGTCCCCGGGGAACCCGCGGTGGCTGGCGCGGTCTGTGTCCGCCGCTCCCGAAAGGTCGCTTCCGTTCGCGCAGACGCGCAGCGTTGCCTCCGGATCCGGCACAACTCGGCCAAAACGCCGCCGCCTGGTCGGCAACGCGGAACGCGCAGTTGGTGTGGTGCGATCGCACGGATCGGGCGATAGAGGCGGATGGAAAGGATATCACTCGTACCAGCATTCGGATCATCGAACCCCGGCAGGAGGACCCGGACCCGGACGATGCCCGATTACAGCATGTGCAGCGTGTCAGTTTGTACGCAACCCGTGGCGAGCCAACGACGACCACGACGTGCCAAAGTAAACTGTCCCAGTTGCGAGTGAAACCTCAGACGGAAGGGCGTGATGTGGGGTGAAGTGTGCATAAAGTCAGTGCAGTTTTGGGGCACACTTTGAGTAGTTCGCCGGCGTGGCCGTTCGAGGTGCCTGCGAAAGGAACGAAAACGATTAATTTAACCAAACCATAAAACCAGCAGAAGAAACAATGTCGTGTCGACCATGTGAACTCGTCAGCCGGAGTGAGCGGTGCTTGTGAGGGTGCCTTCGTGCGAGTGCGTGTGTGTGTGTGTCTGGGTGCATCTCGCGACGACCGTTGGATCCACTTCCGGACCGCTTTTTCGCGGGGAGGAACGAACCCGTTCCCTGTTAGTTTGCTTTGCTGCGAGAGTGTTCGATCCGTGTTTTTGTTTGCCTTAAGGGGGAGGGTCTTCAAGGGGGAGTGCAGCTAGTGCTGTTTGGTGTCTTGCCCGCTCCCAGCTGAAGCGACGGTTCAAGGCGTGTGACGTGGCAGTGAACCGTTTCCGGTAATTTCAGTTGCTTCCTGCGCCGGAACCCTTCGCCACCCCTGCTCTGCTTTCCTGCCTGCAGCTGGGCATTTTCGGAGTGTGTGTGCATGTGTGTGTGTTGCTGTCGTGACGTACGGCGGTTTTCTGGGTTCCATTTCACCGGCGGAAGGAAGTTGTAATTATGCGTTTGGTACTGATAGTGATCTACCTGATACTGATAATGCCAATAACCGGCTTATGGCGGTGAGTACAAACGATAGGGTGACATTCACGGTTGTTTTTTGCTGTGTGCGTCATTGCGACTCTTATGGAACAGAACCATTAGAAATTAGAAAATGAAAGGTGGAGTAAAGCTATTGATTTAAAATTCGATTTAAGTTGAGAAATCAACTTAAACCAGCAAAAGAGCTAAAGGAGCTAAAGAAGCACTTTACTAAAGCACTTTAAAGTACTTTTTAGAGAAAGGCACTGAAATCTAGAAAATGATGATGAATAATTGTTTTCCTGCGTGGATGGAAAATGGATGGACTCCGTTTTATGCAAGGAGCGGAGTTCTGTGAGTTCTGGAGAACAATGCAACAATGCCACTACTTCGGCATGATCTAGACTATGATAAATATGACTCAGAAATGTTGTCATCCTCAAAACTTTTCCGTAGTGAGGGTGACTAATGAATCAGACAAAATTACTCCTCGTTGTCATCGCGATAACCATGTTAACAAACTGTAGATATTTCAATTACCTGTCTTCAGTCTACGTTCCTTCTCGACAGAAGCTTCTTGCAAAGCAAATAACGGCGAAGCTACTTGATGGAGCCGAACGATTGTCAGTGCCTTCCCGTAATTATCTCCCTTCTCCCCGTTCTATCCGGAGACTATATGGAAACAAAATCGATCCACACTTAATCGACTACGGCCTACCGCCAACTATTTAGCATCCATTTGCAGCTCCTTGACTGCAATGCCGTATCATCGGTCTTCCCAGGCGCAACCCCATCCCCTCTCTACCTACCACACTTTTATGATGCGCTAGGTAATCACCCGTGGCCCATTAGCGCCGGGCCCGTTTTAACGCTCGGCGACACTAAATTTCAAGCCGGTTTAAGTTATGAACACACCACCGACGCGTCCGACCAACGCGACGGCGCTAAACGGCGGAATGCTTTCAGGCTGGCTGCGCACCGAAGTGGACGATTAAATTTAAAAAAAAAACACACAACAACAGCAAAACCTATCGCCCAAGCCCAGGGACAAACGGTCGCTACTAAGTTTGAGCTCTGCTCGTCCGGCTAGTGCGCCGCGGAAGATTCACCGAACCGAGGGGTGCATCTGCGCGTGAGACGCGGACTCCCCGGGCTGCACGCTGCTGCTGCAGACCACAACCAATATATATTCAACACTTTATCTTAATAATTTCATAATTAACCCTGCGTTTTGCTGGCAGCAATACACGCTGACGATCGCTGCCGCTTCAGAGGCTGAGATTTGTTTTTCTCCTCTTTCTGTGCATTAACTACACTTCCCTTAGCTCATTAGATTAGGCCGGGGGTCAGTTTGGAGGGGCGAAGGGGGATGCTGTGGCTATTTATACGCTACAGTGTTGCAACCAAACGAGCGCCGATGGGTCGAAAGATCAGTTTCATCGGGGACGCAAGGACGCAGCGCTCGTTGCCGACCGTTGTCGAGTTGGCAGCAGAATGGAATCTGGTCTTGTGGTGCACACCTTAGGCTCGAGTGGATGCTGTTCGCTCGCAGAACGAGAGGGAGCGCGAAAGAGAGTCGGTGAATGGGATAGACAGATGGGCGAGAGGTCGAGGTATGATTACGGCAAACTGCTGGGCAGCCATTAAATGCATCCTTAATTACATTTACGCTTTTAAAAACGATTATAAATATTATAAACTGCCCCTCATTATATCATTAGCGATGATGTTGTGATAAGCGGGCCCCCTCTGCTAGCTCTACAGCTGGGTTGGATCCCTAGACGCCTCTCGCTTCCAATTGCGTCCCCTCTTACGGCTCGTGTCGTTGGGTGTTTGCTTTAAGTTTGTCGCGAGCTCCCGCAGTACCTTCGCTCGGTGCACGTTAAGTTAATGGACTCCGATCTTCGGACGACCGCTCTAGATTTCCATCATAGAGAAGTCGCTCGGCTGGAGTCTAGCGGTTCCGGGGATCTCCCGCAAGGGCTCCCCGAGAGTCCGGGAAAAGAGGAAGGCGGCATACACGCTACCGATGCTACGCATGTCGTTGGCGTGCAGATCTTAGCCGTATCACGTCATATCGCAAGTTTACACTCGCGAAAGATGCCATCCGTAGTTCCACTGCCTCGTTTGACCTGGGAACGAGTCTATAGTAGCTGATCTCGCCACTACTCGACCCAGTCAAGGGTAGATGTATCGTGATAAGGAATATCGCGTTTTGATGAGTATTACGGCACTGTACGTCAGATAAACGAACCCGTCTGTGTGGTAAGTGGAGAGCGGAGATGACAACGATGTACGACGGCTGCAGGTCTGGCTACGAACGCCACAATCGACCGACAATAATCTTCGTGATCATGCGCTGCGATGACGAACTCCTCACCCCGTGCTACGATTATGCGTCACCAGACCGGAGCTGTTTCTCATAAATGAACCAGAAAAAAGAAGAACGTACAACTGCTACCATCTTGGATGCCTCGCAGTTGTGAGGAGATTGGTCATATCAGAAATTCGTCGCACGCACCATGCGCATAACGACGCACGTTCCGAAACGCACAGCCAGGAAAAAAAATGGTCGCACCGAAATTAAGACCTGCCGAGTTTGCCGATCGGAGCGCCACATGACTTCACTTGGCGATCATGGTTGGCCTCAGTTGTGGCGATGACGTGGCCCTCTACAGGCAGATACAGTTCGCTCACGGGGTCATACTTGAAATGCTGGACCGAAGGAGTACGTGTTTGGCGACAAGCGACCGCGACTAAGAAGTGACTCGTCGCCGCTGCTCATCCTTATCTAAATCTTTACGATTTTGAACCCAAAACCTTCAGCCCGCTCGGTCCTCTCTCCCAACCCGGCTGTGTTCCCAGTTTCCTTGGAAGATCGGCCAGATCGGGCAAGTTGATCTCGCCGGCACTGCAGTTGCGCCTTGCGCAGTGGCGACAGTAGACGCTGGGGACAAGGGCGCACGGTGCAGACGTTCCGTTCGGAATGTGCTCTTGAGAAGGGTCGACACAAGTCCGGTGTCACAGGCCACCGATGTTCGCATTCCTGGTGTGGAGCCAAAGACGAAAGTTGAACCCAAAACGGCACGAACGAATCAAACCTTCCCCAACTGTGGAAAAGCACTCTATGCTAATTTCTGCAAAATTCCGGAGGCAAAAGGGAAGCCTTGTCCGTGCGGATAAGTTCCCTGTGTATGATGGCGGGCAAGAAGCCAAAATGTTGGATGAAAACTTGGACACCTTAATCTCATCAAAACGCCTATCTACGTCTGACAGTGTAGATAAATTTTACAGCAGATTCCATTTATTCTTCCATATTTGAATACCCTGAGAAGCGAAAGGCAGATTTCAAAGTGAGCTCACATTTAGACACAAATATTTTTTTAATTATTCTTAAAATGTGTTGATGTGTCAAGTTGTTTCACATACCTCCAGCAATGAGCGGAAAGGAATAATAAATAGAAGAATGTCTCAAATTATGCACCTGATTCTTCCTTTTTCCTTTCTGGTACTCCATTTGCCAAAAACTCGATATGCAGCATGGATAATGCTATTCTTCCCCGGGAAGCCTTTAAAGGGGAAATTCCTGAGGGTCAATAAAGAGATCGTCTTTTTTTCTTGTTCAACAAAATGGCGCCCACTTTTGATGCACTTTACTGCAACTGCAATTGACCGTGTCTGTCCCTGATGTTCCTGTCAAACTGTGTTGCCAACAGTGTGCGCGCCTACCAAAGCTCCAAAAGTATCTCCGCCCCGTAACCCCGATCGTTGCCGGGGTAACGCCGGGTCGGCTACAGTTACACCGGATTGCATTTCCACCGAAGTGCATACCCAAATGGAAGGGAAAGTGCATCGTGGGAGAGGGGAACACAAAGGTGAAGAAAAAATAGCACTCCATAAGGTCGATCTGATCGATGAAATTCGATACTTTTGCACACAAACTCGCTGACAGGCGATGCGCTTTCGGGTAGCGATACCGAGTCGGTCAGGACGGTGAATGTGTGTGTGTGTGTGTGTGTATGTGTGTGTATCCTGGAACCGATCCTTGATCCTCGGTGCGCCATAAGTCCCCGTCAAGGCGAGCGTACGGGATCGAGTGCCGGCAGCAGCGTAAAAGCGGAACGGAACCGATATCCTTGAGAACGGACGCGTCCCGGTTCCCCCGGGCGGGATCACTTTGATGGCATCCAATCATGTCGAAAGTCATCGCCATTACAGAGAGAGAGAAAGAGAGAGAGAGAGAGAGAAAGAAAAAAAAACGATCGGAAAGCGAAGGTAATCATTCGCCGGACATTGATGCGCATCGACGGTGCTGGGTCGGAAAATTGGTCCAAGGTAGGGCAAGTGCACTCGAGTTGGTCTTTGAAGAAAATAATCCTCCCCCGTTCCCACCGTCGCTCGTGTTTTTGTTTCGTCCTCTGTGTACCTTCAACCTGCCACTCGAGCTGCGAAGGAAAGCGGACGATCGATCACTGTTTACACGGTGCGGCCGTTTTCGGGACTGTTACAATGTTTACCGTAGAATAATATTTACCTCTTCTGGCGTTCGGCCAGAGCCAGGCCAACGTCGGCCAGGGTCGCTCGAAGCCGAGGGCATGGCGATCGTGGCCCGATCGATTCGGCGGCAATAATTAGCTTCATTAGCGGCTTGGATCAACTCATTAGCGGAAGCCATGAGCAGCGATCTTATTGATTATTGCAGTTGGCTGCTTCGCTACTTCACACGCACGGGCAGCATCGGTTGGGAAGTGGATTTTAATTGCCAGCCGACGATCGGCAGCGATCATCCTTCTCCTTCTCCTCTCCCTCTCTATCCCTCTCCCGTCAGCACTGCGTCACTGCGATCATGATTTCGTGTGGTCTCGGCTTCCAGCGTTGCCAGTCCTGGTGGATGGATATGTCAATCTTTGTGGACGCGCACCTGCGTGGAAACGGGCTTTTCTTTTCCGTCCGTTCCGTCGAACATGTCATCACGGCTCGCTAAACTTACCTTTGAAAAGTTACACCCGACCCATGTCCACCATGGCCAGGCACTTCGTCGGGCGGATTCCTCCCGTTTTTTTTTTGCCGGCTAGTCCTTGCTGAAGGAAGGATTGAAAAAGAAATCCATCCAGACATGGGTCACACACGGAGCGGGGACAAAAACGCAAAAGAGTACACATACCGAGCCGGGTGACAGGACCATCATCCCCGAGGCACCAATCTTCCCCGTGTCTTCCCGTTCCTGTTCGGATGACCCCGATGTACACTGAGCCGCAGGCCTGCCCAGGGTGCCGGCTCGCCCACTCGAGTGAAGGAGTCAAATGTTTGATGATTTTGTTACACACCAACCTGGCCTGCCATCCGTCCTCCCGTGCGTCCCAGCGGTTTCCTGCCAGCCGGCACGAGAAAAACAAACTACTTCAATACTTTCAAGATGACGGCGAATAAATAGGCAAGCATCTTCAGATGCACTTTGTGATGTTTCTGCCCCTTTCCCTCAAGGGATCGCTCCCTCTCGTTGGCCCTCACTTGGCGTTTTCTGAGCGTGTTGCTGCTCTATGCTGCCCGCGTGTGGAGTATGCTATTTATGCTGCCCGCTGCCATGTTGTATTTGTTCAAACTGAATGCATTTTACCCGTTCCCCGTCGGCGGCCTTTCCCCGCGAGCGAGATCTCCGCGAACCTGAGCCTGCCAGAGAAAAATAAGGGATGCGAAGGGGTTTTAAGCTCAGCTCATTCTTTTTATGCACCGTGTGTGTAACTGTCTTTCTCTTTTTCTTTTTTTTTTGCTTTTTACTCCGGTGGGACAAAGACCCGGCCCGCCACGGAGTCCATGTTGCTTCACCGCAGGCTCCACCCAGAGGAAAGGGCGTTCGGTTTGGATCGAGCGCGCCGCTTCAAAGCAAAGTGTGACGGTTTTCCGCCTCGTTGGTCCTGAAAGCGTGTTTGCGCCGGGTCCTGCTGCCTCGCCGTGGACGTTGGGTCCACAGACACACAGGCACGTACACCATACACATACAGCAACGGGGTGAAATATTGATCTTTTATCTCCCGGGGCGGCCCGGAGTTGATTAAGCGGATCATCACGTACAAACAGCGCAGTGTGGCCCTGGTGGGAATCTCGGGTGCTCGTGGCCTCGAGCCTCTCGGTGAGAAGAAAAAAGGGGAGCCCAGTGTACAAGGGAGACACCTCTCTGTTCCCTGAAGCTAGCCGAGCTCCGAGACTTGATGTCGTTTTAATTTACGATGATTTAACAAGCACCGGAGGGAATAGACTCTACTTCTACGCTGCTACTCTCGGGCTAATGAACAGTTATGTACACGACAACGTTATTACCTCGTTCCGGCACTATGGGAAGCAGCGCTGGAGGCTAAAATACGGAAACTAATCGGTTGTGATTGAGGTGTGCAATGAGGTTTAGTGTTTGCCGAGCAGTAAGCATTCACTTACATGTTTGCATTAAATCATTTTATTTGGAAATTATAAAACAAGCTTAAAATGTCTTCTTGACACTGAAATCTGATTAATTTGCTGATGCTGAGATCAAAATCACTTCATTCATGAACGTCGTTTAAAAACTTTGAGTTCAAACAAGTTTGCGATTTTTACTTGTTCAAGTAACTTAGCTTAAACGTCTAAAAAGAAGATCTTACATTATATCTCACATTCCGAAGATGCACAAGGGAAGAGTATTCCTTTCTTCTCCATTCCATTTCCATCTATCTCTGGCTTTATTTTCTGTTCAGTAAATCGTAGGGTCCTAGCAGCAAAGGTGTGCTGCCATATTCTCCCCCAAAATATGCAAACTCTTTAAAAGAGAATAGGTTTTTACTTATTTTTTATCGCACACTTATCTATGCTCTATGCCTCGTGAATAGTTAGCGATTGTTTAAATTGAAAATTAAAATGCACCAGTTCATAAAAGCAAATAAATGACTTGCTAGCGAGTTAAAAGCGTTTCCAATCGTACCTCTCGGTCGTGCAAAAGGGCGGCCTGTAGACCAAGGCTCAAACACCGTCCATCGTGGCCGAATCGTGGGGCGTAGAATGCGGCGAAGATCTGAGCTATCTCTGCTTGCAAGTGGATTCCGGTGCGGAGGTCGATAGGCACGATCGGTAGGGGAAGCTGGTTTGGTTGAGTAAATTTACACTTTACACAGTCCGGTGCAGCTAGCTCGGGACGGTGCGACGCGTTCAGGTGAGCGAAACGGTGCGCATCAATCTAAATGCATAATTGAGAAAATTGAGTTAAACACACCGTCGGCGGAAAGTGTCGGGACCCTCAGACCCTGCGGGACCTATGCGCGAACGGGTTCGGGCAGTCAATTCACGTACACCGCCCGATCCGTAGTTGGAACTTCGCGCACTACGTCAGGTAGCCGGCTGCACACGTCAGGAAAAGTGTTTCGCGCGAGGAAAACAGTCCGCGGGGTCGAGTACTTAGCTGCGCGCAGAGGCTCTACCGGCTGTACCGGGCGGGACAGCTGAGTGACAAGCGATTATTTTCGCACGAATCAACCGAAACCGGGCCGAGGGAAGCGCTTGGCCAGCGCTCGTAGACCAGAGAGTCGAGCGCAACGAGGAATTGGGGTTGCTGGGCCGCAACAACATGGCCAACATGGTTACCATCAACGTCCACATTACGTCCGACGATCCGTCAGCGAGACGAGCTGGCGGCTGCCGGACTTCGCCCGGGACTTGCTCGCTTTCCTCCCGCGATTAGCGACGCGCAAAGGAGCCGGAGCGAAAGCTAAGAAAACAGGAGAGAAAAAAAAACTCACGATGCAGCTCACGATTGCAGGGCAGGCAAAAGTCAACAATTGCACCGTTGGTGATGCTTACGAGGCCAGGCTGGAGGAATGGAGCCGCAGAACGAGGAGTCGCCGTCTGACTGGTAGCAAATGGAGCCGACAGTTGTTGAAACTATTCGTTACCGATGATTAGTATTCAATGAATTGCAATCGTTGGTGGTAGATTTATACGGATAGTTCACACAACGCCATCCCGCACCGCGTGTACGGTAATGTCCCATTCAGTTGGCGGTACAATGGTGCAATATATCGGATTAGTGAGTCGTAAACCACGCGCTGCCCGCTGATCGCTGGTCAAGATTAGCGGATCGTGTAGCTCCGTTCAAGAAAGGGCCGTTATTTACCACAAAATCGCAGGTGATTTGTCAAATCGGTCAACTTTACAACGAAGGGGACTTGTGTGAGCCGACACCAGCAAGTTCTAAGTCTAAGGAAAAAATCAAGAAATCAAGTTTCAATCTTAATTCATATTCAACCGTGTCTTGTATTGCACGATTTATCCAAGAAAATGTTAAATGTTTCTAAAGTTTTCCCCGTCACCCAAACTCTCAGGTAACGCTGAGAAACGCCATTTGCCTGGTGGGATGTGCGTCATCATCAAACATAGGTTGTATTTTATTTCCTCCTTATCCTTCACACAATCGGCCTCCCGAAGTCGTTTCCCAAACAACCAAATGACGCGAGAACAACCAACTAACGGCCCTTATTGGGCCTCGTATCGGGCCGGTTTGGTTTAAGTGGGGGGGGGGGGGGGGGGGAGAGGGAGCTAACATCATCACACAAAGCGCGCGCGTTAATTAGTCAAATTAAACCTCACCATAACCCAGCAATAGCGGCACTTCCATAAACCCGTCTCGAACGATTGATCCATCCATCCCCCTTGCGGTGGCTTCATCGAATAAAACAACAAATTGAAACCGAATATCAACAGTTTTATGCGTTTCGGTGCCGTTGCGTCGCCCTGCCTTACCCCGTCGATCTTTCTGGAATCGATTTCGAACGCGTAAGATTTTTCCCTTCGCTGCGACGTGGGAAAAAGGGGCGAGGAGGATGCGACTGTGATTCGACAAATTTATGTCTTTATTAGCCGCTGCAAACAACAAATGCTGCTGCTACCTCTGCTTGGTTCACCGAGAGCCTCCAAACGGAATCGGAATCAAACGATCAAACCGAGCGCGCGCGCGCGCTATTTAAATTTATAATTTTTCCACTTCCACCGTCCACTGCCACGTTTGCCTCCCGATCGAAGGTCAAGAAGAAATAGCAGGCAGGTGGAGGAGGGGAAGATTTTTATCTTCAAATCTTTCGTGCCCCTCCGGACGACGGCCGTTTGACTGATGGAAGCGAATGGAAGGCGTCGCCTGGTTTACCTCTTGCTCCGTCCCGAAAGTCACCCGAAATCTGCTGGACATCGATCCGGTTGTGTTAAATTTTTCCTCCCAACCTTTTAGCACGCCAGGAGCTCGCGTTTATTGGATCGTTTGACAAGCGAACGGACCGTGGTCGTTCGAGGCGATCATTTAGGCAGCTAATCGAGCGGGTCGAAACCGAGTCCCAATGCCGAGCATACGATAACTGGCTTCAGAGGGCTTGCAGGTCGCGTGGTCACGATAACAAATGATCTCGAGGGGCGTCGGTGACACATCGGACAATCGCCTTCCAAATTGTCATTAGCACCCCGGCACAATAATGACCCGGTGCACCGAACCATTTGTCCGTCAGCTGGAATCGCTCGTTCCGGAGGCTGCCGTCGTAAAGATCCGTCCGCACGCGAAGACGACTGTTACGCGATTGTGCCGGCCCAACCTTGCTCTCGCCTGACAAGCAGAACCGTTAAAAACGTCATAACGGAGGTCTGGAAAATGTTTGCGAGACGTCGAAGAAAAAAAAAAAAAAGACAGTCAGTCAGTTTTCCTGTCGACTGGAGGCGAAATTATTTATTTTAACTCCCGATTATTTACATTGAACGTAACGAGCCGATGGGTGTGTGCAAATGGATGGGTTAAGAAGAAGAAAAACGCACAAAGTTGTTCCTTCCCCATAGTGCAATAGTCACTCAGGGTTAAGGTACACTATTCACCAACCCTCCCGACGCCGTGTCGCGGGGGTTAATAGCGACCAAACTCCAAATGAGCTGAAAATGTCGGAAAATTTCCCCGCTGGCCAATTGCGCTCGAGCCGGTTATAATCATCTCGAATGGGAGTTGTGTGTGTGGTTTTTTTTTTCCTCTTCCTTCGACCTTCCTCCAAAGCAGCTTCGCACGCCAGACGAAGCTGCCAGACAGAAACGATCTTCATTATTGAATTTTACGACCATATCATGCGGGACCATCGGGCTATATTTAGCTGGAAGTGTTTGAGGTAAGCGGGACACACGGGCAGCGCCAGAATCGTTCCGGCCATGTGTCTGCTCCGGACCCTGCTGGCTGAGATCTAATGGTCGTTGTTTGCTGCGCAGCGGTTACGTAACGTAGGTACTTCCGATCCACCGTCGTTTACATTTTATTATGAGCTATTGACACTCGAACGGGCCGCAGAGAAGACGTCGGAGCGTCTTCGAACTTGAACTTGACACTGTCGAGGTGCTGTAACGATCTGTTTGGAGTATGAGACTCTTATTGCTTGTTACATCGTACAGGTGAAGTAACGAGCTTGCAGTGAACATTGACACACAATGCCAGACTCCAGTCGAGTAGTACTAAGCGTTCAAAAACATTCAATAGACACAATTCAGTAAAACTGCTGCTGACATCATGCAGCACAACTTAAATGTTGAGGTTTAGGGCCAGACACTGTAGTGTAAAAACTAGACTTTAAAACTGAAATGTAATTGGTTGAAAAATCTCTTCTCGTCACAGAGCCGAAGGTAGCAGCGTCCTGCTCGACCCGGAGCGGGTCTGCGAGAGCAAGCACCGGAAGTCGCGGCGTCTCTCGGGGAAGCTGGCCGACATCTGCAAGAACGACACGTCGCTGATGCGCGAGATTCACCGCGGCATCAGCTTGGGCTTTCGGGAGTGCGAGAACCAGTTCCGGAACAGCATGTGGAACTGCTCCTGGACCATCAAGCGGAGCATGCGCCGAATACTGGCCAAAGGTAAGGACGCCGCCAATTGGAGCAACAGTTTGAAGTCTAGCCGTGCCGTTTGCCAAACGCTGCACCGCCATGGGAAAACCGTTCGCCCGTAAATTGTGGATAATTGACGAGCACCAAAAGCTCCGAAGGCGTGTCTGCCTTCCTCCTGTTCCTCCTGTTCGGCCGTTGTACCACGCAGTTCCCCATTCTGGTGTTTCCTTTTTTAGTTCTCTTATCGTCATGCTCGGAAAAGTCTGCCTTCGAGCGCGCAAACGTCCGCGCATCGTGCTTGTCGTGCAATTGAAAAATTTAAATCGAACGTAACGATATTGTCATCGCTATAAATTACATTCAATCCGCTTTCCGCCGAACTCAATGAACCCTCACCAACCAAAAAACCACTCCCTCCCCCAGGGATGTGCTTATTGTTCGATCGTCTTCGCCGGCCGTCGCGAGATTCTTCTCCCGGGCGAGGATCCTTCGGCCCGGGACGGTGAGCACACGGACGCGAAAACATGCTGCACTTGTCTGTCGGCCCGGAAAGACTTCCCGTCCGGCCAACGGTCGGCCGATCTGTCGCTGTACTGTCGCTGTTCTGTCGCGATCCTGTCGCGGCCTTTGAATTGTTAGCTCGGCATCGAATGCCGGCTTGCGATGATTTTTCGCCACCGGACAGTCACTGATTTGCTGCGCGATCGGATCAATAAAACAAACCAGCAAACAAACGAACAAACGCGAACCGATCGCGGACGGGAGGGGCGTCTCACGTTCGGATGTCCGAATCTGTGCGATCTGTCGCACTGGCATCTGGAATTTGTGTATCAGGATTCTGGGTGTGTGTGTGTGTGTGTTTTTGTGTGTGCTTTCCTTTTATCAACAACGATCATTGTAGAGGCAAGACCAGGAAGAACCTTTCCCAACCATTAAATAAGTATTTTAGTTGTAGGAAATATTTTAACCCAAAAAAAAAAGGGGATTGTAAAGGCTTTACTAGGAAGTTGATTTTTAGTTGTTATGAGTTAACGATTACTTTCACGATTCAAAACCAACCTTTTCCCAAGTACAACGTACGATCTTTAAATCCTTGCAAAAGTTCACGAGAAAAAAAAACGGAAACTTCGGGTCCATGAAATGTCCCCGACGCATTCGCATCGTTCGGCGCAAAAGGGACAGATTGATCATTATAATACAAGAACCGTCCACCAAACTCACCCCAGGCTACGGATTATCGCCGCGTCACGTGACGTGTGTGCCGTGTTTGGCCGTCAGAACCATTTTACTCATCCCGTCTACCCTTGCCCTTGCCCTTTTTCGGTAGCACAGGCGCGGCCTGGGAACTCGAGCCGGTTTGACGGGGCGGTCGCGTTGTGTCCGTCGGAAGCCAATTGCCCGTGCCAATTCCCGAGTGCCACGACAGATGCCGACAGCCGCGACATGCCCTGACATTCGACCATGACAATTTCCATCCTTCGCCGGAACGAAGCTTCGGTCGAGGAAGGAAGGGACCGCGGTAGCTGGGGGGCGAACTGTTCAGACGAATTCCAATGTCCACTTGCAGCGGGAGCAGGATTTTGGCTGAAAGAACACCGGCTGCCACGGCGCGGCAGGCAGATAAACAATCTCATTGCAATTGTCACGATTACATCACTTTAATTCAATAAACATTAATTTTGAGCCTCTGATTCGCCATAAAGTTAATTTAAGTTATGCACAAATTGACAGGTAAGTTGTGCACCGTGTCCGCCCCAAATGGCGGATACGTTTGTCTCTTTGTTCTTCCGCCGTTGAGAGTTGGCCCCGCGTTGGTTTGCGTTCGCGATACTGAACGCCGGTTCCAGGTGTCCAACTGGTCCATAGCAAGGGTCTGATCAGTTCGACGGCGGGGGCTCCAAGCTGGATTTATGCACTTCCCAACAAGCGGCGTACGAAGATTGATTCCTTCCCTCACCCCGTGGCGGCGATTCACTTCTGGGGAGTTCGCCCCCCATCGATCGTGCCCTCGGAGATCGATCGAGACGGATTACTGACGGTTGAATTGACTACCAAGCGGGCCCCGGGCCGAGGCACCGCTTGACAAAGTGCCTCCTGATGGGTGCATAATAATCCCACCACGGCCCACATCATGTTCGCGGTGCGTGGACAGGACACACCGCATCGACGTCCTCGACGAGTACGGCTAACGCCAAAGTCCGGAACGATCGCAAAACGATCGCATGTAATGCATGTTTTGTGAGGCAAACACGACACCATCATTATCCATTTGCGGCAAAAGATTTGCTCTTTATCTGTGCCTAATCGTTGGGGCGTAAAGTACCTAAGACTTGAGAAGGCGTCGCAGTGCACTGATTTTGCTTCAATTCCTATCCGCTAAGGAGTTAGGATGCACCGCGTACGGTGAAACGATGTGGCGGGTTCGGGTTTGCTTTTCTGCACTGTTCATTTGCTGTCCACTTCGATTAAGTACGCGACTAAACATGTAGGTTAAAGGGCTCTGTTTCAAAAGGGGAAAAGTCTTGACATAAATGTTCCCTCCAGACGGTCGCTCCAAGTGTCCCAAACGAGGTAACGATAAGTCCAGCAGTCCTTTTATGACAATCGATAAGTAAACTTATTGCACAAACGATTTCGGTCTGTTTTTGAAAAGAGTATAAGTACATTAAACCCAGTTTATGTTTGACGAACCGAGCAGAATTTGACCTGCGTAGTATGCCAAAAATCAGTCATAACATAAATAATCATAATTGTTGTGAGAAGCTTCACCCAAAGTACAAACAACAATCTATCTTCCGCCGGGCGGAGGGAACAAATAAACACATCAATCCACTTGGCGAGCCAACAGCCACAAACACCACCACCAGCGCCCCGTTTGAAGATGAAGACATCAAACAAAATACCCCCCGAAACGATGAATCAATGCCATCCATAAACTTTAACGACTTTGCGCAACTTTTGCCAACCGACACCGGCTTGCTTGTTGACTCTCGACAACACCAAGCAAAAAAAAAAGCGGCAAATTTTCCCACCATCCTCAATACCACGCGTAGGTGGGCGCTCGCATGGTGCCCCTCCGCCTCCCGAATCCATCCGCAAACAACCAACCACGGCGGCACTCCACCGGCGGTGCTCGATAATCCGCACCCTTTTTCCTCCCGGAGCCGGGTGTAACCCACCGCCAAAGCAGACGCATAACAACTCAATACCGCGTATGCGTCCGGGCCCGAAGGCGCCAGCCCAGTCGTCAAATTTCACAAGCGGCACGTCCCGGCCCAGAAGACGCCACCAGCAAGCGCACTTGTGAAACGCCAACGCGCCCTAGCCGTGCGACTCGCGGAAGGTGCGATCGATTGGCTGCGGTTGGAAGTTTCCTAAAATTTGGGCAAATATTGGTCGAACAAATTTTCTGTTGATTTTCTTACCACCCTGCCCACCGCGAAGGATTGACGATTGAAATAAACCCCGGGGGGAAGGAGAGTTGTGTGGTTCGGTGGTTTCGGTAACCATCGACGCTTTGTATGTGCGTATTCGTCAATTCGTGCGTCAATTAGCACCCTCCCGGGCGTTTCGAAGCGGCAGGAACGCTATAGTGCTGGGAGGAAAGGCTGCCTCGAAGTAGAAATAAAATCCGCATCACATTTCCTCACCGTAATCCGTTTCTAAGCGAACGGTTTTATTATTCGCCATAGATTAATGCAAATTGATGGCTGAAGGAGTGGGTTCCCGGATACCGAAGGATGCCTAAATTAAATTAAACGATATTTACGCTATCGTTTTGCGTGAGCGTGTGATTACGTTTAACCGCTTGCCATTAACCTGCACCGCGCCCAATCGCGTAGCTCGAAATCAAGCAGCTTATCTGCCTCCCGATAATTCCGCGGATGAATTGCAAATCGGACGCGAAAGTGTTTATCAAGTGCCCGCCGCCATTTTGAACTGATTTTCTATTTCGTTATTCCTTTCGTTGCAGATACCCGCGAGGCGGCATTCGTGCACGCGATCACCGCCGCCGGGATAACGTACGCGGTCACGAAGGCCTGCACGATGGGCGACCTGCTGGAGTGCTCCTGCCAGAAGCACACGAAGACGCGGGTGGACGAGGGTCGCCGCGGGGGCCGCGGTGGAGCCTTCAGGCCGGCGGGAGGACGGGGTAGGGTGCGACAGGAGGGCCCCAACCGCAACCGGGGCGCTCCAAACGGTGTCCTGATTGCGCCGTATCAGCAGAGTGTCAATGCAAATCCAGCCTACAGCACGATGACAGCGCCGGAGATTGCGAGAAACGGTCCGGTCCGTGTTCCACTTGCCCATCGAAGGCCCGGGGGTGGTGGCAGGAGTCAGCGGCACTTGTCGAAGGGTCCCAACGGTGGTGGTGGTGGTGTGGGTGTTTCGGTAGCTGCAAATGGGTCACCGTCCCTGCCGAAGGAAGTTCCCACGCTCACGATCCTGACCGGGCAGGAGGAGAAGTGGAAGTGGGGTGGCTGCGACGACAACGTGAACTTTGGGGTGCGCAAGTCGAAGGACTTTCTGGATGCGCGGTTGCGCAGGAAGAGTGACATTAAGACGCTCGTTCGACTACACAACAATGACGCAGGTCGACTGGTAGGTGACGTGAGCGACTCCTTGGGAGCAATGGGGACCGCGATGTCCCGGTAATATGCTTTGGTTGTACGTTCGTTTACCCTTCACCTTCTCCTTCTAGGCCGTCAAGCAGTTCATGCGCATGGAGTGCAAGTGCCACGGGCTGTCCGGATCTTGCACCACCAAGACGTGCTGGATGAAGCTGCCGCCGTTCTCGGAGGTGGGCGCCCGGCTGAAGGAGCACTTCGACGGTGCGACGAAGGTGATCGCGCGTAACGACGGCCACAGCTTCATGCCGGACGACGTGACGATCAAGCCGCCGACCCGGCGCGACCTGGTGTACACCGAGGACTCGGACGACTTTTGTGAGCCGAACGCGAAGACCGGCTCGCTCGGTACGCACGGGCGCGAGTGCAACCTCACCTCGAGCGGCGTCGACGGCTGCAGCCTGATGTGCTGCAAGCGTGGCCAGACGCACAGCCAGGTGGAGGTGAAGCGGAACTGCAACTGCAGCTTCAAGTGGTGCTGCGAGGTGACCTGCAGCACCTGCATCGACATCCAGGACGTGTACACCTGCAAGTGACACCCTGACCACCCCGGTGCGATAGCGGAGCGCATGCGCCTGTTGTGTGTCTGTGCGTGTGCATTTGTACGTGTGATTTAGATGAATGTCCTTGCGCTAGTAGTAGGTAGTAGTAGCAGTTATACCCCCCACGAGAGGAGCGGAAAAGTAGGCTCAAAGAAGAGCCAGTAGGCCTAGTTGGCAAGTATACCCAGTGCATCCTTGGAAGATGAGATGTTGCAGTGATTGCGCGTGAATGGTGACTATCGTGAGGATTAAAACGTCAAAAGGGAAACGTCAAAGACTGATGAAACAATTTGGTGACACGGCGCCTACTGTGGTGTGGAGTGTGATGTTGTTCCGCACACCTTCCGTGTGTTTCGGTTTGGTGACTGCGAAAAGAGACTTCTAAAGTGAATCGAGCCGATGCCGCAACGTATTGTACATACTACATAGCAGCCAGTATTCTTCGTCCTCTACCTTCTCTACCACTCCTTCCCTCCTCTCTGCATGCTTTTTTTGTGATCTGTGGTTAATACACACCCGTGAACCGTTTATGATATTTATTGTTAAGTGAAGCGATCGACGCGATGACTGTGCGAACCGAACCGGCTGACGAAACGAATCGAATGGCGAACGAACGAGGTTTTAGTTTTGATAGCAAAGTTGAGCAAGCAATAAAAACGGTAAAATTCAAAAACAGCCTTACACGATCCTTCCTGTATGTTCTTTTTTTTTAATTTCGGAATAGAATGAACTCAATTGAGAATCATTTTCTCGTACACAAATGGCACACTGCATTAAAGGAAAGAAATCAGGAGGTCTCCAAGTAAGATTCCACATCCCGGGATGAGCGTATGAAAATAAAAAAAACAACCAACAACATCACCTGTCGTGACCTAAATTGCAAACGTTAAATTTATCCCCCGCCCGTTACCCCTTCGCCAGCACGGGTGTAACGCTGCAATTAAGCGAAAAGCAAAGAATGCCAATCTTATCTGCCCGCGCCTCCCAATGTGACAAGGAGCAGGGCCACCGCCAGTCCAGACCCCACGAGCTTCACCGATCGCAGGCTCGATGGCGATGGCGACGACTAATTTCGCCTGAAATTGATCGTATTAATCGTCCCGCGGGTACGCCGGTCGGCGTTTATCGCCGCACGGCGATCATGTCCGAAATTAACCAAAATCTGAACGGTCATCTTAACGACGCTCACGCTGGCCATGTCCGTTGCTGAAGGAGGTTTATTTATCCTGACCGTTTAGTTCTCCCCTTTTTTTTGCCCCCTCCGCTCCATTCCACGGCAGCCCGAAAAACGCGGTGGGAATCAGAAAACGGCGAAAATTAACAAATCATCATCGATAGCTTAATTTCCATTTTATTTGACTTCGGTTCTCCGCTGCTGAGAAAATACCTTCCTTTGTACCCCTCCATTTGCATCGCTTGTTCTCTCCACATCTCTTGCGGGCAGTAAGAAGGCTGTGTAAATCTCGAGGAGAGGTAATTCCGAATTCTTAAAGGGCACACCCAGACTACTCTCCCATACTTTCCAGGAATTCCGAAACAGGACTATCTTGCAGTATCCAAAGCGCGAACGTTATGGGCCTCCCTTACTCGTCCCGGGGACCCGAGTGGAAAGCTCCCAACGGCTGACATCGGCCCCCATACATAGCAGGACTAATGGACTTGTCAGTACAATTCTATTTATTGAAACTGTTACTTTATGACAGTCTTACAATTTGATGAATACAAATATTTTAAGATACGATCCGTTCGGAGCGAGCCTGCTGGAGTCTGTCATGTGATAGAGAAAGAGAGCGAGCGTGTGTGTGTGTGTGTGTTTGCCTCGAGGGATTTTTGCCCCACTGCTCCTGTGGGCAGCGAGATGAAGATCAATGCTGATGATCATGCTTATGATGGTGATGATGATAAATTACTTCGATCCATTTTCGAAACGTGATGCCTGCTGTCCGGGATCTCACGTCGAAGACGGAAAGCTCGCCAGTCATCGCGTGCCTGGGCCCGCGTTGGTCACCCATCAGCCTTTCCCCCTTGTGTCCTGAAATGTTTCCCACCCCACGACAGACGGAGCACGCATTAGCAGTGATTCAAGAATTCATCGAAGCCCACGACATACCGAAAGGACAGAGGCGAGTGCATAGTGCTGCTCCATACCGTTCGAGCTCCAATTGCGCACTGTGGAAGGCATGCTGGCTTGCTTCTATCTCGTTTTCCCTCACTCTCTGGCTATCCCTCTGTAAAATTATACTCCACCACACGCACACATACACACACGCACACACATAAACTAGGGGTAAATACAATAAAGTCAAAATGTTTTCATTTTCCATCGGACGATCATCAAGATCGACAGCTACTTCGCGGGCCCGCGTCCGGCAAAGGCCGTCGCCGTCGGGAAATCGAGACAGTTCGACCCGAATAGGACGAGGCGCGTTCCCTCAACTGCAGCAGGCAGCTCGTATGCGCCCTCTTATGCGCCTGTCACAACTACTTAAAGCTATTTAGAGTCATGTCATGCTGCCCCAGTGCTTCAACCCACTTTGACATTGTCACTTTTGGCTCTGTATCGGTTATTGTTGTCGGTTGAGCCACCGTTAAGGAATGCACTGAGGAGATGAGGAGGGAATCCGATTCAATGCAATAAACAGGAATAACACAAATGTAGTTGAAATAAATATTGTTTTAATGTCTACATTGGATTGTTCAAAACATATTGTGAAATTTAAGTAAAATCGTATTGAAGAGCATTAACATGAAAAACTTGTCCGAAAATAATGATGAATTTCATACGGAACAGAGTGTTTTCTACTTTCGCATGATTAATTCGGGTCCAGGAAATGAAATTAGTATCACCGCCGACCATTTTCAACGTGAAGCGCAGCATGACGAAGCGAAAAACCCATGATTCCGTCACCAAACTGTGCACTATCTCGGTGGAAAAGCATTCCTCAGCGTTTCAGTGCGAAATTCCAATCCGTTGAATCCCACCAAAAAAATGTGCGATGATTCACGCTGCTGCTCCACGAGTCATCAAGATTGACGTGTGTGCAATTATGGGTGCCATTGTTTGGCGACCGGCAAAACGGAACTAATGGGTTTTACGTGGTGGGAGAAGCGACCGCAAGATAGATACTAGAGCAGCATACTACGTACGGAAAGTTGCCGCCGAAGCACCACGTCCCAGGCTGGCTCCAATTAGTGACTCACTCACTTTACGCCATCGATACCATCAGGTTTCATCATTAGATTGTCTTTGGGTCTCCATTTTTTTTTTTCCTGAAAGCTGCATGGAAACAAATTCCAGAACCCATATTTTCTTCAATTTCCTGTCCATAGTTTTTGTGGTGGAAAGAAAACATTAAGCTCTCTAAGCGATGAGTGTAGAGATGTCTACCGCTGAGAGACGTAGACAACGCCATTAGAATGCCATAAATTAAGTCATTTCTAAACGGTGCAAATGGTTGCTTCCAACTAATTTCGATGCCACCTCCGCCGATGCTCGATCCTCTCGATTAGACCACGCAGAAAGGGGGTGCACAAGTTTCATCAGCCAGCCCACCTCGAATCCAATCGGGTCCAAACATGGAACTGGTGGTAGGAGAAAGACAGATTCAAATATTGTTCCCTACACCGCTGGGTTCGCCTTTTGCTGGCAGACGAGAAGCGAATGAAGACCGGGTGTACCGGGATTCGATGGAGGTATCTATAATTGTTAATTAAACAAAATGTCCCTCCCCGGATCTTCGCTCCGCGCGACGTGGGCGAAGGCAACGCATTAGCTGACTCAGGCCGGAGAATGTTGTCAAAAAGCATCAAACGATCGTCGAGGATCGTACCGCGGTGATGCTGATGACGGTGTGGTAGCCATAATCATGTTTGCTTCTCTAGCGCACCACGTCGTTTCTGTGTTGTGATTCTTCCAATTCGACTCCACTTCTCGATTGTTTAACAATACCGCTACTAATTTGTTCCACTTAAGCCGGACCGTCTGGATCGCGCACCAGGATCGAACCTGTTTCTCTGTTCTTTGTTCTCCTTTTGCCACCCACTCGGCCAGGCATCCCGCCACCCAAGGTCAGCGCGCGTGCCACCCACGGCAGCGGGAGGAAGCGGGAAGCGAACAAAAGACGCTTTAATTTAATGAGCCTCCATTTGCATAATTATCACAGCCTGCGCTGCGTTTCGGGAGATGCGCGAGGAATGTGATCGATTTTTAGAGAGTTTATTTATCTGCCGTTTTGTGCTGGGGATGCTTAGGATGCTGCTTTTTTGTCAAGCCTTTGGGACCATTGGCGGGTAGTGTTTTTGCTTTTGTCTTCCGATACAAGGTTTCGAGAAATATTTGAGATTGAGGTGCTTTATGCATCGATCGTGCGGTTCTCTGTTGATCCAATTCTGTACCGTGATTCGACATGCCAACATTTATTGCTGGCAGTAGTTTAAAACTTCAACAATCCCTGGCCTTTCGGGGCTCGGTTTGGGGCCCAGAAATTAATGTTTGTGCTTGTTGTTGCTGGCAAGTTTGCGATCCTTCTCCCATCACCTTTTCGCTCTACAGCGCCGCCCCGTCCATGGTGGTCCGCGATGAGGTTCCCTTTTGCCGAGTGTGCGTGGTGCGATATAATAATTTATTTCCCGACACATTGACGCATTCTAGCCGCTGGTGCTTTGCTTTCGCCTTCATTCTCTCTTTCTTACATGATTGTGTTTCGGGCCAAATGCTGCAACCTTTTCGGGCTTCCAGTTTCATTTGTACGTACAGATTTTTTTTTCTTTTCTGTTCGAGTTCGAAATATGGCTCCACCTCTCTCCGACGCGCTGCGGGAAACGCCACCCCCGGAAAGATGGTCCACCACGGAAGGGGTCGAACGGGGAATCATTAAAAACCATACGCCGGAGACCACACACTGCGGTGCTGGACGAGACGATGTTGGCGATAATCGGACGAACTTCGCCTGGAATGCTATTGAATCGGTGGTCAAGGAGCGAGGGGCACGGAGGATCGCAAGGGGAGTGCAGGAGGTCCACGGGAGGAGACAATAACATTAAAACTACCCCCGAGCGAGGCGGCGCATGTTCGGAAGAGGGATGAAGGAAAAAGAGGACACGGCAGCCCATGTCGTGCGAAGAAAAGGCTCCCAAAAATCGACCTCCATCATATTTTCCTACGAATCCTTCGCACCTCACACCAACAGCGAGACTGCTCACACTACGACAAACACGCGGACAGAAGTGATCTCAAGGGCGATGATGAAACTTAACATCATCAAACGAAAACATTAGGCAGGAACAATAATTCAGTTTTTCTTCGATGAATGCATTTTGGATTGATCCAGTTGCCGATGGATTAGTTCTCATTTCTCTTTTGAATCAAAGATGTATTTTTTCTTCAAATTTCCCATTTCTAATAAACGTGGGAGAAAAGATAGAGCACCATTGCTGGCCGTGCGTGCGTGCAGGTTAATGGTTACTATTTTAGCGAGGTGATTCCTTTAACACTTTTCCCCCGTCGTTCCCCGGGGGCTGAAGCTATCAATCAATGACGTGGTCAATTTCACGCTGCCCTAATGGCGGGCTCGCTCGGTGTGTATCGGACGCAAGTGACGTAGCATTATAGCAATAACTTAACCGCTTTGGTCCCATTCATGAGTTGAACGAAATCGCCGGGAAAGCCGCGCGATCGATCCCATATCTCCACTGGTGAGATCGGGTTTGTTCTTCCCCCGGAGACGGTGGTCTAAATATTGCGCTTCCGTAGCCCATCACCATCATCGCCATCATCGTCATCATCTTGAGCATCGGCTCCGGCTGAACCTCTTCATCAGAGAGCAGCAAAGGAGCATCCTTCGCGTGTTGCCCGCCTCATGGCAAAGGGACACAGGATCGCAAGCTTCCCGAGCACGCCGGACGGACGGATGGACGAAAACGAAAACATAAAAGGTGTTCCCCGCAAGGTATAATTTATATTAATTTGGAAATTTGTTATTCTTGCGCTTTCCGCGCGCGCAGCTTCCCAAAGGCACGCTCGGGTGCGGACGGGTCGGACGCAACGCGCTCGCACAAAGGTCTCGGGTAGGGAAAAAGGACCAAAACGGTTCCCGCTCATGTGCTCATCAATTTACACGCCTCGGCCTCGACCTCCGGTGGTCGGTCGCCGGGTCCGCCTCGGTCCCCCTTCGCCGCGTTCCACACCAAACGGCCGCAAACCCGCGCGAACCCTTCGAACCAGCCGGCGTCGGTGGAGGTCTTCGCAGGAACGTCGCCGGTGCCGCCAGCCCGGGGCCGGCGTTCCATTAGTGGCGGTTGGCAGGGCGAGCGGGGAAGAGGTCCGTCCAGCCGCATCCACATTTGCCACGTTTCGGACCTAACACCGAACGTGAAGATTTTGATACCCGTTCCTATGTTATTAGGATGCATTAGTAGATGATACTGCTGTTCTTTCGCGTCTTCCTTCGGGTTTTGGGGCGCTGAGGCGCTGCTTCCGAGACGTGAAGGCGAGCCGGGAAACGGTCGGCGGCATCCGACTGACGCTCTGCACGGAAAGGAAGGCCCGAAAGACCATTGTGTTGTTGTGTATTTTGATGTTTGCCTTACGGGCGCGTCCGCCGGAGTCGCACGAAACGGGTGCTTCGTTTTGAGGGTTTACCATTCCGTGCCTCTCTCTCTTTCTCTCTCAACCTTTCTCTATCGCTCTCATCGCTGCGCCACAATTTTGCCATCGATCCGTCCGGTCATTCCGAGTGCCTTTGGCTTCAACGCGGCGTCGGTAACCAATTCTAATGGGCGCACTAGCTTTTGTTTGACCGTTTCACAGCTTCTTGATTGCCTTTGGAGATCTCAATCAACGTGTTTTCGGGTACGTCGGCCAGATCTGCGCGAGGAAGCTAATGGTGGAAGGCTTGCTATAATTGATGTAGCTATTAGTAAATTTGTGGTACACTCTGTCGTTTTTGAAGATAAAAATTTGTATTTCCCCAGTGATAAATTTCACAGCTAAACGCTGCAATATTACCTTTTTGGACTTAACTTTTGACTTTTCAGAGCAAACCCACAGCCTTGAGAAACATTGTCGCGAATTGTTGACAAGTCGGCAAGACAAAGAAAATGTCAAGGGCTGCGTATTGCAGCAAGCTTAGCTTGAATCATTTCTCTAAGATCCTTTTAATTAAAGTTAAATAGAGGCTTTCCTCTTTTTTTTTCAAAAATAATTTCACAACCGACTACCCTCCAAAGGCAGCCCTTTTAATTGAAAAATAAATCCCCACGTCACTGCATTAATCCACATCGGGTTGCCATCGCCTGCAGAAGCATCGGCCGGGAACTTTCGTTCGGATGGTTTCATTTGCGAAAGAAAAACCTTTTTTAATTGGCCCCACAGTAAAACCATCAGTTTCAATTACCGATGGCATCGATGGCATCGACACAGTTTCACCGCGCGGACGGTCCCGTGCGCGATCGCAAGCTCGCAATTCCCCAGAGGGCACACTCTTTCACTGGTCTTTTTCCCATCGCAATCGCGCTTCGCGATGATGACCACAAAAAAAAGAAAGAAAAACCTAGTGGTTGCGAAGAGCAGAGGGGGGAAAAAGAGTCAAGCAAAACAGAAATTGAAGCTACGAATTAAAAAATCGCTCGACAAAGTAAGCTCAAATTTGTAACGAACGGTTTCGAAACTTAATTTAATCGGACAGTGAATCCCTCGGGACGATACTCCGTGTGCCGTACCATTGCCGTGACCGGAGCAACCTGTCTTGCGCCAAAGTTGCCGGTATCTGTGCGACGACGCGTGTGGCGTCAAGCCAGACGACCGGCCCATCCGACTGGGGCGCCACTTGGGAAGGTGTTCCGACCACCTTCTCCCCTGCTTTTCACCGACAAACGGATGCTCGCCTGGACGCATTCGAGCGCAATAACGAAAGACTTCGACGGGCACGTGAAAGACACGAACCCCACAGCTCCAGCTGGTGAACCGCAAACGCCTCTCGGCTATGGATTAATTTATTAAAGGGATCAAACGTCAAGCCAAACTTTTCCCTTACTTGCCGACTCCAATGGTTGATCTTGCGGGCGGAAGATGAGATTGCTAAGCGATCGGTTTCAATTTCTTTCGGTGTTGTTGTTTTTTTTTCCTCTTCTTTCTGCCCTCCTCTCATTCGAAACCCAATCAAAATGTCTACTACGAAGTAATGAACGTTTGCCTAGCTAACAAAGAAACCAATTCGATGCTGTAGGTTCACCACAAGCGAGTTCGTGCGATGAAAGGATCAACAAAGGTTGCCGAATGAAAGAGGGGAAGGGTTGCACAATCCGCGACCACGGCAGCGAATCATAAAAGTTATTAAAGCAAGTGATGGTAATGAAATTAAAAAGTGTCCCGCTGTGGTCACCGCCGTGGGTCGACCACCGATTCGATCCAGCGTCGGAGCCACCGAGAGATCGACGACCCACCGCGCAGACGACCTGCGAATGGCTGCCTTTTCCGCGCGGCAACGAAGCAGGCGGGAAAAAGGGCTTTTCGCTGATGATGCGCGAGCGAGTGTGTGTGTGTGTGTGTGTGCGGGGAAAAGGTGGCGGGATCCGGGAGCGTCGATCGCGCCAGATCCGGTCCCTGTCGCCAGTTGGCGCGTCGCGGGCTCTAAATAGTGCTGCGCAGTTGCAGTTGCACTCCGTCGCGCCCGGTGGTACCTTACAAGGAACCATACTGTCCCGTACGTGCCTGTTTTCCGCAAACCCCCCTCCCCTCCCCCTCCCTTTCCCTATCCTCACGGTACCACCACCCGGGGACGGTGTATCGTCGCAGCGTCAACATCATAATTTTGAATTTGTTTTTGGTGAGCTCAAGTTCATGTTCAAGTGTTCCACTGACGCCCTTTTATGTTCTACAAGGCACCCGTCGGCTTGAAGGCCTTCGGGAGCGTCTGGAGCGCGAGCATGATCACCGCCACCACCCCGCAGCCCGCCAAGGCCAGGCAGCTGGTGCGGTGGGTGAGTGTAAATTAGGAATGTTGTGCTATGGTTTTCTTTCTTCTCTTCGCCCAAGACGAGCAGGACGACTCTTCCCAAGTGCTGGGTGCTGCAGCGATGGAAAGCGAGGGGGGAAAATATTAATGATTGATGCAGAACATTGCGGCCACATTTATTTGGCATTGATTAATTGGGTTTTGATGCTAATGGCAGTGCAGAGAACGCTGCCCGATTCGGCCGAGAGTCCTGCGAAGCGTTCCTTCGCGCGTCCTGCCACACATAGAGTGCAGGTATTTTAATTAATAATCAACAATCGTCGTGCGCTGCTCCCAGCCGAGTAGTCATTTTTCCAAACCCCCCCCCCCCCCCCCCCCCCCCCTCTGGGCCACGGCGCAAACGATGCACCAATGTGTGTTTGTGTGTGTTCGCTGAAAGCTTTTAACAGTGGCATAAAATATGGTTTCCAGATAGTGGTCGACGGGTGGAAAAGAAGAGGGGGGAAAAACCAAAAGCAATCGACGTGAAAAGAAGCTGCCACTGGGCAACTGCGCACGAACCGGCCTCGAAAACATCTCTACCTCCCAGCCAGTCTTGCGCTGCGATCGTGCGGGTTCGCCTTTGGGAGCCAGCCCTGCCTCGCACGAGGGCCAAACGAGTCAAACGGGTTGGGCGCAGGAATCAAAAATCAATTCCTGCGAGCAAAATATTATGACCATAAATTCTGGGGTTTCCGAAATAATAATAAAAACGTCCTGCCCCACCTCCTGGACGCACCGTCGGAACCCTCGCTCACGCTTCTCGGCGGTCCCGGGATCCCGGGTGGTGACCACCCGAGCCGCGAGCTGTAGACGAGGACGCCCAGGCCTTGGCCCGGCGTGGCTGTGTGTTTCCTTTAATAATTTCTGCACGGGCGGGTGATAAAGCCACCGTTCGTCCTAAAAAAAAAAAAAAGACGAGGACGTTTACAACTAAATTATGCTGCGCCGTCCGTTCAGGGAAAAGCTTTTTAAAGACTCTTGTACATGCCATCGGCCGCTTCTGCAAGTTCAGTGCTGATGAGCTTGGGTCAAATTTGTCATAAAAGAAACAAAAGCATTCCCTTTTATAGCTAGCTTTTATTGTAAAGTAAGAAAGAATGATCTTAATGATAAAGAACTTAGATAACACATTTACCATGTGGAAAAAATTTGAGGAATACTCTTTCTGGTTTCTGTGTCAATCAATACAAGATGTAACTAAAATGTTGTTCACCTATTTGACTAATAACATGCAGGAAGATATCGACCGAAATAATGTTTTAACCCGCCATGCGAATGCAACATTGGGAGGGTAAGTTATTACAGTCGATAGCGACGCTTGTTTTCCAAACTCTTCTGTAATTTCAGGGAACGCTGCGAATTTTCGTTAATTAGTTGATGCCACTTACATCCCAGGGCCAGGACCACCGCGCCTGATGCTGCCCTCGGAAAAGGCAGACGCACACCAAAGCGATTGGTTTCGAGTTAATGCTAATGGGCGCATATTTCAGCTGCCCAAGCTGTTCGAATGGGGATTTTTTAGGGATACAGGGAAGAAGGTGAAGAGGGGAGGAGGGCAGAGTACCTGGTGTCATTACCTTCGGCGCTGCCTTGCAGGGGCTTACCAACCTGCGCTCCTGTTCGAGAGGGGGGGGACCGCCAAGTTTGGCAGTGTTTAGGGCCTTCCCGCGATAATGCGCATGCACCCCTTCCCTCACGGTTTCCGGGTCAGAGCGACCCACACGGAGAAGGGATGAGGTGAGGAGGGCAGAGACAAAAAGAAGAAGAAGAAGAAGAAGAAGTCAAAAACCAAAACAAAAACTAAAATGCCTACCAAAAGGGGTGTGAGACTTCGACTTCGCCGACTCACAGGAAAACGCGTCCATTTCTCCGGGCATCATTTTTGTAATTATCGACGTTGGTGTTCCTCACGCCTCAAAATTATTGACCGAACCGAAACCGAACCGCCCGCCTTGTGCGGCCTCTTCCGCCCGCACCTTCCCCTGTACACCGGCGTCAAGGAAACTCTCCCTCCCTCTCCCTCGTTCTTTAGGCCTTTCATTTCCTTCCAGAATGAAACGAAGAAGTCATCACCGCCAGCACGGGACAATCTTCGGCCACAAAAGGGTTTGTCCGCCGCCGGAATGGCGAATAGGCCACATATGCAGACACACACACCGTGATGTACACACACACACAGCCACGAACAGTGGAGTCAATCAAGCGCAAATGTGCGCTTCTCGGGCAGCCCGTTCCGACACCACACCTTTCCACCGGGAGCGATGGGAAGGAAAAGCGCGGAGTGGGGAGAGAAAAGTGTTCTGAAAAATGTGTATCGATCATCCACGGTGTTTCCCCCCAAACCGAACCGAACCGCACCGCGCCGGGACGTTCTTCCTTCCCTTCCCGGCCTTCGTCCGGAGAACCGCGTGATGGAGGATGCGTCCGAAAATTCAATCTCCCCAGGTCCCCCCTTGAGCCCCGCTCCGACTCCACGCCTCTTCTCGCCCATTCCCAAACAGCCCCCTTTCGGGACGCTCTCTTTCTCACCCGCTCGTGCAAAACCCATTAGCCTGCGACCTCGCAGAACGCAGCATCATCGGCCCGTGGAGAAGCCGGGCGAAAAAGGGGCAGCCCGGGCAGAAATGAAATATAGAGGGTAAAATATAAAACAATAATAACATAATACGCCAAAATCGGTGCGAAAGCAAGACTAATAACCCTTATTTAGATACGTTTAATGGTCACGAAACGTCTTTATTTAGAGCCCGTGTGGTGTGGTTTCGGGCGGACCTCCGGCGCACACTCGGCCCGAGCACCTTGGCGTCCTTCTTCTTCGGCCGTGCCGTGCTTCTCACACACACACACCCCAAGATGGGCAACCGATGAGGGGCAGCCGTTTTTCGCCGGCGGCGTTTTTGTGGCCGCCGTGCCACCGGTGCGCGTTTTTCTTTTGCACTCCCTGAAGATGTTATTCCTTTTCGTGTTTTTTTTTCGGCTGGTTGTTTTGTAGGTTTCAGGCTCGTGAATTCGGGGTTCGTTTCCTCAAGTTGATTTAGCAACAGCAATAATTGCAATGGCTTGAACGATAACTTTCAGAGTAGCATGAGTTTAAAGGAAATCAAAATAACTTTGGAAAAAATCGATAACAATTTATATAAATGATAAATAGTTTAAAATATGATTGAGATAGTGAATGCAAAATTTATCATCAAATCTGGACTAAGGTGTTCTGGGGAATTTGAACCACTTTTCGAAATGTGACCACTTGCAGGAAAAGGCTTGAAGTGCCGACATGTGCACACACGTAATGAACAATAATTTTCCAGACACATTTGCTGCATTAACATGCGCTGCTTTATTAACATAAATGCAAGGAAAAAAATGTTTAAATTTTCTAAATTCCCAATTTAGGGAAAAAGCCATCACCGTTCTTCATTAGAGACATCTCGTGAAGCCTGCAACTCCAACGATCATTCCCTAAGAAACGACCATTTTCGCTCAGCTCAAGCTGTGAAGTGTCTGCTGCACGTCCGTGTCCCCTTTTTTTGCCATTCTTTCGCGCCGTTATCCAGGGAAGCTGGACGTTGGAGCCTGCACGCAACAGCAACGGAGGAAGGCAAACAAAAGGACCTCCTTCTCGACGGCCGTGCCGTGTCCGGGGCGCGATGCAATTTCCCTCCGGGGCTGTAATCAACGCCACCGCACGGAGGCACGCATGATCATGTTCTCCCGGTGGGCCACCGGCAATGGCGTGGTCAGTTGGAAAAAAGAAAAAAGGAAAACCATCAACCCGGCACCGACCACCACCATCGGTCTCCGTTCCCCGTCTTCCTACTCTTCGGCTCAAAAAAAGGAAGGAAAAGAGGAGCTTTTCTCCAGAAACGAACCGCACGATCCGTCCGGTCGGGGTTGCCGTTGCGAACTGAAACGGGTGTGCAAATAAAGTTATTTAGATAATTTTCGGTTCTGCTGCAGACGAGCGCTGGATTCCGTTGGGCAGCTTCGTGGAGGTTTTCTCTTGGTTTCTTGTTTTTTTTTTGTGTCTTTCGTGTTCGTCTTGGAAGCAGCAAAACTTCGCCCGGTGCGAAATGGAACTGCACAGCGTACGTAAATGAATTCGTTCCATTCCGGCGATGGATCCCGCGAGGTCACAGCGGCGTGGACCGGTTCACGATTTGACCGCCCAGACCGCCCCTGGGAAGCCACCGCCAGCAGGACTCCCCCCCCCCCCCCCCCCCCCCCGCCCCATCCGAGGTACGTCAACGGGTTTTGGTTTCCGTTTTCTCCTCGAAAGCCAATCAAACCGAGCGGACACGATGCACGCCCGCTAACGTCTGCATGATATATGGATTAAGTTGTAAGTATCATGTTCAATAAATAATAATATTTTCATTTGCATTGGCCAACCACCCCCCCCCCCGCCCTCCACCGATCACCGCCGCTTGCAACACATCGCTCGACACGATCGTGTACGCGTGTAGGAAAAGTTATGAGCGTGTACTTTTATACCATCGTTTATTTTGTTTTTTTTCCCTCAACGGGCGACTCTCTCTGTCCTTCGCTCGGCGAGTTTGTATTTCCATCTCTCAATTAATCGGCCAGCCACCCCTTCCCCCCGCGCCCTCCCCTGGGACCTCACTGGTGCCCGAATCGATACCCAATAAAGTAATGGAGGACGAAAGCTCCTCGTCTCCCTTGGTCTTTCCGCCTTGGCCGGAGTGAACGAGAGGGACGAAACAATCACCGACGAATGCTGAAGTTTTCAGGCTTATGCAAACAACACCCCCCTACTCCTCCTGGTGCCCCCTGGCCGTCACTCGAGCATCATCAATCGTACCTCCCGGCGTTCGCGGGGGTGTTCGAGTGTTCGCGAGGCCAAATCGGCGCGCCGTGATTCGTCCGAAAGCTCATCCGCGCATGAAAGAGGGCGAAAAATGGTTTCCCGAAAGTAAGGGAAAAATGTAATTCACCGTTTCGGCAGAGGACGAAACACCCGAAGGACGGACATTATCGAACGCCGGACTGCAATATTCCAATCGATCCCCACCGAGGAACGCAACGGCGACGATTCGTTCCTTAAATCCCACCGGGGAGACGCGCTGGCCGATGACGAGACGGATGGTGAGCGGGGGAAAAAAGGGGGGAGAATTCGATACTTCATCCGGCGGCCCGAACGATCGCGTACGGTGCAATATCACTTTGTAGATTGAAAACTTGTAACCATGTTCGTCCCATCGTTTCCCCGCGGAGACGAACTTCTTCGAAGGCGTTTTACGATCGCGCATTCGCCCCGCGAAGTGCCGGCCGAAAGTGTGCGTCGAATGGTTTCGAAACCGTGGCCGAAACGGCCAGGGGTTTTCCGTGTTAAAACTACGCCCAGTATCTCCCTCCCTTGTGACCGCGTGTGGCCGGGTGGCATTTGGCCATGGCAAGCGCACGGAATCGTGGAAAAAGGCGGACAAGCCCATCGATATCCGGTCCCGCGAAGACGCAACCGAACGGTGCGGTAGGGCGAGCTGGGCTTCGATCGGCGCATCGGCGGCTTGCGATTACAATTTATGTCGATGTACGATCGAGCTCGAACGTTACTCTGCGAAACGGCGAAGAAGCAACACGCTTCATCGTGGAGTTTGTGGTCGCTTTAAACTCGTCAAAATTAAATGAATGTTTCTTTAAGATAACTCTTTGATTTACCTCAAAACGGATGATCATTTCATTCAATTTTAATATTTATTTCAAAGTTTTAATGTGAAGTATTTAAAAGAATTTCACTCTACCCAAGCTGCAACTATGTTTAATTTATTTCTATTTTTTTTATTTTTATGGGAGTTGGAGTTTGAAAATTTTAAAATTTTAAGCTCACTTAATCCCCTCGAAAGCTCACTGTGCGACGTGCGCCAGTAACCAGTTCTCGGAGTTGTTCTCGCTCCATAATCTGCCCGTCCTTATTTCCGCGCCGTGCTCCGCAACATATCTAAATCGAGAGCATAAATAAGAAAATAATAAAATATTATGTATTTTAATATTCACGAACAACAATTTATGTCTTAATAAATATTATTGATAAGTTAATATGTTTCCGATGCACTTTTCTTCCTTCCCTCGGCGCAAGCGTGGGCCGATTCGTCGCTGCAGCACCTAAACCGTTTGCTGGGATTCCGTTTTCCACTCGACTGGCCGTGTTTGTTTTACAGGTCCACAGGTCGACGACGAAAGGAGGCAGCTTCGGGGGGGAACCCATGGGAACGAGAGCCAGCACGAGAGCACGAGCATCGATGTTAGCGATTGCTGCCTGTCCGAGCTCCGTTGCATCCGCAGCGCATCTTACGGGCGCATTAATCGTCGTGTTGTGTTCGGCCCAATATGATTCATGGGGTTAATCGAAACGTTTGCTACAGGGCCACCCGCCAGCCCCGTGCGAAGTGGGAGAATACATCGCGTAGGGAAGCATAAATTATGCGCGCCCTCGACACGAAAGGACGTTGACACCTGTGTGCGGACCGGTGCCGACTCCTAATCAATCGGGGGTTTCCCCTCCGAGCCGAGGTTTCCCGCTGGAATGAAAGATGGAAAGTCGTGCTCCGAACCCCCGGTGGATGTAGAACGTTTGAACCAGAGCGAAACATTTCAATTAATGTGGGAAAACTAAAAACGATCTTAGTCTGCAAAGTAAATCGATGTCCTTTCGTTTTGCTTCGCGCTAACCATACATTTCGTAGTCCTTGCTTTATTGTCTCTTCGCCGATTCTCGCTTCAGTTGCGTTTGCTCGTGTCGGGAGTTGGAATCGACATGTGGAATCTCAATTTGTCACCCTGATTAGTGAATGGGTTGGTAAAATCTCAATTTTCACTCCGCTTCTTAAACGTGTGTCGCTCCTTGAAACCACAACCGGTCTCGCATGACGCCCCTTGGGGACCGAAAGGCCTTTTTTTTCTGTGCCTCAAAAACAAGACGAAGTAGCTCGAACGCACACAAACACACGCACGCACACAAACACCTACAAAGATATCTTTCGGATGACAAATTCAAACCGTGCCTCCGGGCAACCGAAATTGGCTCAAAAATCGACGCCGAAGCCAATAATCAAGACGTGCCAGGCTCGGGCTCTTCGGGATGTGACGGAAGCGCCAGGGAAGCTTCCAGACGCCGACCGCATCGCCGGCGATCGGCGGAGCTAATGGGAAAATGCAGTCGATTAATTTATGCTAATTTAAATGACGGCGAACCGATTTCGAAATGACATTTTTGCCGATGCCGATGTCGAGTGGAGAATATGTTTGAACTTTTTCCCTTCCAACGGTCGCACGGAAAGGTTTAAAGGACCAAGCGGCAGCAGCAAAACATAATCGAACATTTCGGTAATGATTGTTCAATCAGTCGAAAAGTGGACCTTCAACGCAAGGATCAAATACGATTTCGGTTGCAAAGAAGAAAAAAAACCATTACGAATATCGACCCTTCGTTGACATCTGATATCGAACGTTTTAACTTAACTGCGGTTGCACTAACAGTTCGTTATGGGTCACCTCTTTAAAACCGATTTCGTCAAGGATTTTGGGATTGGAATAAAGCCTTTTCGCGATTCCAGAGTCATTCCGGACATTCAAGCTGTCATGATCGATTAACAAACGAGACGTTGAAGCTATAATTTCGCAATGTCCTCAACGTTTAGTGCTTACCTGTAACAGCCCGTTATTCCTAGCTTTTTTCGGAAAAATTAAGCCTTGAAATGGTGAAACTTTACAAACAGCTTTTTCATTGTAAGAATTGGCACTAAATTGAGCACTCACTTTCAGATAAAACCGCGAAATGATATGCATTCCAACTCCGCTGAAAATCAACCCTTCGCCATTCTCCCCTCCCATTGCTTCTTCCTTTTTGGATCCTGGAGCGGTTCCGTGAGAAAACAGATTTTGCCATTTAATACAGGCTAAACGTTTTAAAAGGGCCTATTAATCATCTCGCTCGCCAAAGTCCGCTGCCGTTTCGGTGCTTTTCACCGCGGCGGGGAAGTCAGCTGCGACGTTATCAGTGAGACAAACAAAAAAATGTGCGCCAATTAAGGGCGCAAAGGACAGGAATGGCCGGTTACGATAATCGTTCGTTCATAAATTAAAGCTGACCATTCCGGAGCGAACCTGTGTGGTTAAGCCAGGTGTGATACTGTCTTTGGAAGTTTGTATGTTTTAGATCGGATCAAATCACTGCGCATTTCTTCCGATACCGTTGGTAATTTACTTTCAGACGCTTCCTGTATGGTTACATTTTATACATTCCGCTTTTTGACCATGCAGAAACGTCTCGGCGCACCACTGTTCGGAGGAGAAAGGGTTTTTAAACGGTTCGTTTGTTAACGTACTTTTCCGATTTGATTTCCCACCCCGATAGCGATATCGGAAGAATTTCTCGCGCTCCATTTCCCACCGAAAACGAACCAAGCCGTTCGCTGGTGAGGCGTTCGACAGCGCGGTCTGGCCGCTGAAAAGCAGCCTTATCTGGTCGGTTTCTAATTGGAAACTCTTGTTTTGAGCGCTCGGGCAGGCGAATTTCGATATCGTAAACTTCATTCGAATTGTTCATCTGAAGGAAAAACAACACCGATATGCCAAGGGCCATTATGTCTCTGTTGTACTTTGAATTGGTACGTCTAGAAAGGAAATATAAAAATTCACTTGAACAATGAGTCACACATTCCTTCAAAAGATGTCTGGTTTTAGTTGCCTGTTAGAACTTCAAGAAAGGAAGTAGCCATCTGTCTATGGCTACAAACTGTACGCGTCCGAAGGTTTATCCCACATGTTCTCGTCATCGATGCGGATTATAAATGACTGATGGTTCATTTCAACGTCAATTTGGATTGAACCACTTCAATTTTCTCACGCCAGTAGCAACAAGTGAACGCAAAGACACGGGGATTCACTGCGACCCGCGTGGATTATGTAATCGATCCGAAGGGTTCGTCACTTGCCGCCTCGAACGCCGAAGTCTTTCGATTTGTGCCCCGAACGTACCGGGGATAAAGGAAGGATTATGTTCCCCTCCGGCAAACCGTAGCAACCTGTTCGAACTTGTTATGCAAGGCGTTGTTTCGTTGTGCCAAGGAGTACAAAACAGAACCTAAAAATCAGAAGTTTGTAGTGGACCGAGCTGGAGATTCTGTGAAACATTTTATTTCACTTGTGTTTTGATTTTTCCTCCCTCCGAAACAGTAAACAGCCGTCCGGAGCAGAAAACTTGTTTCCATCTGGCTATCTGTGCCGTGAAGATCGGTCAGCAATCGCGTAGCCCAAGGGGGGGGGCAGAAACCTCTTCGTTACGGGTTCCATAGTCGTTAAAAACGTACAAGCCATGGAACGAAATCCGAATCTCGCGCCTCGTCGGGGGGAAAACGCGGGCGAAGCGTGAATCAGCGCACTACGAACGGTTCGGGCCGACGGAGCAAACCGGCAGCAGTATCATGGTGGTTTAATAACCCGATGAACGCAGCATGAGAGTAAACGTTAAACAGTGCTATTAGCATTTATACGGAGGTTCACGCTGGGCGCGAATGATTTAATGCTTTTAATAACTTTTTTCTCTCTGCTCCTTCCGCTCGCGAGCTCCCTGGGGTGGAAATGGATCCCTCCGGGGGAGTAAACTCTTGCGCTTTCACCACTCTTTGTTAACGCACTATTGTCGCCACGGACGCGCAAGAGCTTGTTGATAAACTAATCTTCCCCTCCCCCCCTGACGGAAACACTTCTTCGTGCCACAATAAAAGACACGGTTTCAACAGCATCGATGAAAAATGTGGCAGACGCATAAAGTCACGCAAAAGGGTTAAATTATGATAGCACACCATTCCGTTTTGCGCTTCACCCGATTCTAATGGGTTCTTGGGTAAAGTATCGCTGGTTCGTAAATGACATTCCAGTCGTTTGCCTGACGTCCTGACACGGCTCACTTCCCAAAAGGACAATCTTTCCTCAACTCCAATCACCCCAAGTCAAGTCAAGTCGACACGGTGTCTCTTCTTCGCTCCGCCGACCCGCGAATGCTTCTGCTTGACCTTCTCCCCGCGGAAACTGGTGAAAAAGTTAATGCCCACAAAAATGATCACATTAAAAATTTATTCCACCGTCGTTACAGATAAACCGCGAAAACCGCGACCGAAGACAAACCGAGCGCGCCCGTTTCCCGTTCCCGGCACGGACCGCACGAAGGCTCCGGCATCCAGCAGCGGAAAGCACCATCGTCGGCGTTTCGTTGCTTCGCAGTCCCACAAGATCAGCCTCCCGGAGGCAGCCACCGATGGAGTGAGAGGCCTAGAATGGAGCAGCACGAAAGAAATGCAAAACCGACCGCGATCGTCACGTTCGCTCACCCTTCCCCACCGCTCGATCCCGATCCGATCCGAAAACGACACCGGGGGCATGTTAGTATCATATTTTATCTCCCGCCTTGATTTGGCTGCCCGCCGACGTGAAGTGAAGAAATATTTATTTTATGACTAAGGTTTTTCATCGTTTTATCGTTTCATTAGTTTTACCGGTCGCCATCGCTCGCGCGCTGGGTGGACGCATCGCGGGTCGCGGTTTGTCCAAGGGCACGAAAATTAAAGCTACATTGTCTTCCGTTAGTTGGTTTAGTTCGATTTACCTTCGGTGCCCATCGAACACAACCCACGACCAGATGCGTTCGGTATGGTGCGCTTAAGCGATCGTTTGGGCAACGAAAATGGAACCGCGTGTGTTGTTCCTCTAATCGGAGCTGAATTCAAGACTTGCTCCAAAATGCCTTTCAGCTCAAGCTGGGCTGGAAGTCGACCGGGGACCGCTTGAAAGAACGGTAATTGTTGACCCGCGGGAGACCCAAAAAGGAGGGGAGACTTAATGTAGACAGGCGAGAGAAAAGAAAAATCACACACAATCCCTCAACGGGGCCATACGTACGTGCGCGCCTGTTTTGTGGTGCGTTTGTCCGTGAAATAGTTTTCTATTCTTCTAGCCATATCGAAGAAAATAATTCAAATTCATTCATTCCGGCACGGTTTCCCAGGGATGCCACCGGCGCGTTCCAAGGCGGACCCTTTCAAGACGAACCTCGTCGCCGGCTGTACGCACGGAGGAACATCCCGTGGCCTGGATGGCTCCGGAGCACTCCGCCGAAGCAGCGGGTAATGGGCAGCCACGATTTCTGCACTGTCATTGACGAAAATATTCATTTCAACCGAATGACTCTTCATTTACTTCGTTTACGCTGCTCCCACACGGGCGCCCGCCAAATCCGGACGCAGATCTTGTTCCCAACTCCCAGCTTGTGCGAGTGTGTTTAAGAAAACGATCCCCACGCGAGCTGCGTTCCGCTTTTCCTTCCTTTGGCCACACTCACGCCAGAATACGGTGAGATTAAGACGAAATAATTGATATATCATTACAGACGTTAATCCGATCAAAAGATCACCTCACTGAACTTAGGCCGAAGGAATTCGATTTCAATGCTTCTTTCTTGATGGTTTTACACTCGGCGAACGCGTAGCTGATTCGATGATGCCTCTTTCTAAGGTATCCATTGATGAAAAATGCTGCCGAGGGTCATGATTCTTCGATTGAATTGATGCAAACACCTTTTATCTACAACACTTTTCGTTCTTTGTGTTATCAACTTTAACAGGCTTGTGTTAGCGATTTAAGGGTTATGTTTTAATCACACTTGTGGTTACAACAATCGTTTATCCCAATTTATCTTCCACACGTGGGGTGCCAAGGAAAGGATTAAATTTCCCTGTTCACCTTCTTTAGCCGGTAACCGCAAACCACAAACAAAATGCGTTGACTTTTCCGCAACCGAATGTGAGAACGCTCTCATATTTCTTCGTTTGTACATTCATCAACATCTTGGCAAATTGTTTTATTATTCTTTTCTGTTTCACACATACAGAGGAGTCCCATGCACGAAAGAACAAGCGTGTCTAGTTTTCGTATGTGAATTTGTCAGTTTCAGTTAGACTGCAAGCTGGTCCGACTCCTCCTATCAAGCCACAGTTATGGTCGATGCCACGGTTGGACTAAAATTTCGACTCCAAAGATGCGATAGGTATCGAATGGCGTGGTATGTAGTATCTTCCGGAGGAATTTCCACCGGAACGCCTGAGAACGATCGTGCAGATGCCCGATCGTGAATGCGTGGTCGAGAAATAACTTCCTCGATCACCAGGAACGATCGTGGTTGATCGTGGCATCAAACAAAAATGTTTCACTAATTGATACTTCATTCCACAATCCCATACCGAGAGTAAATTATTTAGATCCATGCGCTTAGATAACGACTGCCTCGAGTTCCGTAGAGGTCAAATAAATGTACAATCTTCGAAAGGGATTGCGAAAAAAAGCAAAATGTAAAATTTCACCCTCATCAAGGTTATGTCCTATGGTACTACATTCTTATTCCAGCTGTTCTCTGCATCACGGACCGAAGAAAAACACAAATTTGTTCAATCACTTCTTCCGTTCTGGTCCCGAGCAGAGCATAACGTCGACATGGACTTCGATCGCTTGTTAACATTCTGCACCCACTTAATTCGGATTAACCGCTTTGTTCTAGCCGTAGTTAACACGGGACATAAACGGCTGCACAAGTGTTTATTTTATTCTGTATCTGTTTTTTTTTCTTCTGCCCTGACACCAGCGAACGACCAGCGGGACCTACCTCAATGCAAGTCGCAAGCATTGCACTCACCTCCAGTATTCCAGGGTCGTCGAGGCGCAAACAAAAACAAACAAACAAATAAAACAAGGACCCCATCTCGTTCCAAAGTCAGCGAGTAAATTATCCCAGCGTGTGTCGCCGCGTCCTCGATCCTTTTACAGCCAGCCTCTCTCAGCGTGCAAGAAAAGTGTCGCTTCCATTCAATTTAAATCAATTTCATGCCACCCGTGCTCCCCCGGGGGTTTCCCACAGCTTTGGTTTCGTTTTTATTTCGGAGTCAGCGAGTGCAAGTGCAAGTGCGAGCGTGCATAACAAGGCCTCTGAAGCTACTCGCGTACATATTCATCGGATCCAATCGATTATCGTCCAATCGGGACGGAGTAGGTATGTTGGCCGGGTCTGTTATTTCCAACTTCCACCACTCCATGCGTCCCAGCGTGGATCCTCGGCAAATCGGTCGGATTAATCCGCAATCCGTAAGCGGCGCGATCGGATCCCGTTCCCGTGGTGCAACGGTTTTGGTGTGGAATTCCGCCCAGATGCTGCGACAGCTCGCCTCAACGCAATCGACCGTGACATTGAACGGCGCGCAATGCTAACGATTAATTTAAATAACACCCCCTTGGATGGATGCACGGCCATATCGAGCGCCTAGCCGGGTGGGTGGGAGGCGACGAAAGCGACAAATGTCACACGCGTCGACACGCCGCTGACGTGCCGGTGACATCGGGGGCTGCTCCCCACGGAGGCGAAGGTGTCCACGTTCGCTGATAAGCCTGCGCCGTTGCCGCAGGTGTTAATCCACCGGGGAGTGCCACGGAATGCACGGGAGTTTCGTCGTGGAAAACGAAGCGGAGGCCCCCTAATCAACAAATGGAATGGAGCGTACCGAAAAGGGAAGAGAATTTTACGAGGCCACTCCAAGCGGCAAGCGAAAGGAAACCGAACCGCGGGGACACCGATGAGTAATGCAGTCGAGTGTCACGATGACGCAATTTAAATGAGCCAGCGATGAGCAACAGATGTCGTGAGTAATTGTTAAGGTGAACTTTTGATGAGTGAGACCTGCTTGGGAAAAGATTCATTTCAAAGGATTTTGTTACGATAAGCCATATTTAACATTTCTTTCCATTCCGTTTATTTTCCCTCCCCTCGGCAAAGAAACACTAAGTGTAGCAACGATTCAGTTGTTTTGATTCTTTGTTTTATTTCCAATTAGTTTTTTCTTAAATCCTCGCGTTTTTTTTTTACCGCGGAAGATCGATAGGTCACAAGGGGTTTTTTTCGATACATTCAGTTAAATACGTTTAAAATATGTTTTTCGCCTGAACATCCAGCCGGTGCTGAACACTGCTTCCCTGTTTCGCTGTTTGCCTGCAAATTCGTACCAAAATAACAAACTTCTCTCCAGGCTCCAGGTGGCCTCTGTGCCGGTTCACCTTTACAAAGCTCATTGATTTATCCGTTCAGCAGAGCGCGACGTTCTATCAACAGAACATACCATTAAAAGCAACTATTTACACATAGAGGCGGCGCGCACCCTTTCTCTCTTACATTGTAGATTGTGGGGAAAATCATCTCGTGCTCTTCTTCGTGCTTAAAAACTTACCATCATCATCTATCATGCGTATGATTTCAATTCAAGCTCACTGTTCGTTTGTTTCTCCTGTAAGCAATGCTGTGGCCCTGAATCTAGCTGACCTTGGCCGCGAAGCAAGCGGTGTTAATAAATTACTTATGCAATACACAAAGGATATATATAGACACGTTCGCGTTCCCATCGCACCGGACAGGGAAGGATTATTATATAGAAAGCTATTTTGTTTTAGCGATAGTGTGTTTACAGCTTACGAACAATATAAAACAGTTTTGCTGGTGATGCAGACGGTTCTCCGCATCCTTACCTTAGCCTAATTTTATCCTCTCTGTGTCAATGCGCGTGAAGGACTGTACTCTGTTGGTATTGTTCACGAACAGTTAGTTTTTTTTATTTATTAAACATTCACATACACACACATACACACCCAAAAACGTATACGATGGGAAGGTGTGACCAGACGCGCAGGGCGGCGCCATTTGCAACGCTGAAACGCGCCGGTAACAAAGGGTCTGCAAGGGCGAACCCGCTTGCAATCGGGTCGGGAAGAGAAAGCTCGCCCTCCGAACTAGATCAGACTGGAAGACCAGATTGGACCAGATGATGGTTGGAGCTCGGAAAACGCGTGGGCGAACAGGAACAGAACCGTTCCACATGCTTCGCCTCCGCGTGGCTCATTTCGCTAACGATGTTTGGAAGGGATGGATACAAAATGGCGCACGCACGTTGTGATGGGAAGATTGAAGGGTCTGTTTTGTTGCTCATTATTCATGCAATGGAAGCTGCCTCCTCCGCACCGGGACGGTACCGGGTTAGTATTCGAAGATGTTGCACGAACGGGCTCATGTGAGGAGATGAGTCATGGTCCAGGCCAGTGCGGTGGGCAAGCCAAGGGATAATGCAGCAAAACGGTGTTCGATCTTCCCACCACAAGCAAAACAGACGCAAACGATCGCTACGAGACCGGAGTAAAGCCTCATCCGTCCTCGAGCAATGTGGCCCTGTTTGTGCTACGCCACGTCGTTGTCTACTCCCTGCCATCGAAAGTCGACGAAAATGCCACGCGCAGTGAAACCGCCGTTCGTCTCCTCTACGCCTGTTGCAGTCTTTTGATCCAACAAACGAGCAGCTGGAACCGCTACCGTTTGCAAACCCCGCGACTGGCGCAGTTTTTGTGTTACATAATTCCATTTGCTGCCGCCACCCTGCGTTACAATTTACATTTTCTTCGTTACTATCGCAGATAGGAGATTTTAAACATAGCATTCACCGTGGGCAAACAAACAAACAAGCGGGATTGTATAAACGCTCACGAAAAATAAAACAGCAAAACCCACTTGGTTTTACGCGCTAATTTCTACTCAGTCTTTCGGGATTTTGTGTCATTCTTGTTTCCTGTTCTGCCGGTCAGATGTGGATCCAAAAAATGGTTCTTGCTTGCTACACGCCCCCCCCCACGGGTTGGCCGGGTTTTCCTGGTTTGCTGTTTTGCCACGCACGGTTTGCTGTCTGCCTCTACACATTTCTTCATGACCCCTCCGTCAGCAACGGGAATCGGGAGGGTTCACGTACAGCTCGCTTTACTCTATCTACTGGGCCTTAAAGCTACCACAATGCCTACGCGTGCTCTATGTACAGACCCTTCGGTCGCTTCGTTGTTATTCTTTAGGCTAAAATTTATCTATCGTATTAAAAAAAAAACACATTAAGAACCACAAAAGCATCATCATTCGCTTTGGAGCATATAAACATACAATAACTGGGGTATCGTTTGCGCAATTATCCGATTCGATTCCACTCGTTCTTCGTCCACCCGTTCTCTACAAACTATACACAATTTGAACTGGCACCTGAGCATCGGCGTGAGTTGCGAAGGGTTGTACACGGAGGGGGATTAAATGCCGACACTGATTGTTGAAGTTGTGTGATTATAATACTGAAACAGTTTACCGTACGCCGTATGAAGCCGCCATCTCACGCCCGCGCCTCGATCCTTCCTTTCTCCGGCCCTTTCCAAACTCGCCGTCGCATAATTTTTGCTAAATAAATTATCTACGCAAGTGGCAACATGTCCGCGCATGTAGCGACGAGCGCTCTGTTGTCCCCTGGCGGAGATACACAATGATAAAATTTTGGTTTCCTAGTCCGTTCGCCAGGCAATCGCCGCTTTGTGCAGCCCTCTAAAGTCCAATAGTTTTGCAACGTTACAAAAATAACCAAGAGAACCGCACGCTGCCTGTTCGTTCCTTTGCTCCGTTTCTTGTTTTTTTGTTTTTTGGTAGTCAATTTAGTTTCAATTAAATAATTTCTAACTGGCATAAAAAGAAGAGCAGTTCGGCAGCAAAGTAGTGCGTTGGTTGCTTCGTCTGGTGTCAGCACGAGAATGAAGTGGAGTTAAGTCGGAGGAGTTAAAAATAAGATAAAAATAAAATAAAAAACTATTTACAAATAGCTACTCCTGCCGCCGTCCGCTAATCCTATCCGGCCCCGGTTCACGGTCCGCCTCGAACGATCGAATTCCTTTCCCTCTCGCATCCGCCAAGCCAACTGCCAGTGGTTTCCTACCAAGGATGGGATTTTATGGAGCCGTCTGTTTGCTTGTGTGTGTTTGTGTGTGTCAGTTTTTTTATACATTCTTCATCTACTCCTTTCCTGTTTTATCTTGTTGTCGCGCTGGGCTCCTCGATGTCGATCGAGTGAGTTTGGATTGTTAATCCGAGCGCTCCACTCGTCGATTGTTTCTCGCCCGGCATTCCACGCGGCGGGGCGACACGCGGAGACACGATACACGGACCATGGACGATGCCATCCATTATAGGGTTGGAAAAGCAAAGTCGAATATTTAAGATAAGCAAGCGCGCTCGGGAGCCCCAAAGCAGCGGCCGGCGAAGCAGTCGATGAGTCGATGGTAGATTATGATTCACCGGCGATCGCGACAAGGTCGCGGGACGTTCGATGAATTCGAGAAGTTCGTTCGAGAAGGTGACAGGGGGTTGGTAAGAGGAAACGGGGATGGCATTGTGAGACAGCCGGCGGGAAAAGGGACACCGGAGGGACGGACCCTTACAGACACGTGTGGATGATCTTTTTCGCCCGGCACAGCTTACACTTTACCTCGCAGCACCAGTGGAAGGTGCAGGAGCAGCGCTCCACCACCGTCACCTCCTGCGTCCGGTGGCCCCGGCCGCAGCACATCAGGTCGCACCCGTCCACGCCGATCGAGGTGTCGTTGCACTGGCGTCCGTGCGTGCCCTGGATGCCGAGGCGCGGGTTGCGCTCGCAGAAGCCCGGCGAGGGCTCCAGGTAGACGAGGTCCTTTCCGCCCGGCGGCTTGTGCTCCGGATTGTACGGTTTCAGCTGGAAGTTGTACCTATTTGAGGGTGCAAATGAAACGGGGAGAGAAACAGATGGAGAAGAGACGAAATCGGTTAGTAAATCCTTCGAGTTCACTCCAAGCGCGGAGGAGTTAATGCAACTAATTGTCGCAATGGGGTTAGTTTTAGATCACAATTCGAACAATGACACTTACCGATTCACGCGCTTCTGCTGGTGGCCGCGAGCGTGGATCGAATTGCTCAGCACACTGTTTGGGCTCGCACCGACCGCACCGACGCTGTTCGCGTTCGTCTTGAGATTGCTCGAGCCGGCACGGTTGGTGAGCGTGTTCTCGTTCAGGTTAGGGCTGCGCAAGCTGTTGCTCACCATCACGCGGGACGCACCGTCGAAGCGGTCCTTCAGGATGTCACCGATCGTGCGGAAGCTGTTGAGCCGCATCCAGCACGTCTTCATCGTGCACGAGCCAGACATGCCGTGGCACTTGCATTCCTGTCGCATTTCCGCCTGAACGTGCTGTTAACGAGAAAGAAGGAGGAGGAAGTTAGTCAAAAATTCGTTTAACTGTATAAATTTTGTTTTTGTTTTTTTTTTCAATCATCGATGCTTCTCTCGAGCAAATCCCATAAATTTCCCCATTGACCTTGCGGTCAACCTGTCGATGCACTAATGCCACTAATAATATTCACCAGCCGAGTCTCGCCAAACCGGCAGGATTTATGGCCGCATTAAAGGCCCATTTATTTCGTTCGCAGTTCAAATAAGATGCAATAAAAATCAATTAGGCAGCGCACAGGCGTGTGCATCTCCGGTGAAGTGACGAACCGCGGTCGCGGGAGATGCGCGAAGCCGGGCATGATTTCGTCCATTTTCGTTAAGAGCATCGATGTGCTAATCCTTGCCAATTCCGAACCACTCAGACCGCCCCCATCCGCGCGGCGTTTATGGGAAGCCAAGTCATCCGATTTAATTATCGGTTCGCGCAAAAGCCGTTGCGAGAGGAATGTTTGCAGCACAACGTCTTCACGTCTTCACTCGTGCGCGCCCCACACGCAGAAGCTCACACGGTGCTACGGTGCAACGCAAACGGGTCGATGCAGACGCACGACGCGAAACGGAACGGAGCGAGCACAAATAATATGTCACTTAATTACAATCACCACAAATTAATAAAATTCATAAATGAATTCATTAGACTTTTATCAGCTGTCAACGATTTAATATATACGTTTCTGCCCCGGTATGCATGCGCCGTGAGTGGATTTGATTTTGCATTTTCCTCTCACTCGCCCAGGGAACGATTCGAGGGGTGGGGAAGGATGAGCCTCCGTTGTCCATCGTCCGGCTTCCCCGCCTCTTCTCCGTCGTCGCCAAAATGTACGATCACGCAATCAGAAGAATACATCGCCCGCTCCTTTGCCACCAGCAGACTCGTGCAGATGTGGGGATTAAAACATTTATTAATGAAACTGTGTGTGATCGCCACCGGGAGGGTGGAGGGCAAGGCAGGGGATCAACGAAAAGCCCCTTTGGTCCGGGCGATTATTGGCGAACCATTGGCGTACGGATGTCGAGCGAGACGACGAAACTCGCTCGCGAGAAGGAGCAGAAGGAGCAACTGTGGTGTCGATCACTTCTCGAGCGAACGGAGCAGCAAGGGAAAACGGATGGAAGAGCAGGAAGGGTGGTAATCATTTTTATTTCGCCAGTAAGCGAGCAGCCCAAGGATCGCCTCCGTTGCATGGGAACAACAAAAAAAGGGATCAAAGAAAAACATAGCTAAACGAACAACATTAAGCTCCGTGACCACGAGCACTTCCGACGCTCCGCAGCGTGGAGTAAGAGATATAAATAAAATTTATTTATTTGATTTTTCCCCCCGCCTCGCCTGCGCTCCCTCGGGGAGAAAGGGAGCCTGCCTCCACTCTCGGTGTTCGTCTCTTTTTTTCTTCGGTTTGGTTTGAGTGCAAACACTAACGAAATTGTTTCAAAACCTCGGCCACACGAACAGCCAGCAGCGGACACGAACGGGGAGAAGGAGACCTCCCCGAAGACCTCCGTGGCATGGGTTGAGGATATTCGTCAAACGGGACTTTCGCACGAAAAGGGTGGCCCACTTGTGTGGCAATCGTTTCTCCCCCGCTCAGTCTTTCACCACATTTTTCCTCCCGGCCTAAGCGCCATGGAAAATGAATACAGAGTGCAGGAAACTGACGATCGTCTCGTCGTTCGGTGGCCATTAGGGACCCCACACATAATACGGTACAGAAAAGTGTGCAATCCGGTCACTAAACATCGACATTCCTTAGGGTTTTTCTCTTCCCGAAAAAAAAAAACAAAACTTACCGCTCGTCCCGCCTCGTTGTTGTGCAGGTTCATCTTTTCGCGCAGCGTTCGGCCGCGCTCGCCGGTGTCGACGAACTCGCGGGAAAACTTGAACCCGAATCCGATGTTGTCGCTGCAGCCGCCCCACTCCCAGTCGCCCACGCCGGCCACCGCGCCCATGTTGTTCATCTGTGGCTCGCGGTTGTGGTGCGAATAGTCGCACGTGCACGACTCGATCGATCCTTCGCTGCAGGCACGCGCTACACTGTGCGTTACCGCGGCGCTGGTGATCGCGTAGATGAAGGCCGTCTCACGGCAACCTGTGGCAAAGAGGGATAGAAAAAAGGCATAAGTAACTAGATAACGTGAAAACGATCCCGATCCAGCTGCAAAGTGGTAAGAGTTCTGCCTAAACTGCCCAACACTAAAGCCCTTCGAAATCCCTAAGATCAAGTGGAGGTCGGTTTGACAACTCACAAAAAAAAAACTTAAGCTTCCGTCCAAAGTGTTCCTTTCGAACGATTCTTCAAGCCGAACGCTAGCAAAGGCGGTGGTTCGATGAAAATAAATTAAATCGCTTTGTAATCCTGCTTACGGGCAACATTCGTCTAATCGTGACCCTTAAGCCGAAGGCCACCGTCAAGCGTAAGCGAAAGGAACAAGTCACCAGGAGTAGAAAGGGAATTTGGTACATTTTGTGGTTGAGAAGGCTTGAGTCTGATTTCTCGTTGCTTCTTCATTCTCATCAACGCAAACGATCCCTGCGTGACCATGAGCTAGGATGAGAGGTTGTCAAATACCCCTACCAATCCATCCAGTTCACAAGAGCTGAGGAACGACGAGTCCGGTAGGAAAACCGGATGAAGCCTGCCTCTCCTCGAGACGAGCCGTTTTATCCAATCGAGCTCCGGCGGGATTCCGCGTGCGTGCATGTTTCTAGACAGGAATGGATTGTGGTCCTCTCCCTGGACCATAAAACCCTGTCAGAATCCGTCAAGTATCTTTAAACACGGACGGCAAATCGAACCAAAGCAGGTAGGCGACGTCCACGTCGACACAATGGAAGATCGGCCACAGTCGAAGCCGGTGAACCACAGGGACGATCAGCAAGTGACTCGAGGGTCGATAAATAATCCCTCTAAGCACCTCTTAGTCGAACCCCGTTGGCCACAGTTGTTGCGCGGCGAACATTTGTTCCGGCCCGCCATGGAGAAAAGGCATTCAAGCTCGATTTCCGCGCCGTGTGACTGACGATCGTAATCGATTTTGGATCGCTCCGTAGCCCATCCGAGGGTGGGCTGCTTGGAGCGGAACTGATTGCGAATATTATGCACTTTAGCACTCGCCGTCGGCGATGATCCGATGGATGGTTCAAAACTCCGCTCGGACCTTCCGCGAAGTGCCCAATCGTCAAGCCCCATAATCGTACGTTTAGCACTAATTTTCCAGCTGATTTCACACCTTCACACTCCCGACTCCCGCCGGCCGGGAGCAGGCTCTCATGCCTGCTGAATGTTCACAGTCGGTGCCCGGTTCCAAGCCGTCCCGGGACCAGCGTCATAAAATCAGGCAAAGTCCGGGATGAAACCGTACGGCCGGAGAGGCATTCTCGCAATAATCAATCATCATAAAGCTCCAGCCGCGTCCCGGAGGAGCCCACCGTTGCAGAGCTGGTGAACGGCAGTGGTCACCCGGTCGATGACAAGTGCAATAGGTGCAAAGAAAAAAAGGAACTTGTCGAACGGTGCTTCCAGGAGCGACAGCAGCATGTGTCAATGACAGCACGCAGTCCGAGGTACCACGCCGGGTGCGGACACCTGGGCCTACCGTGCAACGATGACCTCGAGCCGGAAATCACGGGGTGGTAGAGAAGAGGGAGCGGGCAGGTAAATGCAGCACCCGGGGGTAGGCAAGCTTGAACGGTTTCGTCTTCCTGGCAGCAATTGATTTGTCAAATTTTACGCTTCATCGTCATCCATCATCATCCAAGAAGTTTGGTTGCATCCTCCTCGCCCCCCGGGAACCCGTTTTGGGAGTTTTTTTTTTTTTGCCAACCACCATCTTTTCCCAACGCAATTTTCCAGACCAAGGACACGTCAGCAGTTCCCGATCGATAACGAGCGGCCGTGAGCGAAGCAAAAACACCCACCCCGAGGTTGCACCTTCAAGACAATGCAACACGGAGCGGTTCGCAGTAAAAAGACGAAACCTCATCAATCCGATGAGGTTCGCCACAAATGGTACGTCATTCCGATTGTCTACGCACCGGGACTGGAGGCGGTGGTGTGTTTGGCGAAGGTTGCTCGTCGGGTTTTTACGAGGCCCTCATTAGACGCGGACGACCACAATGTTGCCGGAGGTGCTATAAAGTGCCCGATGTGTCTTACCGGTAAGTATTGTGCTGTTTTCTCCTCCCTCACAACCCATCAACCGACACCGTTGCGTTGCGGGACAGTAAAAGATAAGAAAGTGGTGTTGTGTTAAAGGCATTGGAAGAAAAAAAAAACAACGCTAATTCCATGCTTGTCTCAACACAATTTCAATTACCGTCAAGCCGTCAAGCATCGATCGATAACGATGCAGTGCCAACCCGGTGCACACGTCAACCCCGAAGTGAAAACGCTCTCGACGTCTCCGAAATGCCACCATTCCAAATCGTCCGATAAATATTTGTGGAATGTTGTCATCCCACCGAGACGCGCTCGTTGTCGAACGAGACTAATTTATGACGTTTCGATTGTCATATTAGCCAACACCGGTAAACTGGTCCGGGCTGGGTCTTTCTTCGTCCGACGTCGAACCGTATCGCCGTGACTGATACGGAACGGTGCGATCGATTTTTGATACGTTTTCAGGTAATTGTACACCCGCCGAAAAGAAAAACGGGGCAACGGTGCGTCTTTCGGGCCCAGATTAGACGTGCTCGGCGCTGTCGTTCGTCACTGATCGTAACACGGGTTTGACGGGTTGGGTCGAGGTTGAGCTGCGGGTTGACAGAGTGCGGCCCCGCGGAAGGATTGCCACGGAAAGAACGTGTGCCTCAGCGCGGTGATTGATCTGTTATTAATTGATTTATTAGGGATCAAGCTGACGAGCTGGATGGCAGTTGACGAGCTCGGAAAGTGATCGCTTCGGGACGGGCCGGTGTCCTAAACGGTGTCCACCGCTACCAGCCGTCCCGTCAACGGCGCGACGAGAGACCGATGAATTTATTTATTGGATTAAGCATTAGGGCCGCCCCTTTCGGGCTTGCTGGGGCTCCCCTGTCTGCGGCGAAAACATGTACAGCCCGCCAGCCATTTGTCCCGCAATCGATCATCGAACCCGATCGCGCTCCAATCGCTTACTTAATGAATAAATTAACTCCGCATAATCACCTCCGACATCATCTCGATTAGTGCTCCCCGTGTCCATAACCGTTACGCGAGCGCGACCCCGGGCAATGGGGAGCTGATTTTTCGTCGTCGAACCCCGCGCTCCTGTGTACATTAACCGCGAATAGGGAACGCTACACCGGGCTACTTTCAGACGAAATCTCCATACCTTCAAGCATGTGACGCAAAAATGCGAGCGAGAAAAAATAAAGCCACGTCAATCCCATTGATCTCCTGTTGCACGGTTTCTGATATCTTTCCCCAAAAAGGGCTAATCTGTCTGGGGTCCTCCGCCTCAAAGCTATCCCTTTCGTTTCTCCTTTTTCGTTGTTTCCCATCGCACCCCGATTTACTCTTTTCTATGCAAACATTTTCGTTGCCATCGAGCAAGTAGAATCATAATATTTTCATCACCACCAAGCACACAAGACCGATTGGATTTCCTTGCATTCCGTCTCCGTTGTTGTTGTGTACCTGTGTTTGTGTATGTACCCTTCCGGTGCGCCCATCCCCTCCGCTCCAACCGCAGCACTGTTTGATTTAGCCCGCCGTTGCTTTCGCACAAAAACCGATAATTGCCGGGTTCGTCGCTGCCGCGCGCATTGAGCTTTTTCGTTGCAAATGCAAACAAATGTCCACCCGAAACGACCCGCGAACAAATACCCATCGGCAAAGGGGTGCCGAACTGTGGACGCGCCCCGCTCGCGATCACGTGGAAAAGGAAATCCGGTCTCGATCCCGCCGACTTGTGTGTCAGCCTTTTTGGGGGTTTTCTACGCCACCTCTTTCGTTTTCGATTTCATTTCGAGCGCGCGGCGCGCAATCACATAATGTGCCTGTTTGTTTCCCCCTTTGTTGTTGCTTTCCCTTTCGGCTGTCGTGCAGCCCTTCCTGCGCCTCGGCTCGGCTGGAATATGTTTTGCCGGTTATTGTTGTGGCTTCCCCAAAATCCCAGTTGTGAGCCCGGAAAATAATAAAGGGTTTCTTTTCCAATCGAACCAACGGCGAAGGGAGCATGGATTAAGCTAACAACAAAAAACTCCAGTCAAACAATTAGTTTAATGGTTCAATTTAGCCGATGGGCGTTACGTTTGGGCCTTGTGTTTTCATATCGTATTGCACCGAACCCGGATCTCGTTCTCGGGCTCGTACCTGTTGGCTCGATTTACCAAATTGGGCTTCGGCCTTGTGGCCGTGTGAAACGGATTTCCCATTCCCAGTCTTGTTTTTTCGTCATTTTTTTCCTGGATCCTTATTCATTCATGAGGCCGGAATCGTTTATGAACGGCAAACGACGACATCATAAAGTAAGACATCAGTAAGAACTCACTGCGAGGTCGGTTGCTTTGTGCCAGAGGTCCACATTGCACCCATCTGCATGCAGAGCTGGGGCGTTGCAGCTTCGGAACTAAATAGGTTCCTTTGTGTAGTTCGTCATTAACCAAGGCCGGGGTCCTTCAGCCAAGAGGAAACAGGTTTGTGGTTGATCACCTGATGCTGAATGAGCTCAAGGCGGCGATACTCGCATCCTCGTATAGGCGCCTTTTATTGTCTGAATTAGGGGCGCAGACCAAATTCGCAATAATAGCCACCTTTTGTTTGCGGTCTATCGAATGGAACTCTTAGTTAAAAAAATACCTATGTTAGGAAACACAAGGACTGTCAGGTAATCAGGGTGATCTCCATCTACATCATTAATCACGACAAGTTTTGGGCGAATTACCCCTTTGTCATTCCACCGGATGGGATGCAAAAATTCCTCATTTTGGAGCGATTTTAATTCGTCGATTAAATACTACCGTTTATTGATGGGTTTAACTGATGGTAGACAGAACAAAAAAATCACCCAAGAAGATCCCTTCCGATGGGCTCTTTTTTAAAAAGGCCGGACACCATTGCAGAATGTCTACGGGCCTAAACACCATCCTGGTAAATATTTTATCGCTTCCTTCCAGCGACCCTGTAGGTCTCGGCGTGTAGCCTAAGATAGGACTCGAGGTTCGAGGTTGGCGAAAGCGAAGAGTCCGAAAAGCGACCCAGCGCACCCAAGAGACACGGCTCCGTGACAAACCGCCGGGCCCAAAACGCACCGGACTAGGAACCGTCAAGCTCGGAGGGCTCCGGTTTGCTGATTTATGGAGCGTATAAAATCTTTTATTAATATATCTCGCTACGGTTTAACACGGTTCCGTTCGGGTCTGACGGGAGGGAGTTGCAAACGGAGCATTCCCTTGTCCCTTGTCCCTGCCACCATTCTTCGGTGTCTATCTTTTGCTTTCTTTCTCGATCGTCTGCTCACTCGATGTCTCCCTTGCCAGTGGTAGAATTGTGGACGTTTTCCCAACGCGAAGCTGCCTTCCGGCGTTCGCTCGACTGCCCCGAACCTTCTAGACCTCAAGAAAGGAGCACGGGTTCGAAACCATCGGGTTGTTCTGGCCCTGGTAAAGATTTTTTCTACTACTAGACTTCATCGTTTCCTAAAGCCTGCCGAAAACATGCGTCTTACAACGAAAAAACACCGTGTTTCTGCGCCCGGGCTTTTCGGCATTCAGCTTGCTTCTGTTGTGTCTGTGTGTATGCGTTTTTTTTCCCCTCTCCTCCGATTCTTAGGACCAATTCCGACTGCCTCCGGATTCCATCCGAACCTGCGTCCGTTTATGGACGGTGTTATAAAAATAAAACTGTCATCATCACCATCATCAGGCCCAACATCAGGCCGGTCGATCGTAAAATCGGCGTGGTGCGTTCGAGCGATCCGGCCACCGGCTTCCCTAGATCCTACCCGGCAGCCGCAGCATCAGCCGAAAGGCATAAAACAAAAAGCATAGTCACAGAAAACCCTCGAAGTCACCGCCGCCGCCGCCAGCTTAGATCGGATCGTAGGCGATGGCACAGCCTTGCCTTCCACCGGATTTGCCATCGACACGCCGAGCCGCCCGGCAAGAAAGCTTTCAGCCGCGAAAAGGGGCTAGGAAGAGGCTACGCTCCGAAAAGTGTGACAAGATTTATAGGGTTTAATTGCTCCGGCCTGAGAGGACGGACTTTGGTAATAAAGTTGTAGTGGAGGCGCTTTACTGATTCATCTTCTTCGGTCCATCTGCACTCGCAGGCGGACTACGGCAACGGGGACAGGGATGGCAGGGTGGACGTGAAGCGGTGGGAAAAAAAGCTCAACTAATATGGCCCTAATTTGCTGGTCAATTAAAACCGCATCGCTCGCCGCATCGCTGTGCACGAGAACGGGAAACGAGAGCGGAAGATAAAATAAAGTCATTTTGCGATAAACAAATCGAAGTGAGGAGATAAAATGGCGATAAAAAGCTACACATTCTCACGGTAGACCCGGTGGCTAAGTCAGCTGAAAGGACGCCGCGCACTATCGATAAATCGATCGACCTGCAGCAGCAGCAGCAGCAGCATCGTCCGGCGGAACGCAACAACAAGGTAACGTGAGCCGGGCCAGAGCTGAGCGAACGAGCTGCATCGACAGCGAGGATCTGGAAGCGTGGGGTGCAAGGGGGCAAGTGGAGGAGGTATCGATAAGTGCCACCGGACAGCGACGGGACCACCGTCGGTGCAGTCGGTCACTTCCCGACTGGTTGACCACTCTTCGAGGGCACCTTTTTAATCTTTCGATCCACCTTCGACTCCATGCATGACGCATAAACCGCGACGCGTTTTGACGTGAACGTGGACAAGTCCTCGATGGGAAGGCCGGTGTCCGGTGGTCGGTGGCTATTCTTCCCAACGCTGCTACTCCACCGTGGCACCCTGCGAACCTCTCGAAAGCTCGTTTTTTTTTTGACAGCTAAAGAAACGATTGTTACCAAAGCCCTTTCGGAATCATTCACGAAACGCGCAGGCAAACATCACGTGCAAGCGTTCGGGTCGATGAATGGGACCATTGTTTCTAGGATCTATTCCATGCGCCAGCTCCCGTGTTTGAGCCCGCTGTGTTTGTGTTTGGCCAACCAAGCAGCGCTCCATCGTTGCCACCGGTCACTTGAACGAGCAGCCATCGGCAGTGGCGTTACCCAAGCACTCGTCCCGACGGGAAGAACTCGATCAGTGGAGTTCGTTGTTCATCTCAACCCAGTGGGTGGCTACTTGACCGGGAGTGATGTTAATAAGAACGGCCAACAGCGCTACCGGCTCATTCGTGGTGGGAACGCACGATTCTTCACACAAGAAAGGCCGCGATGGACCCGAAGGAAATTCCGATGAAGTGGACAAGATCATTACTGGGCAACTAGGAAGCAGTTCGTGTTGCAACATTTATAGCATTGGAATAAACAAATCCTCAAGGAAAAATGGTAAAGAGAGAGCATTTCTGATTTTATTTGTCTATTTGCTAACGGGAAATATAGCGCACGGAAATCATGTTCACCCCCCTGTAGGATTATTAATTGTGAACCCCTTTTCCCAGGACCCTCCCGTTGCCTTGCACTCCCGAAGGGCGTCGCGGGAGGTTAATCAATAAAGAACCTGCCTTCTTTCCCCTCAGTAAACCGCACCGCTACTCCCTTCGTCCAACGGCATGCAACGGGGCGGACGGAGGAGTAAATTGCCATTAATTTTCCTACAATTATTATAATTTATCGCTCCCGCCCGGGACCCATCCGGGCCCGTTCCGTTCCCTCAGCAACGCCGGCAACTTCCCTGATCGGACCGCAGCAAGCAAGCAAGAGAAAAAAAAACACCTTCTGCCGATCGAGTTCGGGACGGCAAACGACGGTGCACCCAGCGTCGCACCACTTCCAACTGCGAGCAGCGCCTTGAATCGGTGGCGGCTATCGCGAGTGCATTAATTATTGATAGCGGGAGCTGCAGTAAAATGCTAATGGATTGCCACCGGGAGGCAGAAGCGATGAATAATGACTTAATTTCTTCGGTGGCCGATGCAGCCTTTTTGAGCCGCATCTGCAACACCGTGATCGTTCTCGTCCTCGTCGTCGTCGTCGTCGTCGGTGGCGTGAAGCACTTTCTCCGCGTCAATTATGGGATGGAGAAAATGAGGAGGAAAACAACGGGCAACGAACACGCGCAACGCGGCTGGTGAGGCTGGTGTCGGTGATAGAATTAAAATCGTTTGCCCCCGGGGTACGCTTGATGAGTCGCTCACGGGGGGATTGCTTCCTTTTTGCCGCACGCCAACGGATGAAGATCGATGGAATTATGTTGTAAAGACGCGACACTACACCGACAAAAAAAAAAGGTGATGCATCTCAGCATCGTACGATAAATTGCCATTCTTGCGCGTTTCTGCTCCGGAGGTAGAAGGCAGGAACAGCAAGAAAGAGAGAAAGAAAGAAATGTCTTTATTTAAACCTCATCCCGCTCTCGGAGGGAAACTTTCGCCAGAATTTCCACGATTGCCCAGGTAGAAAGCCGCTTGAGGGGCGTCCTGCTGCGTCCGACGACAGGTCAATGAGTCGATTAGTTCCCGCTTGTCGGTTAACACGATGTTCGGGAGCCCTCTGTGCCGTCTCTTCTTCCGTTGTCAGCGCAATCCTGCACCGAAAAGGAGACAATCGTCCCGCTGTGCGCAACTCCTGGCGTTAGGCAATTCGTCGTTCGCCTTTCTCTTCTACTCTGTGTGGTCCGTAAGAGATCTGGTTTTTTTTTTCGTCATAGAAAGCTCTACCAAATTAAAAGGTAAAAAAGTAGAACCAATTTCGAAAAAAAAGGATAACAGTCCAATGCACAATAGCGGGACTTTGCATCGTCCTTTTACCTTCGCAGCGGCTTATGGTGACGGGTTCGGATTCTCCCTATCTTCTGTCGAGTACGGCATGGAAGAGCCAGCCAGCAACCGAAAACCATTTACCACCCGTAAAATGGCCTCCGGCGTGATGCCAGTACGGGTTTTTGCGTAACGGAATAAAACCCAGCCTTGCAACCCATGAAAACTGAGCCGTGTCTATACAGTTTTGCGGAAAAATAACACCGTTCAATTCCTGGCGAAATTGTGGCAAAACGCAATGAAATCATACATAAAAATCCTCTAGGATCGTTTCATCTGTCATTCGAGTGCGCACGATAGAAAAACAAACCCCTGCGGTAGATGGGAAATATGAACGCCTCTGCCCTGGGGCAAGATGATCGCAAGGAAAAACACCAGAATAACACAAACACCCATCGAGTAAAATACCAAATGGAAGGGTCGGGTGTTGTGCGCTTTTACCGGCATGTGCAGCAAGTTACCGGAAAAGCTGGGAAAGCCTTCAGCACTTCAGCGTTGCGCCTTGAAGTGGTTAATTCCGTCCATTATTAGCTGCGGAGGGGCTCATTTTACACGAACGCAGGGCCCAATGTGGTCGGAGAACAGATGTGGCAGCTTAGGGCCCGAGGGCCCGTCCCTTTCCACCCTGTCCCGCTCCCGCGTGCTGTTGTTGTTGCTGAACGGAAAATCTCGAGGCGGCAAAAGGAACACCAGTTGTTTATTGCCTTTTAACTGGTGTTCTGTCCAAATGAAGCTTGTAAACAATTGTTTGTTGAGTGTATCGTTAGACCCAGCGTTGTCCTTGAGTCGCAGAAAGATGGGAAAAGACGCTGTTCGACCAGAAGGGCATAAGCGTTTGCGTTGCTCAGCACGATCAAGATGATATCATTTTCTAACCGTCTGTCAGCTTTCCTGGATGCGCTGGGAATGTGTCTTTCTCCCGGATCAGTTACCGGTCTTACCCTCACTCACTCACCCGCACCCATCTTGTTCATCGCCGCCTAAGCGCCACCGAGCCGAAGAAAACGGCACGTCTTTCGCTCTTCAAGGGCTCCGACGTACGGAATCGCACGGGCCGAAACTCGAAACCAACGCTGGACGCTTTACGTGCGCTCGTTCCCGCCGGCCGAGCCAGTATCTGGCCGGGAAGATCTTGCCATTCCACGGCAGAGAAAACGAAATTACACACACCGTGCGTAGGCCGTTGCCGGAGACCTTTTGAGCTTCCGCGCGATGGCTTCCGTCAACTGCGCGGCGAAGAAGGGGGGGAAACGGGAAAACCGAATCCCCATAAACTCAACCTCCGCACGGACGGGCACGTCTTCAAGCGAAAGTCTCGCCACCGGAATAGTAATTAACTGGTTCCACCTACACGCCATCTGGCCGCGAAGGCCTTCCGTACGCTACCGTGAAGCTTCCAGCTGAACCTCCCGCCCACGTTCCGCCATTCCCCTTTGGGGAGACTCACCTCGTTCGACGATCTTTCCGAACAGATTCTTGCCGCGCAGGAAGTTCCGCGTCGAGCAGTTCCACCGGCGCGTCCGGAACTGGTGCTGGCACTCGCTGATGGCAAGGTTGGCGCCCTTGGCGATGGCTTCCAGGACGCCGCGGTTATCGCGTACCAGCTTTCGCTGCTTGCGCCGGAGGGTGGCGTGGATGGCCGGATCCAGGTACGTCATGCCGGGCGCCAGCGGGGAGATGTTGTTCGGCTCGCCAGCCTTGGCAATGCCCCTGTAGTCGACGGTCGGATAGGGAGAAAAGAAAACAGAAAGAGAGTGAGTTATACCGGCAACTCGCCAAACAATGCTGCACCAGAGAGAAAACCACGACACTTTCACCTTCCGGAGTTCTTTGCGGTCTAGCTGGAAACACACATCTGTTGAAAATGTGGTAGATTGCAGACCACATGTTGGTGATGTTACGCTGCCCGATCCCACCACAGCCTTCCACACATGTTGCACGGACGAGAACAACAACCTGGTCGAAAAACCTCACCCGAAGATCGAGGCGTTAATGCGCTGCGCAAACACACCGGCAACAAGTGGGCAGAAACCTCAAAAAAAAACCCTCCGTCAAAGATTTCCCAACAGCCTTGCCGAAAATCGTTGCCCGCCCGCCGGAGAAAGCAAAGCAAGCGGGGAAGTGACCACTCCATCGATTTTTCCCAGACATGACGACGATTTGCAGGTTGCACCTGAAACCCCCGGAGGGAATTCCGCGTCCTTGCAAACCCGCCGGTTCGGCGAGACGGTTCGTTCGTTCGCTTTGTGCACTTTTGAATAATTCATTGCGGGGCTTTAATTGACATGGAAAAATTAGGCAGTGTTTTGTTCGCGTTTCTTGTTTGTGCCACAAACACCCGCGGGACGGTGTAGCGCCATCGCCACTCCACGACAATGTTTGTCTCACACAGAAATTAGTTGTATCAATATTGAAGTTCGACCCCGTTCCCTCGCCCCCCCCCCCCCCCCCCCCTCTGTTCGGGATCCGCAAACGAAAGCAATCGCCCCGGCGAGCGTCAGGTCACGAAATGCAAATGAGACGAAAATCCCCAAACAACGGCGAACCAAACGCGCGTGGAGCGGTGGGAAGGGTTGGTAAAAAAATAAAACCGAGCTGCAAAGTAAAGACAGCTCCCTAAAGTAAGACAGATCGCACCTTTCGGGGCCGGGATCGCGTCAAGAAAAATCGACGCCTGGCCATCGACCGCACCAAGCTCGGAGCTCCAGTTCCGTGCGGAGCTGAAGGGGAAGCTCGAGGCCGCTGCAGTAGCTGACGGATGATTAATTGGGCAAACAGTCATCATCGCACGAAGTGGCAGCGAGCTCGAGGATCACCAGTGCGCGGTGGCGTCGTCATGCGGCGTGCGTATTGCGTAAGCGTAAAGCCACCGAGCGAGAAGTCGGAACCGGCGTGACCATGAATGCTGCGTTCCCACGGTTCATCCAATCCACCTGAATGGTGTTCTGAGGCGACTCGGGGGGACAATATTTAACTGCATTCATCCTGCGAACGGGGAAAGTGATCAAACAGTGAAAGTAATCGAATTGAGCGTGTTCAGTACAACGAAAGATTTGTGAGAACTTGAAGATTAAGCGACGAACCCCGTTTCAAGTTTCTTGACAGAAAGTGAAAAAGGTTTGTTTTAAAAATTAGCTCTGCATTTCCATAGTAAAACACTGTTCTTAACGATTCAGCATCTCGTGTCAGCAGTCCTAACTCTTGCCAAAAATTTATCATTTAAATTCTGCACACTCAATTTATTGGTGCGATTTTGACGATCCTCCACGTCGAAACGAAGCGTTCACTGTCGAGTGTCAGGCTGGGTGCATGATTTATTTTGCAGCATTCCAGTGGACCAGAAAAAACCACAAAAAACCAACCCGTACCAGCATTTGCTCCCCGAACGAACGCGCTTGTCGTCTTAGGTTGTCAAATTGTTGTCGATCCGTTTTTTTTTTGTTTTCGCCCTCTTTACTCAAACTTCCCAAACGCGCACACGCTGGTCGTGCGCAAATGCGCCCGGCGAAACATTTTCGGTAGTTGTGTTTGACTGTCTTGCGTCCTCGCTTATCGCGCTCCGGCCGCCGGCCGTCGATGGTCGGAACGTGACCGAGGGTTTTACTCGCCGCACCGCGGGAGGAAAGATCACTTTGAAGATCATAAAATGCGATCGAAACCTGTCACACGGCACGGCAGACAGCAAATACATTCCAACACGTCAGGTCGGGCGCGGGGCGAAGGACAGCGCAGTGAAACAGCATCATCTTCATCATCATCATCATGTCTGCCTGCCGAGCCTGGAAGAACATAAAACTGCTTCCCCGAAGTCGCAGTCTGCCGTTCCGCCCAGATGCCCCCCCAGGGTAGCTGGTCGGGTACGGGGGCCAGAAGGGAAAACAAAACCGTTTACTCGCGTTTACGCTTACATAACGCACAACGACGGTCAGTCGGGTGGTTGGTTCGCTCGGTGTCGTCGCGTTACGTTACGAGAGTTGTAAAATAAATTAGTTTGTCTTGTGGCGCGGTGTCGCGGGTCGCCAAGAACGCGGAACGAGAATGGAACGCGGCGCGAATGCTCGAACCGATCGATGATCGAGCTTACTTGTTCGGAAGGATGTTGCTTTTTATGTCTCCCAGGTTTTCTTTTGCTTCTTCTTCTGCGCGGTGCTTGCTTCTGCCTCGGATGTAATCGATTCTGCGCGAAAAGTTTATGGCCAGGGCCAATGCTGCAAGTCAGAAACTCGGTCATGTATAGCATTTTGCCTGTTTTTTTTAAAATTTTATTAGAAAAAAATCTTTGAGACTCGATACTTTAAGCTAATCAAATTGCGTGTCCTACGCACGTCAGTTTCATTGCACGTAAATCACTGGCAAGAGGCGGTAAAAATTTGCTGTCGGCTTTATCGTGCCCCGACCTGCAATCTTCCACGGATGATGGGAAATGAGACGCAGCTTGCAGAACTCCCAGGGCTCTTCGCGCAGGACTCTTCTCGACAAACATCGCCCAGGAAACGCAACAACCGTCCACGCCATCGTCGTGTGGGAAGCGCAATCCATCAACACAGCGCACCGTGCGGCAGGCCAAACGGCAACACAAGGTTGGCCCGAAAAAGGCCTTGCGTCGCGTTGAACCTGTGGACCGTCGCTCTCGTGCCATAAACGAGACGCTGACAATTTATGATCGTCCTCGATCGTCGGATACGGTCGATTTTGATGCGTTATTTATTGACTTGATCTTGATCGACAAGAATGCGTGCTCCAAACGGAGAGGAACAAAAAAAAAGCAGTGCAGACAGTGGCCGACGGCGGCCGACAGTGACGACTTTCATCACTTTCCAATTCGCGTCCGCCTCTGTGCGAGATGAGGGATGTTTCCTTTTTCGGCAACTGGATAAGCGCCACTGGTGGTGGTTTTTTTTTTTATTGCTATATGTTTACCATCTGCCTCCGTCGTTTCGCTCGTTCGAACGGTGTGAACTCATCTGGAGGTGATCCCGAGCCCTGGGATGACACGTTCCAATCAATTCTACCGTTTCCGAACGATCCAAACGTAGCCAGGTCGATATTTCAATAAACATGAGCACAAACGGCTGCCAGAAGCGCTTTATTTGCGCCTATACTAATGTTCGCAGTTGGCGTTCTGAAGATTTCCTCTTCTTTTTTTGGTGTTGCTTGTCTTCTCTCGCTGCTGAATCCCGTTGGAAGTCAAACCGCCACCAGCACGTACGACGATCCTGTTGGTTATTATGGAAGAACCACTTTGTCACTCGATGCTCGAAAACCAAATAAAAAGATCCCTAGCTGGCCTCTCTCCACTCGTCCCCGGCGGTTCACCGGTGACAGATGATAGAACGTCAAAACGCGGAACGGAACGCATTTTGCACCGCTGCCAACGACGCTATCGCACCGGAATCGATCGAGTAGATCACGTTGCAAAACGGTGCCGGGAAACTAGCTGCACCGCACGCGGCTCGGCGAGGTGAAGTGGAAAAATCAGCACCATTTCCGCGCCGGTGCGTTTTCGGTGCGGTCTCGAATTACCTCCCCCGGGATGGGGTGGTGGGGTGGGGGGGAGGGAATGTTTTATGCGCTGTCAAGAACTGCCCGGTGTTCGCTGTTGTGCCGTTGCCAGGAGGAATCCTCGACCGCAAACCTCGAATGCTGGACGTGCCGGCGGCGTCTGTCACTCTATTAAAATTCTCTGACACCATTAGCTCGATTTGTGGTGTCGGTCGGACCTTCCGTCCTTCCAGCGGTCGCCCGGATCGAAATGCCAATAGATTGGCGCATTATCGATAAATAACGAGCATGACATTAATTGGAAATTTCCCCCTCGTGAATGAAATGTTTGCCTAATGACAAATGTAATCAAAAAACTAATTACCCATTACATTATGACGTGCCTCAGTGTGCCACAGCCCGCCACGTAGCTTGGGTCTTGGGAGGCTGGCTTCATAAATTACCGCCTCATAAAATGCGCCAGCGCTGCATGTTGCTGCGTGTGAGGTCCATTAATTTGCCAGCGAGCTGCGAAACCAACGCAACATTCGAACTCGAATCTCGGCGCTCGCATCGTTGCGAAACGGTTGCGTAAAAGTCAATATACTTTTGAGACTCACCATGCACCTCCCCCTCCACCACCTGGTGGTGCATTTTCATTTAATCTTGCAGCACTTCCTCCTGCAGCGCTCTCATTTGTCAAACCCGTTCCCAAACCTCCTGTACACCCAACACGCGCGCCCACCAACTCAGGTAATTCAAGCGATATTTCATCGAATAATTAATGATAATTCAAGTGACAACGAGAGCACACGAAGAAAAATTGCATCCCTGCAAGGCCCTCTTGCGCTAAACAAACTAACGAGCGCACCGGAGGAAACAATGTTCAAACATTGAGCTGACAGAGGAGGAAGCGGATGGAACGGATGGACGGCAAACGGGGGGAGAGAGAAATAAATCGCTCCAAACGATCATCAATCGATCCGTGTTCGAATAATTATCCCCGCACGTCGTCATCGGGCGGCGTTATCGTCGTCCTGGGTGTTTCGATAGAGATGCACCGCCAGCTCTAGGTTCGGCAAAGGTGGGTGCGGACCGCACGTCGCCAGGTGTTCCATGCACCCAGGCACGCTCGAAGGAACGGGAAGCTAAATTAATTTATCAAAAAACCCTCCACCGCGACCCAGGGTGCCCTCAAGTGTGTGTGTGTGTGTTAGCGCGAAGGAGGAAGGATGGTGAGGAAGGAACGATTGCTTGCTGAGGTGCGCGGTCGTACGCCGTCGCGATCCGTCGCTATTAATCACATCAGTAATCATTTTTCATATACAAAACACTCAAACGGAGCATGGTCGAGGGACGGGTGGAGGCCAGCGTTAGGTGGAAGCGGGACGCGAATGCACCAGCGCAACCGGCGCACGGAAGGACGCACGTACGGACGGACGATGGATAGTGCACGGCACGGTCGCGCCGAGAGAGTTCATCGGTTTCCCTAACCCGAACGATCGGATGAAAAATGACACTACGGTGTTAATTTGTCATTTATTACGCTATTAACAAACGCTTACTTCGATCTGCTGCCTCGAGTGAAGTGCTACAGACAGCAGCAACAGTCGGTCGGCCGTCGGGTAACGTCATCCCGGTTGCATCGGCCGTAGTGTGTTGCGGGGTTTGCAAAAGGCGGTGGCGAGCTGCGCGGAGGGAAGCGCAAATCGCGCCACCGCCGGAGCATGGGAACCCGACGGCCGACATATTTCTCGCCTCGAGAGCGAACAGGAGGTGGAAAAAAAAGCGCAGCAAAACCGAGCGACTCCCGGGCGACTCCTGGACGGTTTGCCCTTGTTCTGTCGTGCTGTCGAGAAGGCCTCAGACAGAAGATTCATGCACCGGGCATCCGGGCATGCTTGCGACGAGACGCAAACCACACGCCGAAGACGTTTTAGCACCCAACGGCAGCCAATCGAAAAACTGCTTGCAGACGCACATTCTCGCTCGCAGCCTCCACCCGGGACGAGCGCCTTGCATTGGAATGCACCCGCGCCGACCGGTGGACGAGGAGTATTTCGTTCCGCCCGACGTAATGCTCCGGCGGGGAGATTTATGTGCAAACGATAAGCTCGACGAGAGCGCGCGCGTCCGTTGCGGGTGGGTTTGTCGCTTAATTGCCGTTGAAGTCTTTCGCTGTGCGCAGCGTAAAAGGATGGACGCGTAGCGTCAGAGTACGAGTTATGGTTTTGCAGCTGGGAGTTATTTTAAGGAGCGAAAGGTAAAAAAAGACAAACAACTGACTAAATCCGAAAATGTTTCTTCCCTGATGGAAGCATCTGTCTGTAGAATGAGTTCTTTTTTTTTGTTTTTTGCATTGTGGTAATCCTCGTGAGAAAATCGCGTTCGCGGCTGGACGGATGATGGAATTCGGTCATCGTTTGTTCAAAATTCGTCACTGTCCGTGCACGTTGGAAGGTGAAATCATCACCTTTAGGCTGCATTTACATTTCACTCACGGTCGTGGTTCGAGGAGCAAAACAAACAACAGCAACAACCAAAAGGTTCAGGACGACCATTTCACACCTCAATATAAGGACGGCCTGTGGGCCAATAATCCATTCTTCACTCCCGAACTCCCGTCACAATCTCTAAGCTGTCCGCTAGTTTTTTTTTGTTTCCTCCCGTTCGCAGAAAACTTCACTTGCGGAGAAATTAATGTACCGGGCAATACGATTCCCCTCACCCGGAGGCCAATGAGGCAACGATTGAGTGACAGCGCGATGCTGGTCGGTTGAAATTAAGCTAACGATACGATACGGAGCACGTTGGCCGCGCGCTGACGGACGCCCGTCGACGAAATTGGCCAGTTTCTCGCGAATAAATCTCCCGGGCATCCCGGGACCGATCGTCTTTCGCCCGGCAGGGCAGCGAGCGCGAAGGTTAAGCACCGAAAAACTCAACTCAAAAATCTCAACCCTCCTCCCAGCAGGAAGAAAAGAAGAAAAAGAGAAAGGAACGGCTCAGCCCGGTTCACACGCTTTATGACGCGCGAACGGTCGCGATGCCACAGGATTACGAGTGATTTGTTCTCCATCGTTCGTGTGCAGTTTGATTCTTTCCCCGTGCCTGCTGTGGCCATGTATGCGCATTGTATGCGCGAAGAAAAAATAAACTCCTTGGCAGTCGCGAAAAAAGAGACGCGCAACTTGACGACCGACCGATAACGATCAATTTGGGTTAAAAAGAAATCTCCAACTTAATTAAACAAAAAAGGTGCATGTGTTGCAAACGCGTTGCACAATGCTGCGTTCGTTTGTCGAACGGTAAAACAAAGAGTGAAAAGAAACGCGCACATTCGCGCTCACGACGAAAAACATGCCAATGTCACGGGAGGGCAGAGGCAGGCGGGGACGAAGATCGGTTTTAATTTAATTAAAACCGACAGCAAACGTAAGTACCGACCGCCCCGAGCAGGCCCCCTCAAAACGTCTCGCGTCCCGATGAGGTGAAGCATGGCCATGGGGATGCATACAAATCAATTTCGGTGTTAATTTCTGTCTTTCACTCTCGACGCGAGCAAAGCCATCCGTCCGCGGGCGAAAATGAATGCACACACAATTTGCATTCACTTCCAGTTTCGCGCGAAAGCAGCATAACATGTAACACAAGGCAGACCCGGATGGTTCAGGTCCCATTCTACACCCGATCGTAACGTGGCCATGCACCAGATTGTGCGTCCACATTATGTTAACGAGCTGATTAAATGCCATACAATATTGTTAACTATTTAATCAAATTAATTACAAAAATAATTATAATCAACATTGACGATCGATATAAGGTCGATTATAACAGTGCTTTTGTGCCTGCTTTCGCTCCCCGAGCGCTCCGTCCTTCATCTCTGCTGATACTGCCCCGCTTATCCTCGCGTGAGCAAAGGAGCAAATAAATGCTAAGTGACAGGAACACCCCTTGGGGAGTCGCGTCACCCGGGAGTGTGAAAAGTGGGTATCCATTTCGAGGCCACCGGATGAAGTGTCGCGAACGAGGCAAGTGTTGAAGAAACTGTAAACACTTTTGGACACGCTCCGGGCCCGAAAAGGGCACACACCTCGCCCGAGCTACATAAATGCCACGAGCAAAACATGGAAGAAGCAAATGAAAACTAGAGGATAAAACCCTGCCCGACCATAAAACCGATGTCCGATTAAATGGTAAATGGCGAGGCGAAATCCCTCCGCAAAGCCGGAACATTTCCCAGGTGAGAATCAACCAAATCTACGATCGTTTTGAGCCGATTTTCCCCCTGAATGATAACTGCCTCTTTCGCTACCCCCCCTCACTGCTTGGCAGCTATAAGTGACACCTTTCAAATGGTAGCGGAATTGGAGAGCGATTTAAGCCAACAAAACGAACACACAAAAGCAGACCTATCGAAGCGAAGTTCCCAAACCGTTGGAAGTTTTGATGTTGCAAACGCCCTGGGACGGGATTAGAGACACGAGTAGGCCACAACGGTCCCAAGACCTCTGGTACAAATCCCCAAGCTCGTCCTCGGCTGAGACGGAAAGCAGCCATAAAACACTGATATTGAAACCATAAATTTTCTATTAATCATTATCACGCGAGCTGCGAGATTAGTTGGTGGTGGGAACGGAAAGAAGTCGCCGGCGAAACGCGAGCACCAAAACATTCTGAAAGATTTGTTCACCCTTCTCTACTAGCGAGAGAGAAAGAGAGATAGAGAGCGGGCAAACAGGGTAGGGGTGATCGGTGGGATGACTATCATTAAAAACAAAATAGAAACTATGAAAATAAAAGGCAAATAAATAAATAAACAAGCATCTCTGCGATATGCTGCTGCTGCTGCTGCGTAGAATTCGACCCAATCCGGGCGCCATTAGCGAGGGATCGAATGGGGCGCGTTTAGATAAAGGCTGATTTTCCTCCCCCTCTCCGGGTGCGTCTTGCTGCCTCCGTTGCCTAATGGTACACTTAAGTAGTAGCGATTAGGAAATATTAATTTCCTCCCCGCGATCGTTTAGTAAAATCCGCTCGAAATGGACTCCGCGGCGAATGGTGCAATGGTGCGTGTCTGGTCATGCGGTGCGGCGGAATTGGTTGCTTTCCTACTTTATGGCCACCATAATGATGTCATCGACAACATCATCATCATCATCATGGGGAGACTATCGGCCCGTTATAAAGTAGCAGAAAATGGGATACCGATCGGGAACGGCTGTTACGCGGCCGTGCTGATGCAATTACTTACCACCACATCGAGCCCCGTCCTCGGCCGGGCTTGGATTTGCTTTCCACCTCCGCCCAGGCACTGATCGCCATCAGGCACACCATTAACACTGTCACTAGATTCATTTTCGAAACCGTTTCGCCTAGCTGGAACTCTAATCTATTTGCGGTAACGAAAATTTGGCACACGGTTGATTTTGAAGCTACTGCACGCTTTCTTTAAGTCGCTGCTTGAAGCACCGGGTAAAACTAGCTGCCCTTTTGCACTTCTACCTCGTCTTACGCGCCTGTTCCGATTCGACTTCACTTGCGCACTTGCGTTTCTATATCCTATATCCGGTAGCACGTTTCGCGATTTTGTGACGCCTAGACAAACCGTTTTACACCGAACGAAATTGATTACTGCTGCTAGCAAACGAGCACCTTCAGCGTCTTCGTCGAGACCATCCAACACAGGGGCAACCGATCACGCAAACTGCTCATTCTCACTCGCTGGTCTGGATGCGTCACACTCTGCTGCCAGGGTTGTGCTCCAACGCCAGGAAATGGACGAGTTAACCTTTCGGCCCAAGGCCGGGATAAACCTGCGACGTTCGAGCACGTGCGTCACGAACGGCCACGCAATCACTGCCGGGAACGCTGTGCAAAAGGACCAAACTGACTCGCGTACGATGGGACGACGCACTGACCGAGTTTCCCCAAACGGAGGCAACGGGTGAACAAATCCTGGCTCCGGCTAGAGCGAAAAACATCAATCACGATCGCGCACGAGAGCTGTTATGCTGCTGATGCTGCTGGTACACCGTTCACCGCCGCTGCGCTGCTACTAGCCGACCGGCAGCACGATATCCTTCGGCACCTTTCTCGGCTCGGCTCGGCCCGGAGTTTCGCCCGCTGCCTGCGCTGCGTTTGTGTGTGTGTAAAGCGGTTGCTGGGCACTCTGGCGAGCTGCGTGTGCTTTGTCACTCTCGCTCCCTATTGAGCCCCCTCCCGTGTGCTCGTCTACCTGCCCTAGATGCTGTCTCTTTTCCGTTCGACACATTCGACAGCAGAGGCCGTCCCAATCGGCTGACCTGCCATCGACATTCTCGCGCCGTCTCTTTCCCGTTCGCGGCGTTCCCTCGCGCTCGCTCGCGCGCTCCTTCTCACCCGGTCGATCCTTACCGATCGAAACTTCTCACTGGATCGGCAGCGTCGTGCCTCACCATCTGCCCCTGTCGCACACACAAACGCTCCGTCTCGCTCCGTCTCGCGTTCGCATCCCCCGCCCGGGCCCAACCGCACGTGCAACTATCGGTCGATCACACTCGATCGAGAGCTCTCGTTTGCCATTCGCTACCGCGCGGCCAGCACTGCGAGAGTGAGCTACCCATGCAAACGGCAGCACTCGTGCCAGCCTGCTCACGCAACCGGCTCGCCAACCGACGACCGACAACCGAGTGCTCCATCTTTTGCACACGCACGCACGCACACCCGCACACGCAATCAATTGGATGCTTTTCTCCGGACGTACGTGTTTTTTTTTTCTCTTCTCTCTTGTTGTTGCCGAGCTTGTTTATGGTTGTTTTGTTCCGGGTTTTTTGTGTTCGTTCGTCGCCACCTTCTTTTTTATTTCGCGTTCTAAGATGCTCACCGCGGAATGTCTCGCGTTTCGTCCGTGTTCGCGATGGTGTTTAGGAGCCACACTCTATTTGGCCACTTTTCAAGTCCTGTGCAGTGTACGACTTCAACGATTTCTTTGATTCACTGCATGAGGACAAATGTCATAAAATCTCACACAAGATGTTCTCTACGGAATCTATTATTCACTTTCAAAGTTAGTCATTTAGCGTCTTATAAAACGGCCGACGATGCGGCGCAAGCCCTTTTGTAGCTCACCACGTTGCCCTCTGTGTTTAATTCACTTGCTTTCTCACGCGACGCTGAGACGTCACAACTCATCACCCGAGCTGGCTCATCACCGTAAACTCACTTCAATCTCATCACTTCTCACCGCTATAACCAATCTCACAACGATTCCCGGCAGCAACGCGATAAACAACGCTTCGTAACAAACAGAGTTGCCATGGCAGAGCAGAACGACAAACCCTCTCAAACGCTTTCGGCGATGCATTCCACCTTCCCCGGGGAAGGAAAAGCAACCGAGGCAACGCGTTTTCCGCCGCGAGATGACATCAGTAATTGTTATCCGCTTCAGTGCCTGCACTCAACTGGTACGATCTGTCCCTTCGCCAGCGTTTTGTGTTATCCGCTTGATCCACACGGCTTCCTCGGCGTACCCCCGGGCGGTGCCCTCCGCCTGCCAGCCTGCTCGTCCACCGGTAGCGACTCGAGGGCTACCTTAATGTTTACGTTCGTCGTTCGCAGCATCGTGTCGCGATCTGCGTACCACGACCATGGATGAGACGGGCACGACCACCGCGCTAACGTGTTTGCTGCCGTTTCGTCTCTCGTCTCGTCCCAGTGCGTCGTTGCCGCGGCTCACGTGCTGCGACTTCGGCCGCATTTGCTCGTTTGCATTAAGGGAAAGCGGAGGAAGATGTGCGAGCACGTTTCTTTTCTGATGATAGGATGATTCGCTGCCTTCGTTTACTCTGTATTTGATGATTTGTTAAAAACGTTTAGTCAAGTCGAAGTTTTTGAGAACGACAATTCAGTCGTATTTTTGAACCTTTTACATTTTTCAATATGCTGCTCTAGCATATATCAATACAAGACCCTTAAAAACGATTTTGAGGTGTCTGTCTGATGTTTGAGATGTCTCCAACTCTTCCAACTCCCCAACTATGAATGTATATGTGCTGCACGAGCGAGATCATAATATAAAAAAAACCCCTACTAGACTAGAGGTGAACCAGATAAAGTGATGCGATGATGACTCTTGTCTCCGCTCGATGTTTGACCAGCATATCACTTGACTCCCGTAGCACGAACCCCGGCCGTGTTGGTTGACAGCTTAAGTTGTTTGGCAACAAAAATCTCACACACGAACCCCCGTGTCTTGAATGGTCCCAGCTCCAGGGAGCTCCAGGGAGCTGCACCGCGCGTTCAAGTTTTGCTGTCGAGTAGCCAAGTTCTTTCATTCCCCACAATTACGAATCGAGTGGATGGACCTACCACCGCGTTTAAATCGAACCCCTTTCCCTAATCGTACGATGATTGCGATCGTGGCGATAGTTCGTAGGAATAGAGATCCATTCACGAATGCTCAAAAGTAGTGGAATCGATGCGAAGGACGCCGTGCTCTGCCTTCCAGTTGTCCTATTGCTTGAGCCTATCAGCAAAGAAGAAAGGGCCCTTCACGGAGCTGTTAGACAAACGCATTGCCTTCGATTCATCCGGCAGATAACATCCTCCGTCCGAGCACGTCCAAGTGGCGTCTGGTCGGATTACGCGATTCTACCTCGTTCTCCAGGACCAGGTCAGCGTGTGGTTCCATTTTCCTCTAAATATTTGGCCCTCCAAAAACAAACCAGGTACGGAGTGAAGTGGAAGAGCAATGCACGACCTGGAGTGGCCAGAAACCGAAGAAACGTTCTGTTCTCGTCACGTTCTTCAACACTCTCCGATGCTTCCGAGGCTTCTGGCACTCTTCACCTCTGGCCGTTGGTTCCTCTTCGGTAGACTCCGGGCACGAAAGCCGGGTGAGAGAATCGGTGTAATTATGCCTCGTCATAATTACCGGGAAAATGTGCGAATTTTGACTTTCTCAGAGCCACCTTCGCTCGAGCCGACGCTCGGGGGCTGCTTTTAAGATGGGCTCCCTTTTTGCGCCCTGAATTTCGTTTTTCCGGTGCCCCGAGGCTGGCAATGAGCAATAAGCGGTAATAATAATAATGGAAATAACACCCGTTGCTCGTCTCGGTGACGTGCCCCGGATGCAAGTGCAACCCCAATCGGTCTAATCCAGCGCCCTTTTCCATCGGGTAGCGATGATCAGATTGAGATAATCGAGACAATTATCTGGGAAAAGTGTTTAAACAATATGCAATGGACGGGGACCTTAAGACGAGCAAGGAAAGAATGTAAGCGGGTGGTGCCGACCGTTCATCGATGAGCAAAGCAAGAAAACATAGCTGGAAAAAGAAGAAGCTGCCACGGAGCGGCGTAAGACACGGGGAAACATGAACATTAAAACACTTTTGAAAACCCGGTGCGACGCTAGACAAGATTGACTTCAAGTGGCATTAGGCCGGCCGTTTCGAATGGAGGCGGGCGTACCGGCGATGACCGGCGAAAACAATGAGCATCATTATTGCTGTTTTGCTCTGCTTATGCTCATGTTTTGGCAGTCGTCAATTAGAGCAAATCACTGCGTGCTTATGCTCGGGCATTGCCGATACCGACAGGGGGAATCCGAGAGAGTGTTATTTAGTCTGGATCACTATCTGGATCAAGCGCTGTGCTTGAGAAAATAAAGGTCAAGTGATTATTACTGGTTGGTAAATAAAAAGGTACTGGTAAATTTCTTGGAACCGAAAAATGGAAAAGACACTGATGAATGTATTGAACGTTTTTTAAACACTATTTTCTAGGACTTCAATTGTTCATAGAGTAGTTTAATAGCAAGTTGAAAAAATAAATAACAAAAAAAACCTATGCAGACAAACATGTTTTAAAATAAGCTCCTTAAGCCATTGTTTGAATTATATGAATTTATTTTGTGCATCATGTTTATCCTACTGATTGAAAATTGAGATATTGTTTTAAATTTGTTTAACATAATAAGTGCTAGAAGCAATTTTGCGAAATTTTAAATTGTATTAATTGTTTTTATTTACTTGTACCATATTGCCGTTAATTGTGCTTCATTACTACGAGGGTTCGAGTAACGAGAGTAACGGAGAGCTGTTGTTTCACTAGAGTGCTCTCGCTCGTTCACCCACGATTTCGTATCCATGAGTTTCTGGAGGCGGAGTCAACGAATGAAAATGAACATCAGAATGAACAAGGCACTCACGGTTAGTTTTTTTAATGCTGTAACTTTACGAGCTGAAATTCTCTATCCGAATTGCGAATCATTTTCTCAAAATTTGTATGGAAAAAATTGATTTAAAATTTACATTCTACAATCAGTAAGCTGTCATTAATCTTTCGTCATGTAAAATTATTGTAGTTGAATTAATAGAAAAAACCGAGTGAAGAAGTTTTATTGCAATTTGCATTTAATAAGTTTTTTAAGAAAATACAATTACTAAGATCAATTGATTCAGGAACAAAGACTCCTTCTGTAGGTCTAGTTTATCGATGAAAGTTTTGCCGCCGTGTGTGGCAAAAGCTTCGAAGCGTGTGCTTCCCATAACGGGTTTTCCATTGAACGATTCTCACCTGGGGCTTGGATTAATGATGCACTAAGCCAATCGGTGGGTTGGTTTCTTCAGCGCATCGCCACCTTTTATATTCGTATTTCTTTTCCTTCTTTTCAATAAACATAAAGCATCGTCAAATGCCCGCCCTTTAAACGATGAAACTAACTTTCGCAACGGATGGACCTGGGCAGAGAGGAAACACCATTACATTCAATGCTTTTTTGCTTTCTATTTATCTTGAAGCGTTGTTTTTTTTTTGTGCAATTTTTATGTGGTACTCAAGTGTAAAGAGCACGATAAAGCTAGAAGAATGTCTAAATTATACGAAATGCCATCTCAAAACGACCCAATAAAACTTTTCTTCGCCGCAAACGAGCACGCCTTACAAAGTATGAAAAGTATATTAAAAGAAGTGGGAAGAAATGGCTGAGATTTTGGCTGCAAAAACTGGGCAGCAAAGAAAGAAAAAAAGGCCATACAGCAATCAGTTGCAGTAACCCACAAATACCATCGGCTTGAGTTTGCATGGGGCAAAGAAATTTACCCTGCCAACAAGGGAAGCAAACGTCGAAACATTCTCCACCAGCGAAGGAAGACGGCACCAGGAAGAAAATGCGCTCGAAAGCGTTTATTCGAGAGTGGTCTTCAAATTACTACCGAAAATCGTGGCGCATCTCACGGGCTGCAGCGAAGGGTTGGGGCTGGGAGGCAGCGAGATCACCGCAAGATGGCGTCGCGGAAAAGAATGATTAACCGAAAAAGCGCATAAACCGTAGTTCATCATTTTCAGACTTCCATCGGGAGTCGGCGGGCTCTCCCGCCCTTTGGTTGGTCCCACTATGCAGGGTTAAATGTTCGTCTCTCTGAGGGAGGGTAGAGAAAGACCAGGGAGACGAAAGGCAGAGTTAGAGCTTTTAAAGACGGCTCACACAAGAAGGAAAAGAAAAATGGAGAATTTTAACAATCCACTCAAACCGTGAGAACCGAGCACGGTGAAGAATTTCCAGCTTCAGGAATGGAGCAAAAAATGCGGGCGATTATGATCGCTTAGCAATGTGGCGGTGGGCCTGCGCTTTCCGAGACCCTTCGATTTGTTTTATTCGAGCAGTTTCAAGGGAAAACCAACAACCAAACGCGCGTCAACCGCGAAGGAAAATGGTGCCTTGTAAATATTAAAATAAACCGTCTTCGGTTACGTCTCGTTGACGCCGGTGTTTGGCCCACAGCTCGCCGTCCGTTCCGCGATGAAGACATTACCATTTGCCTTTTTTTTTTGAAATCCGACAAGAAAACATAAACTTCCCGCTAGTGCTACATTTTTATCGCGAGGCCATCCATTTTCCAACCGTCCGCAGCGATAGTCATCACTGAATGCGCCGGAGATAGCGACTGGCCTGCGCTTCCGAATGGCCGGGAGAACTAATTTTAATGAGGCCCCGAATTTGAATAATGCACCTCCGTAGCTGCAAGACGCGAACGAACGTCTTAACACACGGTGCCTCAGGATCCGTCCTCCGGTGATGACTGCGGTTTGTTTCGTTGAATTTTGGTTTAATTGAATTTTAAAATGGTCGATCGCGGTGGTTGATACACACAATTGTCCGGTCGTACCCATTTTTCATTTACCCGAGCACCCCAGCGCCGACCCTTCCCCATCCCGCCAACATAGAGAAAGGAATGGGCGGTGAAAATGCGAAACCGAAACCAGTTCCCTACAACAACGATCGTTGCTGCCGTGACGGTGTTTTCCATTCTTTGCTTCTTCTTTTGCTTCCCCGTGCTCGGCCGCGTCCTTAATGAACGCCGAGGAAGGAAAGAAATGGCCAGTTGCTGGGCCTGTCCGGGTCCGGGTAGGGGCTTGCGGGTAATCAACAGACCATGAAATGGCCAAAGCCTGCCCAGCAGTCGCAGGGGAGCCCGAGAAAATGGAGTGGAAAATGGGGAGTAAACGAATAATGGGAGACAATGGAGACGGAGCGAGGAAACAAAAAATAACGAACCGAGTTAACCAACCCTTCCTGGATCATGCAGCGAGCGGCGAAGCGGAAACTTTTATTATTTAATAAACATGTAGTTCTTACGCGCTTTACTTATTGTTAAGTGGCTTTAAGCCTGTGTTTATTACTTGATTATGAACGTCGTCGATGTGGTGGAACGCAGCCGTGACTCTCCACACAAGATCGATGGGAGGGAACAAAATGGAGAGCTTGAAACTGTTGGATTTCCACCGTTTTTTTTTTAATGCCACGTACACGACGGGCTTGTTTTACATCGTTTATAAGCGAGACAACGGCGTTTAGTGGCTTGTAAATGAATGTTTCAAGACCATCGACGAGGTAGAAGAGAGGAAGGAAAAAAGCATTTCAAGATTATTAACGCGCACATATATGGCCACATGTTGCAACCACGACCGAACAGGACAAATTAAAAGCCTGCGCCTGCTGCGTGGAGACAGAAATTGACTTCGACAGTAAATTGTCCGCTCCCGAAACCGTAAATGACGTCTGACAGCGCCGAGTGCGGTACGTTTCGTCGGTGATCTGCACCCACTTGAGCGCGGGCGCAACGGATCGCACGACATCCCTTCCGGCGCAAAGTGCTTCCGGGTGGTGAAAGTAAAGTACGCCACGTTCGGCTGAACGACCGGGAAAGTCTTTCCCAGCGCGAGCCACGTGAGGTCAAACAGTCACGATCGCAGGCTGTGTGCTGGCCTGCAGCAACTGCCGGAGGTTTGGTACAAATCTCCACAGCGGCGGCCCTTGGAATGGAAGCTGGAAGTTAAGTGGAAGTGGATGTTGTTGAAGTCTTCAACTAGCACCAACAACCGGCGTTATCGGTTCGAAGGGTTGTCAGCGAGGGGAGAAACCACTTGAAAAGCGATCCCAAGAACGTGGCACGTCGCTCTGGTTGGAAAGTGACTTTTCTTCCGATGGCGGAAGGCTAATGCAACGAAAGAAACACTGCGATCTAATTGGGGTGGGATTTAGGAAGGAGACTTGTCCAAGAGAAAGGAAGTTCGACAAGAAAACAGGCGGAAACATGAAAAGTACCATGGAACAGTGAGGCTAAGACATTTCGTGAACATCAATCTTCGAAAATAATGAGAGGAACTTCAAACTAGAAAAATTTCATCCCAAGAAAGAGTGTAAAAATAGTTGAAAAAAAGCTCTCTAACTCTAACAAAAACTTTCCTTGATCTTCCTTCTTTTCCGTTGATGCATTTCGCGATCCAATGCCACAAACCTTGAACCGTTCTCTTACTTCCTCCACATTGCAAACAACTTGCGCAGATAATGCCCAACACTCGAAGGGCACAATATTATGAAATAAAACCGCAACCGTAACGAACTCGCACTACGAAATTCCATCGTCACACTAGTAAAGCAGTCAAATGGTTTGCCGTGCGAACACAATCGTACTTATTGAAGTGAAATGCCACTGGCGAAGGGTCGATCCCATGCTCCAAGAATCACTTACTCATGCCTACAGTAAGCATCGGCACGTACAAAAACGTCTTCATCGCGTTCCTTCGATGCATCCCCGTGCCAAATCGAACCCCATCGGCTTCGGTTTGCACACATCGGCCTTTGCCTCCGTTCCAGGCGCTGGCCTGAGCCTGAGGGGAGCATAATGAGCGTACGGATGCCCCCCTCCATCGAGGCACACTCGAGTTCTCAAAAGAACCCCATTGTTGCCAATTACAGGTGCCGACACTTCGCATGCCGGTCGCCTATTATTGGTGCCATTTTGCGGTGCCCTGCACTTGCGGAGACGGTGCGGTGCAACACGATGCATTGTTGAAGCATTGCCCGGCGTGCAGACTCCATCCTGCGCTGCTCTCCATCCTGCTAAAGAATCTGTTTTTTCCCCAATCCCTGATTCCCGCAACCGGCAGTCGTTGGATGGAAAGGGATGGATGCTAATACCTTCGAGTTGCTGAAGCCGATCAATAATGCAGTAAATTAGCATTTAATTGAAATTAGCATAACCGTAACCGCACAGGTGATGCAGAATTAATCACGTCCACCAGCGAACGAGCACACGAACGAACGATCACTTCTGCTGCTGCTGGTGATGGTGATGATGATGATGATGATGAGCAATGAGCTGATGAGCGGTTTACCGGATTGACAAGACAGGCACGCCTTTCTGCAGGTTGCAGAGCGGATTGGAGCGGATAAATCGTTTTCGCACTTGTCGATCAGAGGTCTATTTTTTCTCAAATGAAGCAAGGCATCAATTTTATTCATTCATTCATTCATTCATTGGTGGTTAATTCTTAATTGGAAATTATTCAAATCAGTTTGTGATGGATACTTACCGATCAAAACGTAATGAATGAAAACTAATTAATGTAAGATTGACGAGGCAATTATACGGGCCATGAAGTTGAGGTTCATATTTTGTTTGCGAAAGAAGTGGAAATAAACAAATTACTTTTTCCACTTGAACAAAGGAGTAATATGCATATTTTAAGTCAATATTGCTCTTCCAATCGTATGCGCTTGATTATTTTTCAATTTGGCATACTTCCAACCTACCACAACTTCGTCATAATGGCCATGGCGGTGCGATGGAGAAATCAATCCAAATTCTCGCTCTCCCTTCCCACAAAGGAGCAGCGGTTCCTGCCCTTGCCCGAGTCAGTTTAATAAAAGATGTGTGGCATGAAAAATAGCTTCTTTTAAGTACGGCGGGATTCCCGCGCTATCTTGGCCTATAAATTTCATCTCAATGGCAGCGATCCGACATCCCCCACGTCAATTTGTGCTCGCTGTACACAGCTAGCTGCAGTTGCCTCCCCCCAAGAGATGATGCACACACCGTCGAGCTGCATTTGCGTCAGGTCCGGGTTGATTTATCTTTCTAGGTTAGCCGCAGCGGTTAGGCCGGTGGAACAGAAACGTCTAAAATTAGCGTAGTTCTCGCTTCCGGGCGAATCACGGTCGTGACATGGCCTCTTCCTTGTCTTGTACTTGTACCAAACCTTCTTCTCGGCGGGCTGTCATAAATCCGGTAGCACTTTGCGTTTCCCCGAGCTGAAGACACGAGGAGTGAAGTCTTCTGCAATCGCATGCTGTTTTGGTTGTCGAAGCTGTGTGCGATCTCCGTAGCTCTGTTGTTGGCAGGTTCAGGGCCACCCAGCACAGTACACCACGGCAACCATTGGCACAAAGCCGACCTCTGTGTCCTCCGGGGAAGGAGCAAACATGGTCACCTTGAGAGTCGTCCGGACCGGCAGGTATCATCACCTTTCGTTGTGCCGGGCGAGTCTGATACGCCGGTGGGAAACTGCATCCCGCCGACTTGGTTGCAGTTTGTGTTGCAAAAATAAGAAGTGGGACGACACTCGCCGTGCCGCTCGTTTATCTGCTCATAATGGTGCTAAACTGATCAATCAGCAGCATCGCCAGCGTGGTACCGACTCCCGGCAGGTTCAGGCAACGCAAGGATCCTTCTCCGGTGGTTTCTGATTTTGTTCTCGCTCGTCTCCTCCGTAGCTACCGACTTGCGGATCCGCTCGATCCCGGACAACAACAGCGCAGCGGGTCGGAAAGGACTCGACTCAGCTCCTCACAGTTTTACCACCAACAGCTTCCTTTCGAGCGTAAGACCACACCCCTCGCCGACCAGTGGGGGTCTACAGGGACTGCCGGACCTCCCTGGTACAAACTTCTCAGTTGCAGTTGCGGATCAATTGCAATTAAGTCAGCATTAGCGTTGATTGAAACATCCTTTAGCTCGAGGGCAAACTCCTTATTTTTCCCGAACGCCGAGGCACCTCTCGATGGATCAGGTGGCCGTCAATCAAGTGACATAAATCGATCTTAATGAGTTTACCCCGCAAATTCCTACGCTCCGAAGGGAAGTACGACAAAAATGCACCACCACCATGGGAGAGCAACGGGTCAGGTTCACACCTCGGTGGTCCTGCCGTTTTGCCCTGCGGCCCTTGCACTGACTGCGGCAATAGCAAAGGCCCGATCTGGCCGCACAATTAATATTATTGCCTCCCTGTTTTATTTTCTATTCTTTTTCTCATCTCGCCGCACTCTCGCCTGGCTGCTTTGATCTTTGATCTTTCTCAAACATTTTACACAACTTTTTGACAGCCGGCGTTCCCCGCCCACCCAGCTCCGTCAACCGGTCTTTCCCACCCCATGCCTACGCTATCTTTTTTTTTTTATTTTGCCGGGATTTTATGAGCCCCTTTGTCCTGCATGTGCGTCTGGCGCACTCCAGTTTGTCTATTGTCCAACAATCGAAGCCTCGGAATGTTTTCCTCGCTTCGTTCACTTTTTTTTTATTCGATTTCGGTGAGCGGTGATTTATGTTGCTGTCGACATCTCGACACACGGATCGACATCATCATCATCGGCTTCATCATCGAACTCTCTCTCATCGTTGCGGATACCGGCTTTGAGGTCAGCCGAACTGCTGCCGGTATTAACCGGGGCTTTGGGCCCGGAAGGATGGGAATGATCAAACACCGTACACACACTCATGCGCGCAGGTATACATGACCCATCACACAGTGGGTGATCCGGTGCGATCTTTCACCAATGCCGAATTCCGCCCGTGGGAGACACTACTTCATGTCATGATTAACACTCAATTTCTTCTGATCTATCAGCCACCTTAGGTATGGCGTGTTTCTTGTTCGTGTGCAATTATGAATGGAGGTAGCAGGACATTTAGAGATCCGTGTGGGAATCTTTCTACGATCGTTTTTGGTTCGGGACAATTAATTGCTTCGATACAATTTGAATGAAACTTAAAGACTTGAATAAGACAAGAGGAGATTGAAGATCGGTTTTGTTAAATACCGGTCTCTCTTGGCCTTGGAATCTCACCTGACAAGCGCGTCCAGACTGCCTAAATCGCAAGAATTCATCCTTCGTCGACTGTATTTTTTCTTAGCGGTGGCCTGTCATACTAACGATCTTGCAAAGCCACCCACGAGCAACATTCCGTTCCTATTAAGAAAATGCCACCAGTGTTTCATCCATTTCGAGACGAAACAAAACAGCAGCTCGAACAAAACGGCATGTGAAACGGCAGAGGGGATCGGCATTAACCTGCACAGCTTATGATTCACCAATGTGCTTATCACATGTGGCAAAGCGAGATGAACTCCTTGAATAAAACATCCCTTCTCTTCAAAACGACCTGTTGCCACCGGCATCGAATTGAAGATATCTCGACAACGAAACTATACTAAAAAAAACTTCTCGTTCTCTACCCGTCTTTGTTCGACTGTTAAGAGGAATCCCGTCGAATACAGATAGACGTACGGTTTCGTGTGGAGCAAAACAGAATGTTAAAAGCACAGCTAATTGATATTTCACACTCGAGCGAATTAAAACTAAGCCCGGCGTTGAGGTCCGAACTCGGCCAAGAAAAGTCTCAACTAAAACCCCCGGGATCACCTGGATGACTCAATTCTATTGTACCTGGTAGTAGATGTGATAGCTTCGTTTAGGGCCGCCAACACACGAGCTCAAACAATGAGCGTCAAACAAAGCCATGATGCTGATTGTATTTCAGACCTACACGAAGCTAACGGGAAAAGCACCCGGCATACGGAGGACGAAGGAGACCGGTGGCAGGGTGAAGAGTCGAAGAAAGGCCGGTAAAAAGCGCGGCACCAGAAATCCTAATTATACTTTAAATGTTTCGTAACGGGGCGTCAAAATTCCTTTCCAGAGAATTAAAAATAAAACATCCCACAGTCGACGAAGGTGACGACGACGACGCCAGCGGGTTTGACCGTTGTGATCGCTTTGGATGTGAGATTAGAACGACCCACGGTTCCGTCCCTGGAATAAAGATCGCACACCGCGCACAGATCTCGAGCGAACCGTTCATCATCGTTCCGGAAAGATTTAATTACTACCCCGACGAGCAGGCGACGAACCCGTAACCGCCCCGTGTAGCGCAGGCGACCCTCACACGCACGCACCGCATTCTACGGCGCACTCGGAGTGGGTGTGAGCGCGGTAAGGGATAAGTTTCCGTGACAGGACTCGCTGGTCCCTACTCAACCGTCGCGGGGAAGCGAGTAGGAAGAAAGAAGGGCGAAAAAAGGTGCGAGATATTTACATGGACTCCCGCGAGTCGACGACTAATGATGCGCGCTGCGGTTTTGTTCTTTCGTTCGGTGCGCCGGGGCCGACCTTTGCACATGGACGGTGATCCTCCGAGCCTTAGAATGGCGGCGAAATGCCCGACGAGACCACACAGCGACTCCGACCACCGGCCGGAATGACCCGGTGGCTTTGACTTCTTTCGCTAATAACTTGATTAAGTAATAAATCTTTTCCTCGCCCCAAATCGCCTCCCAGGATCTCACGTCCTGCCGATCGATTTGTCTGCTCCGGGGTGTCGGCGTAAAGCTGTAGCTTCTGCATTCGGATCGAACCTTCCCCGGCCCTGGTAATCGGTCACCGAAAAGTCAAAGTTCTATTTCCATCAAAACTTTATTGCTCGGGTTTAGAGAGAAACTGTCATCATCACCATGACTGGACGAGACCATTTTTGGGACGCCCTGTTTGTTTGAGCCGCGGTGATCGAAATGATGTTTCTGTTCCCCGAAATCTCGCGAAGAGAAGCACCTCGAACATATTCGAACCGTCAAGATCGCCCCACGGAACGAGGAGAAACATTTTTGAATGAGAAAATACCTCCGATTTTTGAAACGGAAACGATCCTCCCCGCTCAAACCGAGGTAACACAACGGAGCAACAAGCTAATAAACCGATCCTCCGCACACGTACAAAAACACCCATTCTGTAGCTTAATCATGGAGCGAGCTGGTTTTTATGTTTCCCCATTCACCACCCATCTCGGATCACGCCGGAACGCACGGATGGAATGTAACGAAACGGTAAAATATTTAATAACGCCGCAATATCGCCACGGAAGCGTGACAAATTCAAATTAAATTAAAGAAGTTGTTTGATGAGCGGCAGACGAGCGGGAGGGCGAGCAACAAAAAAAAAAAAAAACTTCTCCCCACAGAGGTCCGCGGAGCTCCAGTTGGGACCGAAAATCGATGAAACAACTTATGACTAAGCAGCGAACGCGTCACGAGAAGCGAAGCAGATCGCAAACCGCAGTCTACATCACTTTTACAAACTTGTTTGATCATGTTCATGTTGTTGATTTTGACTGTTTCGTTAGGCGATTTTGTGTGTGTGTGTTGGCAGCATTCCCTCTCGATGGTTAATGCCTTCATCCAAATGCTGTTAGACAGGCTCAAAGGATCATGGTTTTTTTTTGCTCGTCGTTACCCACCGTGTGGCCTCTGGTCATTAAGGTGAACCGGCTAATAATGTGAAACAGTTTGAATGTCTGTTTTTTGTGTGTTTAGTTTGGATGAAACTTAATTAAATTCCTCGGTTGTTGCGGTTGAGATGATTCAACATAATAAAGCTCTGAATACAACTTTTTTTTTAACAAAAACGTCTCACGTTCTTTCGAATCAATGTCGACAATGTTTTTAACAAAAACGTCTCACGTTCTTTCGAATCAATGTCGACAATGTTGTTAGAGTGTTAGAAGTGAGAAGTTAACGATCAAGGGAAAAAAAACATGTTCTTGAAAGACCTTTTAGATTTGCAATAAAAATATTCAAACTCTCATTGCACTTCCCAGGTTTCTTATCAATCTCCACATTCCCCTACAGATAGTGACTTGAAGAGGAGTTGCTTCTAAACATTGCTAATGTTTCATGCTCTATCCTGATCTTTGTTGAGCTGCTTGCTACTCCTAATCGATTAGTTCCAGCGCGTCCCTTCCCGGTCTTCACTGCCCTTTTTAGCAAGTCCTTCCTGGATAACGTGCGGCTTTCCTTTTCCCTTTGCCCGGTGGGCTCCGGTCTAATGATTACAGCCAAATCTTCACCTTGTTCACGCATGTCAACCTGATTACTAGGGGTCAGCTAGGCACCGGCAAAAGGCTGCCGAATAATGAAGCTGACGAATGAAGACATGTGTATATCCGTCCGGGGATAGGTTTCTGCACCCGGGGCACACCTAGACGAGCATTCCAGATTTCCCGATGCCCACGCCGATGCCAGCGTATCACAAGGGATCGCCCCAGGCTGCAACGCCTCTAGCTGACCTCCCATCACGAACCGGATGACCAACATCATTACACCACACTTTAGCATCAATAGCCATCACGACCGGAACGAAAATTGGCCCTCTCTTCGCGTCCCGCAGCCGTGGGCGATGCATTCCTGTTTGCGTGGTGCAGAAAAGGTGAGAAAAACTAATTTCCCTGCCTCGCGCTACGACTCGTCGTCAGCTCGTTGCCACCTTGCTGAGCGCGCTTTTCCGGAATGCAACTTGCCTCCCGTGCTGAAATTAAAAAAAAAAACAGTCGTTCGGAAGCCATGCTCCGCACGCCAAAGGAGTTGATTTTGTTTTGCCCAAGCGCCAGAGCGAAGGAAACACAGCACACTTTATTTACGACGTTTGTTTGTGTACGTGCATGAGCCGGTCAGCGAAAACGGGTGTGAGAGTGGATCGATTACGGATAATTCCATTTTATTGATTGTAATGGCAGTTATTAATGGCGATTAAGATTCAATTCGGATTAAATTATAGGTTTGGGTTACGTTCGCCAAGCGTTTTAAGATTATTTTTTCCCTGGAAAATGTGCCTGCGCCGGAGGGATTGTATTGAGCAGTGGGTGGGCTTAAGACCGGATCGCCAGTCAAGGGCATGGGGCTGATTGGACCTTACGGAAGGATGCAAGACGGGCATAGAGCGTGCCGTCTTATGGACCGTTTGTTTCTTGAAGGGCATCGTTTTCCCCGTGGCAATCCAGGCGCTTGTTCCGAGGGAAACTCTCCTTTTGCAACTCCTACGCCAGTGTCCAGCCATACAACATTGTAACGACAATGCCTTCGTCGTGTTAATAAAAGAAAAAGATTCCCAAACATAAACACCACACGCTTCGCTTGATTCCGTCGCAGCTTTCACCTCCTCGGGTGTTTTCGCCGTTGAATTGATCATGCAGTTTAACAATCGGCAAGCATAAGCAATCATAAAAGTATTCAACACTTACCAATACCCGTATCCAAACTGGAATGTTAGATTTTCGATTGTTGGAAAGATGTTCAATGTTCAACTACTTTAGCATCGGAAACGCCATTTCGAAGCTACCCTTTGATTATTGTAATCGACGGAAATGTTGCTCATTTTGCTTTCCCGCTCCAGCTTATCGAGCAGCGAATCTTCCCCACGCATTCCCCCAAAAACTGGCCTCCGATCCGATTAAGTTGTCTGTAATTGAATTAAACTCTTCCCTCGATAAACATTCCCACGGAAGTGCGATATCTTTGTGCCCTTTCACACCGATCGATTCGGTGAGGCTGCTCGATCGCACCTTTCGATTGATTCTTCGATAAACTCTTGGCGGTCGGTAAAAAATTAAAAGAAAAGGAAATGGAAACGCCACAGCCGAAGAGAACGCTGCGCCGACGCACGAAGGACCAAGCGGGTTGCGCAAGGGCCGCCTAAATACCGATAGAATGTTAATTAATAGCGCTGTGTATATAATTACGACTAACCGACAGCACAAACAGCAGTAAAATCTCTCGCTTTCCTCTAATTACTTAACATCCATCGCGCCGTTGTGTTTCTTTTATTGTTGCTCCTTTCTCGAACCACACGTTTGTGCTGCTTCTGCTGCCGGACGATCGCGATCCATTTGCGATCCCAAAAGGATTCCACGGGAAGATCGAAAGAGGCGAGGATGAAGGCACTGGGTACAGATTTTCTGCCCGGAAGGCAAAGGCCTGGAAAGAAGCATCCAATCTCAGCGCACACCATCTCACACACTCGCACGGCAAGCACCCACACCGGCACGGAACCACTTTCCGGACATTTGGCCCATTCTTTTCTCCCCGATGGTTGAATGATAATTGTCTCGTTCCGTCGGCGCGGTTTCTGAAGTGCTTCTGGCGTTCCCTCCGACACTTCACCGACCGGCAGCCGGCCCGGGACGGTCTGTCCACCCGTCCGATGCGCCGCGCGTGTTCCCGAGGCATCGGTGTCGGTTTCGGTGTAGGATGTATTAGGCTAATCGCCCCTCGAAACTTTACAACCTATTAATAAAAAATTAAGTTATTTCCCGGTAAGCACATTTTCTCCGGGATGCCCCGCGACCGATGGCAGCGTTCGCCTTCGCCCTTTCGCGTTCCCGCTTCTGTCTTTTCAGTCTTGCGTTCGTCAGCCTTTCTCCGGGCTAGGCACTTCTAATGGGTGTTTCGTTTTTGGTCTCTCCTTCCGATCACATCTAAAACCTAAACACCAACCGGAAAATGTTGCTGCCGTTGAGGGAACGCAAAAGAATTTGAAATGAGAAAGAAAGGCAGAAACGACCGAAAAGGATCATCAAAAAGCGACCCGCCAGGATCTGATGAATCGTTCCCACTACCCGTCCTGTGTCTTTTCGGGACCATCTTATTGAAAAAAAAGGGGAAAAAGAATTGTTTTTAAGAACCACTCACCCTCGACGGGTTTTCGTCTTCCCCAAGTCTACGGGAAGACACTGCAGCGTCGTGGTGGTTCCTACGACTTTATCACCTTTAACCTCCTTGGAACGAAACGAAAAAAGAAAAACACCTTGAGGACGCAGCGACAGCGGCAACTGACAACTGGCCGATCAAAAGCCAATTCACCGAACGCCGGGTGCAAGGCAGCTGGCGGCATCATCTAACAGCTTCTAAATTAAACACCAACCACCTAGACACGGGTTCTTTAATTAAATTGTCCATAAATTGCGCTCGAAGTAATCAAATTAAACACTGGAAACTGTTTATTGGCGGTTCAGTGTGACTGGCCCTTATAACTGGCAGCACCCTTGGGGGTCCTTGATCCAAATATTTCCCAAAGATCAATCAATGTTAGGCCAAACAATAAACATGGAATAAATGCACAAGAATTGCACACGCATTGCACCGAAACTGGGCGTCGGACGGAGTCATGCACAATTAAGAGGCAAATTGGTGTTACATTCGCGTTCATTGGACACAACATAAATCTTCTGCTTGTGGGGGTAGACCTGGCCAGGGGTAGGAGGAAAATGTACGGCCACGCAAGAACGCACGTTTGCAAGCTGGCACGTTCGGTCCTTCGAGTGGAACGGTCAAGTGGCGCTAGGCGCTGACCCTCGCGACCATTTTCGAAGCGTTACTAATAGTCGACCCCGACTGGAACTATCGGCGACCCGGTTGAGGTTAGGCGTAGACAATTTTTGATTTACACTTAAAGGATCCGCCAGATACATTCCACGCGCATGACTTGTAGCCCTGTAAAAGGAGCATGGACCGTCGAGTACGAGACAGCTGCTGCTGGTGTGCAGCTTGATACTCACAAGAGTCCCTGTAGCCTATCTTTAAGGAGTTTGTTTCTTGAGAGTAGCAGAGTAGGTTTGGCGGCTTGAAATACACCAATGTTGTCAAGCTTCATTGCCTGATAAGCAGTGACACAGTTTCGTTTCAAACAAAGACAAAGCCATCTGGCCTGGAATGAGACCCTAGTGTCAAGGGACATCTGTTAGGAGTATGAAAACCCAGCAACAGCCGCACGGAACTAACGTCCCCCGGTAATGACTTCATTACTGCGCTTTACGTGACCTTGACTCACCTTGACTCGGGGTTTTTGGGTTTACCAGTCGGTGATTTTATTAGCTCCGAATAATGGTGATCATTATGACCGCAAGCCACCCGGAGCTCGGTAAGAGTTGTTTATGACGGCCAATGCATTGATCCGCAAGAGTCGGTGGCCGCGACGAATTTCTGATGAGCAGCAATCGCAATGATCATCATGCGGATGAGGCAGGTAGCAGGTTTCTGCACCGGTAATCATTTTGTGTTGTTTATGATCTCGGGCCGGTCTCAGGGTTTTTGATGATTTTTTTTTCTTCTTTCGGCGCAACATTGCACAGGTATGCTCATAGCATGCAAGCTGTTGCCACGGAGGTCTCACCCGTGGTAGGCAGCCCGTGCTGAGGCAACCGGTGAGAAACGGACCTACGGAAGGTACCGAGAATTCTTAATAGCCCTCCAATAGAACCATGTAGGAGGGCTCTTCGCCATTCCGGTTCGATTCGCTCCTGCCTTGCGGCGATGCACGGTGCAATAAAACGATCTTCCGCATCTTGCCGCTTGCGAGCAGCGTGCTACGGAGCACCTGAATGGATGGATGCAGCGTTCGGTGAAGTAGAACCATCCCGCCAAGACGTCCTACCCAAACCGGCTTGTCGTGTTTTTTTGTTTTTCCTCCACTCTACTCGCAACTTGGTACAGTTCCATCGATCCATATCCGCCTTCGAAAGCACGGGAGGGCAAAATTCGGGCGGCTCGCCAAACAGCCAACCCGAAACAGCGACGCGCACAGCCCTGGACCGAAGTGCTCGCCGCTGCTTTCCATTGAACCCTTGCGGCATTTATTAATGAGCAAACACAGTAAAATTAATACAGATGTGCTAATTTATTCACCGTAGGCTCGAGGACGGAAGGGGACGGAAACCTTCCTTCGGGAAGGGAAAACATTCCCGTGCGCCTGTGGGGTCTGTGCCGCAAGGTGGTGGTGGAAGCTCTGTTGATGCTGTTACCTGGTGCGGCAGTATTTTTTTTTTTTCCTTCATGATTTCGTCATACGGCTGGAACGTAATGATCGTACATTCGCAGAAGCTCGGAAGATCAACATTCAAAATACCGAATGGTTTATTGAGCCGACGAGCTGACGTCGTCTTCGGGGACCGCTGGTGTTGGCTCACCGATTTACGACCGTGTGTCTGAACGTGCGAACAGTCCACTGGGAGCTGCTTAGGCTGACTACAACAGCACATTAGCTGCCCCCTGAACAAGGGATTCTTTTTGTCTTCACCCACACGAAAAAATAGAAAGTCTTAAAAAATAACAAACCCCTGATTCCTACCACAACCCTTTACGGATCTCAGCTCTAATTTCCCTCCTAGATAAGCAAAACACAGACTGATAAAACAACAACAAAATGTCCATTAACGGTGTCGTCCACCAAGCCGGCCACCGGATGGAACGTCCATCGATCTCCGACCGACCGAGCTGACCCATTTGCTTCGTAGATTATTGCACTTCGACCGGTGCGGATAATGATGAAGTAGCGACTGGCGACACTAAAAAAACAACCGGAAGCAGAAGAGTCGTTAGGTAGTCTACTTTTTTACTACATTATGAACGGCAATAACAATGATCCTTCGACGGGTACGATTCCATTCAAGGAAAAAAAACTGGAAAAAGTCTTAAAACAATGCCATTCTCCTTTCTTGACGTTGAACTCTGTTTGTGCAGATCCAGAGCAAGTTTATATATCTGGGAAACCATTTTGTTCCACTCAAGAAGCAAATCTCGGCAACCTTCGAACACGGTATCGTGTGAAAACGACTCGTTTCCATTTTAAACCCGTACATAAACTTCCCTTATCTAATAGAAGCAGATACGTCATGACAAATACTTCAGATCACCTTGCCACCTTCGATGGGGAATTGCAGTTGGGAAGTGAACGCTTTTAAAGCTCGTCCGTTCGAGCGCAAAGCCGCTGAGCTGAGTCGATCGTTAGGCAGATGGAAAGGAGATTTTACAACCCCAACATACACCCGGTGCGATAACCGACCGCACATGTCATCACTAAATCACTTTTCTCCTCCGTGTCGGTTAAAAGGAAAGCGCCTAATAGCTGCACTATTAGTTAAGCGTTCCCGGGGCGATGGGTTCCGCTACGACGCCCCTTACCGAACCCACACCCGGTGTAATCTTGCATTACCGGGCATGATCCCATTTCTCCCTCCCCTTTCCTGCTTACTTCGTTTCCTGCGAGCTGGAGCAACTTGAGGTTCACGCTAGTAGACGGACGGGCCGACGTTTAATCTCCCTTCGCGTACGTACTTATATGGCCTATGGCTTGGCGACGTTTACAACCGTTTCGGAAATCGCCTCGCCGTAGTTCCACTCCCTGGAAACACGGTTCTATTTGCTTCCCACTTCCTGCGCGATCGGTTGTACGCACTTTCCTCTCCCAAGCCATCGTCCTGGGGTCCTGGGGAATGTCTAGCGTACGAGAAGTGGAATAAACAAACCTTCCCACAACCGGCAGTTGCGCGCCTGTCACGCGTGACTATCTAGAATATTCCAGATAAGTGATTTTCGAAGTAACAGGTGAACGCAGCCGGACTCCGATGGTCCGCGGCAGTGTCGACGCGGCCCTACCTTGGAGGTCTGCCTCTGGGAAGCGAGACTCACCCTCGGGACGTACGCGCCTCACCAAATGGGGAACGACTGCAGCTTTTTTTACACCCTCTCTCTCTCCCTCTCTCTGTCTCTCTGTCTCTCGGCTCTCTTTCCTCTCGTGTAGTCCTTTCCCCCGGCCGGGGGAAGCAACCCGGCCTACGATAAGCTGCAGAAGCAATGGCAATAATAAAGACCGGACTATAACATTCCCGCTTATCACTGGAAGTCCATTAGGTTTGACCACTGGATGACAGTTTTATACGATATTTCAACGTGGATTAAAAGTAACGATCGATGGTATTTTTTCCCCCGTATCCCTCTCTTTTTCCTGGATGACGCCGTTTTTACTGCCGTTGCTTCTTTCTCCATTGGATACCCCTCCAACTCCCGTTCATTGCCGACTCCTCCATAGGTAGAAGTACATTCAGTAAGTTGATGTTTTTTTTTTTCTTGTCGCTCGCTTCCTCCCCGTTTTGGCACGGGGTTTTTTTTTTTTTTTTCATCCTTTCGTCCTGTCAAACCCGATTCCGGGTGTTCCGATGTTGTCGAGTCTTGCGCCTGTCGCCCGGCGAACGGACCGTTACGAGGCCCGTCATCCTTAATGAGACATTATACGGTGATACCCCCGGCAATTCCACCTTTTCTCCCCTCCCCCGTCAGCCTGCAGTGAGCAAGCGTTGGCCGGAGTTCGATCGTCAATCGACCATTCGATGATGTTCGCACGCATGTTCAATCGGTTGGCTAATGACCACAAGCCCGTGGCCCGCCCCGTCTCCCGTCAAGCCACCCGCTGGCGACTGCAATAACTTGTGGATTTATTAAAAAATTACAAATTAATGATAATATATGGGCCGATGGTGGAATTAAGTGATAAGAGCTGGAGGGCATCAGGCGGTCTTAAACTCGTCCCAGATGAGGGAGCACAGAGGGACGGCGAACCTGACGGGGGAAATGGTTCAATCAGGTTAGGCCTTAGCTCGCGATCACGGGATGGATCAGTTTTGTTTTCCTTTCTCTCTACAGAGGGGAAGCCTTTCGTTCGCCCTCGGACTCGTTCGAGCGCAGCCTTATCTTGCCTTGTTCGGTAGGAGGTATTCAATGGCGATTTAGCGATTGCGAATGGTGGTTGTGTGGTCCAAACGTGGGTCCACCACATTGCCAAACAGGTCCTCCCGGTCGAACGCACCACCCAGCGAGGGTGCGCTGACGTTCGCCATTGTTTGCGCAGAGGCAGCGTGGTGTCGATTGCGTCCCACACACACACACACACACACACACACGAGGGTCCGCAAGTGTTGGCGAAACATGGAAAGAAATCAATTATCAACCGTAAGCCGCGTGTGGGATGGCCCCCCCGGTGGCCCGTTTTTGGGGTGGCTTATGGAAGATTACGACAGTGCAACGACGACGACGACGACGACGGCGAAACCTGAGCCCGATGGGGAGCTGAGATGAAGCGATGGAAGTGAAACTGGTTGGCGTGCCAGTATGGACCAATGGACCGGTGGCAGCGAAAGAGAAAACGTGAACCATTGAAGAGGATTAAAAAGCTTGTTTCTTTATTCTGTTTTGTTTGTCTTCTCAACTTTCTTGCCGCACGGTGGAAGATCGCTTCCCACCCAGAAATGTTTTACCCATACCCGATCCGAGCACTCTTTATCGGCTTGCTTGCTTATGTGCAATCGTTTCGAAAATGATATGCACCGGCCGTGCCCGGCAGCATCCGGGCTGCTTCCCCCGCAGGGCTAGGCGAATGACTGAGACAGCAACTAGTTTGCAGTGGAATTCAAAATGGCTACCGGTGGAGGACTGGATAAAAGAACGAAAAAAAACGAATTCCGCGGGCAGAGAGGACATTCCTAGGCAGGAGCACAACGGAACCGAACACACAGCTGCTGCGATTCCCCAAGCCCATGATCAACATCGATTATCCATCGACGACGCTACGCCAGCCGGTGGAAAACTGCCCGATCGGGGACGGGAATTAATTAAAGACAAATTGCTATACAATTAGCACACAGTAAAAAAAAAAACGTTACTAATGTAGCAATTATGCATGATTAATGCAGCAGAATGGTGCGCTGCCATGCAGAAAAGCGCAAGCACGCCGCTGTTTAATGATCAGGTGTGCATGACCGTGCATGCACCGTCACCTTCATCCTCGCTCGGCCAAGCGCTTGCTCCATCGGCGAACGGCGGAACTCTCTAACGCGCGATCAATTTCGAGCTCAATTTGCCGTGGAAAATCGGTGCCGACGTGCCACGAGTTCGAGCGATTGCAAACAAAATTATTTGCCGATTACTCAACGAGATACTTATGAAATGATCGATCGCTGCACGCTTGTCTCGTTGCGGAATTGGAACGTGTGGACACGGTAGGAACATAAAAAGCACGCCATTGGCAAACACTGCACCCTCGCTGAAGCCAACGGCTCTCCCGAGATGAATTAAGTCCCATTCGGTCAATCCTTTTTGGTTTGATCCGTGAGGGTTGTTGGGATCACGTTTGAAATCAATGGATCTTGAATGAGATCTCTTCCCGTTGCATACTGCCTCGCTTGGGCCAGGTAAGCGAAGTTGCCATATATCTGCCTACAGGGTGCACGAAAGGAAGCAGGTACGGTCGTGCAGGGAGTTGAAATGAACACGACCCGTACCCGACTCTCGGAGGCCTGATTAGCGGAAGAATTTAAGTTAATTTCGGCTGCCTCTTTTGCTGACCTTCCCGTCACCGTACGGCAAAAATACGGCTTTGACAGACAGTTTGCCCCCAAGGATGTAGCATGTCAGGATGTCCCGATTGGAGTGGACACTGGATAGACCCGTTCAAACTTGACAATGGACTCGAACTCTTACGAACACACACACGCCAGTCAGTCTCGACTGAACCACCGAAGGATTCCTTTCCTGTCCGGTTCCTTAAACCTTCTTCTCGGGATGAATCTTTTGTTTCCTCGATGCTTCAAACCCTCAGCATTCAACCGAAACAACCTGCCCAACTTTAGGTCCAAATCCTGCCCATGGACAAGCAAGGCGATCTTTAAGCGGATTGTTTACTTTTGTAATTATGCTCCGCCCGGCCGGGAGCGCAAATATTTTAACGAATAATGAGTGTAATGAGTATCATCATATCATACAGCGCACATCAACACGTTCGTCCTTACGGTCAGGGCTCGCACGTTCGCAGCGAGCACGAGCTGGCACGAAGTGTTGCCGGGTGGGAGGAAAAGAACAAAGCAAAAAGGCTAAAGCTGCTAATCCTCGCCTAAATCTTTGCTACGATGGGAGATTTCCGAGTTGGCTTGGGAGGGGAGTAGTTTCTATTGTGCTCGAGGATTACGGGACGGACAAGAGCGCACGTATGGATTGCGGGCGGCAAGTAATCAGTTCACCGGACGCATGGCTACAGCGGGAAAGGAGCACACGGTCGAAACCTCCTGCACACTACGGCTTACGGAATGCAGAAAAAGGATACCTTTTAAACATAAGTGCCACACCGGAGATCATTGAAACTGATCCTGGATGGTAAGTGATCCCGTTGTGGCAACTGGCGTGTTGAAAAATATCTCTCATGGTCTATTTGCATCTTTCAGAGAATTTGAAAAAAACAAAACATGTTGAGGATGTACAGTCTGCTCCTAGAAACAGGGTTATTGCAGGACAATTTGGATCATGTACTTGCATGCATTTCATTTGCTGCTAAATCTTTTCGAGTTAACAAGAGCTAACTCTTATTGCCAGAATGTATCAAGCTGGACATCTTTGACCGGCGAATCCAAAGGTACACAAAAGCCTTGCAGCATCCCCTACGGCATCGGACTTTTCAACCCCTAATAACGCTTCCTGTTTGCTGCAGGTGCCATCTAGGAGCAAGCTTTCGAAACAGAGCAGCAAAAGCTTTGCCGGCTCGCCCCCCGGTACATTGCTGGCCCTTTCCAAACAGTTCCCTGCAGCAGGTCAGCAGGTTTCCGCCGCCGGTGGTAATGATGATTTACGTGCACGCTTCGTTTTTCCCCGCACGTCCATCGTAATGGCGGGATTTCCCAGCCGCTTCGACACGACTACGAAACACGCGGTCGAGTCGGGCGGCAGCCGTCGGGAAGGAATCTCTCCGCCAGTTGCCGTCATGTGCAGACTTTCATGTGCAGGACCAGTCGGTACCGGTGAGCGGCTCATTAGCTGCAAGCTCGATTACATTCAATTACAATGTCAGACGGTTTTTATTGGCCGTTCAAATGGAGTTGGAGCACGTTGGACGATGGAAATGTACCGGAAGAATAGCGGTTTGATTTTTGCTACAGTTTTCCCAAGCCCTGCCCGGGCAATGACATCCATTCCGTTTTGTCAAAGCGGTCCGTCGTAGTTGGTTCGTTACGGACAAAGCGTTTAGTACGCCTAGAAAAGGCACATTGCGTCAAGCAGACCGTGTTGGGTGCGTGACCGCTTCGAGGCTGTGGAGGTGTTACTTCCTCCTACGTTTCTTGACGATCGACTCACCAAAAGTCGACTTTTAAAATAAAACAACAGCGTTACTCCAAAAAAGGGTTCGACGTTTACACTGGCATTTACGATTCATGTTACCCCCGGGCAGCATTTCTGTAGGTCATCCTCCGCGTGCGACCACTTGAAGGTGTGGTCGGCATTTCCTGTCCACCGCCTTCAATGTCATAACGTCGTGTGGGCCCAATTTCCCGATACTCAGTAACGAACGATAACGCCACTATACTGACTCAGCGCGTTGACGACGAACTCACCTGTCCCGCTTTGAATTCTTCCTCCAGGCCAGGCTGCATCGCGGCCGAACTTCATACAGTTCACGCACTTGAGACACTGCAGTTCACACAAGACTCCCCACAAGAACGACGAGCAAAACGACGGCCTTTCCCGGGTGGATGCGACCTGTCAATGTTTGCCGATCGTAAATGCACCGGCGGACAGTTTCAGCCAGCCAAGAAGGAACCTCACATTTGCTCACCCTTGTGAAGAGCTTATGGTGTCCCTTTAGCCTCCTACGCCTGTCCTCTGCTCCTGCTCCGCTTCCCTTTCGCCTGTTTGTCTTGCGCCATTCCACGGCTATTGATGGTGTTGAGGGTGATGAAAATTCCGGCCATTCGAAGAAAAACACCTTCCCGTGTGTGATATTGACCGGGTAAGGTTCTGCTTCTCCCTTTCTGTCCCCAGACAGCCGAAAGTACCATTTGTAGAGAGGGAAGATGCGAGCAACGTTTGGTTTTATTATTTATTTTTTACTTCATATTTACAACTCGTTGTGACGCGGCCCTGAAAGGGAATCCACCCACCCAAGCTTTGTCCAACATTGTAGAGTAGCGTGGTGGATTGCTGGGTGCATTCCAAAGACGCCTTGTCGTTCTATGTATATCAGTCTGGCGGTGGGAAAAAAGATAAGAGGCGCCCTTTGCTTTTAGCCGATCGGTTGAGGTACACTTGATTCAATAAAAAAAAAACGGGGAATTGATTTGAAATGCAGTAAATTTGGAAATAATCGTTTAATTTTTATTATTTGCCTTTAATAAACAGGAAGAAGAAATGACCTGAATTAGTAGCTTGATAGGTCCAGAATATCCGATATCGGGTTTTAATACCCGTGTTTCGCTAAAGATTGCCTTAAACATTTCAAACCATAAGATACAATCCAAGAATCCTAAACCTTCTCAGACGATTGAATCCAGACGCGAGGATCGCCGGCTCCGCGAGTTCCAGCGCCGGGAAGATTGTTATTGTAATATTTTTCCCATTTTAATTTGGCCATCGTAAATTTTGATCGTTTCGTAATTTTTAAGAATTACAGCCACATTCCATGCATTGCGTTCCCGTGCGTTATGGCTTCAAGCTTCCCTAGCACCGAGCAGGCCTGTCGCGCCCGTTTCCTTCCGAGAAATCCCATCCAACCGATTGCTGCGCTGGAGACCTCCCGGGAGCATCTTTCGCAGCCCGTTTCGGGTGGCTCCAGACGGCTGCGGACGCACAAGGGGAGTCGGTCTATCTGTCGCAATAAAATCGTTAAGTTATAGGACACTGCGGCGGGCCGCGGCTACCGGCGAAGTAGGTGAGATGGAAAAGATCCTCCCGATCCCGAGCTCCCGGTTTTCTTTTCAATCCCCCTTCTTCTTTGCAATGCATTCCAAGCTCGACCATTTAATGGCGCCCGACGGTGGCGCTAACCTAATTACGCCTCCTTCCGGTGCTGCCGACCGAAGATCCATTCAGATTCTCGCCCGGAGTGCGCCAACAATCCGTTACGATTAGGGCAACCGATCGGCAGAAGCCCCTTGCTTGGTGGAGAAGGGCATGAAGAATGAATTAAAATGTCCCAGCCGAAACGGAAGGGAAGCGCACCTGTCGAGTGCTTTGCTTCCCTTCTCCCGGAGAATGTCACTCGTCACCTCCCTAGGCCGTCCCTCGGGTTTATCGGGGAGCGAGGAGCGGCAACATTCTAAGCACACTCCCGTCCGCCGCCTGCGGTGCGTTCCGCTTTCTCGGCTCGATTGAAACGAAAACAAAAGGGCCGATATGTTTATCTATCCGCCCAGTTCCCACTTCCTGCCCCGTTCCGTGGACGATCGAAGGCGCGGCCGGCAGGCGCGTCAGTTCATAAAATCGTTATTTATGAAGATAAAAGAGCCAGCGCGATAGAATCTTCATATTTAATTTCTAAAGTGTTTTCCCTTCAAACAAACCCCGGGGCAGTCGGCGCGAGCGCATCTCTGCAGTTGCGCCGGGATTGGATGCACCTCTCTAACGCCATGGGAAGAAGAGTGTGGTATTTTTATTATTTCGTATTTCTCTCCCACCACCATCCCCATCCCTCCCCCTTCCTCTCCCACAAGATCGCTTGGGAGTCTTCGGCCACGAATCAATATTTAAATTTCCACAGTAAATTGAGTCATAACACATTAGCAGCACTTCGTGCACCACCACGCCACCGGCCGCCCCTAATCGGGTGCTCCTTTCCCCGGATAAACTCGGCTCGGTTTTCCCGGCCCGTGTGCCAAGGAGCGAGGATCGCCCTGGCCAGCGTCGCCAGACGGAATGTTTGTGTGTTTATCTTTGAGCAATTATTTAATGACTCAACCGGGCTGCATCCGAAACACTCGGTCGTTGCGGTGGGCGATTGGAAAGTTAATAAACGCAAGTGCACACCAGCAGATGGGCGGTCGAAAGTGCCCTTTCATTTATGAGTGTTCGGGTTTTTGCTTCAGCATTTTATTTCTTTGAATTTTTTTTTTGTATTTTCTTCTCAGATTTCACCAGATACAAATGAACTTAACAGGATTATGAAATGAAATTAAATGAACCAATAGCCCATGGAGTTCGAGTTGGCAAGCCTAACCTATGCACTTATGACAGACTGCTTTATGCTAAGCTCAAGATCAAAGTATTGCCCTTCGGTGTTCAATCTTACCCGTCGCACCAAGCAAAGTTCAAAATAAATAAAATTAAATTAAAGCACTACCGCTACGACTCTATTCGACTGACTTATGTGAAAGATCAGGGGTTCGGGCTTGTCTATCCTTCCCCTGAATGCCACCATCCGTTTTTCCGGATGTCTTACGAAATCTTTTTTTCCACTTTCGCAAACACCGTCAACCGATCGGCGGTTTCGCATCCCGTGAATCGAACGATGCTGTCACACCCTGCGCCAGAGACCGAGGACCGTTATTCCCCGTGCAGACCAACTATTTGCATAACGGCATCGATGCCAGATCAATTAATATATGCCCATACGGTACGGCTTGTGAGCGGACTGCAGTCGCAGAAAGAGAATGAAATGACCGGGAAATTTAAACATTACCGCGAAGCTATGGCAAATCATGGCGGGAAGGATTGTTTAAGAAAGCTGGTGCTGAGTAATGCTCTTAGAAGAACTGTACTTTAACAGCGTTCCTTTCTCTTCTTAAGTTATGGTTCAAATTTTACGCTGGAGTAATTGAATTTATGTTTGGTGTATTGAGAAGAACGTAGGCATTCTTTGGCTATGCAAATTACAAAAAAATAACCATACAAAAAAACTAATTTAAAGATACTCGATAAAGAAATTGACTAGGATGATTTAAGATCCCCATACATTGGCTCGTAGGAACTCAGGCTGGACGAGAAAAATAGCTGTGGGGTTTTTTTTTCCTCCTTCTTCTTGACAAGGCACATACGGAGGAAAAGCCACTCGCTCCAATGAAACCTAATCCTGCGTCCACGAGCCCAAACCCCCCGAGCTGCCCGAGAGACGCTGGAAAAACAAAGACCCATAAACAGTTATCTCGGCCAACGGCAAAGCAGAAGTTGGCGCAATTAAAATTTAATGTCCCACATGATTCGAAATCGCTGCGAAATCGTAAAACGTAGAAACCGATTCGCTCCGCAACCGAGGTAATCTGATGCCGGCGTCGTACGTGCACACATACACCTCGAGCCGGTCCCCAAGGGAGCAGGGGTGACGCCTACTCCACCCGCATGCACCCGCGACGTCACATGCATGTCATCGGTCCTATTTTCAATTAAAGTTAATACGATTTTGATAGAAACGTTCACGATGGCCACCCCTCCGGACCGGGGCTGAACGATGGTCCGGCGCAACGAGCCACTTTTATGATGATTTTTGTTTCCTTCGCTGCCGCAGCTGACTGGCAGAAGGATGCCTCAAAGGACGGCGTGGAGTGCCAGGACAACGACGGGTGGATTTGAAGTTTGTTCCGTTTACGAACGGCATGCAGGACCGGTTAACGGCTTCACGGTTGCCATGGAAAAGGCGCGGGCGGAAACGTTTGCCAGAATCGGTGGAAAATCGCAGCCGTCAGCAGTTGATCCGACCGTTTATTGAGCAACGGTGTCGATTTACTCGAGCGTGTCACAAATGCGACCGATTGGCATGGACTTGTCGATGGAGATCGACACATGGCATTTATGGACTTTCGGAATGGAAGATTCGCATCATCAAACACAGGTACTACAAGTGAAGCGAACTATGTTTAGCTTATAAAGGCTAAACGCGCGTAACAATACATCCATCTTCAAAAGTCTTCTCCTTTGTATACAAAATGTCCAATTGACGAATTAAACTTCATCTCCTCCACTTAACAAACCTGTTGACCTACCGTCGAATGCCGCGTTCTGTATCGAATGTTGATGAATTTTCCCACGAGCAACCGCCACACAAGAACAGCATGATTTATGCTCGGGGGAAAAAATATGAGGACAAAAAGTGTTAAAAGCACTTTCATCAACGCCATCCTACGACAACCAAGACGGTCCGAATCCGTCAAAAAATGAGTGAAACAAAAGACAATCAAAGGCCAAACCAGATAGCCGTCCAGTTTGTCAGTATACCTTGGACACCCAGGGGGGCGGTGGAGAAGGTGGCTCGGCGGGAGGGGAACAAACAAAACCATTATGTTGTGGTCGATCTTACGCAGTCGAAATACCGCGCCGCGAGATTGAAAATGAGTAGGATGTTGTGTGTGTGTACATCTTTTTCTTTTGGTAGACAAACAGGTAATTTGTTTTTCCCTTCGTCCCCCGGTCGTAGTTACTGCCTTCGATTGGTTTTGGTTTTCCGGTTTGGGGTCAGGTTTGGTTCCCTCCCGGATAGGAATAGAAAAAATCGCATCCACAAGTTGCGACAAAATGTTGTCGGTGCGAGCTTCAAACGACGCGTTGTCACCCCGCCTGGTGGACTCGTGTGCATCTTCCTTCCGTTGGTCACTGCTCCCACTGCGTCCCCGCCTTCCCGAAGCGTTGATCGAGCGAGGTTCGCGGGTGCGCACGGACCACGACGAAAACGGGTCTTCACGTCGCGTGGACACACGCATCTCGGTTTGGCGCGCACGGTGCGCCTCGAGCGGCTTCAGACGACGCTCGGCTGCGGTCCGGTGCTGAACGCGCGTGCTACAAACCTCAACGTTTCCACGAGGGAAAATCGGTGCGTTATCGCGTTTGAATCCTGGCGGCGGTATTCCACTATCTCGAGCACGACGAGGCGCTAGGATAACAAGCGAGTGCGGCGTCCACGATCGTGCCTGTCTGCGCGACCAAACTGGAGTAAGGGATAGCGAGTGCACGAGCGAGAGAGAGAGAGAGAGAGAGAGAGAGTGCGAATAGGTTACGGAAAAAGGACCGCACACCGTGGGAAAGGACCGAACGCCGAAGAACGAACCGCGAAGCCCTCGGGGCCGGTTCGGGTTTCGCTGACGGAACCGCGCGGTTTTCGGAAAGCTCACATCGAGCGGCTCGATTTTCGCTTTGAATTCGGCGCAGGAATTTGTTTTTCGATTTTCGCTTCATCTCCTCCGCCCGGTCGAGCGAACACGGAAAAGCGAACGAGACGGCGCTACCAGAGTGGGAAGCCAAGTGGCCGCTCGAGGCCGGCGAACGTGTTCGGTCGGGTGTCCGCGAAAATGTCTGAGCCCCGGCAGCGCCAGTGTTGGTGCAAACGCGCCAAATACCACACAGCGGATATCGCGTAGCGTACTGTGTTGCGCGTGAGATGATGATGGTGATCGGACTGTTTTAGCTTCACCCAAAAGCCATCCAAGTAGACAGGATAAAGCCCCTGGTTTGACAACCAGTTGTGTAGTGAATCCGGTGTAGTTTTCTACAAAGTGACAGTTTAAAACAGTACCGTTCAATTGTTTGAAAGGTTTCGCTGGTGAGTGAGTTTACCGTGGCCCACCAACATGCCAGCAAGCGATGGATGGGCAACGACGACAACGCCGACCACGACGACACCGCCGCCGACGGCGACATCGGCCATCATCGCGCTCGAGACTCGCGTTCCCACGTTGACAGTCGCTCGTTAGTCGGTGTAAGTGTGCGGTCCGGTGTGGATTGGTTCGCGCGAGCCGGTCGCGTGCATTGTTGCTGCTCCCGCAAGTGATCATTTTCGGGTGCAAGATTTTGGACAGCACTTGCTGTGAAACGCAACCGAACAATCGAGACGCGTTGTTACGCGCCCCGCACCCGTGGCGAAAGGCAAAGCCGATGTGGACATGGTGAACCGGGCTGTGGCCTTCCCGTGTGGTGAATAACGTGAACCTCCCGTGACTGTTGATCCCATTTTCTCAGGTGCTACGAACAGTGCGATCACCGATCTCCGATGGCCGAGCGTACGCTGGACTCGTTGGTGACGGTGGCGTTGAGAAGCAATAGTAGCAGTGGCAACAACAAAACAGTCGCAAATATCAGCCGCAGTAGAGGATCGTTGCAGCAGAAAACCCTTTTCGCCAGCCTGCTGATCCTTGGTGCGGTTTGTTGCTTCATCGAGTGCAACGATGTCATCTCGTCGAAAGGGTGAGTCTATCGTTTCGCCACCAAAGAGGGAGATCTTATTTTATCATTCCATTTAATAAACTCAAACATTAATCAAAAAGTAATCGAATCAACAATTTAGTTGGCATTAGACTTAGCACTTGCTTAGAAAATTGTTACACAAACCACTGTTCTGCATGAGCAATATGCGAAAAACAAACTTGATTTCGTCGTGAAAGTAACTTGTCGTAGCATTTAAACCTTATTTGCGCAAATATCTAATTGACATGAACGGATGCCATGCGGATGATAATTTTAATTATTAAATATGTAATATGTCTGCTATCTTCGCCAAATTAAACGTTAAGATTCTTTCGTTTAAATTAAAGTGCAACAGCTAATCGTGTCTTGGTTGCAACTGTTCGGTGGTCCGCCTTCCGTGGTTTTGCTCATTTGCATTTGTTCACAAAATATTACGCCCCACCAGCCCCCTCGCTCCCAATCCCGTCCAACACCCGCCCAAACCAACCACTCTCTCCGGACCATGAATGGAAGTCAATAATCTTAACAACTTTATTTACCACGCCGAACACCGGGAGGACCGATTGTGTATCTTGCGAGCTGGGGGCTTGTCAAATATTTACTACTTACAGCTTTTCTCCCACGCTTCCAGCCACATCCTTGCCGTTGGGCGCCGAAATCCTGGGCCCGCGTTCGGCCGCTAAATAAACCGATGAAGGCAACCGGGGAGCAGAGTGGTCGAGAATTAATTTACATCGATATCGGTTCGCCAATTTTCCCCACATCAATTATTATAATTGACCAACAGCAAACGATGATTTGCTTTGCCATTTCATTCACATCTCCACCCGGGCGCTTCTCCTTCCGCCTTTGTGCAGCGCCGGGAGATTCAAGCTTTGGCCGGCTTGTTTCATTCTTTTTTGCTGCTCTACAATCGGAAAATGTGAGAGCTCACTTTTGGAAGCACGGTTTGGCTGATCGGTTTCAAAATGTCGATCCATTTGTATGCAACCCGGCAGCATTCCGCGGATACTTAAGCGATAGCGCGGAATCGAATTAAAATTTACAGACATTTTCCTCTCATCCTTTCTCAACCCCTTACGGCGTGATGTTTGATTTTCATTCTCGATGCATTTTGTTCCAACAAATCGGCATACGTTTGGGATGCGTTGTATTCATCCTTTTATTTTTTTGCTGGCTCTGTATTAACATGGATTATTCCATGAGTTTGACGAGCAGCAGATTCTTCAAACGAAAGAATTTATAATGGCATCAACAACATTTTATCCTCACAGAAAAATATGCTCATCCCGGAATCTCATCGGGTGCCGAATCAAGGTTTAACTGAACGAAATTAAAAGTGTTGCCGACGATCATTTCAGCCACGGTTTGTCACTGGAGTTATGCCGGGAAGTACAGGAACTGTTGGAATTTTCATCCCTGAACGAAGCCACCCTTATGCAAACTTGATTTGTTATGACTGAATGATCAATCGGTCAAACGACACAATCGAGTTGATACATTTTTAAGCAAAAAAGAACGAAACAAATAAACATAAAATTTTTACATTCCACCATGCTTTACCGTTGCTGAATGTGCCCATTCCAATCGGGACAAATTATTTGCTTTTCAGCCTGCCAATTGTGGGATCGATGGTGAACATCAGTTTTGCTTTTATTTTTACCTCCTGCCCTGCCGATCTCATCACCAAATATTTTAATTAATTTATGAATATTTCATACAGTAATGTCAACGATTCGAAACTGGAATCAACGCCGTTTTATCGTTCTTGTGGAAGCACTCAACCATAGATAAACGTTAGCCCGGAATGGAATGTGATGGCTCAATAGGGTCCATTTGCCTCGGCTCTAGCAGTAGCAGCATAATCAATGGAATTTAATACAGCCAACGATTGCAAAGAGCACTGCAAATCATCGTCGATTAGATCAATTTGATTCGAATTTAAGTCCTGCACTGGTTTATCACGTTTTTGCGATCAAATGTGTTTAGTTTTAGCTTACATGTTTGTCCAATTAGGAAGAAAAAAAACTTCATGAACTATCAATCAAATTCTGTGCACGTAGATAAATATGAATCCGTACAGAGATTCAAATTAAAGTGAAATTGGTTTGTTTCATATTTCTTCTTTTTTAAAGCGGAATTTAAAGATTAAGGTAAAACATATTATACAAGAATAATCCTTGAGAACACTGACACAATAGACATTACCCTACTCATTAGACCTGGTTGCCTTTTCATTCATTTTGGTCCTTTATCGTACTTATCCTTTCTAATTCAGTCTAGTTTGCGCACTTAAGCAAGATGTTTTCATTTTCGTCGCCCACACACCCAAACCCTCGAACCCATCGTACCCGTTGTGTCAATTCTTTTTATGACTTTTGTCTGGATATTTTCCCTGAAACTGCAACCCCACACACGGCTGCTCCATTCCTTCCGGGCAATCTGCTCCAATGGCCAACGATGGCCGAAAATAATAGCTGAATGGTGCGGAAAATACTCAACAAGTGGCCCCATTTCCCTGTTGTTTCCTTCACCGGGTCGGTTGATTCAACAACCGTTCCATTCAAATCTACCTTTTTCTACCGCAAAGTAATGCTTATGTGTGTGTGTGCTTAGCTTGGATCCTTGTGTGTGCCACACAAATGTCACCGGTATCTTAATAACGGATCCGAGGGAAAATGGTTAAAAATACAAATCTCTTCCCTCCGCTAAACAGATGCACAGCTGGCGGGAAATTTCGACCGCTTGTTCGCCCGCACCGAACTGCATCCTTCGCAGGGGGAGAAAAAGAATATCATCCCTTTTCGCTAACGGTTCTTTGTTGCGCTAAAAGACTCACCCGCGGACGGCGTTCGGCGTAGAGCCACCGCGCTATTAGCCGAGCAGATCTTTTCACCGATTTCGCGAACACAGTTTCCGTGACATTTTTTTTTTCCTCCATATCCATTTCATACCGAACAGCCCTGGCGCACGCTGCCTCTCAGCAGATGAAGTCAATTTCCTTATGAAAATATCTATTTTGTCGTCTGGAGAAAATTAAACATCGTTTAGTATGCTTAGCGCACGGTGTCTCGTTTCGCAGCGCACCCCGCTCACGGCTCTTCTTGCAGCCTCTTGCCGTTCCAAGGAGCTGAGTGGAGCATGTGTGTCTTTTCATTTATAATATGCTACTCCATTGCATCTTCGATGTCAAATGCCATCTCAATGACTGAGGGGTTTTGTTTCTAGCGGAAAATGACGCTGGGTAAACATGGGGCCACCTGGGCACAACTACTTATTCCGGCGGTACCTCACGCGGGATGGGCTGCCGGTGGTCGTTGGGAATTGCAGTAAACTCGTGTTTTTTCCTGGTTGTTTTGTTGCCGAATGAGATGTGCCCCTTTGGTTGACTGGCAAAACGCAGAACGGATGGATGGTGAAGTAACTGAAACATGCTTAGGCCTTGCACCACGAGTGTTTGTAGGAGCGCTGATGGAAAAGCAAACACCGGTCTTGGCCAAGGTGGAGACCGAACTGAACAATACTGAAAATGGCAATCATATAATAGCGGTTCTCGATGGCATCCCTTCAAATAGTGTCTTACCGTTAGCGTTTTCCGTTGAAGGCGCTCTGCTAATTAATTCGTTGTAAAATGATGTGATGGGTGATTGCTTCGGCAAACTTCTTTCGGGTAGCCAACAGCTTCCTGGCGCCCGCTGCCCTCGGGTGGGAGATATCTTAAAGAAGGGTGGGCAATAATGGGTTCTTCAGGTTTTCCTAAAGCTTGAGTGACAAGTTGTTATAATTTTTGCATATAATTAACGTTGCACATGTTGCACGGTCGCGCAAAAGAAAAGCGCACTGGCAACATGTTGCATTTAATTTAAAGAACTTTAACGCCACTTCATGTTATCAAATAAACGCAGTTTTTACCGAATACATCCGATGCATAACTAACTCAAAACACTCTTACCCCCATCATTCGACAACAACAACCGTTTCATTCAAATATGACGATACTAGCGCCACCTTCTGGAAAACTTAAGCATCAGTTGTATGCAAGCGTCTTGAATGAAATACGCCACGCCGCCATACAACATGGCTGATGCTACGCGAGGGCGAAAAAAGTATGCAATAGCAACAACCGGTTTTGGTCCCAAAAATCCCGCCCGCCGGTTCAATCACGGAACCAACCGTTTTACAATGGAATCGGTCCTTATCGGTTCAGCGTCGGATCGATAAAAACGATAAATGGAGGCATTTTTTTGCCGATTTGAAGTTTTTTTGTCACGGTGATGAAAGACGTGTTGATTGTTTGGTATTTTTAAGTATTTCGTGGTGGGTCCTAGCATTTTTGCGAATTCAACAATGGTCGTAATTTAATACTTGTTTTTTTTTATGATTTTCAGGGAAACTCAGTCCCAGCCGGCCAAGAACACGGTGATGGCCGTCTTCAGCCCCATGACGAAGTCGCCCGGTCCGTGCCGGTATCTAGTCGGAACGCGCAAGCAGAACCACCAGTGTCGGCGGGATATCGGGCTGCCGGAAGCGATCAAGGAAGCGCGCCGACTCGCGGTGACGCATTGCGAGGAACAGTTCCGCTACGATCGGTGGAACTGCTCGATAGAGACCAGAGGCAAGCGAAACATTTTCAAAAAGGTACTAACAATTGTCCTGGAACTATGGTATTGGGTGGTCTTCCTTAACAACTTCCCATGCATTCTTTCATGCTTTCGCAGGTGTATCGTGAGACGGCGTTCGTGCATGCTCTCACCGCTGCCGCCATCACGCACGCCGTGGCACGGGCGTGTGCCGAAGGCAAAATGACCAAATGTCAGTGCGCGTCGGAGCGGAAACCGGAAGCGACGCGGCTCGCCTGGCGATGGGGCGGATGTAGCGACAATCTGAAGCACGGGAAGCGCGTCGCACGCAACTTTCTCGAGCTGCAGCAGAAGGGTTCGGATCCGGTGGCTGAAATGCTGCGTCACGATAGTGAGGTAAGGCACGGTACGATCCACAAGCCTTGTTGTTTGTTTTTTATCTGTCTCCAATTTCGCCCACGCAGGTTGGTATCAGCGCTATCACCAGCGCGATGACGGATCGCTGCAAATGCCACGGCGTATCCGGTTCGTGCTCGATGAAAACCTGCTGGAGAAGACTGGGTGACTTCAACACGACGGCAGCGCTGCTGAGGACCAAGTACCACCTGGCCATACGGAAGATTCCAGTGAACAACAAAACGTCGCGCCGGTCGGCACCTAGAGACTTCCGCCCCCGGGTATGTCGCCATGGTCGACGCATGGCTTCCAAAATTGTTCTCACACAATTGTTTCTATCCTCCTTTACTCCAGGACACGGTGTACGATCAGCTGTACTACTTCGAAACGTCACCGACATTTTGCTCGGTCACGCGGGGTCGGCGCTGTCTGCATCCGGACAACTGCGCCACGCTCTGCTGCGGACGCGGCTACACCACGAAGGTGATCAAGACGCTCGAAAAGTGTCGCTGCCGCTTCACGAACGGGCGCTGCTGCCAGGTGGTGTGCGACTACTGCGAAAAGTACGAGGATCGATATTACTGTAAATAGTTCCATCGAGCGGGGCAACCCAAAAAGCCTGCCAGCACCGTCGGGCGCCCGGTGGACGGCAAATGAGGTGCAATTATTTATTCATTCACCGTAGTCCTAAGAATGCGTATAGTCAGTTAGATGAGAGGTAGATTTAGCATTGTATAAGTTTCCAAGCATTATCACAAAAACTATAAGTCACCTACGTCTCTTACCGTAAAGATTGATTTCACAAACATTGGACATCTTGCAGCAGATGCAATGCGAAAGCGAAAAGATCAGGAGCGTGCAAATTGTGGCAGACAGAAAGAAATCATTCTCCAGACATCGGAAGTAAGCATAACATCATCCGCTTCCATGAAATCTCTTTCTCCCATCATTATCAACTTTTGCAACATACCCCGTGTAGTCGGTATATTCGTAGTCGGTGTCAACGTGTATACACTAGCTGTTATTTAGTACGCAATGGAAGTAGTTGTGGTAGAGGAACAGTAAAAAAAACTCATAACATCGCTACTCTAGCTGGTTTTGTAATTTTTCCCTCTCTTACATTATACACCATAACCAAAATAAAGCGAAATATAGTTGTAGAAAAGGGCGCGCTTTATTCGTATCGTTCGTTTCAGATTTGTTTGAATAATGTTCGATCTCAATCTTAATCGATCTTAACAATTCAATGGAGATATATCCTTGCTTGTTGCTATCCCAGAATATCAAACAACCCGTAAAAGCTGAAATTTGAAAGTGTCTTCGCCATTTTCGTTTGCACAGATACCATTAGCACTGCAAACACCACGATATCCTTCGACCGACCTCCACAGGCGCGCGATAGAACACAAAACTTAAAATGTGGAGAGGACAGGGAAGAGCGGAGGTTAAATCTGTGTCGGAAAAACTTCCGCACAAAACACAGAGCGAATTCTTGCAGTGCTTCCGTGATTTTCCTTCACCGAGCGCCTTCGTTGTGTGGAAAACACAGATTAAACAGCCGTTGTTTATAATTCTCAGCATTCCCTCGGATGCTTTCCCACCCCCGACTGGCACGTGCCCCCTTTGCTGGCGTCTCCATCCAAAAAACATAACCGAACACGTGAGAGACTTCTCTCTTGTATGGTGAACATCTCGAGATCGCAGGTGGGAGAGTGCGTGTGAGAAAAGAACATGCGAGAGGGCTTATGCTCGGTTATTCCCTTCGGCTTCTACCGTTCTCGGAGCATAAGCAATCCCCCCACTCCCCCCCGTGCACATTGCATTTATGCTTACTATGATTAATGTTGAACGTTCGAAAAGTGACCTACATTGCGATGTGAAGGGTGCGTTCGAGCGCATTCAAAGGTTGCTTCGACCCGAGGCAAGCCTAATGCAGCAGGGTTAGTGTATGTGATCAGAGGGGCTGGGACATGAGAATTGGTTTGAAAAGTACGCCCGAACCATGGCCACAGAGCATATGCGCCACTGGAGGGGTAGGCTGATGGGGAGAAATAAAAAGAAGAAGAGAAAAAACCTCTTCCAAAGCAAACGTCGCTCCATTCACAGCTGTGGGAAGCATGGCGGGGGGGTTGGCAGGCTCGTTAAACATCCAAGTAAACCTTGGCCGCGAACCGGACTGTTGATTGAAACGTCAAAGACGCTTGGACGACCGATCCAAATAAAGTGCGACCGTGTGTCGTGGCCGCGCGGTAAACATTTGCTGCCCCATTTATTATCAGCGCTGTGGAATCGGCCATCATAAACATGCAAGCTACAAGCGAAACGCGCCTGTTCCCATGTGAGGCTAGGGTCGGTTTTTTTTCTCCACGCGAGAAGTACAACATTCAGTAGCCGTGCGCGTCCCCATCGCGACATGTTAAGCCCCCTCCTCGAAGGGGCAGCGTTCCGTTTCCCACCCTTTCGCGCTGCTTCATCTTCTTTCTCCACTCTCCATGGCGACCGTGAGAGAACGTTGTGTGTGCGCCACCGCACTATCGTCTGGCAGAGGTGACTGCGACCACTACTCTAGACGTGCACCTCATAGTAGCTGCTAGTAGGTCGTCCGAGACGGTCTGCCGAAGTTTCCGAGCAGCGCCGTTGTTCGCGAGAACACAACGACAGGACGGTGCGAAAGAGAAGGTGACAGAGGCGTCCGGAGAGTGAGATTCCGAACAGGTTTGCCCTCTCTCCGCGGCTGGAAAACGGCGCGGAGACATCCCAAACGACACGGCATCGGCAGGTTCTAGCCGACCGTTTTCCGCACAGGCCGATTATTGTGTTTTCGTTCGCCCGCTAGCATTGAACGCGTTTTTGGACTTTTCCTTTCGCTCGCCGTGTGTCTGCCAAAGGATCAGCAGGACCCCGTGTGTGTGTGTGTGTGTGTTTGCGTGTTTGTGGGATTTAATTGCTACGTTCTGTTGCTTTCGCATCTCAACCAAACATCCCAAGGCTCCGACAGTAACGTGACCATGTGAAGTGTTTTCTTTTCTTTTTTTTTGAGATCAGAATATGAAAAACGGAAAACTCCTTCCGCGAACCATTCATCCAAATATCGCCTCACGCAGTGTCAAAAGGAAACCATTCCCACAGACCGAAGGTCGTTGGTGAGATGCACGAAAGAAAATAAAAACCAACCCAGTCACCTGATACGGTCCCTTAGCAGCTTTGGAAGTTGGGCACAAGTGTTCGTGCCCTTTCTTTCAATCGAATTTAGTCCGATCAATTTGTGCTCGTAGAGGAAACTCAATGTCACAGTAACCATTGGAACGCGTTTCGCGGTTGTCTTGGATTGGACGGAAAATCCTCCCCAGCATCCGGTGACCAAACCCGGTGACGATAAAACGCTTTGCCGTGTCGGGTGAAAAGGGAACGTGATTAATGGTGAAACGGTGTGGGTGGCTGAGTTTTTGCTCCCGTGTTGGTGTTCGGCACAAATTCGCCGAGCCGCTAAACGCCGCTCCGTCCGTATCGACCGTGAGTCGTCCATCCGAGCAACGGAGGGCTTAGCCCGTGGAGCTTTAATTGAATTATCGTGAAGTAAAGCCGAGCGGTGGATGGACACGGTGGCAGCAGCAAGTGTCCAATACGACTGAAAAGTATCAGAGTGGGCCAGCACCTGCCAGCAGTTAATTGACGCCTGAAGGATAACGTTTCCTTTTCGGTGTTGACGAGGAATTTTCCTACGTTTTGAAGTCTACCAAGTTTAAGTTTGGAAGAAAACAAATACTGAAACTCGGTCGTTCGGAAAACATCTGACGCAAGTTAAAAGTTATCCTTAGGCCAGTGTCTAAAGCACCGGAATACACGGTAAGTTTGTCTTTCTTATAATAGATAACACATATTTTATTATCATGCCCTAGGCTAAAAATAGCGCGAACCTACGAGGAGGAGAACCGTGTAACGGAAAAACTCAATGTGGCTCCGCTAGTGGAAAATTTAGTAATAGAATGTTTCCGGTATAAGAAAAAAAAAGCGGATACTGTCTCAATGGACGCTCTGGGAAATGGCTCATCAGCTCGAAAAGCTCCCCCATTAAAAAAAGAGCAACATGATTGAATTTTAGTGATCGAATGAAAAACTTATACCACACTCTCAACGGGCAGATTTCCGTCGATGCGGCCGAGATATTCCTCGCTTACACTTTGATTGTTTCGTGCTTTCTTTCCCGATTCTGTGTACGGAAAGGCTTAGGCATTCGTTGACTTTCAGCGAAATCAGGGCAGCCATACACTTTTCGGGACGGTTCTTGTCCACTCTAATCCTTTCTATCAACAGTAATTAAAAACTGATTTAAATTCAACTCCACAAGCACGCTGTGTAATGAATGTAAAGAAACTCAGGAGTGTTTGCATAAATCCATTCGATAGCAAAGAAAGCAACAAAACCAGTTAAAGTACGGCGGGGCCACTTCGTAGCGTGTGTCGTACCGGGTTGTGTGCACTCGTTTACCTTTTTTTTTTGTCCAAACCACAAACTTGTAGAGTGGAAAAATAAAACATAAACGATCGTCGTTGTGTGCAAACAATCGCTACGAACGTCAAACACTGTGCTGTGGCTCAGACTAACGGCGGTTTCCAGTCCACCGGAATCAACGCATTGTGATGCACTCTAATGGATGCAAATTTGCAGTGCAACCTGTAGCCACAAAGTACAGAATGAATGGCTTAATAATTGGGGGCGACGTTATGTCCGGTTTTCCCGCAGCAAGGGAGGACACGATAAAGGCGGGGGACGCCTATATGGTGCGCACGTTAGAGCAGTAATACGTCGTGCCATCGTAATGCTCCATTGGTGCGATCTCTCACGCAAATGGAAATCATTCTGCATGTCACCTGTTGGGACCTTCTCGTGCCAGCTTTTTCTGTTTCCTTTCGAATTTACGCTTTGCTTCCCCTGAGCTACAAAAGGAAAACATTAACGTTCAGCTCAGTGCTATAAACGGTCTAGTTTTGCCCTTCTCTAATCGAATCGGTCATGTCAAAATGGACGGTAAAAATGTGACCGCTTAATCCGACAGATGTCACTCGGTTTGAGTAAAATGGCGATACAATTCCTGGAGAATGTAATGCAATCAAGTCGTCGTTGCTATTATCATAGTTGCCAGAGTCGCTGTCGTTGTCGTCATTCCCTTTCCGGGGGATTATGGCAGGAACTTTTCCGTCCATGTTCGGCGGATCGAGATTCCGTGAATCTGATCTCTTATTTTCCTCCAGCGGATTGATTTGATTAGTGTCGGGCATTGTTTCTTTCAAACATCAGCGTTGCTCCGAAATGAATGAAATTCGATTCCATTGTGCTTGGTTCCACGAATTCAAGAATCGCTGCCCTTTAAAGAGCCTAGCTGCGACTTTAATAGTTTGCACACTCCATCCGGCACGTCGCAGTTGATAAGGCGCTCTGGACCACGCGGAGGGTGTTGAAAGCAACGTTACGAATATTTTCCATTCAAAATAGCTTTTCGTCCGCTCGCGACGTCCGTCCGCGACTGCAGGATATGATAATCAGTATGGTCATAAAAATTCAACAATCCCGAACGCGAACTTTTTTTTTTTTTGTTCCGTCCTTTCTTCCTCGTCTGCCACACTTTTAGTAATAGGAGTGTGACGATACGGACGCGCCAAATGATTACCATCAACTGGGAGTGAGGGATGCACAAAGAACCGGACATGCAAAAGCAAACGGAGTGCCCCCCCATTTATTAGCGTCTGCATTGAGATGGGCCTCGGAAAGCATTAGCCATATTTAGCCTTGCATGTTTTTATTTATTTTATTTATTTATCTATTCATTTATTTACTTATTTATTTATTTATTTAACAAAAGCCCAACAGGTAACAGGACCTCAATGAGCATATCATAAAAATAGCCTAACACTATGTACATAAACACTTAGCGATTAATTCCAACAGTTTCGCATTAACATTTGACATTTTACGCCTCTGGAGCTATGACGAAAATCGAACACAACACCGAAAGAATTCTCTTCCCTTTACATGGAGACTACGGGTGCATTTGTACGGTATAGCGTGTTCGCGGTCGGCACATGAAACAAATCAGTTCCTCTTAGATACCGAGATGTTGCCCGGACTGGGAATCGGTTAAGCAAATAAGGAGCGTAAATCTCGCTCCTTATTATTTTCAGGACAAACAGGGCCTGTGCAACACGCCTTCTGTGAGCGAGAGGTTGAAGACCCAAAAGAAGACAACGTGTGGTGTAATCGGGTAAGGGCCCATTCGACCATCAGTGAATGCGAAGTAGCGCGATACGCCAATAGCGGACAACAATACTACAAAAATAAAAAACAAAAAAATTGGGTATCCTTGCGAACGCCAGTCCAGCACTGCATTATGAGACTAAAATAAGACTACAAGAAAGGCAACAATTCAGAGGAAAACCTCCGTAAAGTTGTCTATCGTAAAACATTGACCATCGTGTAACAAATTGCATCAAATCAGATCCAATCAATTTTCACAGCTTGACGGCCGATTTGAGTTGGAACTGATAGTTTTTTTTGTTTTTTTGCTTTTTATGATGCCCAAGTGATTTCAAGGATCTTCTTGCACGATAGATGGCCCTTGTACTTTGAAAAAACATAAGACATCCCGCATGATAAAATGGTCACAACAGTATGTTGGACACGAGTGACAATGTTTGTTCCACGACTTTTACCATTTATTCTTACAGCTTTAATACTATCGACGCACAAAAAAACTAGGAGCTTTATTCATCTCTCATTTCGTCGGAGAAAAATGTTTATTCATTGTGTGGCATAAAAGGGAAACAGACCACGCGCATGAACATTCTTCTCCACAAGGATGCACCCGCTTCTAACTAGTTCCTTGGAAAGGGGTTTCGCTCACTGACATCTGTAGACAATGCCAGAATCCCACAGCGGGTCAGCGGCGTGTGCCAACAAAGAGGTAAAAAGCAATCTCTGCCGGCGAAGGAAGTGATGAAACATTTCTCGACTGTTCCCCCTTCAAATCTCGCCCTCAAAAAGATTCCAAACACTCAGCGACAGCAGGAGGTCAAGCAAATCTATTTTAGTCCACTTTTATCCCGCCATTTCTCCCGCCACGTCCTTTCGTCGGATCGTTCCTTCGCAGGGGAAGGCAAGTGATTTAGTTTTCGTCAGCGTCGTCGTCCATTCGCTTCCTTGACCAAGGTGATTGGAATGTTTTGGGTTGTCTTTTTTTTCTATTCTTACTAACCACAGTCTACCGACCATGGTCAACCGACATTCTTCTCCGTGGGCGACAAACAATCGGCGCACGGCACGAAAGGCAAGCTGGAAAGATCGCATTACCCATCAAGCCACCTAAACATGTTTATGTTTTCGTTCTTTCTCACCCTCAACCAAACCACCTCCCACCACGGGAAGCTACCTACCCGAGCGGCATTGAATTATCAACCCGGACAGGCGGACCAGTCCCATTGCTTTCTATGTTTTCCAACCCCATGGTGTCTCTCTTTCATTTGCTGTTCGGAATGGAGCATCCTGGTGCTTCACGCCCTGGACACCGAGATTGCGTGACCGTTGGCTATGACCTTCCTTTACGCCACTCATCGTTAGTGAGGTCGTCTCCGCCATCTCGACTTGGTGACACTGTGCAATCCAGTGATAAGACTGTGAGCGAGCTGTATCATAAATAAATTCATGCTCTACGAGGCCCTTTAAAGAGCGAACCATTGCACATTGCATTGCAGTTGCTGTCCGGGGTCAACAGTTGATTAAGTTATATTTACTTAATGTGATTGCTCATGATAACAAACGATTTAACAAATAGTGCCTGCCGATTAAGGGTCCCGTAAAGTGTAGGGTTCAAGTGAATTTAAGTGTGAAGGGAAGCATACACTCGTATAAAAGTCAATTGGGTGGAAAAGGAACGTCAACCCTTCAGTGCATAGTGTACTACTCCGAGCACATACTGCAAGTTTTGCAAACAGATTTGTTTTTATAATTAAACCATTTTAACGAACTCGGATGAATATGTGCAAATAATTACCAATCAAAACATTCTCCATTAAAAAAACTTCAAATTGTTGTGTCATGTTGAGAGAGTTTTTAAATTCCATTCGATTTTAATTATTTCGGTTCACGGTTCAATCAACGCGACTTGATTTTATCAAATTGACGGCATAAAGAAATCGATGGAAAGTGGTAGTAATTTAAATTGTTGATAGCATTTTTTCTCATCTCGAAAAATGGAACGCGGGTTGATGGGTCGTTATTTTGCGTTACATTTAATTTTCTGCCCAAGTGCAGTCGTTCATTTCGCTGGCCAGTGGCAGCCAGCTCCACCACTTACAACGCGCCATACTGGGATGGCTTAATTAAAGCAGTTAATATTAAAAATAGCTCTGCAACTAAGATTTAATCACATCACAGATAATCCACCCCAAGTCGGTGCGCGGTGAGAGAAGGGTTGCGATTTGCCACCGGTGATAACTAACGGCGTGACACGTTTTGTACTTTGTGGCCCCGTAACGAATGACTTCACGTGACGGTACCGTCGGTAGCCCATCGTGAGCCTTCAACCAACGTAGGGCTATTTTCACTCTTTTTCTTTTTTGCTTGCTGGGAAGGGTTTCTATAGAAAAAATACATAAAGTGAAGGATAAAATACTGCCGGCCAATATGAAGGACCCTTTTTCTGCTGTACGCTGATTAAATATTTACAGTATCGACATTATCAATACGTTGAAGCGATTTTTATCGACAAATTATTATCGAATGATAATCATGTTCCTTTAGGTTAGCTTTCAGGTCTTTAGGTTTTCTTCAGCTCGTCTGAAGAAATATTTAATGGCATTCGATTATGTCTTGGAACCTACACCATAATGACGCCGTAAATGAACTGATGTCAAAAAGAAGGTCACACTGTGGTCGATTAAAAAATTCCCTCCACGACATTAACCCCTCGCGCCGTCCGGGAGATCAGTTTTTATTCGCCAATCATATCTAGCCGTCGAATCGCTCCAACCTAGACGCGTGCACTAGAATGAGCTCCAATTAGATCACACCCCCGAACCCTATCCGTGCGCCTGCGGAAGGTCACCTTCACGACTGGTCCTGGTGCTACAGTACAGTATAGCTACCCAAGCACACAGCTGACGATGTTCTGCAGCTTGAAAGGCTTCGCAACATCGAGCCGGAGAACATACGTAGGTGTTACCCGCCTGGCCCACGTCTGGTCTCGTTTTCCAGCTCACATGGGGCCAATTTTGTCGAATGAAAGTTTAATTTACCCGCTGCCGGTCTGCAGATTGGCGTAGATTAGAGGCATAAACCGAGCAGTCTCAGACGCGGCTAGTAGTCGGATGTGCAGAGCCGCCGGCGTCCAGGCACGGCGTTCGGTTATGGTTTTATGCAAATCAGCGAATCCGGCTGGGAAGGCCAACGAGTGCTCGTCAACTCATGCGGCAACGCACCATATGACCCACAAGCTACCAATTGAAAGCGAGAACAAAATCCTTTCCACTTTCACACAAGCCCTGGTTGATGAGTCGTCCGTCCTTGAAATGCCTATCGAAGCTCCGCTGGATGCCTCGTACGGACAGGCTGCACGATCCTTAAGGATGCTTCTTTTGTCCGCTGGTAAATCTAGCCAATTTGTCACGATTTTGAAAGCCTCTTTTCTCCGGGAGGGCTGATTGAAGAAGTGACATGTAAAACCGGATGCCACCTTTCTCCCGTCCAACCCACAAGAGGCACGTCCGAAGATTGCCGAAGATGAGGCATTGGTTGGAAACGTCTTGCGCGGCGGTCAAATGCAGCACGGTTAGGTGCAGCCTGAGTTGCGCATTTAGATATTGCACAGCCACGAGGGCTTCTTTTGAAGCCTAAGGAGGCCACAAGTCACTCGTGTTCAAGAGGAACTGGTAAAGGATGCCAAGATACACTTGCTAGCTCTAGCATTCTATGACTTTGCAAAGTGTTGAAGTACTTTTGAAGAAAGAAGATTAGCAATTGGGTCATTTTGTTTCATGTAGCTTAAACTTCAATTGACATCGGTATAGCCTTATCAAAATATGAGTCTAGTCTAGTCAAACATACCTAGTATTTACGGAAGTAAACATATAAAAATTCGAAAAAAATTTGGATTCATTTGACTTTCATTGGAGATTAATAAATAATGGAAGCACCGTGAGCTTCATGTTTCTCGGTCAAAAATGTCTCTCCCCAGCTCAGAAGTATTGTAGAGAAACTTTAATAATTTCATTGACTGGCAACAAGTTTCACGGACAAAAAACTGTACAGTGTCCGGTTTTGTCGGTTTTCCGATGCCGGGCCCACCGGAAATACCACTAGTCAGCGGAACTAATCGGTGCACATGGTTGAGTTAATTATTCAACTTCTATTGAGTTTTCCGACCACTTTTTGCGGCGTGTTCTCATTAGTTTAGCGATGGTCCCGTTGTGCCATCCGATACTGGCGCGGTCACACACCGGCGAGTGGTCGTCGAGCTCCCGACTTTCTGTGTCGTTGGCCAGAGGGAACTGATGGAAAAATATTGATTTTATTTGCATTTGTCGGGATTCATTCTTTGCACAGTTGAGCGCCATCAGTGCAATTGGCATGTTAACGTGGCATGTGTGTGTTACTTCGAGCATTAGCAACAGCAAAGCTCTGTTCTCAAGTCATGCGCGTGGTATAAAATTTTGCTTTGCGGACAGTCGGCTGATCTTGCTAACTGCATCATCACCATCACTTTCCTTTTAAATCGATCGAAAAAGGTAAACTATTAATGCTAGATATAAAGTGTGGTGTTTTCTCATAAAAAAATAAAGGAAGTAAAAACATTACACATTCGGGAATTTGCTTGAGCACGAGGATATCCAAATTATTATTGAGTGTTTCCCAATCAAATGATTCTCCATCTACCGAATGAACGATTCATTCGAAATCGAGAGGAAAAAAAAATGCATTGTTTACATTTTGATATAGAACACATTTTTCATCACCCGGTTTTCCCCCACAAGCAGTGGGCAACCTGCAAATAAAAAAAACAAAATTGAAACATGTTAACGCTCATGATGATGATATTTTACATTAAAACGCCAAAAAAAAAACCATTACGTTATGTGAGGTTTTTGTTTAAAACAAACAGACACTTTATCACTCAGGCTGGGAAAATGATTTGATGAAAACGAGAAAAGATTGGTTTTGCGACGCACGCGAACGATGAAAATTAATTACGAAAAAGGTGTACTGCTCATCAACAACACCCACTCGACGGCATCCACGGGAATGAGCGAACCTTATCAGCTCACGTGGAAAATTACAAAATTCCGCCACCCTCACTGTCTCTCCTGACGTTTTCCGACAGCGCAGGATCGACTGAGGCTGAGGGGGAGGGAGGGTAAATGGTGTTTAATGATGCGATTAGTGTATGCAGGAAATTTGATGGGGGTGAATTTGATGCTACCGATGATGATGTCGCCAATTGTTCGATAGAGACACAATAGAATGAAAAGGGCAAGGATGTTTAAGGTCTTAAATAGGTATCCAATTGGTAGGAAATTGAAAGCGATCGCAAAGGTATTGCCAATTTATCCAATCGATGCATTTTTGTTACCTCACCGTCAAATATCACACAATTTAAACAATGAAAGCGTTACGATTCATCATATTTTTCCAATTCATAGTTCAAGTTGAAAATGTTAAAACTTGATTATATCAACCTACTGGTTTTGTTTTGGTAATTCTCGGAAGAAAAGTGGCTTCTTATACTCGTGAAAATACGATATTTTTAACAGTTCCAACATTTCAAATGCATCTTTGGTGACATCACCAATCAAATGGGGTTGGATCCGTTCCTTAAATCTGTGGCAAGAGTTTGAACATGTTACAGGAGTATCGCCATCATAATTAACCTTCATGCTCAATCCACCATGAGAATGATTCCACGTGTCAGCGTCAATTTTCCTGGAACTATTAAACCATTCCACCGTTTAATTCACTTCTCTCCTCCCCGTTGTCAATGCTCAACGGTACCGACTCCTGGGAAATGGCAATGGAAAAGGGAAAAATAAGTTTCGCATACTATTTCTCGACTGAATTCAGTTTTCTTCACCACCCTGTACTTTCTTCGGCACGCCATATGATGCTCGTGCCCGCTCGCACCCATATTCACGCACGTACAGATGCACACACTCTCACCCGTGGGCATAAAAATACTATCTGGGAATATGATTCGTCGTGGGGTGCTCGTGTCACGTTGCTAGTGTTGGTGTCGCTCGAGTCCAGCACGCGCACGACGTGACGAAACTTTCCAAACAGCAGCCGACGATCCTTAGCGCACAGTTTAACACGGTTGTACGCACCCTCCCCCACCCAAATGCAATTTTTATTTCATTCCACAGTGGGTAAACGATTTTCTCAACAGATAAAAGAAATTATTTATAGCATTATAATTAATGTAATGTTTTTTTTCAGTTGATCTGCTGTAGCATAAAATATTGATCATTATCAAACATGTTTATCATGAGTCTACAAACAAATTTGTATTATCTAACATTCAGATAGTTTTTTTTTCAAATTTCTTGAAGAACAATACATGCCGTATGACTAAAAGGCAGATAGATAGTATCTTAATACATATTTAAAAGCATGCAATTTTTTTTCAATTTATTTGTTAATAATAACAAAATAGTCTGTTATAACCCTTGGTCTGCTAAATAATGTTCACTTCAAATGTAAACCCTAAAAATATTAAAACCATGCTGTCATTCTAGTGAGTTTTGCGCAATTGACAAAATCTGTAACGTACTGTACCCACTAGCCGAGCATGTTACCATGAAGAAGCATACTTTTGCTTGTCCCTTCCCCCTTCGCACGATGCCATGCGCCGGCATAACATCGGCTATACCAGCTCTCCCTCTTGCACGGTGAACGTCAACAAACCAGCTACCGAATCTCCCCGTTCCCGTTTACTTCCTTGTCCGCGCAGCCGCCGTGGCATGGCTGACACGGCCAGAAGGGCTTGCGAAGGGGAAGGAGGGTGCACCCGGAGGGCCTGGTGGTGGTCGATTGCACCGACCTTACTACTACTGCCGGCAACAACAAACGCCATCACCCGGTTTTCGACTGGACGGAAAAAAGTGGAAACGGAACGGATAGTGTTCAGGAGGAGCGAACCGAGGCGAATGGGAAAAAACAGGCACGGGCGTGGGAGGGAAGGGGCCGCATAAAGAAACCACATCGGCCAACGCGGGCGTGTAGTGACGATACACATCGACGCACATGGCAGTCGTTGGCAGCGGTTCGTAGCGATTCGAGGCGTTTCTCCGTTCAGCGAGTTCAGAATGCGCGTTGGTCGTCTGCACGACCCCGTCGCCCCGTTGCAGTAGGTGGCAAGATCGAGCCAGTGTCGGAAGCATTTCGCGTCACGTCAGAACGGATTGGATAGATTTTCCAAAGTCTTACACCTGTGCCGGGCGTGATATGTGCCGAAACGTTGGCGATCTCCGTTGGTCGTGTTCTGCGCGGAGAACGACGCGAAGCAGACGGAACGCAACATAAAGAGCTGGCACATCTTGCCGTGCGGTATGTCTGCGAGCTCGGAAAAACCGGTGCCTCAGCGGCGGTGACGACGCTGCGAACTTCCTCTACCACGGCGCACACACGTGCTGGCTGCGACGGGAAAACAACAAACGGGGCGTTTGTCTTCATCGCGTGTCTGCGTTGTCGTCTTGTGCAGTGAAACTTTGTCTTTGTGCTCGCCGTGTGGGGAAGAGGGAACGGAAGAGGGAAGGAAAATTCCCTTCGGAAAAGGCAACATAAAAACCGGCTGCCAGACGTAGGCGAACGCGTGCCGAAGGGTGCTCCGGCAGGGAATATTGTCGTGCTTGTCTCCTGCTACAAAGAATCAATCATTTCCCTTGTTCGGCCTTTGATCTCGTCCATTTTGGGAATATTCAGTTTTGTTCGAAGCGATTTCGTGAGAATTGTGCATAAATTCAATTCATTTTTTTTTTTTTTGACATGAACGTTGCTTCAAACATGAAGCACTTTTTTATGTCAGGAAAACAACGAAACGAACGTCTGAAACCATCGTTTCTAATATAGTGAAAGTGATTAGAAAGTGGAAAAGGCTATTTGCATCGTAAGTCAATTTGAAATCCTGTTCGACCTCGACACTCGATTGCTGCCATCGATTCTGCACTCTAAGTGTGAAGCCTTACTGTTTGCCTTCTTGCAGAATCGCTTCTCAAAAAGTGCCAAGCAAAGGCTTCAAAGTGAATGGTACAAAGTAAGCCACCGAGAAGAGCGCAAGGAGGTTTGCTCCAGTAATGATAGTGATAAGCTGATTGTGCCCGTGTTTGAAAAGCCCACGAAAAAAAAAAAACTACCCGTACGCTAGTGTAACACGAACCACGAACGCGGCTTGTCCTGCCTTCAATTATAATCAAGGAAGGATACAACAAATCGCTAGTATCAACCGAGCCCCCGTGCGGCGAATTACTGGCCCCATCCAAGAGCTTCCCGTAGTTTTGTGGGTTGTGTTTCCTTCCTTCCGCCTTCACGCTGTGCCGTGGTACGATGTTGTGGTAGCTGAAGTGAAGCCTCACAGAGGCCGTAGATAGAGGAGAGTTAAAGCACCATAACCAACGCCGTTAGTTGTGGCGGCTCAATTTCTCCACATTTTGCATCGAGTGAAGCTCACTAGGGCGTTGGAGCGTTTTGGGGCCTTTCTTTTCGTGTGTGCTGCAGTTGCGAGGAAAGAAACAACACAGACATGAAGGACAAAACCAATCGCCGCTATCGCTCGCAACGGTAAGTAGGACGGAAGTGGGCAACTGTGAAACTGAAGACACTTCCTACTCATGCGGAGGTAAAATGGGAGGAGGTACGGAAAAATTCCTCGCTTAAAATCTCGTTCCACGCGATAAAGTGAAACTATTATCAACGGTCGGTTTGATTTCGCACAATTTTGACTTTTCTCGCCTTGGGATCAATGTTTTGCCCGATTTGCAGCGTGCGTTAAAACGATTCGTTCTAGGAAGGATAAAAATGAACCTTCATCTCGAAAGGGTTTTAATAAACTGTAATTGGAAATCTCTTTTTCTTGCTGTCAACATTTTATCTCGCATGAATATCGTTGAGTTATCAGTGTTTTGTCGCGTTTAACCCTTTGCTTCGTTTGATGGGGATTGGAAAATGTTGTCCATCTTTTTTGCGAAGATAAATGAAATGGATAAGCTTGAAATGGGTTGACGAAATGCAGTGTAAAAGTTCCCAACGTTGCCCCGTCCCACGTTTAAGACAAGTTTAATGCCAACCTCGATGTCAACTGACTTGCCTTCAGTCAATTCCGCGGCTGTCCTTCACCTCCTCTTAAAAGGAACCGCAAGAGAAAGAGTGTGGCCCACCATCACTTTCAACCGCACTGTACGCACTCCGCCGCATCTTGATGGGGTCCACCATACTTTTCCAATAATACACCCTCGAGTGCGCACCGATTTCGATCAACTTGTGCTGCGCGGTCAAGGTGTTCCGGTCGCGAGTCCGAATCGGAGGTGGAAAAGCGAAAGAAAAAGGAAGGAAAGTAAACAGCACCTTCCGTGCCAACAAAAATCAGTCCATCGTCGAGGCGAGAGTGAGATCTCTTCTTGCCTTACCAGTAGGGAGATATATTTCTCGTGTGTCGCTACCGGAACCTTTGTGGAAAGTAGATAACAGCAGACAGAACCGCACAGACTAAACAAAACAAAAAACCACACTTCCGTCGCCACGTCGCGATAGTTAAAAGCCGACGCATCTTCTTCCCCAGTGGATTCAGGTGACGGCCGTTTTAAGATCAAGATCGCGACGCCACCATCGGAAACGGCACGCGATATACAACGCGAAGCGGAAGGCGTCGACGGATTTCGAATTTCCTAGGGCCTAGAGAAAAATAAAACCAACGTAACTCAATGAAATTGCATCGCTCCGGCGCGCAATCGCACTCTCGTGCGCACGGCGGGCGCGTCCGTATGTTGGCCATGGTCAGGGCAGGGACGATGATCGCCGACCATGAACGAGGGCGATTGCAGTTTCTTGTGCGCGATCCCTATCCCCCATCTCCACCGGTTGGGAGGAAAATTCAAGGGGAAAGTGTCTCAGAGAAAGAAAGACGGAACGCAGCGGATGCAGCGCTGCATTGCCGTTGCGTGCATGCCATCGATTCCTCTTCGAATCAAGTTTTTCTACCTCCTGTAGGCGCTATAAACGTTCACTTTGCCGGTTCGCTAATGAGCTGAGGCCCTGAGAGGCGCACATCATGGGCGGGCATTAAACGTTAAACGATTGGCATCATGATGATGATGATGATGATGATGGTGGTGGTGATGGACCCGCATACGAACACGCACCGCGTCACGCGAGGGTCATGAATGTTTATTTTCCATCACCGATTGGTGACACCGAACGCGGTGAGCAATGAGCAAATAAAACCAACCCCAGCCGCCAAATAGGCCACCCTTATTCGCCCCTGTCTCTCGAGAACTAATCAAGGAGCGCTTATTATTCTACAAACCACCTCCAATCACCGGCTTCACCTTACTAACCTAATTTAGTGCGCACTCGACGGTGCACTGTAGTGAGCCTCCATCGCCATCGATACAAGACACCACTGTTTTCCGATTCGATAGATTTGGTAAACAAAACTGTGCTCCGACATCGGGAGAAAGCGAACTTGTGTGGGACCTTCGCGGGATTTTTAATTGTTGATTATATGCTGCCCACCACAATACGCCGCTTATCAACTTTGGACATTGTCTTGGCCTGAATGAACTTTGTCGCCGATCGGAACGGAACAGCACCCGACAAAGTCCGGTTCGACACGGAGTGCCTATAGGAATATAAAAGACAGAGAGAGGGAGAGAGGTTCTGAGCCGCACCATCAACACAACCGGATCACACATACCGATCCAAGCAAACTTGTGCGGTCCAGTCCGGGCACTGATTAGCATTCCGGACCAGACTTCCTAGTTTTCGAGCCCATAACAGGCCGGACCTGGCTCGGGACGAATACTATTAGTCATACAGCGGTACGTCGAGCTTCTCTGTGGGAGGCTAACCGTTCTTGCCCTTATCTCCATAGACTGCGAACGGCAAAAATTTACTCCGAACCCGCTCAGAAAACGGGCGTCGGGTGAAACCACTTGAGGGACTTGTTGAACCCAATACCATGCAGTCTAAAGCCATCGAGCTTCGTTCCACGTCGCACGGGAGAAGTGCAAAGTTTGGCTTGTAGCCAGAATTTTCTTGGGGATGAAAATGTTAATTGCAGTACATCGGATGGTTGATTTTGAATGCTGGCTCGAGAGTGCAAGCTGCAAGCGACCCAAGCATACATTATAAAACTCGTCTACTCTAGAACTCGTCTGGAGAAGAAACCCGACGCCAAGAACCCAAGGCAAAACTCCGTCTGAGAACAATTCTCAATTAGCTCGCTTTATGCCGTTTCCCAGCGGGCCGGGAAACCGACTTCTGGAGGGTCAGTGAACTAATAATAAAAAAAATAGAAACTTTATCACCACATTGTCTGCAGGGCGAACGACACAAGTCGTAAAACGGAAACGGCATGGGAACGCATCGGAGTCACGCTGGCGCCATGTGTCGCTGTACATTGGCACTGTAATACTTCCTTCTTCTCGGGAATTTGATGCCGTGGCATGCAAGAAGCGAAAGATGCAAATACGACGGCTCGTTGACAGCAACAAATTACGAACCGACACCGAGCTAGGGAAGGAATCGGGCACCGGGGCGTCTTGCCGATAGAACGCCAGCCGAGATAATCGAAGGAAATGGTAAACAATCCGTCCACCCGATCCGGCCCCCGCCTGGGTTCCTTTTTGTTCGCGCCAAACACGGTTCTTAGCGTCGTCGTGCAAGCGGAACAAACTGCGTACCTCGAATATGTGTGTTGTTGTCGTGCAATCGGCGCATTGGTGGATGTGGCAATACGCGAAAGGTTCACGCTAAGCCATTCACCTTTTACAAACGGCGGAGACTTTGTTTATGCGGCAAAAGTCAACAACCATCATCCGAACGAGACCGGCGGAGGTGTCGTTGAAAGTAGTTCTGTTTGTTCGCTGGTAGCGTTTTTTTTCATTTTTCTTTCTGCTCTGTACTCTCGTGTTACCTGAAATGTAACCCACATTCACTTCGTCAGCACAGGCAACATTTACAAACTAGGCCAAGGTCCGCCGGAAGTGGAAGGTTGTTGATAATTTCGATTAAAATGAAGCGGATGGAGGTAGCGAAAGGTTTGGAGGTAGCGCTAAGGTACTTCCCTGATAGGAAATTTTATTGAAGTTCCAGCACTTGTTCCATAAAATTGATAAGCTGATCTGCCACTCCAAGTACGAAATACTCACAAGAGCTTTGCTAGTCCTAAGGCATTACCCAATGGCATTGACTTACATACGTCAAAACGGAATGGCGCTCTGTTATAACAGGTTTTACAAGATGTTTTTGTTTTGCTTTGTCCAAGACTACAGACCAATCATAATGTTCCCGAATCTGCGCCTTGATTACAATGCCGCGGAACAAGTTTCCAATCCAATGTTGCGGTGACGCACTCGTCAATGCCGAGCGACCCAAAATGCAAAAATGATATAAAATTCGAAACATCCAAACGGGGATTCGTGGTCAGACTTGTTTGGGCGGTTGGTGGCTTTTTATTTCACCTTTGCGTGGCCCTTCTGCGCTCCGGATCCGGATGGATCCCGTTTGAACTGGAATTTTTTAAACAGCGGCACACGCGGCGTGCGAAACCACCTTCCAAAAGTTTGATTCGTTGAAAACACTCGGCTCAGCATTCGGAAAGTCCAACTAGGCATACCAAAACGAGCGAGGGCCGTTCTCAAAGCGAACAATCGAACGGAAGAATGGCGTGAACGAAGGGTATTTACCGCGGGCTTTTATTTCGATCAATTTCAACCCTCATCCCAGAATTGAAAGCGTGTTTGGTTTAACCTCTATCCCTCTCACTTCATCCACATGCGCCCTTTTTCTAGCTCTATTCTGAATGACGTCGATTGTAACTACTATTAAGCTTCGCGCACGCGTTGAGAAGCACCTCACGATCTACTATAGTTTAACTCGTGGAACATCTTGACTACTTCGACCCATCTTGGCTAATCAAACCTCGCACTACTCACGCCCCTGAACCCCAGCTCCCTCCTCCAGCTGATAAGTTCCGCACGCAACGCTAGCCCGATGACATGTCGTACTCTCATATAATGCGCGTTCTCGTTCCATTTCCCCATGGAGGGCGCCGCAGTTCATCCGAGAACTCCGCGAAAGACGGATCTCTACGGAGCCGCGTGTGTGCGTGTTTGTTTGTGTTTACTCGTACGACACCCTTATCCTGGACTCCCGGAATTCGTCCAGTGACATCGTGAACAATCGCACTCTCACTTCTCTCCGCGTCGAATGCGAGATGGCTCCTCGGTGATAAGAAGCACCCGGCAGAGTTTCGTCCGCGACCGTCTTGACACGTACCGGCTACAGAGGTAGTTCTGCGCGGCTCCTCCATCGAACCGCGGAAGTGCAGAAGCTTCTGATCTGACGAAGACGGGTGGTGCTTAAGCGATTTATAATATCAAGCACCGCGTGCTCTCTTTGCTGTTTGTCTCTCACACCCCGGATGAGCGTGCGGTGCTCCTAAGCACCATCCGAGGTGACAATAGGTAGTGTGCCGTCAACCCGCAAACACCCGTTGTTACGAACCGGCCTTATAGTGTTAACAAACCGGCTCGACCCGACGTCCCGCGGGTCGTTCCACGAGAAGCCCACAATCAGTCGTCGAGAGCCTCGGGCAGCGTCGGAAGTGCAGTATCTCCCTGCCGCACTGAGGGAGATCATCCGGAGATTCTAGTAGCCCACAGTGAAGTAATCCGAGGTGCAGTGACGACATCCAAACGAACGCCTGCGGGTTGTACAGTGCTTTGCGCAGTATCAGTATTTTTTGTTAAAAGAAAGTGACCCCCGGGATTCGCCCACAACTGCACCATGAAGCAACCGGAGTCGATGGAGCTTACGGAAAGGTAGCAACAGAGCAACCGTATCAGACCGCGATCGACCCGTGATCGACACGAGGCGAATCGGTCGGCTGTGTAATCAGTGTAACTTCTCGGAACCTCACATTCCGACACGTTCGCCGTGGATCCCCCCGTTCTCGATCATCGCCTTCCGTCTCGCCACATCATAAATCGCCCCTGCTATCGCCGGTGCACCTTGACGTTTGGTATCAAGATCGCGCGCAAATATATAGCTCAGCCATTACGCAGTCGGGATTACATTGACCCGCCATGGAGAGGCCAGCCCTCTTCAGAGCAATGCCGCGTGCGTCCGTTATCAGCCCCATCAGGCTTATCGAGCGTACGGAGGGCCTCCTCCAGGAATCTCGGCTACCGAGCGACTTGGAACACAATCAATTCATGGGGTGGACTAATTGGATCTTTCTAGCTAATGCAGTACTTGTTAATTGATGGGTGTAAACAGGGCAAATTAAATCTCAGCATGATTCGATCGGTTTTTTTTTTTTTTTTGGTATCACAACGTTTGCACGAAGTTTTTTTTTTAGTGTTATTTGGGGTGTGTGGTTTATCTGGTTGATCGTGATACCATCAGAAGCGAATTCCTCTACTGGAGTCGACTCGTTGCGGTGTGTTTATTTGTCTACTTTACAACCACGCAAACATTATGATGTTCGATAGAGCAAACTACGGATATGCGTATGCTGGAGGCAATTGCAGGACTTTTTGTATAGCGTTTATGGCATTGCGACACCGTGCGACACTTCCTGCCCCTCACGATGGTTTGCTTGATCTAGCCCAAGTCGGAAAGGTGGGAGCACTCTTGGAGATTTACGGCAGATCCATCAAGCCACTACCCCTTTCCGGGCGGGCTCGCAAATAGTGCGCGCAAGTTCCCGGCTGTCTCCGACCACCGTAGGAAATCCGCACTGCAAGCCTGTAAATTACAGCCCATCACTATGACGCGGATGTGTTCTACGTCAGAAATGCACCGGCGATAAGGCGAAAAGGGGCCGGCCCCGTTGGAAACAAGAGCAACGCGTGCTTGTGGCTTAATTTTAATAAACAAGTTCGTAAAACTTCACTCACGCTTTGCGGGATAAATAATGCACGTACGCTGTCCGGTGAATAAATATTTGCATGCGATATTAAATACACCTTTTTGCAGTGCACCACCCTCGCCCCATTATTCATGGGCTCAAGCAGGAGGTCTCTTAGCGTACTGACAGAAATGAATTCCGCTGTCGTATGATGTTTGCATTCATATTTTACCATACCAATCTCGAATCTCTCACCCAACCATCCACACTACAGAAAAGAATAAAAACAAACATCGGAGTTGATTTATGGCGATGGCATTGATACCGTTTCCCGCCAAACTAGCTACCTTGACACTTGGAGGGGGGCGAAATCTCAGCACTTGTTTTACGACGCCAAACTCTCCACTTCCACTTTACCACCCAGTTGCCGGGCAAGTGCATCATAACTTCCGAGAACTTTCCGCGAGTTTTGCCATGCACCTCAACGATTCATCGGGGGTGAGGAAGGTCACCAAAAAGCTGATTGTTCCGTACTCCGCCACGGTGGAGCCTTTTTTCCCACGATCTTATCCCTGTCTGGTGTCAACGGAATGATGAAAAGATGCATCGGTTCAGCCCGAGACGCTGCCGACTCGCCAAGACGGCAAGGGCATTCGTTATGTTTAGCGCAAACGTCTAATTATTACCGGGAAAAGTATGTAAATATGAATGCTGGAGTGACGCAACGCAGTCGTCGATTTCTGGAGGATGATAACCGGTTAACCGGTTGTGTGAATTTATTAATTTTCCACCTGCCAGACAGAATGAACTGGCGGATTGCAAAAACCTACTCAAGAAAAAAAAGCAACCGACTTACGACGACTTTCGCTACTTTATTGACGAAAAGCCAGTCCAGCCTGAACGCGACGGACCTCAGGGTTTGCAAAGTAACCGGCTTACGGGCTAACGACTGTAATTGGTCACCGCACGGCCACCGAATGGAGAAGCACATAATTATGTCGCTCGAAAGTGATAATAACTCAACGAGTGGTTCATTTGCAGAGAAAAAGGAAAAACCTTAAGCTCACACCAGTAATGGCCAGTAATTATACAGTTAGTGGAATTTCTCTTCACATTCCGCCATGCACCACTGTCCCAGACTTCTTGCGTCTGCCGTTGTGTCTGTCCCCTACCCGAGAATCCAGTTTTCTGCCTATTAATTGTGCGAGAGGATGCCGTCACTTGTCATACAAGCCGCATCGAGTATGTTACCACAATGAGCGGAAGCGGTTCTTATCAGATTTGTCTCGACCAATGGACCATCGGACCGAAGCTGTGGCCATAGTTGCGATCCGATCGGAGCAGCAAGATCAAACTCCAATCGATGTGAATTTCCACTTCCTCCGCTTTTCCCATCGTCCCATATTTAAAACGCCCTCCACGCCCAGTTCCAAGCAGGTGGCAAAGAGTTTGCTGTCGCTACATGAAGGGCTTGCAAATAAAACGACGAGCAGTAGTCGGCTGCGGTCGCTAGTGAGTGGTCAGGCAAATTGGACAGGTAAAAACATCATGTCCTTCAACGGGTTCGTTGGATAAATTGAAGCGCCGTTTCTGGCGTATTCGACCGGCGAGGGCATGGTGATCCCATTAGCGTGAAAAAGTGGACTAATCATAACAAATTACGATCGTTCCGGACGAGTTCCGTACAATGCTCTGATCATGGCTCGTGATTTGGCACTCTATTCACCGGTTGACCAAAGCGTTGTTTTTAGCACTTTTTATTATCTCGTGACGCACGTCTATCCATCCATACAAAAAAAAAAAAATACCGGTGATAAGCTTCCAAAAATAATTCGCAGTTTCAATTCAAAACTAGTTCTAATTTCGTTGTGTTTTTCAGAGTTCTACTAATAAGCTACCATTCAAATTAACACATCGTTCACTTGGCGTCTTCTTCGTTTCTCTTCATTCCAGACCCTGGATGATGGATCACGGCGGGGTGGACGAGGAAGCGCCCATCGATCCGAGGCTTAAAAATCGGACCTTTCCGGCCGACCAGGATTTTGAAGGTAGGTGTTAATCGCGCTGGACCCATCCATTACCAGCCAATCTAATCGCATTAAACTGTAATCAAAACAGTCAAAGAGAAGCCCTCCTGCACGTTTTTAAGCAGGTGAACGGATACGAATACACTTGGCACACGTGTATCGCCTTGGAATGACAGTATGTTCAAGGCGCGTCGATTGAATGTAATCATGCAGCTGAGAAACATCGGTGCGTGCGCGTGGATGGGAAAATTCAACGCAGCTCTCAATGGGCGTGAGTTCCAACTTTTGCATTTCCTCGGAAGGAAAAACGCACGCCGGGTTTTTTGTTTTTTTGTTGCGTTATTTTTTATGCTCCTGTGTGATTGGCGAAATTGGTCCTGGAGAAAACATTTCCTCCTTTTCCCATCTCACCTGCCTCCTGGCAAACACTGTCGGGCCGTTGTAGAGAGCGTGCTTATTGTTAAATTGATCGAAAACGAAATGTGGGGCAACCGGCGTCGACTAGTGTTTGATCGGACGGGGCAAGCCGGATGTCGAGAGCTGGCACGTGTGCCCGGCCGAGGGTTAATCCCACTCCTGCAATCAGCGCCGGTCTGCACTCCACGCTGCACGCTGCATCCCACACGAGTGTCACAACGATGAGCTGAAGGTAGAGCGTCGTGCAGTGAACCTCGCGGGCCCCGTTGGAAACACCCGGGCACGCCAACTAAACCATTTTCCATAAATAATGCCGGGTGATGTTGCCGATGGCCACTGGAAAATGTTATCACAAAGTACATTTTCTCCCCTTCCACTGGCACGTGACGAGAGAGAGAGCGAGAGAGACGTTAGAGCATTAGTCGGGCTGGCAATAATTAACGCCTCGTCAACTTTCCTCTTTCAGGTCACCGAGCGCACACCGTTTTCGTCGGCGTCCACATACCGGGCTCGTCCCGGCGGCACTCGCAGCGTCGCCGCCACAAGCACCACCAGTCGAGCCGGGAAAATGGCGACAAAAACAGCGCCGGATCGGAGTCCGATCGTCCTGGTAAGAAGGAGTTGCGAAACATCTTTAAACGACTTATATGTTAAGTTAGATTCGATTCGTTTCAATTCGATCATCAGAACGCTTCTATTGGACAACGTTTGTTTTTCCTAAGAACAAAATTTAAACAAAATCCGCTTGAAAATTACATGGAAACGGCTCTTGTCGTCAAGCAACAAAGGCCAAAAATCCACTCGATCATGCAAACTGTAATCAAAATTATCCCACTTTGGTTACCTTACAATTATCCAGCAGAACGTGCTGTTGGTTTACAAAGCAATTCATACTTCTAAAATGTTCGTGCTATCTTCTTCCCATAACACCAACTGCAACCATCCGCCTCTCGTTTCGCTGTGTAGTTGTTCCAAAACCTCATATCGTCACACAACGAAGAATCAGCATCGTTGATGATGGCGAATCTTGTAAGATTGTGTGCTCTGTTTTCTGTGTGTGATCACGTTTAATTTTATCGCATGCCAGCGTGTGTCATTCGTTTTTAAAGATTTTTGAAACATACCTGATAGACAATAAGCTTTTCCTTTTTTCTATATATTTTCTTTGCTTCTTAAACAAAAATGTGTTTGGATAAAATTTTCAATCTTGCCTTTAAAAAATATATATATAATTGTAAAAACTGCATCAAGCGTCATAAACCATCCATAAACCATTCGATTGCTATTTCTGCAATGTTACAACTCGCTTAATAGACAGAAGTCATCATTCATTTGACGCCACTGATTACCGTTATCATCGCTATCGATATGCTATCAACCCTAATTGAAACGATTACATCGCTCATCAATTTCCCTTATACGCCGATACACCCACTCTGTCCCGTCCCTAAGCATCCTCCACGAGTCGAAGAAAGTATAACTTATACTGAGCCTTCTTGACACTTATTGCACCGGCCGTCACAACCGGTCAAACTTCAGCAGACCCAACCCCGCACCGGTCGGGGGGAGGCCGCAATTCGCCTCATCATGCGCACCATCATCGCTCATCGCTCATATCGCTAAAATCATTTTCAATGGCCTGACGCTGTTGATTGTTTGTCTTGGTTTGCGCGTCCGGTATCTTTTGCAGCGCTAGTTTAGGCAAAGCAAACGGAACCGATCGACGGGTGCTGTTTGTTTACGTTGGATTTTGATTGCTTTTCCCGCCGCGAGTTCTAACAGAATTTTGTTACTCTTTTCTCCGTTTTGTTTTTCCTTTGCGTTTCATTTCTGGAAATTGGAAATTTTGGCTTCCGTTTCTTTTTTTCCTGTTTTTTTTTTAACGCAATACACAACTAGTTACGCCACCTGCACAAAGAGTACAGTTCATCCTGGGCGGCGAGGTCGGCGACGATGGCGGGCAGCACGAGTCGCACCCGCTCTTCTCGGAGATGGAGGAGCTAGTGAAGGAGGGCGACGAGATGGCCTGGAAGGAGACGGCCCGCTGGGTGAAGTTCGAGGAGGACGTCGAGGAGGGCGGCAACCGGTGGTCGAAGCCGCACGTGGCCACGCTCTCGCTGCACTCGCTGTTCGAGCTGCGCAGCCTGTTGCTGAACGGCACCGTGATGCTGGACATGGAGGCGACCAGTCTGGAGCAGATCGCGGAGCTGGCGTGCGAGAACATGGTCAACTCGGGCATGCTGCCGGTGGAGGCGCGCGAGAAGGTGATCGAGGCGCTGCTGAAGCGCCACAAGCACCAGCACGAGTTCGGCAGCAAGAAGAGCCGCCTGCCGCTGATCCGCTCGCTGGCCGACATCGGCAAGAACCACTCGTCTTCGAAGCGTAAGTATGAAGGGGAGGGACGCAGTCGGAGGGTCGGATTGGTCGGTTGGGTTTGTTGTATGTCCACCGTGTGTCTGTCTGCTTCGGGGAGTAGAAGGTAGTGCCGGGTAGCAAGCACGAAAGAAACAAACATCAAATGCACCCGAAAGCAGGACCACCCAGGTCCTGGCACGTTCACGGGGAGGAGTGGGCTTTATTTTCAGCATTTCGGGCGGGGTGGGTAGGGTGGGTCCAACGGGAAGAAAAACAACACGCGATTGATCAACTCTGTCCGTCTGCCTGTCTGTCAACTGCATCCTTCGACTCTCCAGATATGCCACGCTCATCCACCAGCAAAAGCATCTCATCGGCCAACTCATTCCCAATGCACGTCGTTTCTACGGCACCGTCGGGCATGCACGACGAGGACGAGCCGGCGTCGTCGGCACCATCGCCCCATACAGCCCTGCTGTACGGCAGCAAAGACCAGCGGGGTCACTATCTCGCACTGCCCACAGGTACAACACACACCACCTATGAATCTTCGCTTTTCCTTTCTCCGCGATGGCAAGCGTTTCCTTGTCGCCCGTTCTGTTTCTCCCCCCTCCCTGGTGCTGGCTAAAGACCCCCTCCAGGAAAAGGTTTCTTAACCACGCTCTGCCCTATTGTACGATATTACTGCTTGTACCAATGGTTTGTGTAAAAGTATCTGTAAGTATTTCCGTTGCGTTTCCTGTACCAATGTTGCCCTGCTAGTGTACCTTTCCGGTGCTGGATGAGTCCAAATGGTGACGGGACATGGTTTTCCTATAAGAATTCCCTAACCTTTTGCTAGATAAAACAGATATTTCCCATTTACAATAATTGAGCTTTGTTTTTTGTAAAACTAATCACCCATAAAAAGAAGCAGGGAGTTTCTGTTAGTGAAATGTAAATATTATAACAAACTTGAGAAGCAATGTAAACGCCATGGACTGCAATGAATCTTCTTCAATCTCTCGCTCGGCGTGTGAATTTTTCCCACTCGACGAACAAAACACCGTGCGCCTCCATTTGCGGGAGCAATGGTTCCCAGTGCTGGTGCTTTCCTGTTGTTCCCAGCGGTTCACGACCCTCATCGACTACAAGGCAGGTCGTTACGAGGTCGTGTCGTCCCCAAAGGATCCGTTGTAAATTTGAACCCGTTTTAATGAGTGTCACCTCCGGAGGAACATTTGAGGTTCGTTAAAGGCCACTTTCCCTTCCACGAAGTGTTGGGTTGCGTTCACACACAGCCACAGTCAGACACGCACACACACACACGCACATTGATCGTGATACAGTATCGTTCCGTCCATCATTAGGGTGCCGCAGACGCGTAGCAACAAGATGGATGATGATTAGTCGACGAAAGACTGAAGCGTCCCTGGAAGCGTCATCTGATCCTTGTGCGTCTAGGCTGATCCTTTTGGAGTCGCTATTTTCGCACGTTGTTCACGTCTCACCAGTCCTCCCTGTCCCGTTCCGTGCAGTTGCCGTTAAAGTTGTGTAGCTCGAGTCACCTCGAGTCGTCAGGTGTCTTATTTCCGTCAATATCCCACTAGGTCCGCTCCGTGTGGCACGGTAAATAAATATCTTCTTCCATTACGTCTTCTTCCACACTTTTTTTTCTGATCCTTTATCACGCGGGAACTCTAGATGATATTTCTCCAACCGCCTCCCACGGCGGTGCTGTTGCTGGCGGCGGTGTTGGTGCAAACATCGCAGGACCGTCCGTTGGAGTAACCACCTGGTTCCATGCCGGTGCTTCGGGCGCTGCCGCTTCAACGAGTGCGACCCCCGGAAGAGGTTTACAAAAATAGCTTTTTTCAATTCGTTCTTTTCTCTTCTTCGTGTACATCGTGTTCCGTTCTCTTCTTGGCGTTCTACTTCTGTTTGATTTCTTTCACGCCCTTTACGATCTCTTCTTCCGTATTTGTCCTAGATTTTGTCACTCTAGAACCTTTCCTCGATTGACGTTTTTTTTCTAAGTCTGTGAATTACTACAAACTGTACCTTACTGTTTTACTTTCCAACTGATCGTGTTTCATTGATTTCCTACTCTCTGTTAGCTATTATCTGAACTGAGGGCCATTTGCTACACTCAACTATCGTACAACCACTGCGAGCCAATGAGCACTGTCTAATGGCTTTAGAATGTTGAAGACTGTTACTCACAATTTGTTACATACATCTTTTCCATGGCACATTCGGTGTACTGTTTCATTGAAAAGCGCTCACCGCAGTCAACATTATCCATCCTCTTCCGTTCCTTCCATTGCGACCATAACCATCACAACAAGTTTCAAAGGAACCATCACCGTTATCTGGCTCCACCATTTCATTTCTTCTCACCTTAAGAACCATCCATTCCTAGGTGTATCTTATGACTCTCGCTGTGTATTTATATGTGTATCGTATCACTGAAGCAATCACGGTCATCCACAGACCCATTTTCTTACGGCCATTAAACACTCGCATCACACAGTTGACATTTAGTTACTCACCGGAAACATCATAAATGTGATTTCTTCCATTGCAAGGACTAAAAAACGTTAAGAAGCGCACGGTGGTAGGAGGCACAGTATTATGATTTAAGTGGGAGCAAAAACACCACCCACGAGGTCTCGAGGATGTGTCTATGCAGCGTACGGGCGCGGGCTTTGGAAAAGAAAACTTGTGCCTGCACAAATAACAAGCCTTGGCATTTGCATGTCAAGCGAACGGGAAAAAAAATTTCCCGCAAAAACAGATTCGATCATCCGTGAATGTACAAAGTGCTGTTAGCAAACATCAGCGGGACAGACAATTCGTTCGGAGCACATTCATAAAATCACGCCACGAGCATGCAAATCAATCACATGCCCAGGGTTCGGCCCATGGAAAATCAGTTTTTAGTTTTCACGCATCGTAGACTTAATGTTTTAGAGAAAAAGGTGTTGGGTTTGGGAAGGGATTTTTTGCATCGCCAGTATCGCTCGATGGAAAGCTACGTACTTTAAACTAACTCTCGTCTGGTTTCACTCACCGTAAGCTCGAATTAATCTTGCCTGGCCCGCTCGAACCCCGTTGTTTAAGAAAACCAACATCAGCAAAAACACGCAATCCCTCCCTTCGAAATCCTTCTTCCAGTTGAGGACTCAACGAATACTAACAGTCCACCGAACAGTAGCGCTACTAGCAATGGCAGCAACCAGAACGCATCCAGCAACAAACCGGCCAACGGCAACAACGGCAGCAAACACTTAACCGTGCCCGGAAAAGCCGCCGGTAAATGAACTCCTCTTATGCTATCGTCATCCCCCTCAAACTGAATCCCCACAATCTTCACTCACCCACACAAGCCCCCTTAGTTATGGTGGAAAAAAAAATGCACGTTTCGTAGAGCCAGTCCAAACACTCACTTACACACACACACACACACACCCGGTCCAGACGCACATACACCAGAGAAACGCTTCACCTAGTAGTTGTTGTAGCGGTGTTCCTCAAACTCCAGCTGGAAAAGCTCGTATCTTTTCTGATTTGAGCCATTCGGTTTTACCATCGTACCACTTACTCAAGCACACATTCTCTCGACCGAGGATGTGCCGGGCTCGTTTGCAGATAGTAACGAACACCTGGGACCATGGCTAGGGGGAAATAAAACCCCTTGCCGAGACTGCCTTTTTTTTTTTTTGGTCTTGCCATCCTCCATTGCACATCCGATAGAAATGCAATTTTTTTTTTGCTTCCACAGTGTATGCGGCACGGTAGTAACACAAATCAATAGTAGTTTTAAGCAATGGAAAGAGGAAAAAAAAGTTTCCCATCTAGTTTGCCGAACGGAACACGTGTAATTTCCCCTTCCAAATTGTCCTGACCTGGATTTGCCAGTCGAGACACGCGGTACCGGCCCTTTTCGAAACGTTCGATGAGCTGCAATTATCCCTGCATGTCAGGAGGAACCAATTGGAGTACATTCCTCCGGCTGTGTGGTACGCAATGACAGCTGGTGGCCACCAATGATCAGCTCTAAATTGTCCTTCCCGGTCGCTTGCCTTTGGGCACGTTCCAGCGATGGAGAAGAGCTGAAAGAATGTTGCTGTAAAAAAACACTTGCTATGGCAATACAGAAATGAAGGAAAGTTTTTTCGTTTTCGTAAGGAAATTTACTTACTGCTTACACAGTAACTAACACAACAAAAATTACTAACACCTTTTACAATACAGCCCTATATACTAAACCTACATGTTATTGTAGCCTTAGCACTTTATCCAACATGTTACATCGTTTAGTGATGGTTTAAGTTTTAAAATCACCACACCTTTTTGCATGTTTCACGTAATTCTTAAAATCACTCATATGAATCTAAAGAAATTGCTTCGATTCTCCACGCAGGACCGCGTGCCGACCGTTCGGTCCGTAGTTCTTGGCACTTTTGGTTCAATTTTATGTATGTAATTATGTTCCACTAGTAATACTCTAGACGTAGTTCTCCTCGGAAAACAGAACAATTCCCTACGCTTCAAAGCTCTACTACGAGAACCGAGCGGAAAAATCGCTCTCGAAAAAGCTCGTCCCCTGGGTTTTGCCGGCACGAATAGACGCATTCTAATGGCCGTGCCGCCGGGGGACGTTTTTTCCCGATCGTTTGCTTGTAGGTTTGTGTTAACTTTAACATATTATTTCGCGCACGCAATCTTCTCTACCAACGATGACCTCTCTACCTACCGCTGGCAACACAAGGGGAGCACATGAGCCAGAGCCCGAGCAACGTGTCGATGCCGCGGAACGCCAGCTCCGGCGAGCTGCAGAACGGGGAGCATAAGAGCAACACACACTTTATGCGCAAAATTCCCGTGGGTGCCGAGGCGAGCAACATCCTCGTCGGCGAGGTGGACTTCCTCGACAAGACGCTGTCGGCGTTTCTGCGGCTCAACTCCGCCTCGGTTATGGGCGACCTGACGGAGGTTCCGGTTCCGACGAGGTAAAGTGGGGGATTCGTTTGTAAATGATCGTTTGTAAATGAGACATGAAACAAACCCGCATGAGACTGATCGGACCGTCTCCGTCGCACTCGCACAGGTTCATCTTCATCCTGCTCGGACCGCCCGGTAGCCACGGCAGCTTCCACGAGATTGGGCGCGCCATGGCGACGCTGATGTCGGATGAAATATTCCACGAGGTCGCGTACCGCGCGAAGAAACGCGAGCACCTGCTGGCGGGCATCGACGAGTTCCTGGACGCCGTCACCGTGCTGCCACCGGGCGAGTGGGATCCCTCGATCCGAATAGAGCCACCGGCGGCCATACCCTCGCAGGAGGTCCGCAAGCGCCCACCGGAGAAAAACCCCAAGGAGGAGGTGGACGAGGAGCTCGAGGAGCAGCGGCAGCGGGAGGAGGCGGGCCTCTCCCGCACCGGGCGGCTCTTCGGTGGCCTGGTGAACGACCTGAAGCGCAAGGCGCCCTTCTACCTTTCCGACTTCAAAGACGGCCTGTCGATGCAGTGCGTGGCGTCGTGGATCTTCCTCTACTTCGCCTGCCTCTCGCCGATCATCACGTTCGGGGGGCTGCTCGGGACGGCCACCGGGAACAACATCGCCGCGATGGAGTCGCTCGTGTCCGGGTTCGTGTGCGGCATCGGGTACGGGTTCTTCTCCGGCCAGCCACTGACCATCCTCGGCTCGACCGGCCCGGTGCTCGTTTTCGAGACGATCGTGTACGAATTCTGCATGCAGGTGGGCTGGGACTACCTGACGTTCCGCTTCTGGATCGGCACCTGGATATCGATCATCCTCGTGATTCTGGTCGCGATCGACGCGAGCGCCCTCGTGTGCTACATTACCCGCTTCACCGAGGAAAACTTTGCCTGCCTCATCGCGGTCATCTTCATCTACAAGGCGATCGAGAACGTGTTCCATATCGGGCAGGACTATCCGATTAACATGGCCGGTGGCAAGATGGACTGCGCTTGCCTTCCACCGGAGGGCCAGTCGCTTACACCGGAAGCCGTGCACCAGTGGGCGCAGTACGGTCTGCGCACATGCAAGGTTAGTTAGAGGGGGCATCCAAGAGTAAGCCAACGATAAAGGTTACTTTCCACGATAAAGGTTGCTCTCTAGTATCAGTTGAAGTTGGGCCATTCTTTGTTTAGCTAAGGATGTATGTATGACCACCATTCCATGCTCTCCCCCCCTACAGACCCTCAATGGAACGCTGGTCGGGGCCGACTGTGACAAGCCGGAGTACGTGTCGGACGTCTTCCTGATGTCGATTGTGCTGTTCCTCGGCACGTACATCATCTCGGTCATCCTGAAGGACTTCAAGAACGCGCTGTTCTTCCCGGCCGTCGTGCGCCAGTTCATCAGCGACTTCTCGGTCACGATCGCGATCTTCTCGATGACGCTGCTGGACTTCTTCACGCGCATCGCCACGCCCAAGCTGGACGTGCCGAACGAGTTCAAGCGCACCATCCCGACGCGCGGCTGGATCATCATGCCGTTCCACGAGAGCAACCCGGTCTGGTCGTCGGCCCTCGCGATCCTGCCCGCTCTGCTCGGCACCATACTGATATTCATGGATCAACAAATAACGGCTGTGATAATCAATAGGAAGGAACACAAACTCACCAAAGGTTGTGGCTACCATCTGGACCTGTTCGTGCTGTCCTGTCTCATACAGATCTGCACCGTCATGGGTCTGCCATGGTGAGTGACGAAGAGTTTGGACCGCTAAAGAGTCGCGTTAATTCATGTTCCTTCTCTCCCGCGCCAGGTTTGTTGCTGCCACCGTGCTCAGTATTAATCATGTCAATTCGCTGAAGAAGGAATCGGAAACGGCCGCACCGGGCGAGAAGCCGCAGTTTATCGGGGTGCGCGAGCAGCGTGTCACGCACATACTGATCTTCCTGACGATCGGCTGCTCGGTGCTGCTAACGCCGCTGCTCTCCCACATTCCCATGCCGGTGCTGTACGGTGTGTTCCTCTACATGGGCGTGTCGGCCCTCAAGGGGCTCCAGTTCTTCGACCGGCTGCTAATCATGCTGATGCCCGCCAAGTACCAGCCGGACTACATGTTCCTGCGACAGGTTCGACTATCGCGGCCCATCGCCCGCTCGACCACTCCAACCGAAGCGACTGTAGACTCGTTCTACATGTTTTCGACGTTCTTGTTTCTTCCTTCCGTCCCGCAGGTCCCCATCAGGCGCGTCCATCTGTTCACCATGATCCAGCTGGCCTGCTTTGCCGTCCTGTGGCTGATCAAGTCCTTCTCGATCACCTCGATCCTTTTCCCGCTGATGCTGGTGGTGATGATCGGTGTGCGGAAATCGCTCGACTACATGTTCACCAAGCGCGAGCTGAAGATCCTGGACGACATCATGCCCGAGATGACCAAACGCGCCCGGGCAGACGACCTGCACCAGCTCGGGGATGGCGAGGTGGGGCTCTATCGGCGCCTGCTCGGCTGCTGTATCGGCGCGAAGCCGACGCAGCAGCACCAGCAGCCCGTCACCACGATCAGTGTGACCAAAGTGACCGAACAGACGAACAAATCGAACAACGTCACCAACCCCGATAGCTAGTAGACCCTGGACCCCATTTTCCCCCCGGACTCAGGCAATGACGCTGCTTGTTTTGGCGTTCGTCGCCTTCCTTTGCTTTTTCCCAAGCAGTTTTGGGAGCCTCGGGAGCTCCAATGTTACAAAAGTGTGTTGTAGTATTCCATTAGCGCTCGCCCCTTCCGTAGCTTGTATTTTTAGCTCCTCCTAGTGCAATTCTTATGTTTTGGAACGCTAGTAAACTACATTCCGTTAGCTAATTTTACTGCTTTATATATATACACATTCATATGTTAAGTATTTAAGGTTCGTCCCTCACAACGATGCCGTTCGAATTAACGATTGCACTTAAGCCCATTTTACTCTAACTGCGATAGTTGTGCTTATCTCAATTTAACCTCTTCACCACCAAAACCTCCCCCCCCCCCTACCCATTTCCCCCTCCAAACTGTTTAACATGGCAGCTAATTCTAGTGGCGCTTCATTATGTTTTAATACAACAGTATACAACAACCAAACTCTTAACGAGGACACCGATAAAAGATGAATAAACGAACACTCAAACACACGCACTCAAGGCTTCATATTTCGAGCACTAATCTTTCCTTTTATTACCATTACTGAAATTTTGTTTAGTGGACTCCCGATTGATTCGAGCTTTGAAAAAAAAAATATTCTCATTCCCACCATGAGATATTTTATTTCATAAATTCTTTGACGTTCGATTTAAGTTAGTTTGGTTTATTTCTGTAATATATGTAGTAGCTAAGCATTACACTGAATAAATAGCCCACAACACATGATAGCCCTGTATCATTTTAATTCGTCAATTTATACCAAATCTTCAATCCATTTTGTGCGCATGCTGCTTAACAAACAAGTTCTTTACAATATTCACGTTCTCGAGCAAAGCTCTAGTTTTGTTGAGAAATTCATTGGATCCGAAACTATATTCTATTGCATTACCGTCCAAAAAACACAGTACACAATTATGAAAACCAATACTCCTCCCGCATTGTGAATATACATCAGACGATGCAAAATACAAAACTGTCTTTACCGTTAAGACTAGACCGTTTTAAAGTTATCCTAATAGATAGATAAATTAGTCCCCCAGTTTTTTATGCAATGTAACGAGGGTAGAAAATAGATATTGCTTTAGAGCACCATTCAATGTTTATGCTTCAGCAAAGCGCACCGAACACAACACAGTGGAAATTTATTACCAATTTTATTTTGCTTTACTCTTCATTGATCGTTTAACTTTGGCTTTTTTTTTTCGACAGGAAAATCGTACTCTACTAACTGCACAGCGAACACAAATCATCGTTACCAATCACTAGACACCTAATACTTTCCTATTTCGGAAATAACAACGAAAGTTTGTGCATGGCCTTGCGTTACATTTTGTTAATTGTGCATACGAATTTTTAAACCTCTTTCAATTGCTTGCAAAGTTTGCGCCTGTTTCAAATCGAATGCCATGTTCTGTTGCGTGGCGTTTCAAACGGTTACACCGTTTTAAATATCCAAATCCCTCCGGAGGAGCTTGTCGCTCTCCCCCAAACCTCCCGTGAGTCCCAGGAAAGAAACATCGTCGCTGACACGAATATGAAACCGAACTACCTATCCGCAATCTAACAATCTCCCACGACATGGTGATGTTCGAAAGCACACCACACACCAGGGAACACGCGATCTGAACATCGTTTCGTTGCAATCGTCCCTCCCATGCAGGACCCGGGACAACATTCCGCCGACAATCTGCAGCTGCCGCTGGAGAACGGAACGCTCAGCGACACCAAGATCAACATATCCGAAGAGGTCAACCGGACGACGATCTGGAAGCAGGTCAACAATTGCAACGTGCTGTTCACTAAAAAGCAACCCGCGGCCGGCGATCGCCAGAAATCATCGCAACAATTGTAAGTTGTCGCAGAAGGATGCTTTCGTGGGCGGTTTTACCAATCCCGGTTTGTGGATCAATCCTTTTAAAAAATTTGTTTTTTTCTGTTTTTAGACTGAAACCAAGTGAAAATGAAAAAAGACTGTCCACCATGCGCGAGGAAGACGAAGCGGACGAGCAAGGCCGTCAATTAAATCACCAGAAAAAGACACAGGTCTAAGCATTTTTCGCGATCTGCACGCGCTGGCATTTATGTGTGTGTGTGTGTGTGTGTGGGTGTGTATGTTGTATGTGCGTGTGTGTATTCTAAGTGTATGCGTTGAGTACTAACTTAAGATGGCAAGATCACACCTTTTTCCACACTTGTAACCCGCTCATGTTTCAAACCAAAACGCAAACGAAAACGACATCATTCTCAGCACCAAACTTGACCAGAAAGTTCAGAAACAAGCACACCTCCAAGCTAGGCAGCGCAAGACAGCCAAACTAAACAATATTTCCGAGCACATTCACCCACCTACCACGTGCCATAGTTTTGTGAGTCCATCCATTGTGTCCACTCGCATATGTCGTGTAAAATCCTTGTCGAATGTGTGTGTTCCGTTTGACGAAAGTGTACACGCGTAATGCATCCTGTGGATGGTCCATAGTTTAGAGGGGCGAATGCACTTCACGGCCACTTTTCGTATAGTAAGTGCATCGTGGACACACTGTTGTTGGCGCCCCGTGCTAGTTATATGCTCCGCAGTTATTCAAATAGTGGTAGTCGTTCGTGACGAACTTTACGTATGGCTTCGGTAGATAAATAGTGTTACACCATGTGCGCATGCATGTGCGAGTGGTTTTTTTGTGTGTGTAGGCTATGCATCAGTTAACCATCGTAAAATCGAAAATCTTTGCTTGCAAGCAAACCCACCAGCAAGCAGGCAGTTTGATTTAAATTACCCTTTAGAAGAAAAAAAAAACATATTACAAAAAAAAAATATATATTTGCTTAAAGTCGGTGAAACGTCCACTGATATGTTAAGGCATGTTTATTACTATAAGTGATGATTTCAAACTTCCTATTTCACATTCATAGAGTAATTTGCCAGTTGGACACAATTTTCAATCATCAAAAGTATGTGTTTTTTGTCATGCGTCTGGCTTTCAATAACCACATGTGAAGCATGTTTCTACATTTGCCAATCATGGAATGTTAATGAATTGCTTTCACGATCCGAATCGAAAAAAGACAACGGAATTTCAACAATCACGTGTAGTTCGCTTCGAAATGTCGTCCATGTTGTTTTACAGTCACCAACCATGAAAACACACACGATCATCATAGTTACCCACGCCGCTGAACTCGTTATAGGCTTGGCAACGTTATGTAATGCTGTAATGCTACGTTTACTCTTACTTTCACTACGAGCTCACAAGAAAACTAAAGCTGGTCAATCACTCACCATCAATTATTGCAGAAAATGAAGCGAGAGTTTTGGATGAATTCGCGATCCGGCAGCAGCAACGGTCGTGTCAATAGCAATAGCAGTACCGGCGGAACGATCGTTGACACAGGGGGGAGTGGAGGCGATAGGGCTTCCGAAACGAGGGTGTGAAGAGTGTACTAGGGTAAGGATTAGGGCAAATTTTAACAGAATCGATTGGTAAACCCGTTGGTTTACGGTGCAGGGAAGGAAGGCTGATAGGGACAATGAATGATCGACGCACGATCGCACGATCGGAACGTCGTGTTGGTAGTGTCCATTTAAGAAGGCAATGGCGCAAACCACACCGATGTGAAACGTAAATCTTTCATCTACAAACAGAAATCACTAAATTAACCGAGTCAGAACATCCCTTCGTCGGCAAAAATGGTCGAAGGCAAATAGGCTAAATTTCACTAGACAAATTAGTAGCATATTACCCTGTAAAAGTTTTTTTTTTAGGGGAAAAGAAACCCATTTACAACCTACAAACGACATTTAGCGGGCAACCGGATACCATTCGACAATTGTGAGGAATAGCATTTTTTATAGCGTGTAAGTTAAAATTTAAAAAGGAAACAATTAAACTGTTGGAAATTCCTCCAAATTGTCCCCCGTAGCAAAGGAAGAAATTATGTGAAAATAATTTCAAAATAAAGTACCACTTATAACTATTCCATTTACAACGTACAATGAATTCGGTTATTTAGAGCAACAAAAAAAACGAAAACCACGTGACAGGTTTGTTCCGTTCGGCACGAGCCGGTTGAGTCGTGTGTGTGTGTGTGTGTGTGCTATATTTCACTTACAATAAGATTACAGATTTTACCTAAGCATGACAAAAACAATATGTACAAATTCAAGGGGTAACGGAGAACTGAACACTAAGTGTAGTGTTGCTTAGTTCTTTTTCTTCTGCTTCTTATCTACAGCCAACCCCTGCGAGACCTGATAGTCGTGCACCAGCTTTTCCTGCACCTCGGGCATGCAGGGCGAGTAGCGGCTGTACTCCATGCTGAACTCGCCCTTACCCTGCGTGCTCGATCGTAGCTCCCCGGCGTACCCGAACATGTCGTTCAGCGGCACCTCGGCGTACACCGTGAACCAGCCTTCGGCGCCCTCGGTGCCGGTGATGATACCGTGCCGCTTGTTCAGCTGCCCGATCACCGTGCCCTGGAACTCCTCCGGTGCGGTCACCTCCACCATCATGATCGGCTCGAGGATCTGCCAGGCGCCGTTCTCGAACACGCTCTTGATCGCACCCTGGGCCGCCAGCATGAACGCCAGCTCGCTCGAGTCGACGATGTGGTGGGCACCGTCCTGCAGTCGGAACTTGATGCCGGACAGCTTGTGCCCGGACAGCAGACCCTTCTCCGCCATCTGCCGGAAGCCCTTCTCGATGCCCGGGATGAACTGTTTCGGCACGTTCGTGCCCATCGTTTCGTCGACGAACTCGATCGTGGTGTTCTGGTGCGGTGGCAGCGGCTCCAGGATGCCGGTAACCCTTCCGAACTGCCCCTGACCGCCCGACTGCTTCTTGTGCAGGTAGTCGAACTCGCAGGGCGCCATGAGCGTTTCGCGGAACGCCACCTTCGGCTTGCCGAGCGTTACGGCGCAGTTGTACTCGCGCTCCATGCGCTGGGCGTAGATTTCCAGGTGCAACTCGCCCATCCCCGACACGAGCGTCTCCTTAATGTCCGGATCGTACTCGAAGTGGAAGGTGGGATCCTCCTTGGTGAAGCGCGCGATCGCCTTGGCGAAGTTGTCGCGATCTTTCGAGTTGGTCGGCTTGATCGCCATCGAAACGACCGGATCGGGCACGAAGATCGATTCCATCGAGAGCTCCAGCTTCGGGTTCGTCACGAACGTATCACCGGAGGCGCAATCGACACCGAACAGGGCGAAAATGTCCCCCGCGTACACCTCGTTCACGTCCTCCATTTGGTTCGAATGCAGCCGCACCAAGCGGGCCAGACGAATCTTCTTGCCAGATCGAGAGTTGTAAATATTATCACCCTTGCGCAGCACTCCCTGGTAGCACCGGAGGTAGGTTAGCTGACCGAACCGTCCCGCTTCCAGCTTGAAAGCCAACCCAACGAACGGCTCCTTGCCATCGCGGGCCGGATTAAGGATGACCTTCTGCGGTTCCTCGTCCTTCTTCTCGATCATGGCAATGTTCTCCACCTCCCCTGGGTGCGGCAGGTAGTCCAGCACAGCATCCAGCAGCGGCTGGACGCCCTTGTTCTTCAGCGCCGTTCCGACGAGCACGGGTGTGAAGGTGCGCTTCAGTGTCGCCCTCCTGATCGCGCCCATAATATCCTCCACCGTCGCTTCCTTTTCCTCCAGAAACAGCTCCCCGATCCGCTCGTCCACGTTCGACAGATGCTCGATCAGCTCCTGCCGCCGTTCGGCACTCTCCGTGCGCATGTCGGCCGGTATTTCATCCTCTCGGATCTTCAGCCCGTACGGTTCCTCGAAGTAGAGCGCCCTCTGCTTGACCAGATCGATCACACCCTTGCAGTTACTCTCCACCCCGATCGGTAGCTGCACGAACGCGGCATTGTGGTTCAACTTCGAGCGCAGTTGGCCGAGCACGCGGTACGGATTCGCACCCGCTCGATCGAGTTTGTTGATGAACCCCAGACAGGGCACGTTGTAGCGCTTCATCTGCCGGTTCACGGTCAGCGTTTGACTCTGCACGCCACCCACACTGCAAAGCACCAGGATGGCCCCATCGAGGACACGCAACGCGCGCTCCACCTCCACCGTGAAGTCCACGTGCCCGGGCGTATCGATGATGTTGATGTTGTGCTCCTTCCAGAGCGTGTAGGTCGCAGCCGATTGGATCGTGATGCCACGCTGCCGCTCCAGCTCCATCGAGTCCATCGTCGCACCAACGTTATCCTTGCCCTTCACCTCGTGCATCTCCTTGATGCGCCCGGTGTAGTACAGGATGCGCTCGGTCAGTGTCGTCTTGCCACTGTCGATGTGCGCCGAGATACCGATATTTCGAATCTTTTCCAGCGGCTTGTGATCCGCAAACGATGCATGGCTAGAGAACGATTTTACATTCTGAAATGAATGATGGAAAGAAAAAAAAATGGGACAACCCATGTAAAATTATATAATCTTCCCATGGAACAGACAAGAAGTTGATGAATGTTTCACCTCAAGAAACGTTTTCGCGGCGGCTAGACTGCATCGCGATCGTATCAGATTGCTGATAGTCATCGTGCACGGTGAACTGGGGATCCCCGGGGTAAACTATCTAAAACTGCGTTTGTTTTGCGCAATTGGGGATAATTCCGCGACACCCGGCACACGACGAAGACGGACTGCAAGTGCACTTTTCACACCAACGGGAACTCGGGACAAGAAAAAGAAGCAGTTGACAGTTCGTCAGCACACGTGCGGGTGTGGCCGGAGTCTATCGGAAATGTTTGCGAACATTTGCAGCAACATACGTTTCGAAACCAAGTTCGAAAAATGTTACCATGTTTTCGATAGACCACGGTTAACGAAGGAGTTATTGAGTTTATAACGGTCAGTCGATCGCTTCCGATTGACAGACAAACATTCCATCGAATCCAGTTGGTTGGTGTTTTTTTAATCAGCTGCGTATCGTTTCTTTGGAATCCTGATAAAAGACGGCTGTTTTGAAATAAATTTCCATTGCCGCTACATATTTCGAATCAAGTTTCATCGAAGGTAAATTAAATATTTCTTATGCCACAATATGTTTTCGCGCATGAGTCAGCTGGGCTGGTCTGGATTGTCAAAAACCGGTTGTCGCACCGGACGCAAACATTCTATTTTCCTAAACACCTCCAAAGTATACGCCAGTGTAGCTGGTTGCACAACGAAGAGAGTTTTTGTGTTTACCCTTTCTTGAGTGTTTTACTGAATACGCAATTTTTCTGCAATCCTTTTTTTCCACACGTGAATGCGTCCATCGCTCGTCAGGCTTGCAAGGATGGTTGTGAAACATAAGGTCACCGGGTACGAGGAGTTCACGAAGCTTGCGGAAAGTTTGGAAAGCAGCGGAGAACCGGTGCATATCCTCTTCACCGGGAGTAAGGACGAAAATGGGGAAAGCTGGTGCCCGTACTGCGTTAAGGGTGAGTTGCATGATTCTTTTTTACTACCACATTACATCGGCTGATAGTTCTCCAAGGTAATGGGCATTGTCCATCATCAGAAATTCGTAGATAAGATAGTTGAATTGCTGCCTTCATCCCACCAAGAAGCTCTGACTATGATCAATGATGAACCTGTTTTTGGCTAATTTTTTTCTTTAACATATGTTTCTATTTCATTTCAGCTGCACCCGTTGTTACGAAGGCTCTGGAAACTGCACCGGAAAAGAGCCATTTCATAACGGTCGAAATAGAACGACCATTGTGAGTATTCATTGCGTGAGCACGCAATGATAAGGCAATTAATAATTTGTCATGCACCCACTTCATGTCTCCACGATGATGATGATGTCATCGACCATTAATCAGCTTCGAAACCCTCTGGTACTCATTCTTTCTCTTTAATTCCGTTGCAGCTGGAAGGATCAGAACTGTCCCTACCGCAAGGACCCTAGGACTCACCTGGTGTTCCTTCCGACCCTTCTTAGGTGGCGATCGCCCCAGCGTCTGGATGGTTCGCAGTGCGCGAATGCCGATCTGGTAGATATGCTATTGCAGGACGAAGATTAAACGGAGGGAAAAAACGTACGTCCCGTTTATCCAGCCGTTGGAATGAAAGAAAGGAAGGAGTTTATTTGCAACATTGTTTTCTCTTGGTTCGTCTCCTGCTGCAGGAAGAACAGCCGAGATCGTATTGGTCAATATGATAATGTGTTTCTATACTCGTTTTTCTTTTCCACTAAACCAATAAATAACAAAATGAAGTACGTTCGTCGTCGTGGTAATGTTTCGAAATACTCAGTCCCCGCTGGTGCCTCCCGCCGGACCCTAATAGTTACTCTTATACTTTTTTATCTCGATCATTATCACATGGATGTTCACCAGCTGAGCCCGTGCGTTTGGTGTGAGCAGCTTGTAGAACTTGTGATAATACTGCACGAGCTGCGCCAGCGCCAGCTGCAGCAGCTGCGATCCGGTCACCAGCGAGGGGAAGGAAAGGAACACCTCCCGGTTCAGATCTTCCAGCGATTTCTTCCAGTTGGCGGAAAAGTTGGCCACCAACTGGAGCGACCGGCGCTCCTGCCGTTTCAGCTCCTCCGTCTGCTCCTTGTCACGCATCTGCTCGCAGTCTTTCACGAACTGGATGATACCGCCGAGGTGCGGCGCCAGGATCTCCTCCACGTACTCCGCACTACGCGTACTGAGCAGCTCGCGGAACGCTTCCGCTTCCTTCGAATTGTCGCGCGTACGCTCCATCAGCACACCGAGCACCAGGTCGTAGTTGTTGATCAGGTAGATCAACTGCTCCTTGCGGGTGGTGAAGATGGCAGCCATGCGCAGCATGAAGCACTTTACCTCCTCCTGCAGCTCCAGGAGCAGATGGCTGACTAACTCGTTGGGGAAATTCTCCGATATGCCAACGATGGCGGCCGAAAATTCGGCGTATCGGCGGGTGATCTGAAACGGGCGAAATTAAATTAATAACCTGTTCGCAGAGGACCACCGGTCGGTTACCTACATAATGTGGGCCAGTTTCTTTGGGAAACTTTGTCGGATCACAATCAAGTATGCTTTGAATGTTCATGCGAAACACTTGCTCGAACCTTGGCCATATGACCGCTTGCAGATTATCCCAGTACCTTGACAAATACAGACTTCCGATTAGGGGAAAATATGGGGCTTTATGAAAGAAAGAAAAAAGCATACTTATCCAACGCCGGAACACATCGTTTGTGGCACATCAACTGATACCGAAGGCAAAGCTGAATGCACAGAAAGAGAGCTATTGTATCGTAGCAATCTTGAACATACGTTTCCAAACTTTTCTACAAGTAAGTGGGAGATACAATTTCAATAAACGTGATCCAACAAGCGCCGAAAGAATCTTACAATTAAAAGAGACGTCGTCTTTCCCATTATCTGATTGAAGAGCTCCTGCGCCTGTTGACCGCGTAGTATGAAGAACTCCGTCACGAACAGATACTCCCGACAGGCATTGTCAACGAGGGCGTACTGTTCCGAGCGGAAGAGCGCTTCGAAGGGATAACGAGATTTTTGCTGTGCATGGGGCACGATAATCGGGGCCTCTAGCTGCTGGTTAAGTACGTCCCCGCGGTCACCGATGGAGAACACGGTGCTTTTGTTCTTCAGCGAGCTCGCCTTCGAGAAGATACTCTTCGGGGCGGAATCATCCAGCCCCATCAGATCATCCTTGGAGACGGCCTCCTCGAACTTGAGTGCCGCCAGCCGCGTGGAGTAGCTTTTGAAGTAGCTGTAGTAGATCTTGCCCATGGTGTCGACGTATTCGTTGCAAATTTCCTGCGCCACCGCGCGCTCGTTGGAGAGGATGAACTCGAAGAAAAACTTGTACTTCAGCATCGCATTCTGCGGGATCTGGTAGTTGGCCATCGGCTTACGGAACTTGTGGATCTGCTCCATCAGGTACAGCCGCAGTTTGCTCATCGCTTTAATCTTTAACTTCTGCAGCACATCACTCACATCTTGCGAGGATTTGGATTCCTTAAAGTTAAGCTCCTTCATGAGATTGAGTTTGTGGTTGAGCTCGTTTAGGTGGGCCATGAATTCCTTCTCCGTCACCGGGCTATCCATGATGGTAGCCACCATTTCCTCCGGCACTGCCATGTCCTCCACGAACTGGGAGATCTGCGCCCGGATCGACTGACGGTTTGTGAGCTGCACCGACATGGAGACCGATTTCTTCTGCAGCGACGTTATCTCGGTGCTGATGTTGTTCAGCGCGCCCTGAATGTCCATCAGCATCGACTCCATCCGCTCGAGGATGTTCGACGTGCTGCCGATCTGGTAGTGCAAATTGGCAATATTCTGGCTCTCCTTGATGTAATCGTCGATTGACCGATTTTCCACCTCCTTGAATTCCTTCTCGATCTGGGCCGAATACTGCCGCAGATCGGTTCCCGTTTTGAGAATCTCCTGCACCTCCTCGTCGTCGATTTGTTCGTCGACCAGCGCCGCCTCCGCCATCGTTCGAATTGCGGAAGAATATACTAAAATACCCTAAACAACGGACCGTATGTTGCTTTTCGATGTGCAAAATAAAAAGACAAAGTTCACTGCCCAGTTAGTTGTCATCCAAGGAATGACAATCAACGACTACGTAAACAAAACAGCCGAATATGCTGCAAATGTCAACTTCAAACGGTTTTGCTGCATGGGCTGAAATTTAATAATTTTGTTATTTTCCTCAATGCTAGCGAGAGTATGCTAAATTCTATGGCCTTCAATGCATTACCCAAATTGTATAAAAAAAATTTTTCATCAGTTTATTGAAACTGAATCTCTTCCTGAAAACAAAATAAAATTAGACCCAATCAAAACAGCCGGCGGATGTCACAGCGCACCGTCGATGGCACGTGCAATTTTGTTTACGTTTCAATCGACAAATTTTCTACAGAGAACAATTCGCGCTGATCGCATATTCGCATATTTGAGAAGGGATTTTTTTACGCTTCAAAAAAATTCATTTGCCCGAAAGATGGCAGAAGAAGGAAACGTGGGGAATGGAACGCTCAAAACCCTTCGCGAAGGAAGTGCCGAAATATTGGTGGCCGATCATGTGTTCTACAATCCAGTGCAGGAGTTTAATCGCGATCTGAGTATATGCGTCCTGACGACCTACTCAAGGATATACCGGCGTGAAAAGGAAGAGGAGCGTAAACGGAAAGATCCTTCGTATAAAGATTCAAACGGGCAAGCAACGGTACAGCCGGGAGTGAAACATGAGGTATTCCATGCCAACAATAATGTAACTCGGTGTTAGAGGGATCACCCCTTCGATTGTAGATTGAACGTTTCCGCATCTTTTTAGAATGGCCTTCGAATACTGGAAGCGCTTTCGGCGACCGGACTGCGCAGTATACGGTACGCGAAAGAAATTCCCGGAGTGAGGGAGATTATTGCGAACGACCTATCGAAATCTGCCGTAGAATCGATCGAGAAGAATGTCAAGCAAAACAACATCGAGCACCTCATCACGCCAAGTTTTAACGATGCCATGTAAGTGCTGCAATCACCGGAACTTCCATCATTTATGTCAGCGGTTCAATATTGCAGGACGCTGATGTACATGTCAACGAAACCGGACCAACGTTTCACGGCAATCGATCTCGATCCTTACGGACACCCGACCCGATTCCTTGACGGTGCCGTCCAAAGCATCGAAGATGGTGGATTGCTACTAATCACTGCCACGGATATGGCCGTCCTGGCGGGGAACTCGCCGGAAGCGTGCTACGTAAAGTACGGTTCCGTGCCACTGAAGACGAAGGCGTGCCACGAATTCGCGCTGCGCATTCTGCTTCGCTGCATCGAAACGACGGCAACCCGGTACGGGCGGTACATCAAACCGATGCTGAGCATATCGGCGGATTTCTACATCCGTGTTTTCGTCCGCGTCTACACCGGCCAGTACGCGTGCAAGAAGAGCAGCAGCAAGCAGTCCATGGTGTTCCAGTGTACCGGGTGTGAGGCATTCACCCTTCAGCCGCTCGGTGTGCTGAAACCGAACCCAACCGAGGCCAATCCGCAGCAGATCAAGTTCGGCACACCGACTGGCCCGTTCGTTGGCAGCCGATGTGAGCATTGCAATCACCAGCACCACATGGGCGGACCGATCTGGTCTGCGCCGCTGCACGATGAAGAATTCCTTGCCGAACTGATGCGCACGGTGGAGCAGGAAGAATCGAAACGCTTGACCACGATCAGGCGCATCTATGGAACGCTTGCGGTCATTAGGGAAGAGTTGCACGACGTACCGCTTTACTACACGCTGGACCGGATGTGTGGCATACTGAAGCTGGAATCGATCGGTATGCTCAAGCTGCGATCGGCTCTGCTGCACGAGGGGTATCGAGTGTCGTACTCGCATGCCAGCCGGACGTCCGTTAAAACCGACGCTCCGGTCGGCGTACTGTGGGACATACTACGTTGCTGGCACCGCATCCATCCCGTGAAAGAGGAGCGCTTCCTGGAGGGTGTGCCCCTGACGGCAATCCTCGCGAAAGCCCCGGCGAAGGAATACAACATCGAGGAAATTCACCCGGAAGCAAATCCACCCAGTCGGAAGGAATCGTTGTCACGCTTTCCGGAGAACCCCACCGCACACTGGGGTCCCGGCACAAGGGCGACGCAGATGTATGTTACGTTTTAACCGCTGGAGGACAACTTGTCGGAATTAATATCTTATTTCATAATTTATTCTTCTTTCCCAAGGGTCAGCGATAATAAAATGCTCAAAAGCACCCAAAATCAGAACAAGCGCAAGCAAAAGAGAGCTCAAAAGGAACGCGAAGACACCGATGGCGAGGAAAACGATGTCAAGGCTGCGCCCAGTACATCGCCAGAAAGGAAGGTACCCAAAACCGTCTGCACAGAGGGGTAATCGAAGAAGCAGATTCAAAGGAATGCCACGCGGACAGGAATGTTAACGAGTGTTGTTGTTTTTGCCCGTGCAATGGTTACTAGGACGAAAAATCGATTAAACACACGACGCATTCCTATGCACACTTCTAGGAGTCGTATCGTACGCGCACATGGTTACGATAACTGAGCATGCTGCGTAACAATTCGTTCGTCCAACAACCGCAGCATACGGATACGTGCAGCGAACGCTGTTGAAAGGCGAATCTTTCAACGAGAGTTAAATTTTTTTTTGAAGGAATAAATTTTTCAAAAAGTTAGTAAAAGAAACTCAATTTATTTGTGAGCATTTTTCGATCGATCGATTAAACAATAAAGAGAGAGATGGTTTTGAGGCAACGCGAAACGTCGCTGAAGCGTGAAAGAAACGAAGATCACATACCGTGCATCGATAGGGAAGGAAGCTACCGAAAGCCGTTGCCCGTACCTCCGAAAACGCACCCTTCGAAGCGTTGGTCCGACTCGTTGCCACCGAACGAGCGGGTGTTTTACCACCAAACACTCAGCTCCGCCCGACGTGCGGCCCATTTTACCAACCACGAGTAAATATTACCAATCCTTGACATGAATCCAACCGCGCCATCGTTAATTAATAACTTTCTTCGCTTCTTGTGTTGGACAGCAATATTCCGCTGGACTCCCTGGACATCAATCTAGCGGCGCAGTACAACCACTCCGATGATCTGTTCCTGGGAAAAAACGATGTTGTCCTGCAGGAGGAAACGCTCGGCCGGAACACATTTCGTCGCTTGCGGAACACGCGTGACCTGAGCCCGGAGAAAATCATCCCGCTGAAGCACCCATTACGAATCGGTGGCTTGCGAGAAAAAGATTCGCCAAACAGCGTGAAGCTCATGAATACCGGACCACACACACCGCTGACAAATCCGGGATACTCGCGCCAGACGGGAGATGGCAATTTCTTCAATTACTAGAATAGAAACCTTCAAAATTATCTATGTTAGCAGCAACAACAACAAAAACACATATTTCTTGGTGTCAGTTGATCATATTTATTTGCGTCATCTGTAGCAGCAGCGATCGATGAATCGATAGGCAACACAGTTCTGGCAACTATAGCAAATCAAAGTTAAGAGTCAATATTGGTTGTGCGAGACACAGCAAAGACACAAATAAAATTAAAATCTGTTTGTACCAAAAGTTATAGTATTCGTATCTGTTGTCGAAAATAATTCTAATATTACACCCAATTCCCGCTACTCCTTTACAAAACGTACCAAACAAATGTCGGGTTGATCAGCACGATCTGTCGCATTACAAGCTGTTATGAGAAGCGCGTTTGATGAGACTTAAAATATTCGGTTAATCTTATTTTTCTTTTTCCTCCTGTGGTACGCCGTCGTACACTTACTTCCATTTGCATTGTGTCAATAATATACCCTTGATACATTTATGCTTTGTATTAAATTGATGAAAAATCGATGTAAACTAGCTGTAAACCATTCTTCCCTTATTTTCGTCCCTTATACGGCCACGATGTGATCCTTTAGCCAAGTTTTAGCTTACCTTCTCCGTGTGTGTTTCCTTCCCACGATGAGACAGTTTCAGTAGAAGAACTTCACATTACTGGAACATTTCTGATAATCATTTTTGTTGCTCGGAAAAAAAAGGATTCGTTGGCGACGACCGCAAGTTGATTGCAGCTGAGGGGACAATGTCCGACAAAATTTGTGTGGTCGCAAGCAAAGTGGTCACTAGGCGCCGCATAAGGGAGAAGAAGAATTGTTGCAAATGCATTTGTAATAAATCGCTCGGAAACGTACAGGTTAATTGAACCGACACTATGTTCCTCTGCTGCTGCGATTGGTCGCGCTTGCTACTTATTGGTTCGCACAAATTTTCTCCCTTTCTAGATTTCGCCTACTGTGCACGATGAGTTGCTTTAAAATTTTAGTATCCGCTGGCAGCAGATTTCCGAGCATGGCGTACTGGTGTGATTGAAGGAGTCTCGTACTGCTGCTTCCACCTTTGTAATGGAAAATATCCTTCTTCGTCACAAAGCTCCCTCTCCATCTGTCGCTACATCTACCTGCCGTCCGTCAGAATTCAAAAGCAAAGCAGAAAGAACTGTCCCCAGATACAATTAGTCTGATACCATATATCTACGTCTACGCTCTTAACTATAACACGGAAACATTGTTGCATTGCTCCCTCCTGCACTCATCTTGCTAATGTTGTTGGTTTGTTTTCTCTTGTTTTTTTTTTGCTAGTAAGTTTCCCAGGATTAATAGGTTGTTGGCACGATCGATTCGAAGCGCCGAATAGAAAGTAGTCACACAAAACGGACCACCGCCTTCAGGGTGTTGATTGTTGTGTATTGCTGCATTTGTATACGTCGTCGTTTTGCGGTCGCGCGGGGGTCGTATGAAGAGAAATCTGCAAATATAAAACTGCATACTGTTGGGAAAGGTTTTTCGAATGGTTTATGTGTCTCTTTATCACGCGATCATCGACGGACGCACAACACGTTCAGCGCAGCATCTCTATGACGAATGTTGTTGTCGGGGGAAGGTGGAAAAAAGGTTAGAGGAAAGAAGCTTAAAACTGAATGATCGTCCGAAATGGCGAAGCTCAACTCAATGGAAACCACCCGGCTGCCTTCACTCCATTCAATTCTCGTTCATGTTCCACCATCACCATCACATTCTGCTCTGGTACGGTACCGACACACGTGTGAAGATCGGCGCCAGAAAATCAAATGTAGACAGGATGGTTGGTGGTCTCGACTTTCGCGGCTACAGCTACGTCTCGAAAAGGCGAAAGCACCTGGGAAAACACGGTACGAGCAACGGTGCTTTCTGTTTGCGTTTCCACAATTCAAAGTCACCACCGCGCCTTCAGCAAACTTTCCGGTGGGATATGTAATACATTGTCACTTGAAGGCTGCGTGTTGATGCCACAGAATACCATTCCAAAGATTGCGGCACTGGTTCCAGGTACACCCCAACCAGACACTCGGTAGGCTCCCTTGCCGACGATCCCATGTGCATCCCCAATTCCTCCTTGAGAGCTCCATCGCCCATGTCGCCCCACGCCATCGCCACCTTCGTCCTATGCCGACGTAGCAAACGGCAAACTCGATTCCCGCTTCGCAATCAACCGCTCTACTTTCTCCGTCCACGGACGATGAACTGATCATATTTCTCCTTGCCCAGCTAGCTTGTGTCCCGGGTGCCAGCCACAGCCTCAGCAAACACTCAGCAAGACAGTCAGCAGCCGTGGTCAGCGCTCCCGACGCTTTCAGACTCGATCGCACAGACATGTAAATAACACGATCGTTAATCTGTTAGGTGAGTGTATGTGTGTGTGTGTGTGTGTGTGTGTATCGAACGTGTTCGTTGTTGTATGTATTATGTGTGTCGATCGAAGAAGGCCGACGGAACGTGTTTTTTAAAGATAAGGAAGCAAACAAACATAAAAACGGGACTGAACATGAAAACAAGATTTGAAGAAAGAATTGTGGGGGAGAGGTTGGGAGCAGATTGGCAAAAGAATAATGTGACACACTACTACTTCAGCTGGAAGAAAAGAAGAAAGAGAAGAAAAACACACAGAACAGAGAAACATTACATCGCCGAGGACGATACAGGACCACCAGACGCGTCACCCGCCACCGCACACATCTCGGGGACAGCATGCACCGTGTCGTCCAAGCAGAGGGCACCAACCAGCGCGCAGCGCAGCAACAGCAAATCAAAATCTGGCATTCGCAGCAGGCTCGGCTCTACCTCTCCAACACCCCGACGACTCTGGTCCGACGAATCCGGCGTCCGGAACTGCTGGAAGTAGTCTCAGCGGCCGGAGCTAAGGATCCGTCGAGTCGAACCTTCGCGCAGCAGCACCAACAGCAGCAGCCGAGCTCCCCCGCAAATGAGGTCCCCGTCGCAGGACGAGACCGCATGCACGCAAGCACCATGTATGTATCTTGAGCGATATGTGATCCTCCTGCTCCTGCTAGACACGGCTGCACGGCGTTTCTTTTTTTTTTTTTTGATATTCCAGCAGTAGACTCGCCCACCTTCGCCATCGGAGGGACACACACACACACACGTCCAGACGGCAAATTTGCATGTTGCTTTTCTCTTAAACAACCATCGGCAGGATGGAGCTACGTCGCTCGTCTCGCCTACTTCGTCCAACACAAACAGGACACGCTCGTGTTCATGCTAGGAAAATCCCACCTCTCCACCGGCAAGGCATAGCAAGCGGCGCTGGCGCAGGAGGGGTAGAGTGATGCAGCCAAAGTACCGAACCGCAAACCACCTCCACCGCACGCGTTCCCTTACTCGATCGATCTCCCGGTCGGTCCAGCTCCACTTGACTCCGCACGGCTAATCAGAACGGAGCACGGAGGAAGCAGCAGCTGATCGCCGTGACACACCACCGGAGCGCGGACGACCCCCGCTTGCTTTTCCTTCGCTTCCTTCTCGCCCCCTGCTCGGCAAGGTTCTCGCTTTCTCATCATTCCCAAACGTGACGCAAAATAGACCAGCAGTTTAGAAGAGCGGACACACGGGAAGCAGAAAGTGTGACCGGATGGGCAAATCTCTCGGCAGGCAGCAGCAGCAAAACCGCAACTTGCCCTATATGAGTGAAATAGGTATTCATTTAGTACGGGCGATAAGTTAGTCTAACAGATAGATGCGAGCGCAGTAGTTCTTTTGCTTCATATCCGCCACGGCCTTGGCTCGAACGTGTCGAGTGCGTGCGGGTGGTTATGATAGAACGTGTTCTCTTTTCTTCTCGGTAAACAAAATAACTAACGACACACGAATGTGTTGGCATGTGAAACGTATGTATCGTAGAGGTACGCAATATGGTTACTAGATTAAAACCAAACAATTAAACAAAACTCGAAACCGAAGAGCAACGGAAACAAATGGTCTGTATGCTGTAGGGTTGGAGAGAGTAGTAGTCATAAGGAAATCTTTCGCAAGAATCGCACCGATGTCCAAAAACCTGTGCCAAACACGGAAGCCGTCCGAGCGTTGCTTGGTAGGACCATTATTAAGATTCTTTTAATACGAGTCTCGGGAAATTTTCCTTTTCGCTCCTCACTGAGTTGTTCGGGTAGCTCTTTTTTTTTCTTTCTCCGATAGTAAACATTCATGCACGGACGGACGTACTGTGCGATGTTGAGTTTTGCTCAGTGTGGGCACGAAGTGTGTTGGGTTACAAGGGGAAATAGGCAAGGAAGGTAGGTAACGTTGTGTTTTCGTTTGTCGTACAGTACTACACAAACAAACAACAAATTTCTAAACAAATTTCGTTTGGTCCAGAGTCAAAAAGAATCTCGTAATGAAACGGGAAAAAGGGCGAAGCGGCAGATCCGCAAATGATGCTTACCTTATATTCAGCGGATGCCTGTCGTCGTCAGTAAAATCTCCTCTACGTCAATGGCAAACGCGCACTGTAATCGGAATTGGAGAAAACGGGAACTGATTAGCTATCGGGGGGAAACCGTTTGGATAAGGACGATTACGATGGGGTGGGCTGACAAATGAATTACCTGAAATAAATGTGTACATCAACGCTTCAGTAGTGACCACGTTCGGCCGGGCTGCGGGAGCGGGAATCCTTGCCACGGGATGATTTACTTCCCGAGCGCGAACGTGGCGTCCGTGACTTGGAGCGGGAATACGACCGCCGGCGATGCTCGGCACTGCGGGATCGCGAGCGACGGCGATTGCGTTCACGAGAGCGACCCCTTTCGCGGCCATTGTGCCGACCGCCGCCGCCACCACCGCCGCGTCGCTGAGGGGAAGTGGGCCGTCCGTAGCGGGCCATTTGCACGCGGAGCTCCCTGCCGTCCAACATGCGACCATCCATGGCATCGAGTGCGTCTTCGGCGTCACGTTTGTCGTAAAAGCTAAGGGAAGACAATTGTTAAAATGGATGCACACATTCACTTTCACCTCCGCTCTGCTTTCCAATACGCCTACCGAACAAATGCAAATCCGCGGCTTTCGCGCGTGTGCCTGTCGCGAGGAATGTAAATATCGCCGACCTCGCCACAACGTTCAAACACTCGTCTCAAATCATCCGGCGTGGTACGGTAAGTCAAGTTGTCGACCTGAAACAAAGCAAAATGTTACTTTTCAGATTTATTACCCTGCACCGCTCTGCCACAATGGCGGCATCGCTAGGGAACATCGGCAGCCATCGTAGCATGCCGTTCGCAACTTTCTCCTTAATACGAATTTGATTCGAAACATTGGTTGCGAGTCACTGAAGATAATTGGAAGTAATCACGGGGCATAGTTTTATGTTTCTCAGCCTGTGACATTCGCTCGATGGTCGTAAAATAAGATTTACTTTTCGATGCTTACGAATCCATTTTACAAATGGCTTACCTTGAGTGAGATCATTCCGTCTATTCTCGGAGGTGGACGTGCGTAGCCGCTCATTTTGTGGAACTACACGTTTTCCTGTTTATTTGAACAATCGTCACTCGCTCACGATAACGTTTTGAACGTTTTCACCAACAGAATAACTTATCTTCAGCAGAAATATGGGAGCTTCTCGTTGAACACAACCAACCAACGCGATATTGTAACAAGAGAAAGATGGCGGCTCATGCTTCGCTCGAGGCGCTCGAAGTGCGCATTACTGCTAGCTAGTACAATAGGTAAAGATTTTTTCAAGCAAGATTTCTCATTATGGATATCTTGTACGCTCGCGCGGAGCTAGTTGTCATCCATTACTGCTAGGAGCATTTAGGCTATAATTTATATCAATGTTATTCTGAGCATTCATTGGGAAATCTCAAATTTTCTGTAATGCTTCTCAATGCTTCTGCCTTTTGTTTTGTTATAATATTTGAAAATTTAATTTTTATCATCAGCGTTGTCCGAGCCGGCATTTTCGTAAACATAAACATGATATGACAACTGTCAAAGAGAAGGAGTTCGGAAGAAAAGGAGGAAAACATCTGATTTGGTGGAACACGTTGGTTCAGTTCAAGTAGTGCTTTAAACTTCCTTGTTCTATGTATAGGTTTAGTTATTTAGTAAATCCGAATGTAGTTAGAGTTTTGCCATCAAGGCGGTGGAATTCAACAAACAAGAAATTGCACAAACTACTAAGCAAAATGCCCCTGGATCCAAAACACATTGCGGAAGCGCAGAAGCAACGGTTAAAGCTGAAGCAAAAGGTGACGAAAGTTTCACCGGGGATTGTAAATCTGCAGGTGCTTGGATGTGGAGCACCCGGAGCACCGGCGTCCGTGTATCTGTTCACCGATCAGACACGGTATCTGTTTAACTGCGGCGAAGGTACGCAAAGGTTAGCGTACGAGCACAAAACGAAACTGTCCTGCTTAGAGAACATTTTCATGACCCGCACAAGCTGGGAGCGCATAGGAGGTCTGCCGGGGATATGTTTGACGATGCAGGACGTCGGAGTGCCTGCGGTGTCGCTTCACGGACCGCCGGGATTAGAAGAGCTGTTCAAAGCAATGCGGAGATTCGTCATACTGAAGGATATGAAAGTAGATGCCTCGGAGTACACCACCGGCGATGTGTACGAGGATCATGTAATGACTGTACGCTATATAAGCATCAAGCGCGATACCAGCAACCTCGAGAAAGCCAGTTCCCCAGAAGTCTGCGAACAGGAGGAAGAAGCTCTAGTCGATGAAACAGATTACTATGCATACGAGAGGAAGAAAGAGGACCCCAAACAGGACGGTGCCAAGGGGATGAGAGGACAAGATTGGACAAAGCGGGAAGAGGAATCTGTTATGGCATACGTCTGCAAGCTTAAACCACGCCATGGGCAGCTTTCGTTGGAGAAATGTGTAGACTTTGGTGTTCCAGCGGGACCATTATTGGGACAGCTGAAAAACGGCAACGACATAACGCTCCCCGATGGGCGCATCGTAAGATCGTGTGATGTCCGAGCACCGGATGATCCGGGACCGGTATTTATCTTCATCGACATTCCCAGTCGAGAGTATTTCAAAGACTTCCAAGCGAAGGCCGCTCTGTTCGCACCGTACCAGCAAGGAGCAACGGAGGAGTCCGATCAAGCCTTGTTCGTTATCCACTTCAGCCCACTGGAAGTGATGCGCTGTGATGAGTACAGACAGTTTAACGATTGCTTTTCGGCCAGCACCAGGCACATAGCGCTGAATGAAGTAAACGGCTTTACCGGCTACATTGCAGCGCACCGCATTCAGTATCATCTGAATCAACTGGATGATAAAGTGTTTCCCTTGCTAAGGTATGGTTGCAGGATTTCTAAATTTTACTATTTCACTGCTTCATGGAGCTTTTATCCTTTTCAGAGAAGCTAATAATGACTATCAGACACCCCTTTCGATTGATAGCAATCTACTGCGGTCTTCGTCTTTGAGCTATCTGCATATTCGACCATCAAAGGGAATCGACAGGTATATTACAATCATTTAAACAGTTGCAACGTGAATTAAAGGACACGTTTACCATTATAGAGCGCAAGAAGCATTACTAAACCCTGCGGAGTATCTGAACGAGTTAGAGCTACTACCGGAATTCAAAAGTGCGCTGACCGATTTGAAGCAGCAGCTGCTGCCGTTCAACGAACGTCGGTCAGCAGCGATGCGAACCGAACAGTTTCCTCGGTTGATATTCCTTGGAACAGGATCATCTATACCGAACAAAACACGTAACGTTAGCGCAATTTTGATTTTAACAAAGTAAGATCCTCCCGACAATATTGCAAACGTTGCTTAAGAAAATATCGCCAATGTTCAATGGTTATTTTTTTTTTCAGCGCGCAATCGTCAATTCTTTTGGACTGTGGTGAAGGAACTGTCGGACAGATAGTTCGGTTTTTCGGCAAAACTCAGGCCGAGGCTGTACTGCGTTCCATTAAGGCGGTTTTCATTTCTCATCTACATGCGGATCATCACTTGGGTAAGCAAAGAAACTCCTTATTTAATTTCGAAGGGGGCTAACCGTCATTTCCTACTGTCCATTGCAGGTTTGATAGGTCTTCTGCAAGTACGTAGAAAACTATTTGGCGATGAATGCGAAAGAGTGATGCTGTTTGCACCAGAACAAATCTCCTACTGGCTGCGTTTGTACGACTGTAGATTTGAGGGTATCAACAGGGACTACTTTCTCGTGAAAAATGCGGACCTGGTGAGTGTAAATACTTACGACGATTTGTCGACTGTTTGTTACCAACATATTTTAACTCTACAGTTGGACAGTCCCTTGAACGATGAACGACTTCTGGACATGGGTATCAAAGAAGTGGCCACCTGTCGCGTCCGCCACTGTCCGCATTCGTTCGGTTTGGCCTTAAAAATGGTGCCACTTGGCACGCACCCCGACACGGGCATCGAGGGGGATGTAAAAGTAACATACAGTGGTGATACAATGCCTTGCGAGAGCCTGATCCAGCTGGGCCGAGACTCGACGATTCTCATCCACGAAGCAACCATGGAGGACGAGCTTGCCGTGGAAGCCCGCCTTAAGATGCACAGCACGCTTTCGCAGGCCATTGAGCAGGGAAGAAAAATGAACGCGCGGTACACACTGCTGACGCACTTTAGCCAGCGATACGCGAAAATCCCGCGGCTACGACCGGAGCAGCAACAGGCGGGACTGGGAACGGATCTGGGCATTGCTTTCGATAACATGGAGGTGACGCTGGACGATTTGCCCGCGTTGTGCAAGTTCTACCCCGCACTGAAGGCTATGTTCATCAGTCACTTTGAGGAAATGGAGCAGAAGGCAATCAAACGTGGCAACAAAAAGATGCGCCTGGAAGTCGCTAAAAATGACACGGCCAATAAAGAGTGTTCACCAACGAGATGATAATGTGTGAAACTCAAACCGAATAAACACAAACAAAAAATTGTTAGCACCAAACATTAAACATCATGTCATCAAATTTTATTATTATTGCAAACTCGCATCGATAACCAATGTATATTTCCCAAGAATGTTCGATTTATTTCTCACGTAGTTCAATGTATATTTGCTCACTTCATATTAACTAGACGTTGTCCGATTATTAGTGTTGCGATTTCTCAGCGTGGTACTTTCCCCGCTTATACCTCATAATGTTTTATTTTGCATTTCCAATCGTTCAGCACACCTTTTTCCCTGTTGCCTGTGCCTTTCGCTGCTTGCCTGCAATGAACTGTCTTCAAATAAGCATAGTGGTGAAGTTGTTTGATTTTGTAAGCAACTTTCTTGTGTTTTTATTCCTTTGTCTCTTTTATCATCGAAGCCTTTTGTAAGTTAGCTAACTTTCGCTTCACACTTTTACTTTTTTTTTACTTTTTATCTAGAGGTGTGCTTCCAACCTTTCCACGATGTTCAAGGTGTTCAATCGTGTTTTTTTTTTTAATATTACTCATTTGCTGTTCTTCGCTCAAGTTGTTTCGCTGCCTCCGATTTTAATCAACCATTATCATCACTTATTGGTTAGAAACATAGTGAGTGCGCGAGCTATTTTCGTTTTACTAGGTGTTTACTCGAAATTTAATAGCGATGCAAATATTTAGTTGTTTTTTTACGTTTCATTTTCAATACTTTTGCACACGGTCGATCACATGTTGACGCAGTCAATTAAGTTAACAAAGAATTCAGTCGACAAAAAAAGTCGGTGCTAATCTATATATTCTACGATTCATACTGGATCCGCCATCGTAACAAAAAGACTAGTTGTAAGATGGCTCTATTCAATTAAACGTTAATGGATCATGCAAGAAGAATATAATGCACAGATGAAAAACGATGACTTAAGGATGCTAATATATTCACTATGCACCAGTAAAGTACTATTTCTATACTGTTAGCGGCAAAAAGGGCGGTACAAAAGTTACAAATCTTTTTGGCATCTCCACGTAAAAGAACTAGAGGACAGATTTCAGTGGGTTCTAGAAAATCAATCACTAAGGTAGACGTTGAAATAAATTCGATGGTTCGTTGGTAAACGGAGGGGAGCTTTCGATTGGTGGTAGGAAAGTTGTCTTTGTGGTGTTTCGAAAAGGCATAAAAGATACAATGTATTGATTCCACTGATTTGTTAATCATTGTACATCCAACAGCTGAAAAACATAATCACAGAAAAGTAAACCAAACCCACAAGTCCGGTTCCATGCTTTAATTCATTCAACATCTAACACTTTTATAAATGTTTTAGATAGTGAATCATCTCGAAGGTTATTGTTTTCCATATGTGTTTTTTTTAATTGTTATAATTGTGACGTGTACATGAAAAGATCGACTGTTTGTGATGGAGTATCCTTATCCTAATGTTATTATATATGTGTTCATATATTCTCACTTTTTTGCGATTAGGGTCTAGGTTGTCGCTTTCATGTACTTTTCGCCATCATTTTTCATTAAATTTACATGTTTTACACATTTGTTGACTTTTATCGCATTTTGGTAGATGGCACGTTGCAGTTCCGTTAGCCAATGATGTTCCTGTTGAGATATACAGTACAGTACAGTAGTCATGCTTTGGTTTGTGCAAATGTACCTTCGTCTCAACTATCGATATCGTGACAAGTTAGATCTGTGCCGATCTGTTATGGTAGGTTGAAGCGTCTTTACTTATTTTATATTAAACAGTGGTAGAATTGATTGTAGAAAAACGAGCTTCTAACGTTTGTTTATAGCTGTTTGATTTCTGCATGCTTCTATTATACTTTTGCAGGTTTTTTTTTACATTATTCTGTTCATGTTCTACTCGTATCTCAAGCGCAACTTTTCCACCTCGCAATAGTTTCTATTCCAGTCCAAAGTACCAAACAACAATTCGACCATTCGCTCAAACATGCGTATAGAAAAAGATTGAAAATAGATCTTAGCTATAAATTGGTCGGAGTATATTGTGTTATTTAATTCAAGTATTTGTATATATGTTTTGTTTCATTTCTTCGATCCTTCTTTAAGGAATGATTTGCACCTTACCTTATAGTCAGGAAAACATACGATTTATGTGACGCAATAGACATAAGCTGCGAGTTTGGCTGCATTTTCGTAACATGTATGCTGATGATTTATGCAAAGAACAAATTTGCCGCTTGTACAAGACTGTTTACAGATTATAAATTCTTTTCATATTAACTTCAATAAATAAAAGAAACGCTGTTCGTTAAAATTTCGCTATCTTTAACGGTTCGTGGTAGTTTTCATGATTCAATTTCGTTAGTATTCCGGCGTTGCTTTCTTACCGTTTCATTAATTTAGATATTCTTTCTTCAGGCTTTTGTTCATCAGGTCATCGCTGGTACAGGTATCGATATGAAATGATTTCTGATTATTTGCATGCCTTGTACTCGCTCGTTGTAAACTTATTTCTCCTTAGAAATCATATTACTCCTATAGATAATAGGAACAACCAATTTAGTTATAATTTTTATAATTTTTTTTTAACATTCTTGTGATTGTGGCAGATGAGCCAATTATAATGTATAACGATGGTTTTATTCAATTTCCATATTATCATACACGAATCATTCAAATCCAATCGATCATCCAGACCAGACAACTATAGTGAAAGAAAGCAAAACTTCTTGTTGTTTCTGCATTTCAAATGTGTCTCCGGTGGCATGCTCGAGAGTTTCATGCATGCATTGTGTACATCATTCACACACAAAGAAGAATAAACATTTCGATGGACCTAAAAAGTTTTCCACATGCTGGAAATTGGTTATTGTGCGAAGAAATGGTGATAAACTTTTCTTCTCCTCGTTCGGTCAAATGAACTCACCAAATGCGATTCATATGACCTTTTCGAAAAGTATTGGCAACATTTTTAGTTGCGGCATCTAACCGTTTGTGACATTTGTACGCCGTAGAGAATAGGATATCACTTGAGTGGTTTCTTTTTGACCAAGAATGTGGTTTGAATACACTTTTAATAACCTTTCATTCCTTCCCCAGTATGCCGCTCTTGTCTCACGACATTTCAATGGTGCGGAAAACAACCTCCTCATAACACCCAAGTTCCAGCTGAAGTATGAAATTATTTTCTAACCAGCAAACAATGGCACTCGGAACCAAAGATTGGTTTCCTTCAACTCCGTACTGTCGGGCAAAACCGCAAATATTTTATAGCCGTCCGAAAGGTACGCCTGTCCGTCGGCATCCAACCATCCGATGTCACAACAAAACGGGATGACAAAAGTCCAGCATCTGAAGCATTCCATGACCTGTCAGATAATTCCAGCTGAATATTTTCTTTGCTTCGTTTCCCACACCACACGGCGGTCGATGGAGGCGCCCAGTATCGCATGCTCGAAAGGATCTGTGGGAAGTTATAAGCCAGGAAAAGGCTTAGTGTTTTCCCATGCGTTTGGGGCTTTCCATAGAAGAGACAATCGAGTGTTAATGTTGAGAAACGTGGGGAAAATGATGGACGAACATCACTACACCGATGGCGCGTCGAAGGCAACGTGGGTGAAACCAACTGTGCGAATAGGAATCGCATTATCTGTTTTTCTTTTTGCAATATTCAATATTGAAGAAAGCGTTGTTTTTTCACATTATAACAGGCGATATTCCTATTCCTTCCATACATAGTGCATGAACCTGATTGAAATGGTTGAACCTTGTCTGCTTGATGTTACTTTGTTTATCACGCATTCTTCAGAGTTGAATGAACATATTAAATGAAGCTTCGAATAAAGGCTTCTTAAAAATATCCACACCTTCACATCCACCCCTCAGTAATGTTACCACATTTGATCGTCCGATGAAGCTCGGTGAAAATGATACCTTTCTTACTATCATAGAACGATTAGTACCAAAACGAGTAAAGAATTGGAAAACCAACTCCAACGAAAACAGAAGGCGTCCGGCGGTATGTATCAACAGTGTCAGCTCCAAAGATAGCAAATTATATGGCCCGGAGCTGAGTTGTGATGAACTTATCTCCAACCACTTTGTATGCTCCCTGCTGTGGCTAATTTGGTTGCCAACGGGCAAATGCAAAATCTAGACAAGAAGAGGGACGTGTTACCCACGAATCAGACCACGTTTTCATTAGTCCATTAGAAGAAGCCGAACAGTGGTAACAAGAAACAAGACTAGATTATCTGATGCCTGGGCGTATCCTGGACAGAGCGAGCAGACCTTCCTTCCTTTTGCGCTCTCGTTGCTCCGCTCGCCAAAGGTGCTTATGAGGTTTGACGAGTAAACATTTACTTGCCAATCCCGGTGCGTCAGCTGATGCTGTTGATGGGATTGTTTCCGAAACTTTCCGTCATATTTCGTCGTAGTGCAAACATGGCACAACGTGACACTTTCCCGCCTACGTGGCAAGTAGTTTCGCAGAGTTAGATTCGTCGGAGAGCTTGATCTGAAATTGGGGCCAATTAACACGTGCTTACGAAGTGAATCGTTTGGGACGAGCGTACGAATGCACAGACTATCTATTCATAGAATGTATGAATTATTCAACGAGTTGATTTTAAAACTAGCGAATTCAGAAATGGAAAGCTATCAGAAATTTTTTGTAAAACAGGCGATAGCAAACATTTTTATCAAGGAAATTTTTGAAAAATTATTCATTGATGAACGATCCGTCTGTGTCCGAGATTCGTTGGATTCCTGGCAATTAATTATTAAAAAAGAAAATGTTGCTTAATTTATGTTAAATGAAATCTCAATTGGCGCTTAAATAAAAAATAAACGTCCGCAAAGCTCCTCACATATAAAAGATTACATTCAACAATGAACAATATTGATGTTATCTATCCGTCGCTAGTGGTGTATGATTTTCTTTGGTGTAGTTGTGTGGTTTCGTTGAATGCTTCTATATAATAAACCACTTGCTCTTCGTCTCAGTGTTTGATCTGAGAGACTATCTTTTTTTGTTTGTTCTTTTGCTTTAGCGGCATTTACTGCCTCTCTGAAAGCGCTAATGTAAATGCTTCTGGTACAGATTCGGATTACACGTTATAAGTAACGCAAGCCGTAACTCTAAACGATTGGAGACCTTCGATCACTCCACGGGCGACCGGGAATCTTAAGCGACCCCAGTTCCCCCTGTCTCCCACCTTTCCACTTTTGGCGTATGTAAAAAACGATGGCAAGCACCGGCTGTTGCGTTCTACATAGGTAAGAAAGTGGCCTGGAATCAGAAGGGACTAGAGCGTCATCGTAGCTATTTTGCTTCTGACTCTGAATCTAAGGTGCTTACGGTAGGAAGTAGCCTATATTCTATCGCATATACTGTAGGAAGCATACTCCGCGTTATCATATTTTTCTATGCATCTTAAACGTTCACCATCGTTCTTAATGAGATGATGAATGCTTTCCCGTTCTTTGTACACATTCTAAAATACATTTTATTTCTCAGATAAGTGCTAGACATATTCGACTGTGCTCTCCTTGCCAGTGTGTGCATGTATGAACGTGACAGCGATACAAATGAAAATATTATACATCCAAAATGTAATAAACGACTCACATTCAAGTACACGAATAATGCGATCGGAATGTGGTTGTGTGTGCAATTGAATATTCATCGGTTTATGTAATTCTTTATTTTACTTTTATGGCTGCATGTTTGCGAAATGAGCTGATAAACCCGCTTACTAATCACATAAACGGTATTTTGTTAATGACTAACACGTACTTCTCCTTCTCCTTTCGCATATGTTTTCTAGCCTATTCTCGAAGTGCATTGTGTTTGAGAATTTCGAGTATGATTATCCCGTGTACTGTAATGATTCAATGGGAATAATCGCTTGGTTTTTCATGTTTTCTTAGAAAAATTAAACTTATTCCCCTACTGCCAAATGATGTCTTAGTTAGGTTCGAAGTTCATACTTTCTCACGATGGCTGAGCAGAATCCACAGAGCGTTAATGAGACGGACCACACCAAACGGAGTTTATCTGCACTTTCCATGCTTACAGACAAAGGTCGCAAAAGGTTACCCAAACTGTCACGCGGAGCCTATGGTTTTCATTGAACGTATTGGTTGTGTACATAAGTTTTCATCCACGGCCTGTCTGGTCGGCATATACGGGGGTGCATCCGATTTTCCCATCGATTATGATGATGATCACGCTGTGATTAATCCCAGGGGGGTTTAATTTGATTCGAGCGGATGTCAATCAATCAATCGATCGATTTTTTCGTGTAAGAACGATTCGAGCTCATTCGCCGTAATCATTCCCAGGACCACACGGATCTCAGCGGACGTAGTTAACGATGTCCGACTGCTTTGCTTGCGTTCCTCCTTCACTTGTGCTGGGCATTATTTTTTTTCCTATCAGTAAATGAATTTGTTTGTTTGACATTTAAGCTACCCCTCGTCGGTCGTTCGTTATTGTGCGTGAACATAAAATGAAATATCGGTAGGCGTAAGGTAAGGTTTACGCATTTCTTTTATGATTCCATTTGTTGCGAAGTTGCGTAAAGGTTTCCAACATATGTTCCTTTCTTGTGCAACATCCATCCCGACCAGACATTTGTATAGACTTTACAAAGAAATGCGATACTGCTGTGAATAAAGCGGACGATACGAGTGTATTGAGATGTAGATGACACCGTGCAAACTTGCCCCTAAATAAATCTATCAGCCCTGTACGCGTCGCGTTCTTTGCAATAAAGGTCTTCCCAGAGCAAAAAGCCTCTCACCCAAACTACGTCGTAAATCGTCATCACAATTCGCGTCAACCTACCGATACGATAAACACAGATTTCTATCAGATTATAAGGGCAGCAGTTCGGCAGCGTGCTGGCAACCGGGCAGCAAGCAACCCCGCCATGGGGGAAGGTTGATTCACATCTTAAATGTCGGTCATGTGGATGGCGCCGGTATGCCCGTTGCCCAGTAGCAACCGCTTATCGTTGTCCGCTCCGGGGGGCGATTGGCCCACGTTTCGGGAGTAGTAGTCCGGGTCACCGTAGCTGCTGTCCTCTTCCAAAATTTTCTCCAGCAAGATTTCGCCCGACGCACCGAGCACTGCGTGTGGCCATCGTCGATTGTTGTTGCATGCGGAGTGCGAAGATGCGTCAGTAGCGATAAAACGTCGGAAAGCAGGCGATTTTGCAGTGTGAAAGAAGAGCAGAATGCAAATAGAACGTTTTAACCTTGATAGCCGATGTCGTCGAAGTACAGACAGAAGCTTTTCTTCGTATCAACACTTGAACTCATGAAAAAAAAAAACAGGTAATTAGTAACAACAATACTGACTAACGTACACCAATGCTCACAAGAAAATGCACATACATACACAGGCATGGAATGGTATAAAATTGTAAAAAGATCTCTAGTTTATCCTTCTCGATAAACGATACGTCATTCATGTTTGTTTGAACCGATTAGTTAACCAAAAAATTAAACAGGTCGAGGGGGTTTTAAATCAAACAAAACACACAAATTCAACACACATCCCACCACGCTTGGTCCAAATTGGATTTATAGAATGGCGAAACGAAAAACTCAAAATAGAATAAAAAATAACATCCTTAACTTAGTACAGCAACAACAACACCACGGTAGTAAGGAAGCAAGTGGACCGGAAATACAAATCAAATGTTCAAAAACAAATTCAGATCCGAGATGGCTGAACAGGAACGGAGAATCCGTTTCGCCACGCAAATAGGTCGGATCATCCGGCGGATAATTTTACAGGAAATTGCGAAGACGGAAGGGTCAGCTGAAAGCATCAAGATTACGATGTTTCGGAAATAAGATGTGAAGAGATAAAAATATACAAAACTGGGACTTTTTTTTAAAAAAAGATGTAAGATAGAGTAATGCGCTCTGAGAATCCTGCGTCGTGTGGAGCTAAGAAAAATTGCAACCAAAGCCAAGCTTGATGCATGAGTCTCGCGAAACAAAAATACGTTGCGAACAGAATTGAAGCGAGTTTCATCTTAAAACCAAGTAAATAAAATCGTGTGCTACAATCTCCCTCAGCCTGGCGGAACATTAGACCCGATGCTAGAGTACTTTCGGTTGCGGTTCTTCTGCGAACGAAAACGATCCAAACCATTATGCAATGCAACGCAAGAAACATACTGTAATATTTGAACAAAACTTTCAACACATCAAACATTGGCATTACTTGATTCTTGCTTCTTAATCTGGGCGTTGATGGTCTTATTTTATGAAATATGAAATAAAGGCATTGTAAACAGCTCAATCCAGTTCTACCTCTCTCTTCGATTTCACGATTTTACAAATATTCTGTCGACCAGTGGATGCTGCTTGCGGTCAACACACCTAGAGGAACTTCGATTTGGTCGAGCAGGGTTAGAAAGGCAGGCTGGGAAAGGACATGGACGGAGTAAAATGAAATGTAAACAAATTCAAAGCAATGTCCCTGGGACCGAAATCAAGAGTCTTACATGTTTAAAGATCGTGCCTTCGGGGTAATTGTGCATGCGCTTTCCGACTTTTGTAGTTTTAATTTAAATGGACAGGTATTTGACGAGGAATTCGTCCCTAAATGTTTTAAATCTTTTACCGTACTCCATTTAAAATGTTATTTTAAAATGACAGTTTTATTGGCTTTGCCGGTAGTCGGGATGTCGTGTCAAAACCCGTTATCGTTGTTCAATGTGCTTTCATTATTTAATTTGTACTTTGCGGTAGTGATTGCTTTCGTGTTTGGTTACAGTTTACATCTAGTTAGTTTCTTGTTTCAATCTTTAATGCTTTATTACGATGTAGAATCGATAGAAGTAGATTTAAATTTGATGTTATTGGCTAACGAGATCTTACAATCAATATGTTTGGTTTTTCTTTGGAATTATTTGGTATTAAAAGGTGGAGGAGTTAAGATAACACTTTCGTGGCGCGCAGCGCGTAACAGATATAACGGTGGCAGTATCACATTAGTATTTCAACGTGTGGTTTATAGTTAGCTGGCATAATCAAAGCAACTTTATTGAACGAAATTGTAATGATAAGAATAAAGAGCCAAGAAGAAGGAAGGATATAATGGCACACAAAATTCACATTGGGATATAACAACAAATCGGGTGAAAAAGAAGGAGCATAACGAAGGTAAAAGGACGGAATAGAAGATTGTAGAGAGAAGGAAAGAGAAAAAGAAATATTAGAGTGAAGGGAAATAGACAGAAATTGATATTTTGTTTCATTTGTAGGAGGCAACACCGAGCAACCACCATGGTATGTGTCAATCGCAAATAAAACTACGCAAAAACGTACCAGCAAGTTTGGGCAGTTTGCCCAAAACCGACACTGGGTCTACCGTACGAATGTATCGCGAATAGCTTTAAAAGCACTCCTAATCAATATTCACTATAGCCTCAATATCGAACAGCCGAACGGGAATGGTTTGCTTTCGGTTTGCCAGCAATCTGCAATAGACAATCTAATTTGCGAGACGAAAATGAGAGCAACAGAAGTAAATAAGGATAGATGAAAAGGCTGGCCCATGATCAAATGCCCCAACTAACCAATAACCAACGGATCATTGATATCAATGTGTTGCAAACAATATTTAAAACAACTAACCGATACGTTGAGTAATCGCTGAAACGGTCTTTCTTCTCGTGTTGCTGTATGGAAATCAAACTATTGTAAAAATTTTGATTGATTCGTATTAACGCCACGCACGCTTTGCATGCAATGAACTCATGCTAAACAAAGAACGAAGACAGTAGTGCAACTGTCTGAATGGATTTGTTGGATCCAAAGAGTTCAAGAATGTGATAAAAATTAACACCCTGCAAATGTAATTTGCATTGAAGGCCGCTGTAAAAAAATTAAAAACCAGTTGTGATGAAACGAAATGTTCGCAAAATTAATTGCATTTTATGTTCTGTTCCCTTATCGATACCGTTTTTTTAACAGTCTTCTTCCATGTTAACTACTTGTAGTACTTATTCAATTAATTTTCTACGGACTGCATTGATTTCGTAAGTTATGTGAAACTGAAGTACTAAAAAAAGAAATACTTATGTTTATGTTGAACAATGTGTATATCGATAACTGATCAATATCAATAAAAACTTATTGACGACACAATAAATATGGTGAAATAAATCAGTATTTGTAGCCAAAACAATTCAATGCAATTAAATGCAATTCCACTTATAACTGATACGCTCAATAAATAGTAAAGGGTTCTATTGAGTAGAAACATGATAAAGATCGTTATTATTGCATAGCTAGAATCACAACAGAACATTGAAAGCACGGTGATCAATCTAGGTATCCAAAATTTGGATTGAGGGAAAGACAAAATCCCACACACACAATGCAAGCTTGCCTGTATTCGCCGAGGACAAACAATGGCACACGATGATTTTGATGGGTACAGCGACGAACAAAGAAACAATCTTGATAACATTTAATAAGAGTACAAGTTGGACAAATAGAAGCAACGTCACAAAAAGCAATAGAACCAGAAAGAACGTATCTGAGACAAGTCTGGCGCAAGTAACTATCAGGCCAGTTGCAATCGCACATGTTTGAAATAGGCGAATTAAAAACACAAATAAAAAAGACAGTCACTGGACATCGAACGTTTAGAATGAACGAGAAACGATGCTCGGGAGGGAACCTGTTAACTGAACTTGCCTTGCCTTGCCAGCTCCTGCTGGACCATTGGGATGGGTTCTCGCGTGCATTGACGTTCTTACAAAGCATAACCTTGCGAAATTTACGGTTGCACGGATTGGTTTGCGAATTTCAAATTTGTGGTATCATCCAATTGGTTTTGGTATCGTTTGCAAACATTGCAGAAGTTCAAACAGCAGAGCGTTAGAGTTTGTAATGCGAAAATGATGATTGTTTCAGTTAATTCAGCGTGAAACATGTAGTGAAATGCAGTTTTGATAGCAAAGCATTAGTTTTGTCCCCGCGATTGCAAGATTTTTTCGAGAGTAAAAGACGAAGCAAGGAATGAACGAAAGATTGAAGATTGAAAAAAGATTTGAAATAAGCAACATTATGAATAATTTTAAACGTATGCAAGGCAAGATAGTAAATGGTCTATGATTTGATTTGAAAATTAAATGATATTAATTATGACACACCAAAAGTATGTGGTATGGTTTAAACAACTTAAATGAAAACAAAGTTACTAATAACAGTATAGTATAAACAAAGTATCTGAACACTGTTGCTATCTTTCCATGTATGTCCACGACGCAACTGGAGAGCAGTTTGACTCAGTGAAATTTCAAGTAGGGGGTCAATTCCCGCACATTAGATTGCAATTTCCGTTGTTCGTTGCTATAGCTCGCGAAAACAGGGAGAAAAATAACCACCGTGGTTGTTTTGCAGAATAGCACCATTCAGTGGAAACCCCTATGACGGAAAACCGGTTGATTCAGGGACGCTCAAAAGTGTGACGGTAGGAAGAAGAAATTTGCTAGAAATATATGGTTTAGAAGTCTATGGCGAGTATGTTAGGCGTGGGCACACCATCAATCGCAAACTTTTTTGGAACACAAAACAAGTATAAACCAGTTCCAACAACGGTATATTAATAGCTACCAACATTAATTTGGCACTGTATGAAATTGGAACATGACGGTTGCAATTGTTGCCGTTGCATGGGCGAGGTTCACCATACGTCGCGAGGCCGATTTCGCGAGCTTGTTTTCGGGGAAAACCCTGCTGGTACGGAGTACGGTGGTGCCGCTGTCAGCCGAACAGTTTAGCCGACCAGACTGACACACAACAAATTTGTACGGGCCGTCTCAAGTTCGGCTGGATCGTTCGTCCAATGGTGGGCATGAATATTCATTACCCTCCGCGCTCCACATGGTGCTGTCGAGACGCGTTATTACGAACGAGTGATGCAAATGATGTTCGTACGATGGAGGTGCCTGGTCTTTTTTTTGCCGAGTGCTGCTGCGTGAGTCACCAGGCGCCTCCATTATGTGCAAAAAGGTGGTGTATGGCTGTTTATTTAAAACGTTTTCTTAGATCAATGAACAATATGGTTTAATTGAGTTTGTTTTCAGCCAGAGTTTTTTTATTCATTAAACAGAATTAATTCATCAAGACACGTATTTAACATAATGTTAAACATTTTCAAGACGATTTAATCTCATCGGAACGCGCACTATAAAGAAGCTTCATTAATTTCACTTTGTTTCCACGCTATGGACAGTAACAGTCGTATCCAATTATTATTTAATAGAAAAAGATTAAATAAGCAATGTAAAAGCTTTTAACAATCCCCTGCAGCTAACAGCAAGAGCATACGAATGACTTTTCCTCCACGGTGAATCTACATTTTCTATCCCGTTTGATTATGTACAGGGAACGAAAGGCAAGATTGATACTAATTTAATTTTAATCTACCCAATGGCCAGTAAAATATGTCACACGAATGGTGAACTGTGACCGTTTTCTGTTCTGCTTGCAGACCTTGTCCAAAGAGGGGGAAAAATGTAAAGCAGGACGGCAGAAAACCGTGGACGAAGAGAGAAAAAATATAGTGTTCAGATAGATTGTAGGGTCCTGAACAAGCTTGATATGCAGACAAGCCGTCCGTATCGATCGCGAATGCACCATGAGACAGGACGCCTTATGCAGCGTTGTTTTGCACTGAAACCGCCCGGCTTCGGAGAAGAAAGCTCGACTTTCGCTAAACACATAGAAACTGAAGCAATACCGGAACGCAAGATTCGCAAGCATAAGAAGCAGAAATGTGAGCAGATGAAATGATGTAGAAAAATTCAAAAAGAGTTTGCGAAACTGGCGTTGAGTAGGAGGAAGGTGCGTTCGAAATTGATATAGAAAGAGAAACAGGAAAACGGCTCATAAAACGTAGATCGGCCATGTTTGAAACATAAAATAAGATTAATGTGCATCCCTGGGTACGATACGATGCGATTTATGAAGTTTCCGAGAGACTCTAGGCACTGAGGGGGGTTGCGACAGTAGCCATGTTTGCACGATGGTAGTTGCAGCTAATGACATGATGATGGAAATGCCGGTGGATGTAAGAGTACAAGGCGCGGAAAATAAAATGACCTAATGAACTTGGAGAAGCGAGGATGAACGTATAATGGTGATGGTGGTGGTGGTGGTGTTGTTCTGCTAAGCAACGACGAAAGGTCGTCCATGCCCTCCGTCTCGTATCGAGAGAGAGCGCGATAAAGAGAGAAAGGGTGAGAAAGAGGGAAAGCATTTCCGAGATTCTGTTTGTTCGCTTACCTCCGGATGGAGTCGTCGGGGTGACCACTTCACTGCTGGTCGGCGTAAGCAGTACATTCGAGTTGGACAGGTCATCCAGACCTCGCTCGGCGGCGCCCTTCTGGATTTGCATGGCTTTGCGGTGGTGGCGTGTGGTCAGGCCGCCAGTTTCGACGTCACGTTCCAGTCGATGACCTAGTGTGCGGTTAAAAAGGGGGGAGCGACAGGTGAGTCAAGGAGCAACGAAATCGATTGACCGATCGCCCCAAACTGCCCATTAATATGACCAACCGACCGGTGGTTATGACGTACTTATGACCGAAATCGTAAGAACGTCCGGCGAAAGAATGCTTATGGGAAAATCCGTCACTGTTAAGCTGGTAGCTTTGCTCCATGCTGGAATGCCACCTCTAGCATAGCATCCTTAATCGATACAGGCTCGGAAATCGGAGCCGTCGAGCGGAAGGGTCTTTCAACGAGGCGTTCGGTTTTTGTTTTGATCCTTTTGCTTCCACTGCTTTTCGCCGGTACTTTTACTCTGCGACGACCCTTTTTTTCGCATGGCGATTCGCCCCGGTCGAGTGAACGCCAGGTGTGTCTGGTTCGAGAAAAGAAATGAGCCGAAACCCAACCATACCGGAATGCCTTTGACTGGACCATCCGTTTAGAGTCCGTCGGCAAAGGGAGTGATCGCGTCGTATGAACGAAGCTGTGCGAATTGTTAAACTTTGGCATTTCCTGTGCACATCGATAAGGCGGATTGGCCTAGGAAATTGGAAGCCGTAAAAAAAGAGACCAACAATATTCTTCGCCAAAAGTTTTGGCCCGTTTGTTATAGAAACTTCTACAATGACTCCTGGTAAGCCTTTATTTTGCCAGTGCGTTTGCTTGTCAAGGTTGTTATATTTTTCTTTCAGTTTGAACATGATTATTATTTTCGGAGCATTCTATTTCACTTGTTTTTCTCATTGAAAAATCTCAAAATTTTCGGCCATAGAATAATTACCGGTGGGGCTAAAAATCACCCCGTGATTCATTTAAAGGGTAAACCAGTTTAACTCTTTTCCCTTAGTTTCTGCGTAGGCAGGCCCAAAGAAAGGTCAAGGTATAGAATAAATATAGTCTATTATTCCGCAGTCTAACGTGTTCGTTGTACCCTCATATAGCGTGCTTTTAATCCGTTCTAAACCAGCTGAAGGAACACATCAAGGCAGGAGCTTAAAGTTTTCATCCGTATGAAGGATAACAACGCAGAAGTACATCGTTACTACTGGTCAGCAAATTATATGCTCATTGTAACGAACAAAAGAAAGAACACTTCATACACGCTGATTCTGCAAAGGAGACCTTGCAGGGAGCAAAAAAACTTCTAGGGCACAAAGAATGCCCATTATTGTAATGAATAAAATATTGCCAAGACGACCTTCACCAACATTGTCATTGCGTGGAGCGTCCTTGAATGTCGAGTACAGCCAAGCCACCGAGTCTGGTCGGTTACATTAAACATACAAAAGATAACTGTTCGTTCGAGCTTCCTCGAAGTTCGGAGGAATGTGAAGGGTCATTTGTCTCAGCCTCGTTTGTCTTTTCCTTCCCAACGTCACGTGGCTTCTTAAAGTAAGGCCTCAATTTAACGACCAAATCGACATGGAACGGATCCGATAGGATCTCCGAAGGATCTGCTCGCCCAAGATGGTGTCGGTCCTCCCGCGGTGAGCTAATCTTTTATTTACTGTCGTACCCTTTGCGGACTCTCGGGACGCACCGGCGCCGTTCGATGCCGACGATAAATCGCAGCGACGGTTGGCAGCAAGCAACCGGAAATAACATTGGGGCAATCGTGAATCGCGACGGACCATCGAATCGGGTACTCACCGGACCGGGATCGCGTCAGCTGCCGCTGGACGTAGCTCTCGAGATCCTGCTCCTCCCGATTGCTTATCACACAGTTGAGGATGATGAGAAAGATGCCCAGACCGACGGCGAACAGTCCCGTGCACACCAGCTCGTTCCACCAGGTGCCCTTCCCTGCGAGGTACAGTAATGCCAGTTCGTAAACGTTGGTAAAATTGGAAATCATTAGGCACGGCTATTTAGTACTCGTAGCTGATACGAACCTATGATGTGCCAGGACTGCTGCGGTTGATTAGATACATTATCTGGAAAAAATCCAGCGCCTAGTAAAAAGATTCCGAAAACTACGAATACGACCCCTATGTGCAGCATGCCGATGCTCGTCACTACCTACGAAGGATCAAGGATCAAGAGGAGCAGAAGAGAGCAAAGATAAGCCTTAGCCAGATGTGTTGCCTTCTTTCACGCGTGTGAGAGAAGGATGCTGCGTTGCGTGATGCGGTCCAATCCAATTTCCTGTCCCTTAAGCCAAGTGTCACTTGGGCTTGGATGTGAACTGTGGTGACCTTTATCACGACCGGCTCGATAAGGATTCTGCACACCGCACCGACCGTCGTCGACTCGCCTCGTCTGACGCTCGGGCGAACTTACTTTCGTATCTAAATTATTGTTATCGGTGATGTGCACTTTCTGGGGATGGAATTTCCGACGGGTGGAGCCGTGCGGCGAGTGGGTGTCGCCGCTTTCCGAACTCTGTATGCTGTAGCGCCTCTCCCGGGCCTTGCGCTGATTGTCGCGTCTCTTGCGCTGCCGCTTGATGGCAAGCGCCGAATGGATGCCCACCGAATGCATTTTGCACTGCTGCTGCTCGTGTCCTGCGGATGGAGGGAGGGAAGAAAACAAGCAAAAGGCTTTAGTGTGTGAATTTCTGCTGCACGTCCGAGAGTCCCGTGCAGTGAAGAGATCTCTTCCGTTTTAATAGCAAGCAGTGCGGTTTATGGCACGTGTTGAAAGGTATTCGAAGGCATATAAGCTCCCAATACGATAATGGTTGACGGTCATGAATGCTATCTGGCGCTCGCCATACAGCATAAAGCTCCTCAAGATGAGTCACCTCGAGCGTGCTCCAAATACTTTCGAACACAAACCACACTGTCCTCAAGCTCTGAATTCGCTACCGAGTGATGGAAGTTTGGTGCCACGATAATGCTGCCGCCCACATCATCATTCTCGCCAAAATACGAGCGGAAGCGCACCACAAACGTAGCCTAGCACCGACTAGCACCATGGGAGCAGAAGCTGTAACATTTTACTTAGTCGATAGCCACGTTTATGGGCTCGTAATCAATCTGTAGTTTTATCGCCATTTGAATGCCATTTTATTCGGTTGCTTGGGACGAGGTCTTCTGTGCAGAAGCTTCCATTAACTCACAAAACCGGTGGTGGTGAAGTCATCATCGTCGTTGGGTTGTTATATTTTCAACGCTTCACAGCTCACGACGGTATGGCGCTGGTGGTATTTGTTTTGGGTAACTTTTTTTGTTGGCAACTAATAGCTAAAGTAATCGAAAAGCAAGTTTACTGATGGGACTTCTTATTTGATAAGAAAACGGAGTTTTAATGAAATCAAATTTGAATTTTCTTGCTAAGGTCAGAAAAATACCGCATACGAAGTTATTACTTGAAAACAACGGTTCGCTGATGCACAGGAATTAAAATAGACCCATTTTCTGCCGATCAAGATAATCCGTTGATAACCAACTCACATGTCACCAGCGTTGTAACGGCTGCCCTGGCCTGTAACGAACGTTCGATAAAATCGGACACTACGAAAGACAATTTGTTAACGAAGCGACCGACCCAGCAGCAATTATCTCTCCGTCCATCCATCAACCGATCGATCCGGCGGCAGTGAAATGGATCCAATTAGCAACTGCGAAGAGTTTTCTCCGTCTGTCTAGTTAGCAAGGCATTCGATACGTTGATTTTGCTACGTTAATTCGATTTACTTAAGCTAGGGCAATTAGTAGCTGATTTCTCGTGGGATTGCTTCCGTACGCGACACTGTGCAATGAAAGTGGACTAGTAGTGCTGCACCCCAGAATCTTTTAATTTCACAATCTTTTACAAATTGAAACCAATTCGAAGGATATTGCAGTTATACGGCATGTAAATCATTCACGGATACCTCGGTGTCCTATGAAGTATTTGACCGAATGAAATATTAATCCAATCGAATGGGTTTTCGTGTCTCAAATTACGATACTTTTTAGTTTTAATTAAATGCCAATAACACAGAAAGCCACAGGAGCGTTCTAGAGGAGAACTTAAAACACACCTATTCGCCGATGAAAATCGATACAGCTCGGTATTCAGCCCTGCCCTCCATCTCACTTACCCGATGGTAGTTTGTTCGTGTGAGCAAATATCCACCGGTGCTCATAGCAAAGGTGCTCCGACTTTGTAGTGCGTATCCACACGCACCGGCTACCCGGGGGGACCGGTTGGGAATTGAGTTATGGGTCACGGTATACGAATGTGTCACAACCGGCTCCGACGCCGAATTCTGTAGCACATAAAACCGTTGCTGATTGAATTGGAACACTCGGCCCAGGTATTGGTATCGGGGAGGTACCGTGAGGAACCGGGAGGAGGAGCGCACCTTGAGTCGAAGGCGGGCCACCAAACTTTATGCGAAATCCAATTTTCCAAACTCCCACCGTTTCTCTCTCATTCCTGTCGCTTCTTATCCTGCAGCGTATACGGTAGGGTACGATGAACAAAAATGTAATCAATCCTTACGTACACGCCCGTAATGAAGTCAAAATATCCACCAGCGTTTGATTCGGCGTACGTAAACATCGGTCCCAAAACAAACCATTTACTGACCGGTTAGCGTCGTCAATTGTCGGATGGCAGTGTGTCGAAGGCGGCACAAATCCACCGCCCACACCAATACACGCCAGCTAAATCCCACCCCCGCGAACGGAGAACGACCTCCAGACTTCGGATGGACCCAATGGAATATGGCGACGAAGCACGGGCCCCGTTCGAGTTCCCATCTTATTACTGTGGGGCTAGCAAAAGCGAAACTTTTCGTCATACATACGGCTCCATCCAGACCAGCCCACCATTTGCAAGCCGCGGGTTTCCGCACGAGCTTTTGCAAAACTGGTCGGTTTTATTTTCTGTGCTTGCCTTCACCAACTGGCACGTGGGATGAGTCGCGCATGTCTGCTAAGACCCGACGATGCGGCTGTTTTAACTGTCAGCCTGACTAGGCTAGCAAAAAAGAAATACAAACACACATTCACAACAACGGACATATGACTAACAGATCTCTGCAGCGCATTTCGAGTATGAATTTACTTTCGATTTTGATAGGCATAAATTGATTCAGGGAACATTTGAGAAGTTCCGATTATGGAAATATTATGATGAAACAGAACCATTGTCATCATATTTCTTGTTTAAGCTAATGGCTTTTTTTGGTAAATCTTGCACAAGACAAATCGATTACCCCTGAAATATTACCCATCTGGAAAAAATACACCATCAAATCTATCGTTGCCTTGAACGCGTTTCAACAGGCACAGTTTGTCAGAATACCGAACTATTAATTTAATTTTGCAGTAGCATCTGTTTCAGTATCCTTGCGAGACAGTTGTGAACGAAAGGCTAATAAACTGAGGAAACGAATGCGCCGCCATTCGCTTTACGATGGTGCCTCCAGCGCTGCAGAATCATCCTATCAACCATATTGAATTTGTTTGCTACCGATAGCAATAGTTTCGCGACGCGAGCGCCACTCGACCGCGAGCAGTCATTTCATCATTCGTCCCGGCTGACTAGGTCACCGGTCAGGGCACGAAACCACCGAGGCCATAATTCCTGACAGCTCTACAACCGCAAACCTTTTCCGCCCCCCCGGGGGGTTCCCACAGCGACAGCGACCTGTCACTACCGGCTGTCAGTGGTGTGTTTTGGATAAACGGCCGTCCGATTGTCGTTTCTCAGCGGACCAGAGCGGCGGCATGGGCCGAGGAGCCTTATTTACATTAATTTGCGTTGCACTGCCCTTTCCTTCAAGAGGAGAACGCTTGGCTGTGTGCGTCGACCCTTGCATGTGCTGGGCTCACCGAGGGAGACCCTGCTATTGATTTTACAATCAATTTGGCGCTCACCGATAAACCGACGATTCTTCGGTTCAAAGGTTTCAAAGGACGGACCGCAGACAGAAAACCGACCATGAGTGAAGGGTAGCTCCGCTTAATTTCCGTTTCGAGTTAATGAGGCTAAATAAGTTTACTGGCTTCAAATGGCGGGTCAAAAAAAAAAAATCTCACGCAAGTATGAAACCATAGAAGGGGTCCAAGATTGTTGGGCCAGAAATCCCTTACAAAAAAAAAAAACAACAGCAAATGGCAAAATGGCACCAGGCGTGAACGAAAAGATTAAACGAAAACGTTGCCAGAAAAGCCGAACACAGATCGCCGCCAGGGCCACTTTATTTTCGCAAAGACGTTGGCTCCAGATGCGTATTCTCCGTAGGTTCCGTTTTTCGCAAGCTGTGCGAATCGAGTGAAAAATTGGTTTCCTATCGCAGTGTGTGTATGCTTGTGATTTCTTTTCTTTGCCCTTTGATGAAAGATCGTTTTCTTTCCTCGGCAGTGTAGCTGCCTTGGTCGCACTTTTGCGTATTCGATGGAGCTACTCTTGCAGCCATTTTCCGAATGGCGTAGTTGGGCTGAGGTTTGGGCGGCTCTCTGGAACCCATGCCTCAGCGCCTCCATGCTGACGATAACGGTAAACTGCTAAAGATTCAAGGCTTTGCTCGCCCAGGCCTTAAGTGTTCTTATGGTGCACGTGCTGCGTCTGGGAAGCTGCTGCTGGAAAATCGTTCTGCTGAGAAATGGTAGCGCTCCAAAAAAGATTCTACTGCCACCGGCACAGCACGGGCTGTTCGGAGAAGGCAAGTGATTGTTATATTCATCCCGAGACCCAAACGTCGCGTGTCCTTGGGTAGGCTTTTCAATGGCGCCCTAAAGTATGCTTCGCTCGTTGTCACCGCGAAAATCCCATTTCCATTTCTGGCGCCGTATTTCATCTACAGCATGAAGCAAAACTGCGAACGCAAATCGATCATATTTCCTTTAAAATGACACCCACATAAAGCCCCACGAAATGAGCTTCTACTGCGTGGAGAAAAATCGATTTGCACATTAATGTGCTTATTAATGGACAAAAGGTAAAGAATGTGCCTCGTGGTAAAGGTATACTATCGCTAGGTGGAGAAAGGGAAGACTTAAACACGCATCAACACGTGTACGATAAATTCATCCTGCCAAATGCAGCAATTTATCGTTTTTGTAGCGCTGTGAAAAATCCAACAGCCAACGCAAGGCACGCCGCTCTGGCGCGAAAAAAAAGAAACTGCTACTATCGACGCGTGTGTCAATCTTCCAATGGGAACGGTGGAAAAGAAAATCCCCTAGTCACGACACCATTCGAATTTGACGCTCGCAATCACGTCCAGCTTTGCATACGGACATGAACGCCGCCGATCGATGGGGAATGTGAGTGAACGGTCATTTGTCAGCAACGATCCACCGACGGCGGGCGTGATCCGGACAATTGTTTTATCCTACCAGGGTTTGTGCTATGCACGGCACGTCTTTTTGCGAGGAAATTTTACTTCCTTCCAGACGGAACACGCACGCCATAAAGAAGGTAATTGAAGACATTTTTGCGATTTACTTTGTTTTCTATTTGAATTGTTAGTAATCATGGAACGGAGGAGGGTAGTTAGGAAAATCTTGGACATGAAATTGCAAAGAGTATATTTCACGCAAACAAAAAAAAAAAAACTGCGAATTGTGTTTGCAGTACATTGATATGTTCCAAGTTAAATATGTGCTGTCAAGTAAGGATTCAACAGCTTGATAAAAGCTCTCCCTCCGTTCCTTTTATACTTAGTTTTGTATGCATGATGTATTTTGTGAAGATTAAGGAATTTCCATGGAAATATCAATTGTTAACGCGCCCCTTTGCGTTAGCATCAAATGTTCGAGGGAATCGCTGTCACTTCGACGAATTCCTTATAAGAAATAATTCATGCCTCTTTCAAGGTCTCATCTGGACCTTTTTAACGGGTCCTTCAAGGAAGGTCATGGCTCTAGCTTTTCCCACGTAACATTCGGTAGGGTTTGTTGGAAGATATGTATCATCCCTTTTTCCCTTTCATATAATTTCCAACCCTGACATTGCAGAGTGCGGGCTTGCAGGGATCCGTTTTATGGCTTGCTCCTTCTTGGCAAGGTAGGCCCGGCTAATGGTTATGAATGTGTAATGAGATTGTTATAGAGTGTCCCATCTTTCCCCCAAGTGAGCAACAACTAACGAGCGGTTTTGGCTAGAGCAGCGAGATTGGAAGGGTCGTAATAAGGAAATATGAAACCTCTAGCTTTTGCCACCTAGACTTTGTTGCCATTTTATCAATTCATTTTTTCGCGGCTTTAAAAGGTTGGTCCTTTCAGTTGATAGAAGACGGGGAAGTATTCAAGCTCACTTCGTATTGCTTATTGGGAAGTATTCAAATGGATGCACCGATTACCCCAGGACGATAATCCAATCGTCCTTTGAGTACATGTGTTAAGCTGTACAATCACAAGCTCCATTCATGTCTCCTCTCGAACTACTAATCAATTTTTCTCCGTCAGTAATAGATGTATCCTGGCCCGCTCGCATTCACTGAGCTATTGACCAACATAGACATTTCCGGGGTAGAAAGAAACAAGGAAGCTCGTGCAAGGAGGGCGGACAGTTGTGTTTTATCATGTGTGTGCAATACATGTTTTACCAGGCTTGCCCCGGTCTCGAAGGGCAACACGAAGGATGATCCACCGAGTGTGTAAACCAATGGCCTGTCTTTCCTGCTTGCCGGCAGCTCGTTTGTCATGCAGGACAGGGCTGGCTTTTCCGGGAAAGTGCATTTCCTATGCACTCGCGACAAATGCCGCAGTGCCGCCTGCTGCAACTGACGTCCACTTGTGCCAGTGCACTTTGAGCAGCGATGTCAATAGACAGGGTGGAAAGAAAGGAAAATAATATTACCAAACACACCCCTCGGCTCCCTTGAAAGATGCACAAGGCCCGTCAATAGCAGCTGTTCAGTGGCTTTGTGCACCGTCGATCGAGTGGAGCAGCTTTAAGTGGAAGTTTGCATCTATTCGAAAAAAAAGGAAACACCCCCATCCAGCCGGTATGCATTGCTGAGGCTTAAATTTAAAGCAAATATCCACTGAGGCACGTTTTTGTAATCCTCTTCCGGTTTCAAGAACGTGGCAGTCACGTCGCCGGAGCAGCTGGTCGAACGCTAGGCGGCCTGTTGCGTCATGTGGTAGCTGTCAACCCGGGGCCTTTTATTCATTATTTTTCATTTTGAGCTGGAAAATTTATGGTTGTCCTTTCGGTCAGGGACGGCTATTGTCAATCAACCCGTCAATCAGCGGCATTGAAGGAATGAAAAAACACAGAAGGAAAAAAAAACACAGACAAACGAAGACAAACGGCTAGAGCTTCAGTCCCGGAATGCCCGAAAGGGCAAATACCGACGCATAAATTTGCCTATGCCCTGTCGGGGGTGTGATTTGTACTCTACGAAGCTATGCCTCCTACCATCGAGGGGGCATTGGCGCCGATGCAAGACTAATGATTGCTGTTGTTTGCTAGCTGAAGAGCGTAATTTATCACAGCAACAGCCACCCCGGGTGTACTTGCTGCGTCCGGTAGGGAGTGCCTTAAATTTGACGAAAAATGGATGCTTCAACCGAGGGTCCGTTCCCAAAAATAATATTGTGATGCTGCTGACTACTGCGCCTTAGCATTACCATAACGCACCCCACTAAGCTATGTAGTGACTCTCGAGGGAAATCTAAATTTGACCCACATTGGCGCAGCGGTGCGTAGAAACCCTAACATCACATCATGATGATACGTTGCCAAAGCCACCGGAAAACGGAAAGCCAACGGTTTTTGAAATATTTTTATGCGGACGAACAACTACGAGTGCGTACCAAATTCAGGGTGCATGAAAGCAGTGAAATGATAACGCAACAGCGACTGAGAGCACCATGCACCATAAGCCGAACGCTAACAGAACATGGCGACACCGTCGTAGCATCTGTCCGGTCCAATGACACAGTTATTCCGTCCTCCCAAAGGAGGACGTCATCCTAGGGTTTTTCCAGGATTACCTACAGTCCCTGTTGCACTTTGCTGCGTCTGATACTTTGCCATTCGATGCGAGAAAATTACTTCCTGGTTCCGTTTCGTTTCCCTAATGTCGCAGTAGCCACTTGACGGGTCGTATCTTCGTCATAACGAACCACCCAGGTATCCACGAACGCACGGAGAAACGACCGACCGGCATCCAACTTAGCACATCGCACTCGGACTAACAGCAATTGGATGGATCTTGACAGATTACATTGCAGCCGGACACTTGGGCACTTGCCGATGGGACGATTGCTGTAGGTACTTGACTTATTCTTCTGTTATTTCTTTTCAAACTAGAGCTTAAGTTTTTCCCATTGTGTTTCCTCGGTGCTTCCGGCGGACGGGCAAAGGTCGCCAACGGTCGGTCGGCAAACAGAGAAGCTGAGAGGCACAAGAGAGACAGCAATGAAGGAAGCTTATGCGCTCTTGAGGTCCACGCGAACTTGGTTGATGAAGACGACACGTCCTAGGGATCCTTGGAATAGAAGATATTCACAGTTGAATTGCAACAATGCGAATAATTGTGAATTTATTTAATGTATGCGTTGCATTATTCCTTAGCAACAGACGATCGTGAATTCGATTATAATAACTTAAAAGCACGTCGGGATTGTAATTTCCCTAGCATTTCCGAGAACCTTCAGGGGCACGTGCGATTAATCATCCATCTAAAATGGGCCAAATTATCATCACGGGACACATGGGAAGGTTCATTGGAAAACCTTACTGTTAGTCTCCTTCCAGTCACACTGTGCATACGCACGGTTTCCCACTGGGAGCTGTTCCAACGTCTGGCCTCGGCACACCTGTTACGAGCGTTATAGCGGTAGCCTTTTTCCCACATGTGCACAACCCATCGAGCAGCGAATGTTGCATGTTTGCCAAAACGCGTCCTTCCATCCCCAGCGCCAGTAACGAGCGACCCGCTTACATTTAGGGTCGATTTGTCTGGCTGAAGTACGCCTTTTTTATTGCTGCTGCTAGCCCCCAAATAATCCGACAATCATCGTCATCCAGACAATGGATGGCAAAAGGTGCCAGCCAGCCAACCTTGGCCCGCGTTGTTGACGGAGAAAATGTGCTGACTACCAGCTGGCTGGAAAGTTGCTGACTGCGAAAGCCAAAGACACGGAACCGAAACATGCTCCACCGTGCTACAGGTTGGCCGGAGCAAGGGAAATGCGCACATTACTGCCAAGATGTTTGAACGGCATGTTTGGTTGGTTCTACGGAAAATTGTGCCAATCATGTACCTTCGCGTGGGATGTAAGGGGAAAAGCATTTCCCGAGTTAAGAAATGTCGGGAGCCGACTGTAAAGTTAACATGATCGAAAGCGTCCCAGAGCCCAGATCTTCCCTTTGGTGGAGTGCGAAGATTGTTAACACGTCCCGCGAGGTGACTTTCTTATGGGCTACCATTGGAGTAGCAATCGAGGGAAAAGTGTCAAGACGAAAAAGGATCGCACGAAGGCAACGCTTTGATACGATGTGATGTTTGTTCGAGCTTACTTTAGCCGTTTATATCCTGCAATACAACCCTCGCCGTATATTTTTTCCACATTTCACTGGGGAAACGTTAATGACTAGCCTTTCCTTTGCTCGCCAGCTTCATGGTATGGTTTTCGCAAGGCTTGGCATACAAAGGAACCCGGAGTTATTGCACCGTTAAGCGTGAAAAGGCGGGCGTGCGCATTTCCGCACCGAAAACAGACGCTATTCGCCCGCCGGTTGCGTCAGGCATGCAATTAAAAATTCCTCTGGGTGGCAAAGAATAATCAATCCTAGCTAACGAAGCATGAGATGAGGCATCGCCTTCGAGGGGCACTCATTAGGCATTCATGAGTGGGGTTAATTAATACACAGCTAGCCCTTAGAATTCAACGTATTGCTTGTTGTAGGTGCTCATGCCAATCATGTAATGCTAATTTTATCGCCCCCTGAAAGTATCGTTCCATTTCCTTCCTTTTAAACCTAATGGTACGTGATGATCGATTGAAAGATTTCTCTGCCTTTAAGATACGTTGTAAAAAGAATCCTAAGCCGTAGAAAATTGAATATGAAAGCCGGCCTTATCTCAGCATGAAATAATGAACGAACTAGCCTCGTTAGTTTCCTGGTAAAAAGCTGCACTTTTCCGCAAGCAAACCAGCAAACCATGAATGCTGATTTGTTCGATAATAATTTATTACTTCCGCCGGCAAGAGCAGAGCCGAACCTAATCGCAACAACATCGATAAGCGCACGAACTATTTCCGTGGCATGGTGCAAGTATCCGCCGGTGATCCAATTTGTGTGTCATTGGTTGGCTGTAGTACGGTTCAATTCAGCTTGCAGGCAAACACCGGCACCGAATGTCCTTTTGCACGTCGCTGCTAGGGCAAACCTCATGCGACACAATTTCGTTCCTCCGGACCAATCGAAACTGTCCGTTTTCATTTCCGTAACCGATTGTGGGTACGATCCCCGTCCATTTCTACCGCTGCATTGAAGGTTTGTTAATTTGGCACACCAGCCGGTGGAATGTAGTTGGGTACTGCGAGGGAGGAACTGCTACGGAATACTTTTTATTAAAACCAACAAATGCGCTGCGTTATCATCGTAAAGCAATCTTTGCTTCAAGTAGAACAAGTTGCTTCGTACATTATATGCATTTATTCAACGTTGATGAATAAATCCGAACAAATCAGTTGGAAAGAAAAGAGGAATGCATCCAGGTACTGAATAAACGCCGGTGCACTCTGGTCAAGACGTGATTTTCATTAGTATGCACAACCTTTCAGTGAAACCTTTTCCTTGCACTTCCCCGAACACTTTACGTTGTGCAGAGCAGATACTTTCTTTCGGCCATAGGCCTAGAACGGCTAGAGTCGGGAGAGGCCATCAAATGTTACATGCATCAGCTCCAATTGCTCATTAGACGGTAGCATTTCGTTCATTCTCGAGAAGGTTCTCGTTATCGCAAACTTTGCTCCACAAGTTCTATGCGTTTTGTTACTTCTAATGGAGTAACTCAAGATTGGGTGTCCGAAACGGGCGAGTAAGTTAACGCCACAGACCGAACAGCCTGATAGTTCTTGGGATGAAATATGCTTCCCTACCGAAGGCAGGAAACTTTGTTTCGAGTGAGCCATAAATTGAAACTGATGAAATTACCGCCCGAACACGCTAACTCGTTCAGTCGAATACGCAGCAAATTGAATCAACTTCAAAATTCGCTTGCCAACTCCCACTGCAAATCTTGACGAGTTGGAGCTTCCAGCCATCTTTCGCAATATTGCGTCCGCAACGGCTTAACACCCCAAAACACGCCCCGGAACTCCCCGAAGCAAAATGGTGCGAAGTTGGTTATTGCACGGCGAAGAGTTGAACAGCTTCTTAATCAACCCCGAATGACAAACAGACGATTCCTTATCGAATGATAATTGGTAAACTTCTCTGCCCGCCTGAAATGCGCTGCGTCTCAAGTTAATGCAAATGAATCTCTGTATCGTGTTGGTAAAAGGTGAACAACATGATGAAAATTTCCCGATGAAAATAATTTGTACAGACTTCGTTAGGATAGCTGTTTGCATTCAACAGCTGAACAAAGAAATCAGAGAGATTAGAAAGGTCAAAGGTAAAATCTTTCGCTACGGTTCCTCTGGCAAGGGCATTTATTTAGATTACTATTTGTACCTTTCAGAGTTGTTATTTTTTTTTTAAAGCTTTTTGCGTGGATTGCGGTTCCGATCCGTCCATTCTAATCACTCTAATTGGATGCGAACCGCATCATCCGAGTCGGGCTCGGTACGGATTTCCACTTAGGAGATGGTAGAGAAGGGGATAAAACGGCTCGAAAGGTCTGGAATTAATCAAACAAACTATATAGACCACGGGAGCCTTTTAAATCGCGTCGGCTTTGGTTAGGATTAAATCTTTTGCACAATCAGTTATAAAAAAGGACATTTGAAAACTCCCTGAAATGTTTTACAAGACAATGAAGCTCAATGAAGCTCAGGCAAGCGCAGCGTTGTGTTTAGCACCATCTGTAAACAGAAATAAAATTGCACGAAGTAAAACATGGTTCCGTGGACCACGCTTCGGTTCAGCGAGGTCCTCACGCAGCTGGTCATGATGCGAACGAAGATCGTATTAAAAACAAAACTTCCTCCAAAGTTTCGGCCAATCTCCAGAAAGGAAGTTTCCTATCACATTCCATTTCGGTGGTCCTATCACTTAGCGTGATGAAATCTGTACCAGAAACTTTTGCGGCGTGGAAAAATAATACCGATTGTCTTATGATGGTCCGTTTCAGTGCTTGCTCTAGCAATGAATAAGAAAAACGCGATTAAGAGAGAGAGAGGGAGTGAGTACTGAAGCAAAATGTGGAAATGAGCATTTCCTCTTTGACGACGCAATTACTGCTTTCTTTGGGGTCCCATCCGCTAAGTATCTAATTTCTGCTGCACTGCTTTCTCCAACCAAACCAGCGAGGAATGGAAAGCAAGCAGCCGAAAGAATGGACACCAAATTGTACTTTTAATAACAAAAGTATCCCCGCTGGTTATGACACGCCGTTGGGTGCTTTTTCATTCTCATAGGATTAGCAAGTCCATTCGGAACGTGTTGTTAATGTGCCGTGGGAATTGCTGTTCGTTCAAGTTGTAATTGTGAAAACATTGCGGATATATGCCACTGGAAAATGTTGATCAAACGAACACAAACAAGCACATCCTTTCCATCAGGATACGATGAGACGTGAGTAGATTTTTGATAGTGTTTAACGTGCTGTAATCCGGGCGTGTGGAAGGATATTCATATGAAAATAATTATCATATCAAAAGGCAAAGCTTGTTCCAATTGTCGCGTTTGGAAGAAGGCACGCAAATACTCCTAAAACATCATTATCATTTTTGGTGGTTTTGCGGTTTTCTCTCCTCAAAGGACAGCCGTCAGTTGCTCGTTGAATTTTATTGACTTCTGAAAAGCGGAACCATTCGATTCGTGGTACACACTTTTTCCATTAAGGGGAAAAAAAAGGCTAATTACCATATGGGAAATTGCTAACCCCATTTAAAAACCTCCTTTGCGATACGGTTTTGAGTTTAGCAAAAAGCGCAAATCGTCCTGCTCAAGGAAGGCACAACAAAGCCTGCGTGAAGATGAAGACATTTAACCACCACAATGAAGACCGCGAAAGGAAAATCCAGGAGACGGAAAACCCCTTTGTTCCACCGGCATGTGTTTCGTCGGGCTGGAGGTAAGTAAGAAGAGGATGTACCGGAGCGTAACGGGATGGTAAAATCTTCTTCCACACCCGAGCCTCTTAAGTTTCCTACCGGCCATCCTGCTGCCACAGAAATTCTTCCTCTGAGCCGAACCGAATTCGATGGAAAAAGGAGGTCGTTCGATGAATGTGACTCTCTCGAGCTCCGTCCGGAACGGGCGCTTCACATCCTATAGTCCTCTCCATAATGGTGTCCCGAGCAGGACTCTCTTATTTTAGTCACCGCCGATCTGACGCTCCACTGAAGCGCACTCTCTGTGTCATCAGCTTTTCCGTTCGTCCAGTTTTGGGGATTGCCCCTTCAGCGTAGTTTATTTTGTGTATTTTTCTGTGCCGTTTTTACGGTGAGCTAAATGGTAAGTTTATTGACCTATATTTTCACGCCACCGTTGTTGCTGGACGAGGACAGGACGAGGATCATGTGCTGCTTTTGGGGGCATCTTTTGGTCGTCACACAAAAACGGTTGCAAATTAGTATGATGGGAAAAACTGTGTTTCTCAGTGTCCCAGAAAAAAAAAATAGCACGAAAGCATCACAAGGCAAATAACAATGTAGCCTTTGTACAACACTTACTAGGAAAGGAAGAACGAAATAACGTTGCATCTTACCTTTCTAGGATGAAATACTTTTCTTTTCAATTCTCTCGAGCGCACTGTGGTTGCGGTGGTTTTTGTAGTTTATGTGGCTTTACTCTCGCTGTTATATGCACTGTGCACCGCCGGATTTGCAGCCTGCCGCGATGGTGGCCCACAATGGGCAGAATAATCTTGACGCTGAGGGGGGGAGAATTAACGCTGTAAATAAAGGACTCGATGTCGCACTAGCACACGAGCAAACAAACACATGCACTGCACAAATTTCTTTGTGAAGGCACCTTGGAGAATTTCTAGAGCTCCTTAGCTTTTTATGCTTGGGTTTGTAACGCCACCGACTTGTTTTGTTTCTCGTTCACCGCTTTTCACTACCTTCTTCACTAGTTGAACAATCGTCGACACGGTTGCTGTTTTGGAACATTTGAACGCACTTGAACTTTGCAGCGCTAAACGATGCAATTTAAACCGCACGAAATTCTTCAAACCGGAATTTTCTCATCACATAAACAAACACAAAGTAAGCTGCACTAGATGCATTCCTGCAACAGGAACTTCTGCAAGTAACACACTCATGCACGCACTCCGCTCATCGCGCCAGGGAGCCGTATAAAAGATCCGTACTTTTTACTTCTAGCAACGTTACTGCACACGCAGGAGGTGTCAGCGGTGCCTGGGATGTTTGGACGTGCACTTTTCTATATGCGTCGTTTTATCTTGTATTTTTCTTCTGGCAACCCAATTTTCCTATCGAAATTTTACGCCGTCGTTCAGGTTTTCTCTCTGGGCACTTAGGGGACCGGCGCAGCAAGCGATGCCGTCGCCCATCGTAAACTGCGTACGTGCCCTTCCCAACGGAACCTCCGGTTACGGTTTTTTCAGCTGAGTTTTCCTCAAAACCGAAGCTTGCTTCGTAAAGTGTCACATTGAGGATAGTTAACTTTGTAGCTGTATGGTTTTGTTGTTGTTGTTGTGTGGGTCTCTCTTTTTTTCAAGAAGGAATCCTCCTATCTACGCAATTTTCGTAATGCTGGGTGGTGGATAAGCTTTATCCTTTCTATTTTCAATACCACCCCACACCGATGGTTGCTCGTTTTTAACGATGACCCATTCACACACTTTTGCCTTAAAAAAAGGGGTCTTGATCAAACTTCATCAACCGCACTGACGACGGACTGGTCACCGATTGCCGTTTTACTTCCAGCACCGCTGCGAGACGACTGAACCCGTGAGAGCGGTTATGCCGCAGTTGTTTCGATTGCAAAAAAGGAAGACACGATAATCGGGACTTCGGCTAGGATCTGTCCCGCGGCCGTCGCACGGAGCATTGCATATGCCGCCATTGGGGCGCATGGGAAAACGAATAGCTCTCGATTCGCGGAGCCACGATGCGAGAGCTGCAACCCGGGAGAGTTTGATATAAACAACAATTCTGCCACGGCGCGGAGAAGTATCGCGTTTCGGTCTGGGAGCTCTCCCGGCGTTCGGCAAAAGCTTTCCGGCATAGTCGTCCTAAACAATCCTGCGCTCCAACGCTGTAAGGACGCACGGCTTCCGGTTGTGGATGTATTGATGAACGCTAGCGGCACGCTTGTTGTAGTTGTGATATACTGTGGGAAAATCGAGCGAGTAAAATAGGATGCGGAAAACAAAGTTCTTTGTACAAAGCACCCACACAACCCCGATTCGGCAGAATATTTCACCAGGACGGGGAGAAAAAAAAACGCACAAGCAAGCTTTGCGAAAAGCAAGAGTGTTTGTCACACTCGTTTGAGCTAATGCTAAGCTTATAAATAAAAATGTTTTCAATAAAAGAGACATGATATAATTTCATATCGTGTTTCGGACACAATTCTTTCGTCCGTAATTCTGATTCATTAAATTCCTTTAAATTCCGTCCGTTTTGAAAGCCCAAGAATGGGATAAGTTTTCTCTTTGAATGGCGCTAGCAGCAAAGCCACTAGCTACCGGCAGGTGGCGCTAAAAGCGCTCAAACCATTCGAACAACGTGGGAGCTTTCCGTTTACTTGAAAATCAGCAAAACTCGCAGCACGGATGATGATTTCATATTGCTTTGATCATTTGAACAATGAACCAATTTCGAAAGGACAAGGAACAACTTAAATTAAACACCGTTTGGCATCAAGCTCGCTCTTTTCATAAACAGTTTATTCCGCATTAAGACTACATACTTGCAATGCTTCAAATACGATTAATACACTGGGTTTGAACTTCGATTGCATTAAATGGCTTCATCAGTGCGGTGCTGTGTTGGCCGTCATTTCTGTGGCTTCCGTCAAACTCAGCCCACCCAACAATTTCGCACAGTTGTTGCAGGCTAAAATAAATTTAATCGATAGAAAATACTACCGCACCCATATCGGTTTGATGTGCCGCAGTGCCACTCGGTTAAGGTGCTCGAGAAAATTGTACGAAAAGGGGGCCTGAATGTGAACAATATACTATAAATAAATATATCCTCTTGGGCCAAGATCCTGCGTCCGTCTTCGGTCACGCTTCGAAAAGGGCAGTTGGCTCTAGCAACTCGGTGTTGTCCTACTTTAAGTACGCACGTTTTCTCCCACAGCATTTCGAATACTGTCGCAAAATATACTTCCAGCCTTTCGTTTGATTCACTACCTCAAATCACTTGAATTTGAAACCTATCCCTGTACTAGCGCTCGCAGCACCACGCACAACTTATGCACCGTTTTTGTTCTTCAGCATCAGCTCGACCTCCTTCAGTTTCGCCTCCCGGCTTGGGCTGCGTATCAGATGCTCCGTGACGGACGGTTTGGCCGTGCGCTCGGCCGGTGGTGCTCGCTGGGGCTGCGCTTTGCCGGCAAAGTACGCCTCAATCTCGGCCAGACTCTTGCCTTGCGTTTCCGGCAGGAAGAAGAGGGCGAAGAAAAATCCAATCACCGACACGACGGCAAACATCCACTGCACAGCGTACGCTCCACCCAGCAGATCGGTGATGGTTCTGAAAGAAGAAATGATTTACAATGTAGCTGCGTTGGCGGCAACGAAAAGTGGGATAAAATTGTTCGCGCAACAGTACCGGTAGCTCTGGACAGCAAAGAACATGAGGAGGTTCGCCATCGAGTACGAAATGGAGTGCGCGATGCCGCGAATATCCGTGGGGAACAGCTCGGCCGTCATCGTCCAGGGTATCGTGAGCAGCCCGATCATGGAGGAGCAGACATACAGCAGCAGACCGACGACCGGAATCCACGTCAGCGTCGTGGTGCCCTCCTTGATCCACAGCGTGAACAGCCCGGACACGAACATGCAGATGGCCATGCCGGTCGTCGAGACCATCACCAGGTGGCGACGGGCGAACCGCTTCAGCAGCCATGCGTTCAGCAAGGACATCGTGAAGCGCGTCAGCCCGACGAAGATGGACGCCGTGAACGCGTTAACCTCCGTGCCAACGTCCTGGATGAAGGTGACGGCGAAGAAGAGCGTGATGTAGATGCCACTGAACTGCTGGATCAGGAAGAACCAGAACAGAACGATCATCGGTTTGTAGCCGGTCGGCTTGAGGAACCCTCGCAGCTTGGAATGCTGCACGCCGTGCCGGTTGACGTTCTTTTGCGCCTCGGCGATTTTGGTTTCTCGCTCCTTGAGCAGCGCATTCAGGTGCATCTCCGATAGTGGCTGATCCTGGAAGGTAAATTAATTAAAAAAAAAACCAGATATTTCAATCATCAGAAGAATGCCACATCATGGAAATAACGATTTTTACATTCATCGTTTGAACAAGAGTTATCTTTGAGATAAAAAAAAGGATGGTCACTACTTGTTTCCCAGTATCAATCGTTTGCTCAACGATGGGGCAAACTGTTAACATTAAACATTTAAGTGTGCTTTCCAGTTTGTGTGCTTCGAGTGTGGGAAATGTCAAGTGTTCACCAAACAACCGTGTCGCAATCGTGATGGAGAAATGAATCGCTAATTGGATATCGATATCCGGTATCGTGGTGCCATCGACTGTTTGATCCACGTCGCGTGAATGGACACATGCAATTACCGTGTGCTCCGGCTGGGGATACTTTTTGTATAGGAAACGCAGCGATCGGGCCGCATCCTCGATGCGTCCTTTCGACACCAACCAGACGGGCGACTCTGGCACGAACAGTTGAATTAGCAGCACCGGCACCACGGTGTAGATGATGCAGATCCACGAAACAAGCCGCCAGTGCATGAAGGCGCCCTTGGCGTAGGCGATGACCATTCCTGCGAAACGGAAAGAGGGACGGAAAATTGAGGGTATTTTAAGGCTGACTTTGTAAAGCGTTGGTTAGGACGGTTGGCTTACCCAATGAGGCCAACGTTGGACCGGAGGAGATCAGTGAGCCGCGCATGTCGGGCCGGGCCACCTCGGTGATGTAGACGATGGCCGGGCTAGTGCCGAGGGCGCAGGCGAAACCGGTCAGCACCCGGCCGACCATGATCCAGGTGAAGCTGTTGGCGAGCGCGATCGACACCCAGCCGGCCACGCACGGAATCGCCGCCAGCTTGATCGTGTTGAGGCGGCCCAGGAACTCCATCATGACGCCGGCGACGAGCGACCCGATCGGCACCATGATCACGATGATGGAGGCGATCCAGGACGACTGGCCCTTCGTGATCGGGATGTCGCTATCCGGCAGCTCGAGCTGCGGGATCAGGATGGCCGAGTACGCCAGCGAGATGCCGATGACGATGTGGAACGACGCGGCCACGATCGCCGACAGGATCTGGGGCAGTGCAGACTTGATGTTCGTCTCATACTTGCTCAGCGACCGGCAGCTGGCAATGATCTCTCGGAAGGCATCATCTTTGTGCTGCTCGCTGTTTTCTCTGCGAATGACAGAACCATACCCGGTACGATTAATATAAACGGACCTGGGGGAGGTGGAGCCGGGAGCCGACTACCCTAACCCAACGGGCGCGGTGCAGTGCGCTGCAACGGAATTGTGCTCAATTGACCGGTTGGTCCGGTTGTGCCCGGATCAAAAGGAGGTCAAGGCTTACGCCACACGCCAGCGTACACAAACCGTAACGCCCGTTCTGATGTAGGCCACTAGAAGAGTATGTGCTTTGCTACAGAACGCTTTATTCGAAGATGTCCCTTTGCTAGACGCCTCCCCCCTTCCTCCCCCCCCCCCCCCCCCTTACATAATTCAATAGCGAGGGTGTTGTACAACCAGACTCCACTTTTCACTTGACAAATTGAGAGAAGATCGCACACGCAAAGTCGTTCACGTAACGATAAATATTCATCGCAGGAGAAGCCAAAGGTTAATGCTTATAACAGCACCAATTAAACGAGCTTCCAGAGGAACATCCTGTATGAATCGTTTGTGACCAGATTGTGAAGTGCACGTTGTATTAAGAAAAGGTGGACAGGCTGATATGAACGTTCTGCAGGAACATACATATGCTAAAAATATCTCCCAAGAAAAAGGGAAACTATTCCCATGGCATGTTTTAGCGTACATTTTCTTTCGTCATATGTTTCCTTTACAGTCCGCTTTTTTCTCTCACAGCGTTATTGCGTATAATGGTTTCCATTAAAAACATTTCGTTTCAGATATCGTTTATCGTAACTCATAAATGATAGCTCCAAGTCTGATCGAACCATTTCCGCGCCCAAAAACGGCAAACATTTGGTTCCCCAGTGGGAGCGGCTTTTTCGGAAGTTCAGGGACATTCAGGACAGTCAGCGGAACACGTTCAATGTTAGCTACTCTCGCTATTGATCTTGCTGCTCTTGAGATTCATCTCGTTCGGTTCAATGTCATCGGCCCCCCCACGGGGCGACCCAACGAGAAAGCTCAACGAGCACACTGAAGACGCTTTCTGTCAGGATTCTTTATCACCATGTCTTTTTTTTTTTCATTCATTCTCTTTCCCCTCTCGAGCTCTCTATTTTTGCTCCTCTTTCTCTACGCCGATAAACTGGCTGCTGGAACGCTTTCGAACGTCCGTTGACCTTCAACCGTGGCGTCGCGATGTCTGGGAGATGGTTTAAGTATTTCCCGGTCGATATGTCGCCGCGAGAGCGCCGGAACCGGTTAATCGAAAACTGGGACGAGGAGAACCAAAGTGGTGGTGTCGTTTTTCGGTACTCGGAGCTTACCCGGGCGGAGAAGTTGGGCGAAACAACAACCCAAAAGCAAAATTGTGTAAATTAATTCACAGCGATTTGTGTGACAAAAACAACGAATTTCACGTAAACGTATCATTCCTTAGCAGCACGTGCTCAAAGTGATGTGAATAAATGGACGTTTTTGCCATACCACAAGTCCAAGGCCCTCTTCTGTCTTTCCTCCCCTATCTTCGTCGAGATAAACATCCCAACCGTCGTAGCGTAAGATTTCTCCTTGCTGCGTAACCTTGACGTCTCATTATCAGGTAATCGAACCATTATTAAGCTGACAGATGACCAATTCAGTGTGTGCCACGGGTCCTGTCCCCGCCCCAAGGCACCAAGAAGCACCGCCCCGCGACGCTCTCAATCAAATTTCAACGCTTCCCCGTGGCCCACGAGGAAGAGCGAATTTATTATCACTTACTAGCAATCGCCAGTCAAGCGGATGAATGATAAGTTTGTTTCCTCCATGCAAGCGCGTCACGGTGCGCAGGTTCGTCACGTGTGGCAACGCAAAGTCAGACCAGTGGGTTGTCTTTGCAAGCCTATACGAAGCCAACCAGCCCATCGATAAGCGTGTGAATATGATCGATTGGCTTGCGGTTGGTTTCCTCGGTTTTCCCCTTCATCGCAGACCCGCAGTATCCTCAGGTGAAACGTTATCTTCTCCCTTTTTTATGGTGACTGTAAACGCATTTAATTCAGGTCAGGTTTAGCCTCAGTCTCGTGGGATCATAAATCAATGCTGGGCATATGAGGTGGTGAAAATACTAGTTTTTATTCATCACATTAAAACGGCACGGGAGCCAAAACGAAAACTAAGTTTTTTTAAGTTCTATTTTTATACAGAGTGGATCATTAACATAAGTTATTTTTTTTACAATTACTACGATCGTTCCGGTTTGGACAGGTTGCGTCACCGACTGCACGTCTGTATTTCCCAATTTTTGCAAAAGCACACCATTAAAAAGTAATTTGCTTGGGAACGTAGCTGAGTGCAATCTATATTGCATCACATATGAAGTATTATTCATTAAATGAACGAAGTGATGTCACGAAGACATTTTTTATAAGCAAATAAAAGCATAAGCACCAAACATTCTACAAAACTCGCAGCATATGCCATGGTTCGGCTTCGTACACCGTTTTGCCTTCCCACCCAGCCCACAAAAGAAAGAACAAATGCTGGTGGAAAACGCTCTCTGCTTTCCAATCTGTCTTGTCTCGATTTCATCCCATCCGCTTGCAGCATGTGAAACGTTCCACAACTTCCAGTCCCAGTCTGCACATCAGCTGGCAAAGAAGCCCATCAGCTGCACGATCCACCACAACCGGCAGATTATTGCGAAATGGCATGACAAAGCAGAAAGGGATCGTCTCCGGTTCGCAGAAGGAAAAACCGGTTCCCGAGCGCATGACTTGCTCGTAACTGGTAACTGTAATTACTGGCAAACCCGCCGTGAGTCTTTCGGAGCTAAACCGCGAGCGGGACAACTGTTGCCACAGAGGTGATGAACCTGGGTTTGTTTTTTTTTTTTTCATGGCAGCGCTTCAAAGAAGACCGGGCGATTCGACGCTCCTTCGGCCAATAGAAACACTGAAAGACAGCAGAAAATGGCTGAGACATTGGCAGACGTCGGTTTTGATTGAAAATTGCAAAACAAATCACGATCGGGAACCGATGACAAAAACGATTTCCATCGTTCCCATTTCCGATCATCCGCCATCGAAATCAGAAATCCCGCCCGCAACGAGATCTCCCCAAAACTTGATGCTACAACAAGTGCTTAAAATAATGGCAGAACACAAAAATAGATCATTTGTTATTTCGAGATAAAATTCAACTTTCGGCAAGATCACGAAGCCGATGAGCAAGCAACCAGTTGTGTATGTTTGCCTCTTCGCAAACATTTTCCCGAAAGTACAAAGTTCCCCCGAATGAACGAAAACACCTCAGTAACTATCAATTAAACGGTAGATTAGATTGTAAATATTGATTATTAATTGACGGCACTCCCGCACCGTAGCCATCGCAAACCCAAGGGCAGTAGCACCAGCAGGCCCCCGAATCAGAATCAGGGGATGCCGAATCGACGGTACCGAGGGCCGGGATTTTGCCGGATCGTACGGAAGAGTTATTTTTGGACGATGCAAGGAATCGCGCGGATCGATTGATCGTTAATTTTTCGCTCGCTCGCTCGCTTGCCGTTGAAAGACTGGCCTGTGCCTTTCAAGTCAAGAGAACGCGTCGGTTCCAGCAGTACGCGGGGCAACGAAGATAGATGACGTTATGCGGACGCACGGGTTCAGCATGCCGATCGCGTACCGATTTTTACGCGGCTGAAATGGGCCAGAACGGAAATGTGAGAAACGTGTGCTACCTGGTGCCTGGCAATCCTGGTAGGCAATCTTGACGAGATGCCTAAGAGTGTAGTGGCGTGACTCGGGAAGTGACTAAAACGTTCAATATTCAACCGGAGTTCACGAGGCACAGTCAGCGACCGATGAAGGTTCGGTCGTTGTACAGTTTAGTATGGTCTCGTGAGGTTTTTCGCCGCAATGGAGTGTTTAAAATGTGTCCATTTTATCGGTGACTACATTGTCTCGAATCGAGAGCGATTTCTAAGATCTTTAGTCAACCTTGCTACTCTTGTTTCAGAGATTTAGAAAACGATTTAAGTTAGTTACGGCTGGAATCAATTGTGGGTAAAATAATCTCTGCGACTCCCTTCTTCCTTGGTGCCTTAATACACGTTCTGATCTTGCCAGTCGTTCATTAGTGAAACCTTCATTATCAATCTACATTTTTGGATCACGATCGAGCACAGTCGCAAAAAAAAAAGAAACCTTTCTCGGTCACATAGCTCAGCAGAAAAATGAGACTGCAGACACGTTTCCTGTTTGACCGTTGCCCGACGCCAAGTTTATTACCCTCGTGCGGAACTACGTACCACGCGGCATGCATGCCACCTCATTAGCCGTTGGCAGATTGTCGCACTCGCAGCATTCCGCCTGCGGATCTTGCCAACCCAGGGACCCACGCCTGATCCGATACGATGGCCCTGGACAGGTGTGTGCACCGTTGGTGTCGCTCTCTAGGGCACGACCGAAGCCGGTTGCCGGACCAGCTGAGCAGCGGCGCTGGCATCGATTCAACAGTCACCGAAGCTGCTCGTTCAAACCAAGCCCAAGATTGGCGTGTTGTTTGATCGAAACGCGCGCGAGTCGGTTTCGTTTTCTGTGTCGGAAACCCGAGCCAACCTGCAGCTGTGCGGAATGCTCGCCTTCCGTTAGGGTTGAATTCAGTTCAAAAAGGGACACTAAAGTGTGTTATGGTAATCGCTCGCCATCGGAACGACCTCTGGGGCCATTATTGTGACAAAAGGTTACTGTAAAACACAATCTAGTCCATCGGAAGCTCGATGACACCCCACATAGTAATTGCAATACGTGTGCATGTATGCGTGTGGAAAGGACAGTGACATTGACCCTGGTTTGTGGTCGATACGGGCATTCCGACATCCGGAGCTGTGCCCGAGAGAGGTTGCGTAGTTGTCACCGGAATGGAATGCCGCTCGTTCGATTCCCCGGCGTATGTCTCCCCGGGTGGGAAAGAGGAAAACTCCCATCTCGCAATCACTCCGGTTCCTCCTCCTCCTCCGCCTCCGATACAATTAATTTATTCCGAACGACATGTTCGACGAGTTCATGAACCATGTTTAATGTATGTTGAATGCGATTGTTTCCTAATGCTCGGAGTGGTGCCCCCATTATCACCTTATTTCCATTCAATGTTGCTGGAATTTTCCGGTCCCTTCGGCGACGCGTTGTCGGGCAAGTCGAGGGCGAGGGCGAATGCGCCTTTCGCTGCAATTCCAGCCCGGATCGGATCGTGGACAATGTTGCACAATGTGGAGACGGTCCTTTCCTTCTTTTCTTCCCGACAGGATATGAACCTTCAGTTTGTGGCAAATATCGAATGCGATTGTAATGACACCAAACGGGACTAGGATCACTGGGTCGGGAACTACTTCATTGACACACTTTCGAAGCACTCTCTCTTCCCTCATAAAGGAAACTACTTTAAAGGATAGAAAACTGTTAATTGCACTCGGTAACCCCACCGGGAGTCCACTTTCACCGTTGGCACTTGCAGCGTTTTATACTCCAGTTCGTAGAAAGGTCCGATGTAATCCTCGGACTGATGAGAAACGATACCGAGCCTTCGAACAAACCAAAACGGACGCATCCACTGCCGTACGCAGCCAGTCGAAACCCGGGAAGTAGTGCAGTGTATTCGATTTCCAGTGGCGGTCACAATGCAATCGCAGCAACCACGTGCCGCTCGGAGTCACGGCCTACCACGATTGGTGGTAGGTTGGTTGGATGGAATGCTTTGTTTGCCGAGCTCGCGATGGGCTTTAAACCACACTTGTTAAGGACTTGTTAAGGACCAACGTATAAATGGTTCCGATTGCGAACGGTTTGGGGCCCGTTTGCCAGTTGTCAGTGACCTTGCAAGCGGCTCCTTTTGCTACTCGACGTAGCTACAACCATCGGTAATAGACGGGCGTTCAGCTCATGAATATATTGGATCGATGGTGGCCACGGCTTTCCTATTTCGTTCGGTTCAAACCAAGGGCATTCGGAGGAACCTCCCGATGCACATGCAACTTTCGCTTCGTTCGACCAGGGCAACGGGAGAAGGAGACTTTTCAAACGGAAGTCCTACACACGAGAGGACGGAGGACACACTGGGCTGCCTTTTTCGCTGAAACATGCACTAACACATCCTTGTTCTTGGTTTTTACAGTTCGGGAAACGCTACTTCAAACGTTCCTCCGCACTGGCTACACGCGAGTGGCGCTGAAATCTACACTCCATCGGTCTATCAAACACTATCAACATCCACTTCGGTAGGAACACCCGAGGCCGACCACCGAAAAGGACCCAAATTTGCTTGAGGTCAGGACGAGCGTGACCGAGCGACTAAAATCAGCTGGCCTGCCGTACCGTCTGCCAGGCATTGGCCAAGCCGCATCGGAAAAACGGCGTTGAAACCAATAGACCGAGAGCGAAAGAGACAGATAGAGGGAGAGAGAACTTTTGGGTGTGTGTGTGTGTCTCTGGTGGAAAATGGCAAATAAAATTGGCTACCAGATTCCCAAGAGTACTTGTATTGGATGCTCCCTTGCTTTGGCAGGGCCAGGCCAGGGTGGTAGGTGGCAGTATTTTTCTTTCTGGCAGTCAAAAATAAATTTCCCTTCATCTCCACCCCTTTCACCGTTCCTTGGTGTTGATACTTCAGACGGAACTAACCGGCTGATTGACGACGGATCCGGACGCTAGAAGTGGTGAGTGAAAGTTCGATGCCAAATTTGAATCTTCTCAGTGTTTTTTTTTTAATTGACAACATGGGAAAGGAAATAGGGGTACAAACGAGCAAATGAACCAACGGCGATCGAAGGAGCAGCGCGGACTAGAACCAACCCAACGAAACTGCTCGTTTCCATCGTGTTCTAGTCTCGGATATCGGAGATCCCCTTGCTTTCGGTTATCAAAATGGTTATTTCGGGAATCGTATAGGCTGCTCAACCGGAAGTGAAGATCAAGGTTTCGCGATCACACGCGATGGCGGGGGAGAGCTGGTACAAAATGGGATTTCTCATCCAAACAAACAACAACGGCGTCTTTCGTCGATGCGGATCGATTTATTGACTTTGGCTGCCGGTTCGATCGCACCGTGGAGCCGAGCCGGAACTTTGAACTTGAACCGAAACTGTTTTCCATCCAGTCCACTTTTCATAATAAAACAGGCAAAAGGCGGAACAAAAAACAAAAAAAAAAGCAAACGTCCGGTTGCTCCACGTCAATGGCACGGGGTTAAGGGCCGGGAAACTGCCTCAGTCATTTAGCCAGATGAAAGCAAACTAAATTCCTCTCCAGCTCATCTCCAAGCATCAAGCTTCAACCCGCACAGCAACAATCACGGTTGGTTGTTGTTCACCCGCGTTTGATTTATGGAAAAAAGCTGAACCGACGTTCGGCGGAAAGTTTATGTTTTGTGGCTTCATGTGGCATCTAAACGATGGTCCGCCCATGGCACGCTGCGGATGGTGTTTGTTTTGCCCGCTATCATCTTCGGAACTTTATTGAAAAAGGATGATTCTATCACACCCACGAACGTCACGCGGTGGTGCGGTTAATAAAAAAGAAAAGACGTTCACTTTGGAGCAAACTGGCAGCCTGAGGGTGGAAAAGTTTTCCCACGTGAAGTATAAATTGCTTTTTTAGTGAAAACAAAACAGAACCGCTTGATTGTATAAGCCTACGAAAAGGTTAAGCACACACAAGGATGTGGGTGTTGTCAGTAACAATTCTCTGGCAAACGGTAGCGCATCCACGAAGAATCGAGTAGCTCCGAGTGTTAATTAAAATGTTGCCGTCAGCGAGGGCTCCGCTTCAGGACACCCATCCGTCAATAAACCCGTCCCGGCAGCACGAGGCATCACGTTACCGGCTTGGGCGCTCGGTTTGCAATTACTCCTTACCATGCGACCCTTCTAACGATCGCCAAGTGCCATCAACCCCGCAAATGGCCGAGCATAAGTACGTGCATTTTCCACTTTCACAATGTTATATTTAATTGGCGTATCCGATCGCGATAATCCGTCAACCAGGCCTTCCTCTCGATGATGGCGGCAGATACGTTGCTCGTACGTTGGCAGATTAGCTTGGTTTAAAATTAAAACCCTCCACCGCAATTTTCCGTACCGTTTCACCCGTGTCCGCGTGCTTTCTTCTCGCTCAATTAGCCACCCACGCAAAAGCACGACAGGGGATGGGAGGGTGGGGTCAATGAGATCGGATGTTGCTTTTTCATGACAAATTACGTTAGGAAATTGTGGCACCTCCCGATGATGACGCTGCGGTGTACGATTGAATATGTTTAATGATAAAAATAGATTAGATTATGTTTAATTAAAAAAAAGAGGTATCCCTGACTCATTATATTAATATTCATAGTGATACCTTACACCTCCATAATCCATTTTAATTCCTATCGATTGTTTTCGCCCGCCCTCTTGCTAATCACAACGGAAGGAGCAAGCCCTTCATCTACCAGGCAACCCCCCCCCACCCCCGCCCTCTCCCCTTTCCGCATCACTCATGACTCATTCTGAAAGCAGCTATCGGAACCGCGTTATCGCAAAACTGACCCTGAACTGAAACTGTTTCAGAACCGTCGCGAAATGACATTACAACGAAAGTAGTTGATGGCGAAAACTTCTCCACCCACCACCAAACAGCACCAACCCCACCACCCCCTCACCCCACCCGATGGTGTAAGAACGATAAGACAGCGCGAAAAGGGAACGTTCGAGCGAGTGCGGAGTGGCGGGAAAATACGGTAAACATCATGCTGACAGCATATACTTCATAAACTGTCCCTCACGATTCGGACGATACGAAAAATGGAACTCGCTTATGCACGGGCACGTTGCCAGCAGTTTTTGACGAGCGTCGTCGGTCGATTTCGTCATCGAACCAGCGGCAAATGGCTTGATTGAAAACGTGCGCACTTAAATTCTTTCTCAACAACAACAACAAACGGAACGCGAGAAGCTCTGGTTGTTTCATGTAATTTGAATGGTATTATACAGATTTCAACAAGCTTCCATCGAACTAACCCAATAAACCCTCGATTCGCGCGCCAGACGAGCCGGACAAAACGGTGGTCCCTTCGAGTTGAGACGGAAAACATTGCAAGCTGCCGCGATAATGCTGTCTGTGTCGTGTTTTATCTTTCAAGTGCTCTTTTGCCACGTTCCGCGAAAATAACAAAGATGGGGGGAAAAAAAAGAAGAAATGCGGCGTCATCGATAAGCCCAGTTCGATCGGTGTCGAACTTGAAATGAGCAATAAAATGTTACAATCTTACGCTGCCCTGGTGCACAGGGTCGTACAAGCGAACGGATCGGTAGAGATGCTCGGAAGAGTTAAACTAAGCTGGCGACAGTGAGGCCAAAGTGGGAGAAATTCGATTTGATTTTTCTTTTCAAGCCAAAAACAATTTAAAAACGATCAGCTTTGGCAGCATCGATCGAAACCAACACACGGCTGGGAGAGGAGGAACCACTTGTGCTCGATTAACTGCACTCTCGGTCGGATGTAACCCCCAGGTCCGATTGGTCCGATTGGTCCGGGCCCAGTTTTCTGCGTAATGATCATCGTTCCAGCCGGCCGGAGAGAAGTGCATTCGCATGTTACAATGGCGCTGCACTTCGCTGCACTCCCGGCGACGGTCGCCGGCAAACAACGAACGAACGACAACGAAACTGTTTGTTATGTTATGCCAGTTGGATCGTGTGTCGCCCGGCAATGCGGCCTCAAGCCCTATGCGTCGTCTTCCTTGCGTCTCCATCTCTTTGGCTCTCTGGCGCTTGCCAACGCAAACCGATCGCCCTCGTTGCTGGCGAAGATAATTTGTCCCCCCCCTCTGTTTTCCCTTTCGCTGCAGTGTGTTTTCCCTTCAACAAATGATTAACATTGTGGATACACCATTTACTAACTGTCTTCCATTCGTGTCGCTACCCGTTTGGAGATTTTCCATATTATACTGTTTCCGTTTGTCGCTCGAAAGAAAGTGCACTTCGAAGTGCTCCGAGCTGCAACTGTTTCTAGCAAAGCGGGGGGGATGCACATATTTGCACCTCTTTCACGCCCTCCGCCGCATGAGTCGATGCAGGAAATTAAATGTAAACGCAAACATGATCAAACAACAGCCAACAAAAGACTGTCCACAAATCTGTATCCACATATCCGGAACGACGGAGTGGCGGCATCCGATTGGGCCGCGAATTCTTTCTTTCAAACCGGAGGAAGACAAACGGAGGAAAGAAAGACATCATTCTACTTACCGCTGGTGTAGACTGAGCACGCTGGATCCGATACTGTAAAGAGGGTTGGGAAAAGAAGGGAATAAGAGAAGAATTAGTACCGTGGAAGTGGAAGTGACAGTTTAGCCCGCATGCCAACACGACGGGTGGATGGATTTATGCTGATGGGAAAGGGCACCATTTTCCCCTCGGCCGGAAGTGCCACCGGAAACCGGACGTGATGAACAGATGACAATGGCCATCCCCGAGCCGACTCGATAGACCGTGCCGAGCACACGCGGACACACAGAAACCCTGACCTTGCCTAGTGAAAAGCCGGGAAAATAAGTATCAAAACTTAACGAGCGAGGAAAACAACACAAAAGTTTTGTCCCACAATGAATTTGCTGTTCATTTTTCACATATATAGCACACGATCACCGCGTCGATGTGGTTGTTGTGTGGTTTAATTATCTTCAATTCAGGACAGAAAGTACCTAGTTTTTGCAACAGTTTAATTGAACGCAATTTCCCGGGGCCAGAGAAAAACCGATTGCGCTAGAATCTCAGAGCAAAACTGCAGCTGATTGCGAACGATGATGAAATACTCTATTTACTGAGTAATTACTCATTCTTGGATTCTTGGAACATGAAGAAGGTTTTTTTCATCATGCGGTCAGTTCCAGCAAAACCCGTCTGTCTTTGTGTTACCACCGTATTTAATTTAATATGATTCTACCGTACAATTAAAGTGCAGATATCCGGTTCAAAGTTTCTCGAATTACAAATCTTAAAGGCTTGACCGCAAAGATGCCTTTCTGATTTTTTTAGCACGTTCCATCACGTGTAGGCTGAAAATAACAAGCACACTTATTTTTTTGTTGTTGCAAAGAACCCTTCTTGGACCTTTCTGCTACATAATTACTGATCTCGCTTCGGGGCCCTGAATTGGCAAGTTCCGACCCGAAATCAATCCTAAAATTTGACGGATTTCCAATTCACAAGTGACCTTTCTGGTTGGAGAAGGAAACTGACGATGGTGACGGGATATTCATAGCTTTTAACAGCCCTCAGTAAACATCTTTGGACGTGTTTTTGTTGAACTTGTTTCAAACAAAAAGCACAACCTAAAGCTTAGAACTGATGTTTTGTAAAATTCAATGTTTGGTTTGACTTTAAACATCGTTTGAATAAAGTTTTAAACCTGTGGGGTGGGAAGTAACGTTCCCAATATGTTGATATCAATGTAATTAAGATACAAAGGAACCATCCGTATTCCAACGAACGGAAGCAATTTCCTCTGCTATTACGCAATTTCCGCTTCAAATAAACAATCGGTTTGTCCAAAGAGTGCAGTTACACAAAAGCAAAAATAGATTTGAAGGGATTTTAATAACGTTGCATGACGATTACAATTGTTTTAAACAAAATTCTAAACTTTATTTCAAACTGAAACATGGCAATATAAAAAGCGTTGTTGCTTTAAAAAAATCTCACTCAAGTCGCACCACACCCAGCAGAGTCATGGGGCCACGGTCATATGGCGAGTTTTATCAACATTTATTCACAAACATGTCACCACTGGGTGGCGTAATGGCGTGAGTGTGGATCAGCAAATTATGAATCCACAACTCATCGAAACCCTAGACACGGCGTAGTGTTTGAAAAATATACCGTTTGGGCAAACAGTGTTTCCAAGTGGGGGGGAAGAGGGCAAAAGAACAACGACAAAAGCTCGAGTGATCGCCCGTAAATTGCAACGTGAGTTGCAAACGTGCAAACCAGCGAAAAGGGCACTGCAAGCAGAAAGGCATAAGATAAACTCCAAAATGAATGGAATTCTAGGTGGATGATGAATTGTGTATTAAACACGGGTCGTTTAGTCAGGTTTAGATTCAACCTCCAAAGCAAGTAAGCGATACAGCTTGCTACAATAAAACATTAAATTAATTCCTGTTAATGTAAGCCCTTTTTTTGTTGGTTTGTGTTTGTTTGTTTGTTCGCACCCAAAGGCCCATTTCCAGCGGCAAAAGACCGGTCATTTTATTGGCTTCCTTTCATCGGAGAAAGCAATACCTTCCGGCGGGTAATTATCCTTAAAGTTCCCCGAACTCGAGTGTCGCCCACCGACCTACCTTAATGGATCCATTCTGTTCTAGGGCACGGGATTGTTGTTTGGCAAATAATAGCGTCCCTCGCGGGTGGCGCGTTTAATCGATAACCGATTAATGTGCTCCTAGGGACTGTCCACGCAAGAATCAAGGGGAGCCTCTACTGATCGTCCGACTCCCGGGGGTTCGAACCGTTGACAGCGAAAGGAGTCGGCTTCGACGCGTAGCGAGTAGAATTAGCTTTTCCACGAAGGATAAAGTTGCCGGTGTGACCTGCAACCGTCCGGGAATGGGAAGGGTGTTTTATTCTTCCACCCGAATATAAATGACTCCGTCGGCCGCAACGTGACAGTCGGAAGGATAACGGGGAAACACGCGAACGCCGCCCGTTGGTTTGTGTGTTGGCACCAGTGCAAACTTATCGTCGAAGGTAAAGAACTCCTTCGTCGGGAATTAATTTGTTCACCTCGGGTTGTTTGAGGATCGATCCGAAATGTAATTTCACTGCGCTTGCTTTCCTACCACACTCGGGCGCGTACATGCGTTACACACCGTTACGCGCACTGCAAAGGTCGGAGACACAGCGCCGGTCGTTTGGTTTAGCTGGGTCACGGCCGACGAAAGCAAACGCACAAAAATCACCCAGTGGCACCTTTTCTTTTGTTCTTAATTCGCGGCACGCACACACACACACACACACACAAACACACACGTACTCAGATTCCTAGTGCGACCTTAGGCACGAATTGGGGACGAAGCATAGATTTTTTTAAGGCGTATATCGATTCCACCACCGCGTGCCGCCGCTGATTTGCTTCTGGTTGAAATGTGTCTTCAAACTCGCGTAATTCCGTACGCAAAGCGTGACGAGCTGTCCTCGCTGCAACTACACAACCATCACGACGGAGGCCTCGAGAGAAACTGTTGCGCCGAGCAATTGCCAACCGCCAAACGCCGCCCGACCCGATGAAGATAGACCGTGGAGTGCTGTGACTCGCGCGAGCGCTAATGGTAACCGGTTTCGTCGTCATCATTCCGGAGGTAGAGGAGCCGCGAAGCCGCCCCGTGACGCCATACAAATGGTTGTGAGAACGGCGAGGAAAGCGCCGAGATACATATGTACGCGTTTCCCAGAAAGGAATCGCTCCATACAGTCAGTTCTCTCTCTCTCGATGCAGCTCTCGCGCCTTTGCTCAGCATTTCCGTGCAACGGCACTGCTCCCGTCCCAAACCATGACGTCATTGTTGGGGGCGATGTGGGGCCGCGTCACTCGACTCTTGTGGCCGATGATATGTTCATTCTTTCAAAGAACAAAGAGTTTCCCCATCTGCGTGATGATCTTGTCTACAGCTGTTTCAAACTACCGCCGCGGGGAAAGTGTGCGAAGTTCAGCCAGCCCCTGGCGAAAGGAATTGGGGTTTAGAGACCGCAAGGCAATACGTTTTGTTCAATCAAACACATTTATTTATTTAGTAACTTCAATTTCATTCAATGTCCGCCCTTAACGGGCTTAACAAAGGTGTACCAACTTAAATAACCTTCACTCGAACGACACAAACGGCGATCACCGGTGAACACAGGAGGACGAACACAGGAAACGCTCGCGAAGGAACCGTTACGTCCGTAGTAACAGAAAGAGGTAAGGATGTTGAAAAGATATCGATGTGTTATTAACACAACGCAAGGCACGCAAGCAGGAGTATTTAATTTTATCTGAAGGACAAGCGCAAATACTCGAAAGGATTAAAGGTCAATTGAACACACGACGAAAGGTTCAATAGGAGAGTAAAGAATTATATTTTGAATTTAAGGAGATAACTTGTGATTGCAACAATTGAATCGTAGAAATTTAAAAGCCTGGCATCTGTCCTTTTAAGATGTTTTATAGCTGTTATGTTTTTTTTTTTTCATTACTGCTCCTACTCTAATAAACTTGAGGAAGTAAATAAACACTAATTGTGTTTAACATTGTTATTTTCTGTGTCCTGTGTTTGGTATAATAGTACGATCGGGAAGCGAACAAAGCACTATGGATGCAGAAAACCAAAACGAACTCGAACATTTTAGAATATTCGCTCGTAGAACAGCAGGTACGCCTGCACCTTCAGCACGCTGTCTTCGGAGACTTCGCGGACGTGGCTGTCCGAAACGTAGTACCACCTGCCGGGCGGCGGCTCCACATCCGGCAGCGGTTCCTGCGGTTTTTCCGCGCAACCCACGGCACCCTCCTCCTGCTCCGACTCCCCGGCTGCGTTTTCCTTGTTGTCAGCCGGCCCATTGCTGGTCCCGTCGTCCGGCTGGCCCTGTACGCCCATCATCCGACGCGCTTGCTCTTTGGCCATCTCCTGCTCTGACTTGCGATCCAGCTCGTCCTTGCTGCCCAGCGGAATGAATTTCCACCGCAGATCATCGGAGTCGATCGGTGGGCGCACCTTCACGTACGCCACGTAGTGTCCACCGTGCATCGAGCCGGAGTGTTCCACCAGCCCGTACAGCGCGTACAGGATCTTCTTCTGGCCGGGGCGAACGTGGGCGGCGCGCTTCACCTTCGAGCCGCAGAACGGTGCGACGTCCAGCACGAACGGGAACGAAACCGGCTTGGTGATCTTCTTGAAGAAACCGCGGGGACCTACCTGGAAGCGCTTCAGGTGCAGGATGAGCACGGCCGGCGGCACCGAGATGAGGAACTGCTTCGTGGCGTTCGTGTTGACCGACTTGCCGTCCTTGCCGTTGATGCGCTCGGTGCACGCCTCGCAGCACACCTTGTTGTTGCCGGTCATTAGCTCGACGGTGGTGAAGTTGTTGAAGCACGACTGCACCGAGTACTCGCCGTCCTCGCACTGGTAGCGCGGCGCGATCGTATTGCTCCAGTCGGCGTGGCTGTACGTGCGCTGGCGCACCATGCGCGCACCCTTGCCAACAACGCTTCCTCCATTCTCTGCCTCTTTGTTCTGGTTTTCCGGCGTGTCGTCCTGCTTTTCCGGTCCCTGAATTGCATTCTGATCGGCTGGCGGCGGTTGGCCAGCTTCGTCGCCTCCCTTCGAGAGCGCATCGTCCGTCACGTCGTTGTCCTCCACGTCCGCGTCCGACGGTTCGTTCGAATCATCCGATGACTCGTTGTCGTCGTCGCCATCGTCCGGTACGTCGTCCGTTAGCGATTGCATTGGTGGCATGTCCGTATTCCCATCGGCCGTCACGTCTGGGCCATCGCCAACCGGCGCACTTTCACCATCGCCCACCGACGAGAGGTTCTTCCTGTTCTTCTGATGCTTCGCCATCCGTTTCGCCTTCTTCTCGCGAGCCCGTTCCTTTTTGCTGAGCGACTTTGTCTTCCCGCCCGTCCAAGCCGCCCCCGGTGGCTGCGGTTTCTCCACGCACACCGGCAGCGAGATGTCGAGGAAGTACTCGTGCCGCGACGACGTGTGGTGACAGTCCTGACAGGTCAGGGTCGAGACGAGCGAGCCACGAAATATCTGCTCGGGACGGAACACCTGCTGGGAGATCTGCTCGCCATAGAAAAGCACCTTCGCCTTCAAGTTTTCGTCCACGGTCTCGTCGCTTCTGCGACGCTCCACGCCAAGAGCGCGCAAGATCAGGGCCTGATAGCGCTTCTGGTCCTCCGTGCGGACACTCTCGAGCAGCTGGCGCAGCAGCTCGTGGGAGTCGTGCTGCTCCCTCCCGGCGAACTGTGGCAATTTGTTGCCCAACTCGGCCAGCAGCTGTTTCGGTGTAATGACGCCCGCCGAGCTGGCCGTCAGGTCGGTTAGAACGTCAGCAAGTGCCTTGGTGAGACTGCGCCACGCGCCCAGCTCGCCATCGATCTGTGCAAGCTCTACTTCGGCTCCGTCCGGCAACTTCAGCACTCCCCCCGGGATAACCACCTTGCCGCCTTCAACCGGCGACTGCCTCAGTACGGTCAGCAGGTATGGTGTGCGGGCCAGACACTGCAGCACCGCGTTGAAAAAGCACGTATTTCCCAGGTTGGAGAGGCCCCGCACCCGAGGCAGCGATTCAAGCATGAACGGCTTCCTGGGAATCGCGGCCGACGTGTTACGTGTTTCCTTACTTGACGGTGATGAGATGACGATAACGCCACCGACGGTGGTCTCGTGTTTTTGATTGCTGCTCGTCCGATCCGGCACACCGACCGATCCGGCAGTGTTTACAAGCGGCATCGATTGAAACCCGTCAATCATCATCTTCCGCACCGATTCCGTCGTCACTTCCAGCTGCTCTTCGACACCGTGCGGACCGTTGCCATCGTGTTGCTTGACCGCTTTCCGCTTAGCAAGTTCCACAATGTCGAGCAGCTTCGCTTTCGCGTTCGGCTCGACTTGGGCGTCGCAGCTGTAACACCAGACTTCAAAGGTGTTTGTGCTCATGGCCAGCGCGTGCCCTTCGTAACGGGTGGAGTGGTGCAAGGCATGCTGATTTTCGAAACGACCGCACAGCTGCGAACCACACTTCAGACAAAGCCACAGGACACGCGTGTCGTCAGCAATGTCCAGCTCGCTACCAGTAGATGGTATCTTCCGGCTGCAATCGCTGCAGTTCTTGTCGAAACTAGTGGCCTTTATGCTTTTCTTAACCGTGTGCAAATCGATCGCCTTGGTGATGTGCGGACAGACTTCGCCACCATTCTTCGACGTGGTCGTTGCTTCGTCGTTTGATTCCGTCGAGGAACCCCCGTCGTCCCGGTACTCGCGTTGCCTCTTCCCCATGGCGTTCGGTCGGGATAGAATCCTGCGAAACAACGATCACTTCAGCACTATACGTAACCAATTTTAAGAAATCCGTTTTACACCAACTTCTCACATGGATTTCCGTCGTAGCTCCGAAGAAATGAAAGAAGTGCCAGCTGCAATGTTTGTAAACAGTTCGAGCCGTCAGTGACTGTCAGTCGCGATCAACTGTGGCAAGGTTCTTAGGGAAAAATCTGTGTAATGCAATTATGCTCCATTATGAAGAAAATAAAGCATCCTACTAAAACCACACTAAAACTAAAGGAAAAAAGGTTTTGTTCCTTGAGATTCTGACCTATTGCATAATTCTGACAATGTTGATAGCGGTTTTGTTACCAAGCGAATCTAGTACTGCGTCGAATGAATCTAGTCCTGCGTCGAATGAATCTAGTCCTACGTCGAATGGAATCTAGTACTGCATCGAATGAATCTAGTACTGCGTCGAAAGCTGTCAAAATATTTGTTGACAGTTCTAGATCACAACGCTTAAACCGCGAGAATACGCTACGACGGTGCGTGGGATTCAGTAATTTATCAGAAAAAAGAGCTTATTCCAAGGTAAAAAGAGGATATTTCATCAAAAGTAGATGTAAGTAATGTTCAAACGGTGGAGTGCCTGATTTTTTTCGATCCTTGCTGCTGCATGATGGTGCCGGAAAATGTCTGTCCGGAATGCGCGCGTCGTATGTCAGAACGCCAAACACGAGGACGGATTGTTCAAATCGCATGACGACGTAGAAGATGCTTTTTTGTCTAGTTTAGTCAAAAAGAAGTTCTCCGATACTTGAGTCATATTAAACGAGAGCCAAAACTTTCCCATCTTCCAGAACCTTCGCCAGTTGTTTTGTTGCTACGGTAACCAAGAATCGGTGGTTGCTCAGAGACGCAAGTCGTAAACAACTTGAATACCGGAGCAGAATTGAACGCAAAGATGACGGACTTGGAAAAGATAGAGATCCGAGATGTTACCCGCATTGAGCGTATCGGTGCACATTCGCACATCCGTGGGCTTGGGCTGGATGATGTGCTGGAGGCCCGCGCCGTCTCCCAGGGCATGGTCGGCCAGAAGGAGGCCCGTCGTGCCGCGGGCATAGTGGTGCAGATGGTGCGCGAAGGTAAAATCGCCGGTCGGTGCATACTGCTCGCGGGTGAACCGAGCACGGGCAAAACGGCCATCGCTGTCGGCATGGCGCAGGCCCTTGGCAACGAAACGCCGTTCACCAGTATGTCCGGCTCAGAGATCTACTCGCTGGAGATGAACAAAACCGAAGCGCTGTCGCAGGCACTGCGAAAGAGCATCGGCCTGCGGATCAAGGAGGAGACGGAAATCATCGAGGGGGAGGTGGTGGAAATTCAGATCGACCGACCAGCCACGGGCACGGGCCAGAAGGTGGGCAAGGTGACGATGAAAACGACCGACATGGAGACGAACTACGATCTGGGCAACAAAATCATCGAGTGTTTCATCAAGGAGAAGATCCAGGCAGGCGATATCATCACCATCGACAAGGCATCCGGCAAGGTGTCGAAACTGGGACGCAGCTTCACGCGAGCCCGCGACTACGATGCCACCGGGACACAGACTCGCTTCGTGCAGTGTCCGGAGGGCGAATTGCAGAAACGCAAGGAGGTCGTTCACACGGTGTCGCTGCACGAGATCGATGTCATCAACAGCCGAACGCACGGCTTCCTGGCGCTGTTCGCGGGCGATACCGGCGAAATCAAGCAGGAGGTACGCGATCAGATCAACAGCAAGGTGATCGAGTGGCGCGAGGAGGGCAAGGCGGAAATCAACCCGGGCGTCCTGTTCATCGACGAGTGCCACATGCTCGACATCGAGTGCTTCTCGTTCCTGAACCGTGCCCTCGAGAGCGACATGGCGCCCGTGGTGGTGATGGCTACGAACCGGGGCATCACCAAGATCCGCGGCACACACTATCGCAGCCCGCACGGCATTCCGATCGATCTGCTCGACCGTATGATTATCATTCGGACGGTGCCGTACACGGAAAAGGAGATTAAGGAGATTCTCAAGATACGCTGCGAGGAGGAGGACTGCCAGATCAGCGGCGACGCGCTGATGGTGCTCGGACGCATTGCGACCGAGACGAGTCTGCGTTACGCGATCCAGTCCATCACCACGGCCAGTCTGGTGAGCAAGCGGCGGAAGGCCGCCGAAATCACCGTGGAAGACATCCGCAAGGTGTATTCGCTGTTTCTGGACGAAAAGCGTTCGAGCAAGATTTTGAAGGAATACCAGGACGAGTATTTGTTCTACGACGACAGCGTACCGAAGCCGGCCTCGGACGGTCAGCAGTCGCAAGCGATGGAGGTCGAAGGCAACTAGATGAATGCTTCGCTTCGGCCAACAGATGGTAAACCATTAACGCATATGAGCACATTAAATTCCATTCGAGTGAAGTAAATATAAACTAAGCAGGCCGCAAGATGAAAATTGACAAATAAAGCCATGGTTGGAAAATAAAGAGTACAGAATACGCAGTAAAAATGACTTGTTTTTGTTTCACCGCGGTAACAAATTAACTCATTCTATCGATAGTGTGGTAGATGTCTTTCAATAACTTAGTTTATTTGCTTTCCCTGTTCCTATGTATAACAATCACTCTCAACCTATCGTAAATATCACCGAAACGGGCAAAGGTACAACAAAAACGAAACATAACCCGAGTGCAAACAGCAATACCATGTACTAAAACATTTCAATGTTACGCTATTCGTTGACATAAATTCGTTACGTAGAATGTAGGTGTTTTGTGGCTACCCACTAAAGGTGCATTATTCAGTCTCTTTAAACAAAATATACCAGGCTCCGTTGTAGCCTGGCCAAACGGAACGAGCGTGACAATCAACATCAACGGTCGCAACACGGGTGCACACCACCGTTCGCTGCTGGGACAGATTTGATTAAACTCTACTGGACACGGAAATTGCTTTGAATGTGCATACTGTTACTTGGTAATCTGCCCTACGTACTATTTCGCGCGCATTAATTTGCTCTGCGTTGCTAGGATGATTGGAAATCCGGTTTAATTGCCTAACTGCTGCCTACCGTTGCCCTGTGGCTACTTTGCTTGGATTAATGCGTTCAAAGATGCAATGTGTGACTAGCAATTCGCCTTAAACGGCCTACCTAGTACGCTGTTTTTTTTTTAAATCTAGATGCTACTTTAAACTTGCTGGTTCGCTCCTAGGCGTGAGGATTACTTCTTTTATTTGGAAAACCGTACCATTTCCAAAAAGTATGACTGGTATAAGTACAAAGGGGTCAGTAAAGTGTGGCAGGTGAATACTAGCGCCTTTGTATCTAGCGGAAGATTTACCGGAAGTAGGTTGGTTAGCAGCGAAGCCCCGTCTCAGCAAAATAACTGCAGAGCCTCTGGATGGATCTATTTCGCTTCGTTTCGGAACTACTGGTAAGGTAGGTATGTATGTTGTTTGTTTAGCGGTTGTTTTTTTTTTTGTCACTGGAATTAATTGAGTAACCAAAACAGTCCTCGCCGTAACTGCCCCGGAAGTTGCCAGACCTCGTCCAATACCTCCGTCTTCAGATATCGCGTGAGGAAGTGCAAAACTAGCTGCTATCATTTGCACACGTCCGGCTTCGGTCCACGGCCAGCCACCACCTGGCAAACGCTGCCGAAAAGATCCTTCAGGATCACCTTCTGGTCGTTCTGGGCCCCGTCGAGCGTGACGGTCGGGATGAAGGATACCGCCGGCCGTAGCGCGTGCGTTGCCTCGCCATGCAGCTTCAGCAGTTCCGCCCCGTGCGGGCTGTCGTAGCATTTCTGGATCGATTCGATCTCCACCCCGTGCTGCTTGGCACAGCCAATGAACGCGTCGCGCGGGATCAGGTTATCGCGAATCATGCAGGCGACCATGGCTAGCTGCTTCCGGGCGTCCTGGACGGCTTCGACAACGCACGCGTGAATGATGTTGCCCTCGCACTCGATCGGTCCGTGCTGGCAATCGAACGCCAGCGAACCATCCGGGTTTGTATTCGTCTACGGGAGGAAGCAAAAACGGATGATCAAACCGGACATCACTCGGAAGGGATGAAAAAAAAATGCGCTCGCGTTTCTCTCGAACTTACCGTGGCTTTTCCGTACGGAACGAACCAAATTTTCATCAAAGCCTGCGCACGCTCGAAGGCCGGCACTAGCTGACGGAGCACGAAATTTTTGGAGTCGGGACACAACGTCTCATAAAACACGATGACGTTCACTGGCGCCCCGGACGGCTTTAGCAGCGCATCGTCCGACGCTTGCTCCCCATCCTCGTCCGTTTTCGGGATGGTGAAGCTTTGGTAGATCAGCACCAGCACGATGATTAGAATCAAGAGGTATATCAAGCGTAGCTGCCGTTTTTGGAACATTTTTTTAGCAAATTATAGTACGCCAGTAGCCGTGGCCTGCCGTTCTGGTGATATGCGTTATTCTTCGCTGGCGAAAAGCGTTTTCTTCCCGTCGAACTCACATCTACCGCCAACCGCACCGTCGTTGGGTTTTTCGATGATGTGTACTACGTTATCGGTGGTCACGCACGAAACACTTCGGTGGCGTTTGTTGCAGCTATCAATTTGAGGTTACGATATGATAAATTTCTTATCACGGCGTCCTCTCTAGGGCGACATGTATGCACGGGGTAGAGCAAAACAAGATGGCAGTGGTGGAATGGTGGTGCACCGTTCCCTCGCTTTTCATTGGGAAAAGCCACGGTAAACAATTGACGCAACTGACATTACCGATCTGTCATCATGGTTTTCGAAAGTGGTTGAATTGCACGTTTCGAAAATGGCGTGCTTAAAAAACTTAAATCGTCACCACTATTCCTCAAATTAATAGTTGAAAGTCGAAGCACAGGATAATAACACGGATAGTTGTGATATTACGGAGCAGAATTCAGAATTACATCGGAGTCCATCGGTCATGGAGTCGGTGTTGGGTTTACGAGGTCGTCGAACGCCGTCACCTCCACGTGGTGGACCTGAACGTGGTGGAAGTTTTTAATGTTTTAATTTGTGTATGGATTAAATGATTGGCATCATCCCATAAAAATGATATATTTAAATTTTAAACTAAAATGTACAGTATTCTTTGTAAGACAAACAAGAAAAACACGCTTGGAATAGATTCATTTGAACTATTTTGGGTGAAAGAAATACACGAGACTGTGCATAGTTTTTAAATTTTCTTTTATTATATTAAACTTGATTTTCTTCTTTCCCATCTGTTGTTTCTCATTTATCCGTTCATGCTACATTTCTGGGTGTTTTCATCCCTACTTTTCTTTTCCGCCCGCATTCTCTCCACAATTGCTTTCTTTTCATGATCTTCACCCGAACCGACTCGACCTCAAGCTAGTGGCCGTTAATCAGTAGTTTACTTAAAAGAAGTACACATTCGCTCTTATATATATAATCTTTATTTATATCCACGCATAAGCATCTGCAAATATGTTCATCGTTCATCTACCCGGCGAAGACTTTTTCACCGTTAATAAATGTTTCTGTACGTTTTCTTCCCTCAATGCTTCCACAAAACCCCCGGGGGTGTACGATAATCACGTTGCGTTGCGTACTTCCTCTCTCCTGCATCGAGGGCCCGATTATTGGCAAAACCGTTCCGATGCTTCCCGTTCCGAGCGCCGAGTCCTAACCTATTGCAATAAATTTCAGCTTTATACAAAATGAAGGCGCTATTGATAAGCAGTAGCAAATACCGAAAAACGGATGTACGGTTTAGTTCGTTTTAAAATTTTGCGTACGTGTGTAGATGTGTTTCTACTTGCTCAGAAATTGCTTTCTAATATTTCTTTTTCGTTTCAGAAACTGTGCTCAAACGTGAATGAAGCTGGACGCAAAATATTCGCACGAAACTGCGCAACTGTTTGCGATACTCGACTGATATCGGTATTTTTTTTCGATCATCCGGTAAACATAAACAGCATCCAAGTTGTTCCACGGTTCGTCTTATAAAATTTATAATACATTTTTTCTCCATTCATCGTCCGAAGCGGTTCGCGGTTTTGTTGGAAGTTTTCCCCCACGCTCTGTACGTCGGTTTATGCTGTACAAAAAAGTAACTAAACTCTATTGACAAAAGCCAATTAAAACCACTCCAATGGAAGGTTGAATTTGCGTGGCCTTCGGCAGGTTGCATTCGGAGTGGGGAATTGGTGAAAATACGGCACGGAAAGCGATTGTGGATTGAGAACCTGAATGTCTTGCGAAGACTGTATTGTTTAAATAAAAATAAAAAAAATCTATGGAATATTGGTTGGTTGGGAGCGTTTGTTCCGGTTCTCTGGAAGTCTGTCTGTGCCTGTGATGTATGCGAAAGATCCCGTAGCTGAATGATCGGGGAAATGTTTGCCCCTGGGCTTGGAGCAGTTGCTCCTCCGCGCTTTTACTGTCCGTCTTCGTTTTGCCATATCGCGTGCATAGCCAGCGGAAGTACATCGGAAGAAACCCGTTTCTTAAAAGGTGCCGGTTAGCCTAGGACTTGCTCTGGCGATCGTGGAAAAAAATTATCTAACAAGATTTATATATGTAAAAAAAATAAACGAATACGAAACACCCAGGAGGATTCCGCGGGAGTGAAAGAGGTATAAATTATTCCCTACAGGTTGTGATAAAACGGGCAAAAGCAACACATGGGCACCATTTCTGGCCGACTCCCTGGTTTTGGTGAACCGTGGAGCTTCTGGCTATCCCTTCCTTAGTCCTTCAAAGTTCACACAACCTAGCCCTCCTGGTTTTTCTCTCGTTTGCCGCTGTCTTGCCTTTTTTTTTTGTTCTATCTGCATCTGATTTCCTTAAACTGACACTTACACCTAGTTTAAATTACTGTTCAAAAGATTATTTAAATTATACTTAAGAGCTTTTTCTTCCCTTATATACTTTCAACGGATGGTTTATTCATTCCCGTTCTGACGAATGCTGTTGGTGGCTAATTTCTGTGTTATTTTTTTTTAATAATCTTTACTTCGCCATTGTTCAGCCCTGTTTATTTTATTCCTCCTTTCATTGCGGAGTTTCCCAATCGTTCCCAGGAGAAAAGCATGAGGGTTGATTATCCTCATGTTTCATTTTATTTTACCGACATTCGTTCGATGCGTACAAATCGCACCGGTTCGACTTTGCTACACTTAATTGCTACTATTTTTGCTATTTTTATGTTTACAATGCTTTTCCGCAATGGATGATTTTCACATCCTTCCCATGCATCCTCTCTCCTTTAGACCTTTCTTTTACTCGCACATCTGTCCTCTTCCTCTGTTCTAAACACTTTACTCTGTTACATTCGATAATTTATCTAAAATCCTGCACGACCGGTACTGCAGCAGATTGTATATTTCTCACTTCGGCCATTCGTTCGCACCGACACTGTTTACAACTCCTCCGAGAGGAAAGCGAAATTTTCGCACATTCGCAGAATAAATTTTGCCATTTTCTGGTACTATTTTTTTTGTAAATAACTAGTTATTACAGTTAAGGGGCGCAAAGAAAAAAAGAAGCTTTCGATTAAAAGATTTAGTAAACCTGCGGGAGGTGTGGGGGATGAAATAAAAACCAATAAAATGATTCCTGGTGTTTTACTAGATGTGCGTTGGAAAAATTAATTTAAATGCCTTTTAAATTGATTACACAAACCTTCTCACAAAAAGGAAATGTTCTTGAATAGGTTGCTGCAAATTAAATAAATCATTGCTAAACTAATCATAAAGAGAATTTTTTATTATTGCTAGCGAGACAAGGGAACGATTCCCATGGTGGTACGGGCTGCTATCGTGTCTATTAAATTATCATTTCCCGTATAAACAATCGTCTGATTCACAAATAAAGAAACAAAGTGTACAAACTATCACGCTTTTCTTTAAAATAAACGTTCTTATACAGTGTTCTGGCTATTTGGTGGTGAAGTTGAAGTTGAGTCTCGCAAACGTGTGTGCGGGGCGGTGCGGTGTTGCGAAGCGCTCTTCCCCCAAATTGTGGATACCCCCCCCTGCCCTTTTTTGCAATATGTTTCCTCCCGTTCAAGTATTTACATATGTTCATGCACCATCATGCCGTACCCGGCCGCCGCCGCCGCTGCCGTGGCCGCACCGAACCCTTCCGTGAGGGCCATCGGGTCAGCAGCACCGACTGCCGACGAGAGCATCGGGAAGGACGGTGTGGTGGTTGATATGGCTGCCGCGGCTGCCACCGCTGCCGCCGCCGCCGCTGCCGCCATGACGGAGGTGCTCGTCGTGGTGCCGGTCGACGCGGAGGAAGCGCACGAGGAGGAGGAAGAGGAGGGGTACGACTGGGGCGCCGCCAGGGACGGGTGGTTGTAGTTGTTGTAGCCGCCGTAGTAGAGCAAGTTTCATTCGAATGGCGTGTTGAACATGTGGATGTTCAGGTCCTCGAACGAGGTAGTCCCGCTCTGGTCGAGCATCTGGAGCATGTCGGTTAGTTCGTGCCCGCCCTGCCCCGGGTGCTGCCCCACGACCGGATGGTGCCCCGGGTGAATCTGTCCCGGATGGTGATGATGGTGATGCGGATGGTGCGGATGCTGCACCGGATGGTGCGCGTGTGGATGCTGCGGATGCGGTGGTACGTGATGTGGGGCACCACCACCGCCTCCACCACCCCCTGCGCCACCAGCTCCACCGGCTCCCCCACCGTTACCGTGAAGGGCCGGATGTTGCTGCTGTTGTTGCTGCTGCTGCTGTTGCTGCTGCTGCTGCTGTTGCTGTTGCATGTGCTGCGAGTGATCGGTAGACATTTCCTGCCCGAGGACGACGGAAGTGTGAGGCGCACCGGGGCCATTGGTCGTGCCACCGCTGCCACCGGTTTGCATCGGTTCTGGGCCCGTTCCGTGATGGTGCGATGGCCAACCGCTCCAGATACCTGATGGGAACGAAAGGAGAGGATTGGTCGCTTGAAAATACTCTCTCACTTGGCGGTAGCAAGGCCGGTAGTCATTCCGTCATTCTTACCTGGTCCGGGTTGCGATGCTGGAGTGAAGGTGGACGTTTGACGGGATCCGGAGGGGTTAAGCTGGGTGTAGGTTGGGCCAGTCGGTGACCGGTTCGGACTTAGTTCACTGTATTGGTAACCTTCAGTGACCGGTTGCGGCTGTTGGGAGGATGTCAAACAGAACGAGAGTAAGAGATGGCCTTACTGGGGCACCGTAGCGGAACACTAACCTGTCGTAAGGTCCACGCGGTTGCAGCAGGCGTTGGCGAGGTATTGTTAGTTTTGGAAAGGTGCCCTAACGTTCCCGCCGCACCGCCACTAGGCGTTCCCGGTGAACCATACCTGCGAAAGAAGAGAAAATAAATAAATTTAGGAATTCTCCCCCTTCCTGGGCAAAACAATGGGGAACTTACTGTATTGGCGATGGTGTAGGATTGTAACTATATTGCACGGAGTTGTGCGCGCTGTCCGGTCGTTGAATACTGCTAGCGGCGGCCGCCTGCGCTGCTGTCTGCGGCTGCGATGGCAAGTGTGAAATCAGATTGTGAGGATTGTAGATATTGCTCGACGCCGTCGTCTCCCGTCTGCTCGACAGCGTGTAGTCCAGCCCCGGCGCCGGATAGGACGAGACGGGCGCATCGGTTTGATCTGGCGCCGTCACCGTATCGTGCGTAGAGTGCAGTGCCCTGTGGGAGGGGAAAGGAACACAACAATTAGAGAGACGTGCATTGATGGACGGATCGTTGATCGAGGATACTTACTTTGCCGAACTGTTCGTACACACCACGTACTCGATGTCGTCCGTGTACGGATTAAGGAAGGCGTACGCCTGCGTTCTCATCCACACCCACTCCTTGTTCTTCGCCCGGAACCGGTACATCACGGAGAACATCTGACCCTTCTGCTTTAGCACTGTAGCGAGGAGGAGAACGAGGGGACGTTTTAAAGCCGGCGTTAGGAAGCGATGCTTGTCTATCGGAGCGCAGCTTCGGGTCAAAGTACCTTACCTTGGTCAAAGTTTTCCTTCATATGAGCAATGTCGTCCGGATGGAAGAAGTCGTAGCAGCTCTTGTTGAGCAAATCGACCGGCTGGTAGCCAAGCACCCCGATCGCCCGCTGGTCGACGAACGTGAACTTCCCGCACATGGCGTGGCGCGAGATGAACTCGTTCGGATTGTTCGCGTTCAGATCGTTCGCCGTGGTCGAGGAGGTAATCTGCAGCCGGGCGATCGCCACCAGGCAGCAGTGCGTGTTGTGCAGCTCGTCGTCCTGCCCCCGGTCGATGGTCACCCCTGGAAACATATCTGAACGTTGCGGCGGATCATAATTAACAGCCTCCGGGAGTGTTCCAATAAATTCGTGAATGGCTTAACTTAACGTTTTGTTTTTCTTTAGAACCGTAAAAACAACTTTGTATGCAAAGAGAAGCTAATTTTGATCTCGATTTTGATTGGACTGGCTCTCCCCCGCACCCACGGTAGCGTACCATACTTACCGGTCGGCGGCCAGTTCTTGATGTAGCCCGTGCAGTGCATGACCGCGTAGCTGTGCCCGTCGACCGACGGACCGAGCGAATTTTTCCTCCGCAACCGATTCAGGTGCCCGAGGGCCATCGATTCCGGCGTGAGCGGCCCGATTCGCATCCGGCAGATGAATCCCCGTCGCGATCCCATACATAATCTCATCGATGCTGCAGGAGCGAGGAAATAGAATCGAAAGCCGTCAGATAAGGTAAGAGGTGCAATTTTTCGAACGCAGCCTTCCGTGTACTCACATTGATGACCTTCCTTCTTGACGGTGCCGGTCTTGAGGTCCAGTATCCGACCGCTGTTGACCGGTTCCTGCGTCGAAAGCTGCTCGCGCACTTTCTCGATGTCGTCCGGGTGGATGTGGTCGAACAGACTCCCGCTGTACCATTCGTTCTGGGAGTAGTTCAGCACCGGTGTCACCGAGTCGGACACGTAGATGATGCGTCCCGTATCACAGCCCGCCTAAAACACAAAACAAATTCGTATTACGTTATGAGATGAAAAAAAAGGGTAATTCAAATTCATATTAACAAATTGGTCGCAAAACAGTGCCGAAACGAGGACAATTAATAAGATCTTAAACATCGCCTTCTGGTGCGAAGATTCAATTCGAGAGCAGCTCGAACTGCTTCGAAACAACTTCATTGATTCGCGGTGCCCTCTCGCCCCCCTAGCATTCCCCTTCCTTCCGGAAAGGGCCTGGTTGGTAGGGAAGGACAACTCGCGAATAAATAATACATTAATCAATGTAGTGCGTGCGTGGCGGAATTATCAATTCCAGCCGCCGATTTTACGCCCACGGAGATATGACGGCGAACGTCCGCTCATCCGTTTCGGCCACGGATGGGAGGCAGGGTAATGAAGGCGCGATAACTTTGCATTTTTCGGTTCGGCTTGTCGAGCCGTCGGAGGAGCGAAAGATCCCGGGTGGGGAGAAATGCCTAATGAGTAATTTTGCCAACGTTGGCCAGCTGCATTCTAATTGACGATAAATATTGCGATCTCCGTGTGGCTGTGTGGCGGTTCTCGGCTTATCGGACGACAGGGCCAACAGCGGCTCCCTGTGTTTCTTCTTTCCACAGCTGTTTTTTTCGTCTCCGAGTGATTCGAACGACGAAGACATTCAACATTGCAAACATCGTTAACGAAGGAATGCCCAGTTGCAGTGGATGAGGAAGTTGAGGCAAAAACTCCCGATACAAACGCAAAGCCTGCTTCCCCAGTTGTCCGTCCTGCATCTTGTCCGATCGGAACGTGTACGTCCCACCGATGCAAAAGCGATGTTCGACGGGCCGGGCATGCCAAACCTCTGGCCAGGGAAAGGCCGGGCGAAATAAATAAATTATCCGACCGATATATATTAATCGTAAATTTGCATTCTTCTTCACACCTCGACCGAAATCTAGCGTTCTCGGGACTTGGGTCGTCCGGCCGGGCTTAAGACATCCCCGGCTTACCATTCGGCGCCCACTCTACGATGGAAAACCGTAAGGAAATTCTTAACACCTCCTCCCTCAGTACCGCCACGCGCACACCGGCCGGATTATTCTACCGCTCGGCCAACCGAGCCCGCTCTACCAACAAGTCATTGATAAGTTTTGGATGAATTTTAATTTCCAATATTTATTCACCCGAGTCCGGGAGGCGAATTTTAATGAGAAATTTAAATAATTTCTCTTTCTTTGCTCTGACTAGAGAGCCTAGGCTAGGGAAAAAAGGGATAAAGTTTCACTCCAGATATCCTTCGTCGATCTTGTTTTGTAGGTAAAAATATGGCATTTGCTGGAAATAAACTACTTCAAGTGAGATAGAAAATTTCTATCCGAAAACACTTGGACATGGATTACTGCTGCTTGTCCTCTTTGTTTTCTTCACTCCGTCAATTACAGCACGGCTAGAGTGTACAATATTTCTAGCGCATGAAGTACATCGCATCGCAGCTTTAAGAACAGCATTCCAAACCAACGATCCTTTTCTCCGGGCCTTCGCGCGCTAGGCACCCATTGGATGCGAATTAATCTTAAAACGTCCGTCTTTCCCACTCAATTTCAGCTGCCCGAGAAACGACAACCGAAACATGCACATCTTTAGGTTTCCGAAACCAGCTCGCCTCACCGACCATTAGGGAAGAACCTGCTTTCGAACAGCCACGTTTCTACCGTTGTGCCCTGAAGCTTGCGTGGGATGTTGCTGGGACGTTGAATTTGAATATATTTTCCGACAGTTCCTGCTCTTTCTTTTTTCGCCCAATAGAAGCTCTTTCCCTACCGTTCTTCTCGCTCGTCGTTACTCATCCATTCGGTGGAAGAAACGAGTGCATCTCCGCTCGGTGGTGGCGATTGTGTTCGGTTGCACCATTGCGTTTTTAGTGCTTTGGCCTCGGCCGGGCAACTAGCTTAGCACCGAGAATGACCAGCTTGGCGGTCCTGACTCCTCTCAACCTCTCTTCGTGGCCGTCCGGAGCGTCGTTGTTCGGAAGAACAACAAGAACGACACAGGGCGCGACGACCGGGCCAGGCACTCTGGGCCTGGGTGCAACGGACGGTGGATTGTTATTAGTATGCGAATCGCACTGTCAGCATAAAAATAGGTAGTAGACCATCTTTCCATACCATCTAGCGCTCGAGAGTTGCGCTCGTTGCGTTTAATGTTGTATCGTCCCGGTCGCTGCAACTCTTTCAGAATTGTTCTTATTTGTCCTTTCCTGTCTCCCGCCATATCGCTATCCACAGGCTGGCCAACACCATGCTGGAGCTGACGCTTCGCTACTAAATTCTCCACCCTCTGTCCGCCTTGCTTTGACCCGTGCTTTCCGTTAAAGTGAATTTCTTCCTGGCAACGAATTAAAAAAAAACGAGCGACACATTTTCCCATTCTCTGGACCGGTCTGGACAGATAAAGGAAGATGGATCCAACGCTCAGAAATATACAATTGTTCTGAGAGTTAAAGCAAAAGGTACTAATTAACATAATGTAATAACTTATTTTGTATTTAGACTGCAAAGCTCCAGTATTTAATTTTCCCTCTCTCTTGCACATTTCGTTTGCCATTTTTCAAATACAAGTGCAGAGTATTGCGGGAGGAGAAGATAATGTTCTTCGGCGGCTTTCCACCGTCCTGAATGCTGGTATGCAGTTTAAAGCCGTTCACTAGGAACAGAATTTTTCTACCATTCACTGAAGGACACACCCTCCAGTCTAGACCCGCAACGTTGCTGGAATGTTTGCTCATTCAAGAGCGAGCACATGGTTCCCCACATGTCCTGCTGAATTATCACAGCAGCCGACAATACCGATTAGGAGAGACTTTCAAAATGCAAATAGCGATTGCGGCTTCACGCCAGTTGTGATTTGTTTCTTTTCTTTTCTCTTCAACAGTCTGCCCGTTGTGAAGATGCATGGTAGCATTAGCATAAAGGATCAACAAACACACACACACTCAAACACACATTTTACATATTTTCTGCAGATACTTACCACAAATAGAAATCCATCTGCGGCTTCCAGTATCAGGTGCTTTAGTTCCTGATCAGTTAGAAACGATGGTTTATAGGACCCATCGGTGTTGGTATTGCCGGTTCCTGGGGAAAAAGAAACAATAGAATACAACGATTATTGAATATGTTAAATGGTGGAGAATAAATACAAAACATCACAAAAGAACTTACATAAGAATTTTATTATTTTTAATGTTTATCTGAGTTCTCCCAATAAACAAGATTGTATCCTCTGTCCCCCAAGCATGAAGGCATTCTTTAAAGTGATAGGCCCGGACATGAGATTCTTTTTGTTGATTCGGGTTTAAAACCCCACACTATGAAATGAGCCACGGTCCATTAACAAATACGATAGCCCACTGCGAGGTCATCTTGACAATCTTTAACGAGTACCGAAAGTCAGCCGGATTACCACCGAAGAAGATGTTGCCCAAAGAAACATGCTAACACCCTCAAATGGCAAGATAAGCATGGAAAAAAAAGGACAAATAATAAAACGACTGTCAACAATGCGTGGCACATAAAGACAAAAATACCAAAAAAAGGATTAAAGAACAATTGTCCCTTCCTCATAATGGGACGTCTTTGGACGAGGTTTTTTTTTTGGTAGTAGGTAGGGAATAAAATTTGTAGAAAAGTAAAACAAGCGTTCCGAGGACCATGCGACAAAAGGATAAAGGTAAAGATGCAAACAGAGAGCGGAAAAACAAATTTTAAGAAACAACTCCAACGCCATTTTTTTTTTCAACGCTAGTGGAATCTCCATCAGGATGAACGGGAGGGAAGAATGGGTGATACAACAAGTAGTAAAAGTAAATGACGTTTAGCATTTTCTTCAATTTTAATTTGCATAACAGTAGTATAAAAATAATAATAAAAAATAAATACGACTGTTTCGCGCTGGAAGGACCAGTTTTCCTCGCGCAGCGTTATTGAGAAAAGCGACACCGAAAGTTATAAGATGGTGTGAGTGATAATTGGGGATGATTTTCCACTGGGAGGGGGGCACGGAAGCGTTAAGGGTCGTAGAAGATGTAAAGTGGACCAAAATGTACATAAAAAAAGGAGGAACGAGGGATTGTAAAAGGAAATGGAATTGTAAACGTTTGCTTGCGAATATACATTCCGACGCCGGCTCCAGTCCGGACGACAAGACACTTGTTTGGCTTTTTTCGGGCGATAAATGAAGCATTTGCGGAAATTACACTATCGTTCGCACTTGGTGACTTCTCTTCCCCGTAACGGTTGGGGTGGGAAATGTGTACGGATAGAATCGACTGGTGCCCTCTTACCGTCGGTGCTGTGCACATTCAACAATATCGCCAATTTTTGAAGCGACAATGTCGTCTCGATGGCCTCCTCCGCCGCCGGGAGATTGAGTAATAGCAATAGGCAGGGAAATGTCAATGTCAATGATGAGGTACGGTACAAAGCAGAAGCGAACAAAAAATCTCAAGATATCATAGCCGGAAAGCCCTGCCGATACGGACCATCTTTAAACGTTTCATTCGGTAGCGAATGTCGATGGACTGCCGTTTTCCGTTACGGCCAAACGAGGCGAAGTCTGGTTGAATGAAAGAAATAGTCTCCTTAAAAGTAATGCCGGGGAGTGAACATGATTTTTAAACGAAAAAAAAAAACGAAAGAAAATTGTTTTGAATAGATGATGTGGAAAACCAATGGGGACGCCTTGACAGTAGCGACGATTCTATCACAGTTTAAACATCTAGACTGGATCTAATGGACACTTCTCGCGCAGTTTAAATTCTTTTTCGAAGTGAACATATCGGAAGCCTCTTACGGAAACCGCATCTCTTCTAGAAGGAACTTAAAACCAAAAAAAGAAAACAGGCATCGATCGATGACTGTCAAAGCCTAGAAGGCCAAGAAACAAATAGGAAAAACTCCCAGTGCTCGATGAACTACGGTAGCAAATGGGAAGAGGAAAATGATGATTGTTATTGCTACTGTTATTTGCAACCATTTTTATGAACACGGCTTTTCCCTGGATTCTCCGTATCGCAGTTCCCCATCAGCTGACGACAACTTTGCCTCAGGATACATTTTAAGCTATTATTTATGTTGGTGTTTTACCAATCAATTTTTTCTCAATTATCAAGCTTAGAAAAAATATATTTCAGAACAGGTTTTTCGTATTCCACTTCAAATTAAAGCTCAGCAAAGACAAGTTCCCTCAATCAAAGTACAAGCAAACGGTACAATGTTTGTGTCGTTATCCATGATCTGTTGACCACAACTAGCCTTCAGACAGCCTCCACAACCAGAGCAACGGAATTAGCGCAACAGAGCGCATTCCCATGGTAAATCGATTGCAAACTCAGTACCGAGAACAAAGTAGAGTTTGATAGAATTCAAAAACATTCCGCGGTGCAGGAACCTTCACCTTTCGCTGAACGGGGGTCATACGGTTAAAATCTTGACGTAGTCCACAAGCGGAAGGAAGTAATCCACAAGAATGCTGCAAAGGGACTGGGTACAGACAGAAAAGCGGACACACTACACTTCTGCAGAGATAATAGATATGTAAATGAGAGTGTAGTAACACTTTTACGACAGTGGTGAGGCCATTAGTAAAAAAAAAAAAAGATGACCGATTGCACGTGGCATGTAAAAGGGCAAAAAAAATGCACTGCAGATTCAAGAGTGCAAGACACAGAATTACTGTTGGTTTCATGGAAATGGGTTCGATTTTTTTTCTCTCGTCCCTTCCTGTACAACATTCTTGCTAAATAGTGCCGTTTGTTCGTCGGCGGTAAACAGTTTGTTTACATAGTTTTAATATCATTTCACCATTATTACGAGAGTGCTGTTTTTTGCCGTTGTTACTGCTGATTTCTCTCTCTCTTGGCCGGACACCGTTGCCCGCCGAGGGTTGTTTGACGGTGGATGATGGTGCATTAAATCCCGCTGTAAGTGTGTGCAGGTCTTGCGGGCAGAGGCATTTTTTGTTTTGTTATGCTGTCGTTCATCACTACCTAAACCCCCTCGGAGCCATGGACAAATAGAGCATTATTTCCTATCCCGGCCGCTTCAGCGTAGAAGGTCAGTTTTTCTCGCCCAGTCAGCCCCCCCCCACGTTCCGTCTCTCTCTAGTTTTCCCCACGATGCCAATAGGGTTTATCTGCATAATTATAGTCCCCATATCCCTTGGTTACACAAAAAAGCACAACGCAGGACGTACGGGAGGAAGCCAAAGAACAACAATCCGCTGGCCGTGCAGTTGAAAATCGTAAAAAAAGAAGGAAAGGGACGAGTGGAGAGTGAGACAAAGAAAAAAAAAAACGCTAGGCGACACAGCGTTTTTCGCTGCCACTGGGGCGCCACTTTTTATTCGGTCTCCGTCTCCCGTGGAATGTTCGCTACCTACCACACCGTAGGAGTGTTTAGTGTCCGCCTTATCCACCGCTGTGTGTTGGTTAGATTGTTTGTTTTAACTTATTTGGTCATTCGGTCTCTATCACTATGAAATGTTCCGCTGCAGGGTACGCGAATGCACAACTCCACGACCGCACGAGCTTAAATCATGTTGTTTCTTTTACGAAGCTTATCTCGCACCCATACGACGCTTCCCCGTTGACTGCGACTGTAGAACATGGACACAGACACAAGTGCATCATAGTAAATGGCTCCATGCATGCGCTCCGGCGTCACCGTAGGCTAATGCAGCCCCCTAGAGGAGGAGGTTGATTGAGTTTGGGCGGTCAAGCAAACGGGCCGGGAACAGCGGGGGGGGCCAGGGCAGGAAGACTGGACATTTTTCAATGATGACAGTCATTTGCTGTCACCACACGAAGTGTTCCGCTGATAAAATCTTTTTAAACTCAACCATACATCCATCGTTCACCGGAGGTACCGGACCCGGACCCGAAAGCAACCATCGTGGACACCTTTTGGGCGATGTTTCCTGCACGGTTTACCGGTGCTCGTTACAACGTTGGAAACAGGCTTCGAATGGAGCAATCAACCAGCGTTTGTTCCGCCTTCCGCCCGGAACACGCACACGAGCGCAGGTGCCATTTTAATCTTGGCCTGATCGATTGCAGTTAGGTGCAATCAGGTACGATTACTGTTTAAGGAAATTGTTCAACCCGCTGTTTGCTCAGGCTTTTGTGGTGCCCGAGGCAAAGGGAGCCGAGCCGTGGATGCAATTTCCATGTCCTGAAAGCGTTCGGAAGTTTGCGTGACACCGACGGAAAAACTGGCAGCCCCAAGCGGGCGATGATGGGAGCCTAATAATGTCCCTTGAAGATGAACTAACAAATGGACGTAGGGATTTGATTTGAAAAGATTTTCTACCAACCCAAAAAGAACTCCTATTCTGAATCAATTATTGAGCAAAGGCCTATACAATATATTTTACATCTTACATATCCAGTTTTTAAAGGTTTCTTATAAAATTTTGGGAAAACTTTATGTTCCGATTACAATAACTAGATAGAAAGGTACAGGCAACTATACAAAATCTGTTCATCCCCAATCCCTTCGAATGGTTTGATCCATGGGGGAAAACGGGAACGGGCAACGTAACGAATAGGAAATATCAAAGCAAAAAACGGAACGAACTTCATCAATGTAGCACAAGAATAATCATCCAGAGCTCAGCACCTGCCTCCCCCAAGTTATCGCACAAACGCCGACCGGTGGGCTTAAGTTTCACTTCCGGTGCTCTAGGAAGCAGGCGGGGTGGAAACAGCGATAGTACCCTGCCAAAATTGTGCGCTAGAAACCGTAAGAAAGACAGAAAGGAGAAGGATCGAGTCGAGGAAGAGACTTTCGGAAACTACCCGGTGGTAATTACATTTCAAAACTTTTTCCCCACTCATCTCAATCAATAATCTTTTTCCCCCGGAGTGGCCGTACACATATCCGTGCAGCGTTCAGAGATGACCGGCGGGAAGCGGCAACAAGAGGAAGAGAGAGAGAGAGCCAGGCGCAACGGAATCGCTTCGCCGAGGAATCTCAGAAGGACGGTTTCCGCATCCGACAATTCGAAGCGCGAAGACCGGATACGGATACTGGTGCCTTGGTCTTTTTTCCTCCCTCTCTGCCGTCGTTTGTTCGTGGAGCAGTTTTCTTTTTCTGGGTTGGCTTTCCCTTTCGTGCTGGCCGGCACCTCGTGCTGATGATGACGGTTGACGGTGGAAGCCGGAAGGCATCCCGGAGGAAAAGGAAATCCATTATACTCATCTCTTTTAAGATTCCAGTTTTCCACCGAGCCATAGCCCAAGTCTGCCTGTACTTTGCGCCTCGGAAGCATATCCTGCAAAATGCTATCGATTCGAAATTGTTTCTCTTTTTTTTGCCTTTTTGCTTGCCTACCATCATCTATCGCAGTCTGGGGTTGTTTTTTCTCTCCCCTTTTTGTGCTGACCGGTGATTTCATACGTGAAATAGAAATTATCGATCGTAGCTCACCGATAAGTGCGCCCGAGGTGTCGATGGAGCGATGATGACGGCTCGGGCAATAACTCGTTCTGGGCCGACCCTTTCGGTAAGCTCTCGGCTGAGCCTCCTACTCCTACAAGCGTCGTCATCGTACGTCATCGTCATTCCTTTGACGTGAAGGAGCACCCGCTGCTCCTGCTGCCCAAGCTGAAACCTTGAAGGGTATTCTCCGGCCATGGGTAGTTACCAAAACCAATCTATCCGGGTTCTTTACGGTGTGTCAGCATCGTGTCATCGCTGTCCGATCCACGGAATGGAACGGAACGCCTTTGGTTGATTTGTTACCGAACTCCCAATCAACGAGGTGGTTCTGGTGCTTGCCTTGAGACGGCTAATTTTAAGGCTCGTCCGATAAAGGAAGGCAAGGCGGGCGGGGAGAACCTCTTCCGCCCATTTGCAGCCCCGAAAAGGTGAGGTGACGAATGGAGGCTAAGGGAAACAATATCCACCCTGAAACGGATCTGAATGAATAATGTATTCATTCATGGTTGAAAATAAAATCCCCAGTCCGGCCGCGATGCGTCCGGGAACGAAGGAAAAGACCCAGGGCAGGGGGGGCAGGGTAAATCCCGTCGCTCAATGAATCATTTCCATTCCGCTGCAACAAACGCGACGACGTTGGGGACAGTTTTGTCATTTTGCATCGTTTCGAAGGAGCTTGAAGGTTTGTGGTTCAAAAAATCTCAGGAAAAATAAAATGTCCCATACGCCATTGCGTCTTTGCGCGGCGTGATGTGTGCTGTTGTGCGTCGTGGTGGTATTTTCTTCCTTTTATTTTTTTGGTTTGGTCCTGAAAGCCAGCACACCACGGGAAGAAAGAGCAAAATGGAAAGAGATAAAGGAACGCAACGAGCGCACAGGAAGGAAACTCAAGAAGAGGTCGTAAAACCTACCTCTACCGGGCACTGGCTCGGGAAGGTCGGGAAAGGGGGCAAGTCCTTGGTGAAGGGAATGATTTAAATATTAATCAAATCTGATACCGCGCCGGCCGCTACCAACGAGCGACTGTGCTACTGGGAAAAGGGATTCGCGGCTACTGATACTACGGGGGCCGCGGTTATTGAAGGATAACCATATGCAGCAAACGGCAGACAAACAAAAAAGGGAAAGAGAAAGGAAGACTGAAAGAGAGCGACGGATACAACGGCCAACCATCAACACGGAAAGTTCCGTTTCGCAGCTACTTTGTATCTCTTTGATTCGACTGAAGGTTTCTTCCTTTGCCTTCCTTTGCCAGGAAATGCTTTACGACCCGACCGGTTTCTTTTTCCTTGCGCGCTCCTTCCGTCGTAAAGTTCTGTATTATTTCACGGCAGTGATACTTTTTCGGAATAATTTTCAAATTATCATAAATAATAACGAAACTCACTGGGAGCACCGCATCTTGCGTACGGGCGAAAAAAAAAAGAAGAGAAATGAAGCTGCGTGAACGGGAATGTTATTTACCGTGCACGAGGTGGAAAAATAAAAATGAAATTACCAACAGGCTTTATTTACTTGTCATCGCGAATGCAAGACTTGTAAAGCGCTAGTTTAATAAACCTGTGTAAAAATATGAATGAAAAGCATCAGCATATGCGACACATGCGTAAAAACATTTCAAGGAGTTTTCCTCTTTTCAAAGAAATATTTTTACTTCTTTGAGGAGTATTAGAAACAGGGACTCAGAAAACAAAAACACTGCAATTACAAAGACGAATTCAATTTGCTTCTGAATTCCATTTCGCTGTCATTTTTGCGTGGGTGCATCGTTGTGTCAGGGTTTGTCGCTTGAGACGTGGTCAAATCGCTAAGTGAATCTTTTGCAGCTTGCGGTGTGTGCGTCTTCGGGGCAAGCGGGGTTAACAACTTTTCACCTTCGTTTTACACCTCCCCCCCCCCCCCCCCTCGGGACCGACACACTCCCAGAAGGAGGTAGTCCCAAAGAGGTTGGCCGACACATTTTGCTACTTGATTTGGTTCTGCGAGTTCCCCCCCCGCCGCTCCTTTCCACCGAAGGATGGATCCGCCCTAAGACTGGAGCGGTTGAAATGTGCGTAGGGCTGGGCCGGCATTTGGAGGTTTTGTTTTGCGTTTTGTTAAAGTTTCTCGTCTTCTGGCGTTTGCATCGTCGTCTCCTTTGAAATTCACTGCATCTGCGACCAATAATTCAAATCTCTTCGCGGCGGCTCGGCAGGTCGGGCAAGATCAGGCGCGCTTGATAAATGGTGTCTGCACCAGAATGCCCCAAGGGGGGAATAAACCCCCGTAACACTGGAAGGCCCCAATGATCGAAATGGATTTGGAGACGGACTGAAAAGAAAACAAGAAGAGGCAAAAAAAAAACGCCTGCCCGGAGAGAACATATCCGCACCGCACTGCAGCAGCCGGGATCGAGAGGCCAGCGAGATTAAATTGATTGTGGAGGGTTAAATAACGTTGTTTACAGGTTGTTAAAATGTTCAACAGCTCTGTCAGGAGGGAAGAAATAATTAAATGCACTTCTCCCGTGCTTCCGTTCGCGGGCTTCTGTTTGCCGGATTCAACTGTTGCCGTTTTGTTTTCCGATGTAGCTGTGCGGAGATTTCTGCTCTCTGCATTTGGGCGTTGATATCTTTTTTTTCTTTCCTCGGCTGAATCGTAAAGCATAAGCGTTTAAACATTGCAAGAATATTGCGGGGCCGCCACGAGCTGGTTGGCAAATTTTGCAACACCTCACCTTTGACTGGCTTGTGGGATTGTGAATTAATTGACATCGTTTTGCCGTCATTTGAATAATTTGATGCGCGGACTTCGGCAGGCCAAAACCGAAGATTAAAACAAAGCGCAGGGCCCAATAATGTAAGGCGTAGAATGGATCGATTTTCGCCGATTCGACTGCGGCAAATCGCTTATCTTTTCCCGCTCGTTAAGGTGCGATTTGACTTACATGGCACCAATTTCGTATCCTTGACAGAGCCGAATCCGTATGCCTTACTCGAGAGCGAATGAAATTGCATCGACTGACCTGATTCATTAGCACAAACCAACTCGGGAAGCCTGAGTAAAGCATGGTATTAAAAAAAGGTGGCAAATTGTTATATTCTTCACCAAAAAGGTGCTACTGTTCGCCCGCATTCGACGTTTTGCCGGTGCTGGAGTCTAAGGAGGTAAAGCATGGGGAATTAAGATATCAGCACGATGAAAACGGCACGAGGCGCGCACATGGATAACGAACGAAGAATGAACTCCGCGTACCGGTTGACACCTTTCTTTAATTTAAATACAGGACGTAGACGTGACTAATGTGTTTTCCGAAGACGAGAATGGTGAAGATGAGTCAACGAGGGAATGGACGCTTTGTATTTGGGTGTTTGGTTGAAACATTTCAAACAAAAAGCCAAAACGAAGAATGGATTGATTAAAATCTCGGTCGGGAGTGAAACGTACAAACAGCATATTCATCCTTCTATTTCAGGAGTGAGTCATTTTCATCCGAATCTTAAATCTGCTCCTCGCTTGGTTGTTTATCTACGACGAGATTAGATCAGTGAAATTTATTTTTAGAATAATTATTACAACGCAAACACCAAACGCAAACCCAAAAAGAAGTATGATAAACGTTGCCAGAAGATGGAGCAGTAAGCTGAGAAGACGATATCGAATTCATGATTCCCGACTCCCTGGTTAGCGTATGTAGTATGTTTTCGTCAGATGGTTTATCGTTTTTTAATGAAAATTATGTGTCAGACCGTTTCTCGTTGCTACGGAAGAAGCTGAACAAAACGGAGGTTCGTTTGAGAAAAGGCACCAGATCTCAAGAACGTGATAAGAGCATTGCAGCGCCATCCCAGACCATCGAATGGCTGCCCACGGAGCATCCCCTTCACCACCACCGTCATCATTCGAAATCGGCGTCATAATCGTCACCGGCTATCGCTTGCCAACGATCAGCATCGGCGCGTCGGGATCTTCGTCCGGTTGAAAAGGAGCGGCAAGATTTCGCTCTTTCTGCACGCTTCTTCGCGCTGTCATCCACTGGCAACACGAAATGCCACCCAAACAGGCAGCTGATGCCACCATCGCCACAAGAAGTGCCGCTTCGCAGGACCCTAGATACATCGTTTCATTGTTCTCATGTAATTGCCTTATGGATGCCTTTGGACACGTCATTGTTCTTTCAGTTACAAGAAGATCTCCTTTCCGGTTGGTGAGTGGATTGACGAATTCCCCCAACAAATGCTTGCTTGCTAGCAGACAGAGGTGATGTGATACGGATTAATTTATTTTTTTATGTGTATAAATTGTAACGGGTCAATGTAAAGAAATGATTCGTAATATTGAGCGCTTCATTGTTTAATTTTAAAAAAAATCAGTGATCAATTAATTGTACATCAATTAATTTTCCGTCGAAAGATACATTGTGGTGTAAACTCGACCGATGACAAATTGGTGTTTCGTGGTTATTAATTGATAAGCAGCTGCTGCCACATTAATACGTGCCGGAACGTAGCAAAAAAAGACATGCAATGCAATACTCGATGCTCTGGTTCACAATTGAACGATAAATAACTCGTCTGATGCAACTGAAAACTTGGCCAGCGCCGATAGCGTGGTGCAGTGCAGGGAATAGCAAGGGAAACTAATAGACTATGCGCAGGCGACGGTATGGTCTGATGAATCAGAAGCGAGCGCGAAAACTGCTGGATGAATAATAGTTCCGAAGAAGCGAGCGAAAATTTAGCGCACTGAAACCTAGCCCCTGCAGTACCGTTATCCTTTGTCTGGGGCTATCACTCGAAACCAGGCAACGCACGCTCTTACTCCAACAAGCAGGACCGAACCAATCCAAACGATAGCTTCTTCATGAGAAGAATAAATGATTCTCCGCAGTCCACTGGGCTCGAAGAGTCGAAAATGGCACTACGAGACAGTAGTGGTAGGCAGGCTAATCGAAATATGGCCACCGTCCACCAAGGAAATGGCGTTATGCGGCGCGACCCACAAGCTCACACCACCCATCATTGGTCAAACAATGACAAGCAGCCATCGGGTCAAGCTGTGCTGTGTGCTCGAACGTCCCCGACTCCCTTTTTCAATCCGCTTCTAGTCTCAATTAGCGCCGGCACAGGTGAACACAGCATAACCGCGGAGGTGCCGCAGGAGGAAGGCATAAGGCTTCACCCCGGCGTGCGAAAGATTACAGCGAACCGATAGGCCCACGTTGTTGGCTTGCGAACAATACACCGGCGGGCTAATATACATATTGATACATTGATTATTTATGGATTATTGCTGTTACTATGAGACCCGCGTGTAACCCACACGCTCTATCCATCGCCTTCAGCCGCCGCGGAACATACGAGGCATGTTGTTCACCAGCCGGCCGCCATTTGCTAGAAGACAACTATCCCCGCACAGTCGCTCATTGGCTGCGTTTCGGCTCCCGTGACCGGCACCGTCGGATCGTTTTGCTGTAGAGGTTTATTAAAATTATTTATTTGTCACCGCGCTCACGAGGTGCGCGATGGAGGATGTCAAGCGCCAACATTCTTGCCGGAAAGGGTCGCACGCGAGGAGCGGTGGGTCGGCGTATGAATATGGTTTCGAGGAATCGCTAGGTCACACAGGAGGAACCTGTGCACCTTTGATAATCTCTTCCTTGTACCCGCGATGGACCGAGAAGACCGACGGTCGTTCAGGTTGCGCCCGACGGTGATTATTGTGTTCAGATTGTGAAATTCATGTCATGTATCGAAATCTCTATTATATTGTTAATTACGGAACGCTGACATCTTTATTTATGCTTTTATTGTGTGTGCAATAATCTTGCCGTCCGAAGACTCAGCCGGGTTTAGCCCGGCATTTTAGCCCCTGGTGACACTAGTCGCCTATCCTTCGCGCATTGAGAAGATGGTGGTGGATAGTGATGACGTAAGTACATTATGGTAGCCGCCGCTTGCCGCCGGTTTTCGCGGGAAATGTGATATCGCACCGGTACGTGGAACGTGCCACTAACGGGGACGAACGCGGCTGGCGAGACGACAAAATCGGGGCTTTCGGTAGCGTCACGCGGCACATAACAACCGATGGACGGAGACACGCTTTAAATCGCACTCCAACCGACAGGCATACATTGTCCGGTTGCCTTCAGTCAAGCGGAAAAGGATTGAATATTTGCGCGCTGCTTGAGACTGAATTTATGCTCGAACATTGCATAAATTGATATGCAAAACGAAGACAAAAGCATGCAGGTGATGATGTCATGGTACAGAAGCGAAAAAAACGTTCTAAGCAAATCATGCTACTTCATCATATCTGGCGTGTTCGTTAAAATGGCACGATAGCTGACAACATCATGTTTGTGCAAAGGAAAAAAAGGGAACCTTGATCAGATCTAGATAAAGGTACACTTGCTGATCACTCTGCAGCATTTCTGTATCTTCTTTATCAAAAAAAAAAAAAAGGAACATCGATACCGAATGGAAATATTTTTCGTTTCCAGCAAACCGTGGTGGGATTCTGTCTATTTGAATCAAACGCTGATATAAGAACAGCACTCAAGATCCTTCTCCCGGAGACGGCTGGTTTTAAGAAAGGTAGAAAAATAACCGAAAGTGCCGCGCGATATCTTCCTTCGGAGGCGGATTAGAGATGGCACACGCTGGTTAAGATAAGATCGATGTCCCCCCCCCCCCCCTCCCCCATGCCTTGAACCGCGGCAGTGCGTCGCTTGAATAGTTGAAGACAAGAGAGCTAAGTGACAAAAATCGACGAAAAGTGACGACACCGTGTCAATCTTGCGTTAGCGAAAACGGTTGACAAATGGCACACGGAGGTGAAGAAGCAAAAAAAAAGAAAGGAAAAATCAGTTCTCTTTGGGCAAAAAAAAAAAAGAAAAAGGAAAAGACATCCCCTGAACGATCGAACATCTTCATTCTTCCCGGGGACTGACACTGATGGTGTTGATAATGATGAACCTGCGGGTTGGAAGGACGGGCAGAATAAACGATTGGCTGAGCACCAAACACGGAAGCAGGAAAGAAGAATTCACGAAAGGAAGTGAGTAAGGAAGGAATACGGAAAGGACGGAAGGAAGGAAGGATGTGCCAATCGATTGGTGTACACTGATGAACGTAGCTCTTCTTCAACCATTCCCTTGAAAAGCTGAGTAAACGGTAGTCGATAGAAGGGAGGGAAAACAAAATGTTTTTTCTGGCAAACCAGCATAAAAAGCCCCGTGTGATGCGCTTTTCTGAGGCAGATCACCCAAAACCCGCAAACCATGGTACGCCCTTCGTTGCGGCGTAGCATAAATTGAGCATAAATGGGGTCGAATGGATCATACAGCGGACAGGGGGATGAGGGGCAGGAAGGGGAGTTCCAAAGAAAGTAGCAAACAAAAAACCGCGAAAACGAACGGTGCCCTGTCTGCTGTGAGGGAGCCTAAAAAAGAGGGAATATCTTTAGCGAAACCCTCGAGTGACAGAAGATTGATAGAGTTATGATTGGGACGCGGGTAGATAAATAAAGCGGGTACGAAATTTTGATTAGGCTACGCAAAAAAAAGGTGACGAGAGGGTGAAATAACGAGAGAATAAAATCAAAATACTTGACATCGACTTCCAGCAAAGCCACCAGGGATGGAAGGGATGAGGCGTAGGCCCAGTTTTTCGGCACCAAAAACAAGTCGCCGTGCGTAAAGGGAACGCGAAAAACGCGAGCTGCGTTGACGATTTGTGTCCTTTACTTTGCAAAATCCCGTTTGAGTTTTAACCGCAGTACAGCAACACGCCCTTTAAAGGAAGCGAATGGCGAGTATCTTTTTTTTTTGTTCGTCTGTCTTCTGCCTCTGTGCCAGTGCGTTTGCGAATTCGACAACATTTTGCATAAATAAACTCCTCCCAGCTTGGGCGCCCGAACGAAATAATGTTGCGCGCCTTGCGGAAACGACGGTGACATCACTTCACGAATTGACCATTGTTTGAAAGCTGTCATCGCCCGTTGCGAACGTTGACAATTGAAGGGATGGCAAATTTGTGAACATAATGTTTCGAGACAATAAACCCCCTGGGAAGGGGGGAGTGATTGAATCGTCAGGCGGGAGGAAAAGCAGGGACGACGCCGGCCCAAAAGAGGGCCACATTTATTGGCTGACGGTTGAGTGAAAGATCATCTGTCTTGTTCGCTAACGACGTCAGTCCGACGAAGGTGACAAATGGGCTGAGGTAAGCCAATGAAGTAAGCCCATACGAGGAACATAATTTCGTCATGAAAGATTTATCGAGTTTCTTTTACTCTCGGGTAAAACAGGGCCAGCGTTTTTAAATTATGCAGGATGCGACACTGTGGTCGGGCATCGTAGTTTCTAAAATGCCAAACATAATGTCCAACGGGTGTTGTGAATTTCATTACAACCAAATTACCAAATTTATCTTCCTCGGACAACTATGTTTGGCTAACTATTATATGCATCCTGGGAGGTTGCACTTTCTCGTAAAGAGTCTCGTTCTCGTGCTTAAATTAAATACAACTTCAATTTTCAATGAATATAGTTATTCCAGTTGTTTAGAAACAGGCTGCACCATCATACGTAAACTCTCCCCACACAGGGAGTGGAACATTTATATGATAATCAAACTTATCGAGTGTTCAATTTGATGGCTTCATAACACTTTAATTACATTATTTAATTTAATGTTTCACGATCGCGATAAAGGAGTCCTAATGTTTATTCACGTCAATATCCTCCTCACGATGCATCGGTAGTCTGTTACGCCTTATAAAGTGCAACGACACTCCGCAGTGTTGTGCGCGGCACCTTGCGGTGCTGCCGTGTATATTTCGGGGCTCAAAATGTTGCCGTACCGAATTTTGAGCCTATTCCAAAAGCACCTATTTACTGTTGCAGCAGCAGTGCCAGCGATAGTAATGGATGCACCGAAGGGAAGGGAAAAGGGTGAACTGCAAACTCCCCGGAACGGGTGCTCATTAATGCCAATTACGCGTACGAAGGCGAAACGGTCGAAACGAAGAGGCGACCAAGCCATAAGCAAACAGTTTTGCGTGCTGAGCGACACCGACGGCCGAATGCTGCGTTTTGGTGCATTCGGGAGAGAACGAGAAAGATGCAGTGCAGCTGCCCGAATCATAAGGCCGGGGCCTAGGAGCTGCCCAGTCTAAGCCGATGGTTGGGGCCCATTAATTACTGCACGTTTTCGCCGGGCTTAGGTGTGGTGCACATGCATCATACGTATGTGTGTGTGTCTGTGCGCGTTGATAAAACATCGATTCGCATCTAATAGGAAGGTACGAAAATTTAAAATTCATTATGCACTTACGATGCGCAAGCCCGCTGACTTCTACCGTGTCACCTGCTCTCCCTCGACCACGCAACTCTCGCAACCACATTAGTTTTCTGTCTGCTGTATTGATAAGTTCTCAGGCGGGCTTATTTTGTTTCGTCGCCTCCTAAAAAAAAAAATATAATCCCCTTTCTTTCCCTTCAATGCCGTAAGTTTCTCCATCACAGAGAGCAAACTCTGGATCCACAACACTCCGCGGTTCCTCTTTCTTTTGCGCTTCAGCTGACTTAGTTGCGTACCCATAAATTCCACGCTTATCTTACCGCCAGAGAAATGGATGTGCAATTGAAATATTAATATGTGAAAAGTTGCACATTGCCGCAAAGACTCCAAAGCTTGTGGAAGATTTGTTAGCTCACCTGGAATGGAGAGAAGAGAAGAAAGAAAATTAAATTATGAAGACAAACCATCATAAACACATGAAAACGATTCGAATAAACTATGCAAGCACATAAATTGAGAGCAAATGTAATAGAGCTATTCGAGGCCAAGAAACCTTTTGTTTAACTTCACGTTCTTAAAGCTACATTGCATTCATTTAGACATCGAGTTCATGCGTTTGGCAATATACCGACATGGAGGTTTTTAAAATGTAAAAAATCATCGTAATTTTTGAACATACACAAAGGATTGCATTAAAAATAATGAAATAATTGACTACCATGAGCGTTCTATCTTCTGTTATAAAAATTCCTAGTGATAGTAAATGTTTTTGTCATTCGTTTTTTTTTCGATAGGCACGAGAGGAAACAGCGCGAAAATGAAAATTAATTTACAATACCAACAGAAAATCGAGTTTCCCTCCAATTGTAAATAAACAAATAGGCGTGCTAGAGAAAGAAACTGATTCGGGAAGAGAAAAAAACAAAGACTGGTAATTGCACGACGGGAAAAAAGGAACGTTTGTTGTAAAGCTTCTTTTTCTCCCTTTTATGGCATGTGAAATTATTTATTTTGCACGGAAAATAATTCAATATTCCAATCAATTCCGTATGCTGGCGCTCGATCAATGGAAAGTCATTAGTTAGATTTAATTAAGTTCACTGTTGACCGACAGTTTCTATATTCTTTCATACGCTTTGTAAAACAATTAAATGAAAACATTACACGGTTACGGGATACGGTTGAAATGTCAGTTACATATTTTTGTGAAGAAAAACTGTGTGTTTTATAACATATCCATGTTAAAACAAAATGAATACTCAAACAAAACAACATGTCTTTGGTGCATGTCGAGAGATTTCCACCAATTCTATCACTTTAATCCTTTGAAGTGGTTTAGACAATAATATCATGTATTTTTCCCATATCTCCTTGCAAATTGGCAACAATGTCCAACAAGCCCAATGGAGGACCGAAAGGACCGAGAGTCAAACGCACAGTACTACAGACGACACTGGCGGGAGTTTCGTCTTCGCGGCGAAAGCTCACAATTGAGAACGACACAATCAGAATCACACACTCATTTGCTATTCACGGCATGATTTATTTTAATTATTTCTCGGCAATGCCTGGATACAGCGGGGGTTTACGGTCTGGTGTTTTATGGTTACCCCAAGGCACACCGATGGTCAGTCAGTCTTTGGCAGCCACGGCTGACCCGTCGACACCGTTATGTTCGCGCGGAAGGGCCCCCACAACGTCGTACTGCTGCGTTTGGTCGACGCAAATCTGTCACCATGAGCCTGTACGAGGACAGCACAGGGAAATGGGTCGCAGACTGTGCAAGAGTGTCTTTCTTACGAGGGGAACCACCACCGATGGACACTGCCTACGACGAAAGCCGTCGTCGGTCAAATGCGTTCGATTTTCTTTTTGCGTCCGTGCGCGATGAAAGTAACGATATGTGCGGAGGATATTTGTTTGTTAATGGAAAGTTTTATACGGTTCTTTTGTGTGTCCTGTCGGGCCGTTTGCGTTTATAGGAGTTCCAGTTTCCGGTGCCGAGGGAGTCGCCGCACACAAACGCCCAAGGAGGGACGTCTTGCAAGCGTACATATGCGCGTTTTTATGTGCTGCTGATAATCAGCTCGCCGAGCGGCGGAAACGTCGACGGAGACAGCATTTAAAAACCGTAAATCCGGCGCACACTTGAGCGGAATCATAAACTGAGTGAACCTTCCAAATTTTCTGCCTGCGTTGCCCAACATTATCCGTGGATAACCGCTCGAAGATAAAGTCATTTCCATTCAAGGCAAGAATGGCCGAGAAGGTATTAAAATGTCAATCATGGAAGCGAGCAAATCAGATTGCAAATTATGTGTGCTCCAAAAGATTCGGAATACTCTTTGCGTTTGAAAAGTTACATAGCAAGAAGGAAAAATGAACACATTCTAAACATTAGAAAGTCCATTAACCAATTTTATAACTTCCATGAGAATCACATCACATCAGCGAGAGAGAGGGAGTTAAAAGGAGAAAATCAAAATGAAACAGCACGACTACAAATACTACAAAAGCAAGAGATTTTCTTTATCTCTTTCGCTTAATTGCTACACCTTTTCGGTGGAATAGAATTCTGCACGCAAATTTCTTGCCGGCGAGCGGGGGGAGCTATCTTAATTAGCCGGGCAAAAGTTTACCATCCGCACGAGGCAAAGTTGTGTAACGTTTCGGAATCTCCTAAATGAAGGATTCCACACCAGCACCAAGAAACACCATAACTTATGCTTATCCACCGTGCAACATGGAGAGCTAGAAAACGCTGTAGCCAAAAATCGTAAGCACACTGAAAAGATCCCTTTTCCCACCCATATCGTCCGTTCGCTAAATCTTCGTAAGCATTTCACGTGAGGTAGTGATAATCATAATAATAATAATAATGCTCATATTAATAATGATGATGGGAGATATTTGTCTGCATTTTTTTGGCAAAGTTTAAAATCTGAACATACAACATGAGCGCTCCTTGCCCTTTGCTGTAACGTCGCATGGTGGGCGGTCGACGTCCCGCATCCATCGCAAAACGATCCCATTACGATAACGCACCCACGGTGTCGTACGGGATTTTCCATGCGGAGACTATAACCACCTCCGAAACACCTGTACTTTGCTTCAACAACATCTTACCGAAGCTCGTTTGCAGACAGGAAGGACGAGGGCAAGATTTGAGTAGCTATAATAATCTTTCTCGGAGCTATCCTCTTAAAAAGTTTCGTAAAAAATCCTCAAAGGTACCATCGAGGGCGGGCAAGGAAAGAAATGTTTAAGATATGATGCATGCACTCCCGGAGTTGGCTGCGAGTACCGTCGTCATGTACTGTCGTGGCGGACGGCGGTGTTACGTTTCGATAAAACAACGTGCAAATTGCGTTCTAAACTGCGCCATGGGACGTATACAAGCTTTGAGATCCCGGAATCGGCAGCGAGTGCGGGCAGACAGCAAGTCAAGCCGTCTTATGCCCATGTCGTGGGTCTTACCCGGAGCCATCGAAAGTCATGTACCGATAGCATCACCGGCGACGAAGAAAGTAGCACCTTCCACCTTCCAGAGGGACCATCGTATCGGTGTCGTCCTTCGGTGCCGTGCCGTTATCCGTTCTGTTTCCGCTCGGGCCCATTTTCGCCCCGTGCTCTTTTGCCATCGACTCGTTCCACCTCAGCCGCCATTGTTTGTCAAGTTTCCTCGCCCCATGCGCCGATGCGGTGTGTCGATTGCATTTCCCGTGGGAGCCAATCCGCAGACAACGAGTTTTCCCGTGCTTTGATCGAGTCCGCCCCGAAATATCAGGCCAAGCTTAAAATATTTCCCTACCGATATCGAACACGTACGAGGTGAAAATTTACTTATGAGTATTTGCGCGACACACCCGCCCTGATCCGCATCCCTATCTCTCATTAGATGGTGACTCCCTTAGTCTATCCCAAGACTTTCATTTCTTCCACACCTTTGTCGTAGCCGGGGAAAATATCACCAACATCATCCCACTTTCCGGAGTCCGGAGCGGGAGCGAACGATGGACCGGTGTAAAATGGCTTTACCTGGCTGTATAATGACGAAAATCTTTCGATAAACTTTTCCAACACCTCCATTGGAGGGCAGGCGGACTTGCCACCGTTTGCGTCTTACATCTTTCTGGGAAAAGTTGCGCGAACTGGCTTTGGCGTTGGGATGACTGGGTTTTCCCGGCTTCACAATACGTCCCAGAGCGGATCCCATCAGCCACTCTTAACGTTTACTTTACGCTGCCGGCTTGGGTTTGCAGATAGAGGAAGAATTATCGTTCAAAGTTTCGACGCCCATCCGCGACAACTTTTTGGCAGGGTGGGACGGAAGGGAGTAAAGTGCAACATAAGACCGCACGTAAAGGTGTACGTGGGGACACGTGTTACAGGAAATATTTAGGAGACTTTTAGAAAGCAAAGTGTCCCGGCCGATGGAGCACACCGCGTTATCCCATATGCTAAGGAATCCACCAGAAAGTGGATGGTTATTATTTGTATAATTTCCATAATAAATTCAACAAAGTACAAATTTAAAGAAACGTGCAGAAAAACCCTGCATATCGCTTGTTCATAATTTTCGTGTGAGGGTTGATAAAAGCGTACAATAAAAAATATTAAATATATTAAGTCTTTTCGACTACGCAAGCAATATTTAGTTCAGAAATTAAAACTGAATCAGAGATACAAACCTCCCAAGCCAGACAAAGGAATTTATGCTAAGAAAGTAAAAAATGCGTCGAAACTGAATTGGAACAAAGTTTTTAAGAGAGTTATGAACAGGCGTTTGAAGTTCAGATAGCCTTGACATACACACATCATACTTTTTTTTTTAAAGTTATTCGTATACCGGTGGGCTAAATTTGCATATCCTAGAAGATAAAAAATGTGTGACATCGATTTTGATCTTCACGTTATGCCTCTGCACGAAAATAAGTTCAAACCGACGGCAACGGTGCGCTGCCTGCGCCTTCTGGGATATTCTCCAGTAGAATGTTTTTGCTGTTGTTGCAGTTCATCATGTCTACCTACTCATAACCCTAGTAGAATAAACAATGTCGTACACCTTGTCCGCAAACTAAGTGCGAATAATTCTTATATCTTGTTCCCCCTGAGCGCATCGTCTTCATTGTCATTAACCTCGTCCACGCTGCGAAGGCGGTGAAGATGTCGTGGATGAACTGGCAACACATTTTATGGGGTATTTTTGTTTCAAAACTTTCATTGCCTCGGAAACTCCTGTCGTCCTGTGCGAGGAGCAGGAGCGTCATGGAATAGCACTTAATTATTCATCCCTCGTCACCGGAAGATGGCAGTGCTCCCGTGAGAAACAAACGCTATACGAGAGGATCAAATGGGAGGAAAAGACGAAGAAAAGTGGGGAACGCGGAACAGAGACGATTATAAAATTAGATTCCACTTACAGGAGTGGATTCCGAGGTCCCGGGAAAAGATATAAAATTACCAACAAATTTAAAAGCTGCGCGGAGAAATTGTGGGAGATTTATTCGTTAATGCTAATTATATGATCATTAGCCGGTGGGTCATGAAGGTGCGCCAAGTACTCGGATGGGGAAGGCGCAAGCGGTGTTGAAACTCTGAAGTTTAATACTACTCTTCAGCTTTTCTCACCGTTCGTTTTTGTGTGTGCTGTATGGGGCAGAATAATTTGAGAAAAATACGATAATTTAACCCGCTTTTGTCACTGATTGCGGCGAGAACGGGTTTCTGGCTTTTATTATCCGCCGCTTCCAGTAGCTCGATAGTTCGGAAAGCATCTTCAACCGCGGGGACACTTGTTACCTTCGCACGTTCCCCAAATTCTTGTCGCACACGTTACGCTTTTACGCGCCTTTTCGTATCATTTCAGTCCACCGGCGTTTGATATACTTTGAGCGGGATCGCAGCAGGAAAGCCGAAAGAAAATTCCTTCGCCTTTTTTCTACCACCTCATGTGGAATGATGTGACGCGGCGCGACAAACGCTCAAACATTGCGCCAACTGGTGCGTTATCTTTATTCGGGAGCGCATACAAACACAGCACCACCTAACTAAGACGGTGCCGGAGAAAGGGTGACGAAAAGAAATACGGCGAAGCAGGAGGAATCCAGCAGAAAACAGGCGCATTAACTATTCTGCTCAGGTGCACATTTGGTGGCATCCGGTAAATAACATTTATATTTATTTTTATTATTCCAATAGTCCGCCTTTTTTCCATGGGATGTTTCATCCTCTGTTTCATTCCTCTGCCCTTGTTCCCTTTCAATTTGGTTTAGTGTTTTCATACTGTATGGCTTATTTTTACCCTTTTCTTCTTCCTTGGAGTACGAGCTATTTTCTTCTTAAATCATCGCAGTTTGTTTGCCTGTTCTATGTTTTTGACAGCGCACCGAAGCTATAGTTTCTTGGACAAATCCTTTTTACCATTCTTCATCCATTCGTTGGCATTACACCTTTCTTTTGACATTTCCAAACGGTTCTTTTTCGATTGATGTTTCTCGAGCCTCGTTGTGATTCAATGCGCACCGTGCATTTTCTCAAGTTTCCTTTGACTGATCGGCTTTTTGTCTGCTTCGGAGGTTCCATTTAGGGGAGGGCAGTGCAGGGTTCTACTGCCCTTTAAGTTGCGCATTAGCGCACACCCAATTACCTGCAAGTTGAAGCGCACTCGACGATGGTGTTGGCGTCGGAAACGAAAAGCCGAAAAAACATATTCTGCTACATGTTGGCATCGGTAACGTGAATGGTTAGTATCCCAATCAGAGTTGCATCACCTCTGGAGTTGAAGTGGAGAAATGTTGACACTTTTAACGACGTTCAGTGGAGTCAATCAAAAGCAACCGAACGTGCGATGCAATGATATTCCAACACTTACAAACGAACATGGCTTTTCGTAGGCAATGGTTGAGAAACACAAAAAGGCTCGGGACGGGACGAACGCAATGGTGAATGTTAATCTGCCATTTAGTGAAAACTTTATGCTCAGCTAGAGATTGGAAGGATTAAGTGAGCAAAGGAAATAATTTAGATCACTTCCCAGAAATGTGCGAATTAAAACCGTGAGAAATCCACCACCACGGAGGCGGTCAGAGTCTGTCGATAATAGTATGGACGTGCGTACAATTAATTTGATTTCCTAACAATAAACCCGGGCCATTTCGTAGTCCATCATTCGGCCGGATCGACCGGTTGCAGAAGAGCGTCTCAAGCAAAGCGGGGAAAGACAAAGAAAACCGCGGCATCTCTTCTTTTTCTCGCTCGTTTGTATCTGCATTTATTTCGTCACGATTGCATTCGCATCAGCTAAATGCGATGCGGTAATATGGTTTATTTGTGTGCCACTGGGGCGAAACCTTGTGGCAGACGAAAAATGTAAACCCTTCCCGTGTGATTTCTCTCTGTCTGCCTTTCTCTCTCTCTCCCCCCCCCCCCCCTGTCACGCACACAACCTCACCGGCTACTCCTGTGTCCAAAAGGATCGCTCGAAATGCTCCCAGTGCCGCATTACGTGAGTATGATTTTGATATCAAAAACGCATTAACAGCGGCCATAAAACAAAAACGGCGAACCATTCTTCTCCTACCGACTTCGCAAACATTATAATCAAATAATCATTAATTTCTGCAGCCAGCCAGGGGGACCGCAGCAGGAGAGGTGATTTTAAGGGTAATGGGTGTGGGTGCAGACCCAAAAGGCAGCAACGCTTCTCGGCCAATTATCACTACGGTCGGTCGAAAATGTGCCGCTCTCACGGGGAAAGTAATCAGTTTTCACATCTCCGCCGGGTCGAAAAGTGGGAAAAGCGAAACGTAAATGCTCGCACTGATCGGGTTGGTTGTCCCATCCATGGGACACGGAGAACAATCAAGTGCTTCCCTAGCCCAAGGGTGCCCTTTTGCAAAAATGTTCAACACACCGAAGTTCTCTAGGTACGGTGCTCATAAATTTAAAAACTACAATCCAAGAAAACGGAAATAAATGGTAGCAACAAACTAGGCACGGGGAGCGGGAGTGCATCGCACGCGGCATCGACCCTTTTTCGCCCCAAGTTGGCATTGGAATGCGCAATGAAATCGGAGTGGACGACTTCAAATGACTTATTATATTCTCATTATGCTAATTAGGATATTAATCATTCACTTACGCCACTTGTGTTATTTATTCCGCACTGCCGGCTTACTTTCACCCGTTTTTGTGCGTTCCAGTCCGTCAAATGATAATTCCACTCGAATGTGCAACGTCCTGCGGGCAGCGCATTTTGTGAAGGTGCAGTTTTCGCCCAACGCATACGAGTAAACTAACCCTCTCAATCACGTATGCCCCGATGCAAACTGCAATAAATCGGTAGATTTAACAATACCTTGTATTATGCAAATTATTTTTTTTTTAAATCGAATCAACTAAGCTCCTCCGTACGTTTTGCCTCGGGTTCTGCATAAGCTTCCCCTTTTTCTTGTATTTATTTACAGTTTTTATTCGCCCATACGCGTTTTTGTTGTGCCATGAGCCACCAATTTTAACCTCCCTCCAGGCGAAATGGGCGGTACTAAATTTCGCAACACCAGTAACACCCCCTTTTCCAAGCTCGGGGGGGATTGTTATTCGCCACTAAAAGGTGGCAAAGGTTAAGGGCTCTGGTTCTCGCGCGTTCTTTCTCGCTCTATAGCTAGCCTTTTTCTCACTCACGCACGTACGCTGCACGGTCTATCCCCCTTATCAAGGGGTGGATTATATCAAAGGGTTACATTTTTGAGCCACTGCAAAGGAAGGAGGTTAAAAATTTAGTTTCGATGGCAACAGTGAGAGGGGGAGAAAAAAAATGGAAAAGAAGAAAACAAAAGCTACCGTTGAAGTGAGAAAACACACCAACCAGTGCACGTGGGGTTGCGAAGTTGGGGTAGGTAGTGTGAGAGAAACGACTCACAAACTGCATTTCTACCAAAATGGCTGCACAGATCAACTGGGAGGGTAGGTGCAGGCTCCCGGGAAGGGCGAGAGAAAGGCGTATTGTTAGCGCCGGCGCTCTTAATTTATTGTTATTCATAATAGAATAGTTTAATTTAAATTTTCCAACCAACCATTATGGCCGTCATCATTTACGAGCGAGGCGTAATGAAGGTACGTATTGTTGCTGGGGCTGGGAAATTTTGCCGTGCAGATTGTTGCTTCGTTCGACGATGGTGGGCAAATTTTGGTATCGCTAGCCCTGCGCCAGTTCGAACCAACGACAGCGGACGGTATAAAATTCCAATTATAGTGAAATAATTTCGCAGGAATTATTTATACAAAAAAAAAATATTGTAATCTTAAGCAAACATAAATCTTAGCACAATCGTCGCTCCACTTTTTTGCATAATCGCATTTAAGCACTAGCCCGTTCGGGGCGAGGAAACCACGGCAAGGACGAGCCATGCGCGATCAAAACTGGCATTACGAATGCCGGGCACATTCGCTGAAAACGCAAATAAATAATAGTTCCTCTTTCGCAGTCGCATCTTCGCCACAAGCGCTGGTGCTGGTCCCTTTGCATCGCGAGTTGGTTAAGATGGCTTGCCCTTCGACGGTGATGGTGAGCGTCGGATGAACACGCCGGAGCATAAAGGATTTTTGCAGTGTGCAAGGAAAAAAAAAGGGCCACACTTAGCAGGGCACCGCAGAAATGCCGAGAGCATCAGGCGCATTTCGGAGTAAATGAGCCGACGACGAGTGGTTTACGACGCGCGCTTCGGTGGCATGCTCGCGCTTACATAACAGGGCACACCAACAACTTTGATGATAAAGCCCTTTTGCCAGGAACTCGTTGCCAACTACGCTGATAATCCCCGCGAAGGTTAAATGAAGCGCTGAGCTACCGCCGTAGTTGCACAGGACTTTATAAGTGCATTAAAAGGCGTTAAAAGAAGGCCAAACTCGTTGCATTCTCAAAGGGCAGAGACACAGAAGAGCGGTTTTTTTCTTCTTTTTTTTTATTCGCAGGAGATTTGTGTTCCATTCGCTTCTCTAGACACTCGGCAGCTACGTGGTAGTTGCACAACGTGCGATTATTAAATTGGAAGGGACAATTGAAACGTAAAAGTATTCGACAGATAACATAGTGCACGTCCTTACAGCGTCCGTCCTTGCGGCTGCTAGGAAATGATTAAAATTCTGAATGACCCAGCAGTACAACAAAAACTTTGCAGTAGCTAATATCTTATTCGTGAGATTGATAGTTCACAGCAGTTTTGCATGTTTGGTGTGTAAAAAAAATGCCCTCAGGCTCATAACTTTCTAAATCAGATCAGGAAACCAGGGAACCATTTGGTTTAAGAATCCAATAAATGCAATTGATGCACGAATATTAATTTCTCTTTCTCAACGACTATCTATGATACTTAATCAAAGAAGCTCCGTGCACATGGTTGTAAACATTTAGTGTATCATAATCGGCTCGTAAAGTTCTCGCTATCGCCAATCGATGCGCAAATCGTATCCTTCGTGGCAGCAAATGTCTTTCGCCAGTTATCTTCCCTCTCTGCGATACTTGAGAGAATTGATTTTGGTCCATAAATCGATGTACTACATTGCCATTTCTTAAGGTGGTAAAAATGAAAAGTAAAACATTCCCGAACATAGCCAAATAACGCTCTTCCCCGAAAGGTATTCGTTATAGGATACACCGTTTCAAGACGTGCCGCAAAAAAACAACACTCTATAAACTGAATCAATAAAGCGACGTCCCCAGTAAAGTATATCCTCGGTGGAAGGAAGGATCATCGCCAACACCATCAACGGAGGCTTATCGCACAGGAAGCCGATTTACTCCCATTTCAGGGCGCCCCAGGGCACATAAGATCCGCGCAGTGGGACAGGAAAACAGTCAATATGTTTAATCTTAATCCGTTTTATGTTCGATATCATCGGAAGCATTTATCATTGCGTCCCCACCAGCGGGTTTCACCGATGTACCGCCTGGTTAAGGTTGCGCTGGAAGGAACTCGTCCCCCCTCGGTGGGCATCCATTCGTCACCGTCATCAAACCCGATATAGCACGCGTCCGGACAGAAGCGGTTAAGGGTCGCAACGGGTCGCGGATAGACGATAAGGATAACACATAACCGTGTGTTTATTAGGCACTCAAGTGAAGGTGATAATGCCGTCGTTTATTGGCACCGGAAACGCGAACGACCCCAGGTTGCGCGGGTATTTGCCTCGCAGCGGAAGTGGACTGCTTTAGGAGTGTATAAACATTTGGCGAGAGATTCCGTTCGTCAACCAGACTTGCCATTTACGACGTTTTTTTTTTATAGCTGCAAGGATCATTTGTTTTAGCTCCATGAAATCCTTATCTTCCACAATGATTAACAGGAACAAACAAAGAAAAATCTATTTGTTTCCATCAGCTGTTCACGGACTAACTCTCATTTTGTTTTCCCTACAATCGAAAAACGCTTCAATCCCAGTGGCATAAATTACCAGCCCAGGACTGAAAATTTGTTTTTCTTGCAACAGCGGGAACAAAACCTGCAGGATCCTCAAGACTCGTGTCGAACTTATTTGCGCTACAATGTTCAACGTACAGAAACACTTTTAAAAAAGCACGGTAACATTAGACGCGCTAAACAATATATTAAAAAACAAACAACGGCAAACCAATCGAACTGACGTCCACCGCCGGAAGTTTCTGTCTCCTTTGGCTCAGATATCTTAGCATAAGCTAAGCCTGATGGGCTTCCGAACAGCAAAGGCATGAGCTTGTGACAGGACTAAGGTGAAAAAATATCCTACGACAGGTTGGCATAGCAAATCAGTAGCTCACGATTGATTGATGAGGGTTTTATGCAAAGTCTATGAGCCTATGCGGATTTTGCTCGTTTTTACGGTTTTGGAGGGGTGGAGTTGGAAAGAGAAACGGCAGTTGAGGTGTTACTTTTTTATTTCAGTTTGCTGGAGATGTTTTTCGAAGAATGTAGAAAGAGAGGCGTCGAAGATAAAGGTAAACAAGGTACAACAGGCCAAAGCAGTAGATGCTATTGGTGTAGAATTTTAATTAAATCAGTCAAATATTCCTACAAATCATGGAGCATGCATTTAGCAAAACAGACACGATAGAAAATTTCAAACGATTTTGTTTATGAACTAGACAGGGATGCAAATCTTTTCTATTCTTTCATCTGGCGATTTATTGCAAACACTTTTATACAAAAAGTTTGTTCGTTGTCACGTTCGTTCGTTCGTTAATTGTACGAGAAAAGTTAAAAATAAATGCATGAAGAGATAACAATGTCTTAAATTCATCATAAACGTTCGCAGAAATTAACCGGTGCATAACCGCCTCGCACATTTGTGTATTAATTTTGTGAAAAATACCTTAACATCTGCCTTTTCATTCGTTAAAGGCATCTTAATCAAGTTGAAATGAAGGATACAGAGAAGAGAAAAAAAATGAGAGGAAAAACAAACACATTACGTCGGACGTGTGCAGCTTGAAAACATATTTAAAAAAAAACGAAGGTACTTAAACCGGCAACTGAATCTAATTAAATTATGATTAACTCAAGCCCACAGCACTATCATTGAGTAAAAGGGCGTAAAAGGCAACGGAGATAAAGGTGGATAACCTATTAATGCAGTTGATATCCCTTCCTATCACTCAACTACTCCGATCCGAGCAATGGGAAGTGGGAGAACGGAAAATGCAAGTGCAACGAGCAAAAAAAAAAGCCAAACACACTCACACGAAACAATAACCAGGCATTGCAATTTTTTTCACCTTCATGCAACCAAACATATACATTTTCTACGTTCGTATCAAATTTCCCATGCCGTTGGAAAGAATATGCGACGAGTGCGTCGCGAATGCAAAAGCCATTGCTGCAGCTGTATTCGAAGGATTGGAATGAAAGGGAAGTGTACATCAAACAAGTGAAAGAGAAACAGTAAACGGATTCATTTAATTCATATCCGAAGCCGAAATTGTTTATCAGGTTGATTGCGTTGTCAAAAATAGTGCAAAAACGCTTTGAGCAAATCGAATGGATTCGATTTAAAATATAAATAGTTTTCATTTAATTGCATGCCTTCGTGCTTCGCGTATTTTATTGCCAATTTACACGACAAATCCAAGGGTTGACAACATTATTTTATATCAATCGATTCAATCAAAAGATGATATAAAAGTACACCATAAAATCAAGATGGGTAATTAAACTCATGAAAACATTCACCTGCAAAGAAATTAAATAAATACTATTCCCACATAAAGTAGGATATTTTATCACATCATAAGAAAAACAACAAGGAGTCCAACAATTATAAGAGTGATTTTTTCCAGCGGTCTCATATGCTCTTAGACCAGGGCTTTCCATAGCATCATCACCGCATAATGGATAGCACTGCTAATGGATAGCCAATGCCAATACTTGCTGGCTATGGCTTCTCTACCACCTAGCACTTCGCTAGTCCGTGGGCAAGCACACTTTTAAACACAATATTTCGTGGTCGTTTTCGCACGGAACGTAAACCCGTTCGCAGTACTCTCCCGATAGACAGCGGGGCGCAAACGTCCTGCAACGCAGCAACTGGTGGTCCTTACATGGCTAGCGGTGGCCACTTCGTTATGGCTTGCCAGTGTACAAACACACGTATGTCTGTCAGCTCAGTAGAGCCAGCTAGGGAAGGTAGACATAAAGCAAGGACGGTGAGACGAGGAGGATATTCTTTTTTAATCACAGCGTTTTACACACACGGCTCCAAGGCATTGGACGGCAAGGGAAGCCAGGCGAAAGTTCTCCTTTCCTTCCGCGTACTTAGTGCAGAGCGGGCGGAAAAATGAAAAACCACATCGAACGTTCAATCTCAGTCCTTCACACCGGGGGTTGAGCTGAGAACTCCGGTGACCAGGGTATATTCACCGTGAGCTGGTGGCGAAATGAATAATATAAATGATGGTCGATTTCGGTCGCTCGGAGCCAATGGGAACGTATAGACGGTGATGTTAGTAGTGTATGAGTAAATATACTGCCCATAAGCCCAACCCCTCGTGTCCTTTTTACCATGGATTACACACCCGGTTGGCACGGTCACATGGCCTGGACCCAACGACCAACGAATGCACACGCTTCGTTGGATGTCCTGATTTGGCTGGCGACGGAACCAACGACGCTGGGCTGCCACGAAGGCGGTGCGCGTCCGGGCCTGTATGAATATATGGTTTGCCAGGCTGGATGGATGATGATAGCATACGTCGAGGTGACCGGTGCGCAAACCATATTACACTGACCACACCGCTTCCCAACACCGTCTTGGGCTACAACGACCGGCAAACTATCCGAAAAGCGCAACACTCTCCTGCAGGGATGGGACAAACGCTGGCGCACGATGAATGGTGGACACTTTGGAGGGAGGCTTTGCTGGGTGTATTTATTGCCACCACTGACAGCATAATTATGGTAATAATATGGAAAATAAGCCCCGGTAATCGGTGTATAAATATGTTTGAACAGTATCGGTGCATGGCCCTACGTTCTGCCTTTTGTTTTTGCTCACTAATGTGTTAGCCTTGTAGAAGACTCCGAGATACAGCTGTGGTAGTCATACAGTAATGTTTGTTGCATTTTAAGTCATTCTTTTTTCATTTCTCTCTTCAAATCTTAAAATGAAAGTTAACAAAAATGTCGAAAAAGTTGCAATAAAAACATAAAAACGTACAAACTATACAACTCGACTGATAAACATCGTCTACGAGAGAGCGTTGTAGTTTTTCCCTCACTAGCAGGGTATGCCCAGTAGCAGGAGGAGCAGTGGAGTCAATAAATAACGTAATTTATGTTCATGATTATTCAGTCACCGGTAAAAAGCTTCAACTTAATCTTAATCCATTCTGCCAGCGGACCATAAAAAAGGCGGGCCAGATCCGACATGGATCAGTCAGAGTCTTGCATTCTGTGGGTCATTAATTACAGTTATTCATTCTGTTATTGTTGCTGCAGTTGCCCAGCAACATAAATCGTGTGACCGCTCGCAAAGGGTGCCGCCCCGGTTTGTTTTTGCAGTGATGATTCCTATCGCTTGAAAATCATTTATATTTTTACGATGAGAGTAAGTTCTTCTGGCTTTCGGTTGCTTCCGTTAGACTCGACATATCGATAAATAACTCTCAAGCAGAAAAGTGTTATGAAGCCTCTTCACACAAAGAAAAAACCTGAGAAATTTTATGTGGAAACAAAAACGTTTATGTGAGAACAAAACTATTTCGATGCAGGAAAGAGTGAACGAAGATTATCGCAAAAAGGAAACATACAAATAATCCAACCAAATAAAAAGAACAAGTTATAGAAAAACAACGCGAGGTAGCGCGCTTGCAAGGCAAAATGGCAAAACATACCGAGGAGGCTCAGAAAGAAAGGAATGGTGGTAGTAAAACTTAACAAATAAATTAAAAACGCCACTTAAAAAGAAGTAAAAAGTTGAAAAATAAAGATGTAAAATAATGAGAACGCAGAAACGGCGGACTGTTCGCTCGGCTCGGCGCGAGTGGAAAGGAAATAAAACGAAAGAACAGGGTTTTTAGCGGGCTCGCAGAATGTATGTATGCATGTATGCACAGTGTGTATAAAATGCAAGTGGATTTAAATCGCTTGCGTGCCAGGCGGGGGTACTTAAAAATCCCAGCCCATCGCAAGAAGTGACCATTGCATTCCGTCTACCACCCTCTCGATGAAGCGACCATTTCTGCACCTTATCATTCAAGCCGACGGTGCGCCTGTTCCCTACAAACGGTACGCCAGGGGCAGCTGTGATGTGGTGGATGATTTAAGCGCATTGTTAGTGCCAAGGGATTTCCGGGCGAAGGCTGGCCGCGGTGGCGCAGAAAAATTATCCAAACTGAGCATCGTAAAAACAAACACACGCTCAAATGCACCGGCACACACGCCTTCACCTGTATCGCTTACGATCATTAAATGCTAAATTTATGATTTATTGAAACACACCTCCCGCTCCTTACCCATTCTAAACGCCACATATTATATTTTCCCCCTTTATCGCGGAATAGGAGGAACCAGGGAAAGATGTTTGGTTGCGAATTTATCCAACGTTGCGTGTGTTTCAACCGATGCTTGGTAACAAGCGAACCGTTTTCTTTTTGTCTCTTATGTTTAGCATCTTATGATGACATACAGTTGGTGTCCTTCAATTGGTGGAAATGTTTAGAAAACGGATGAATCAACCAGTCAATTGTCGCACTGGTTTTTTAGTTCATTTTTTCACATGCTGATCTGATAGCCTGCATGAATAGGGCATGTTTAAGCAGGAGGATTCGTAATTTATGCTCTTCTGCTTAACTTAACAGGTGAACCACTTCAGCATGTAAAAAAAATCTGAAATATGCACACAGGTTATTTTAAAATGCAACCAGCCCTTTAATGCACGTAATCTACGCCAATATATCTTTATCTGCGGTTAACAGCTTGTTTAACTATGGATGAAGGGAACAAAGCGTTTCGTTTAGTGTGTTTTTAAAAGATTTCTTTAATAATATTGACATGTATCTCATGCCTAGCCGTTCGCAATGTATCCAAAAGATCTTCATGCAATTGCTGTACATTGCGTTAAGGGCGTTATCACAAATTATGTTCTTACCGTTCATATTATTGGTTCATTGTGGTTCGTCTATCTCGTTCAATACTTCAAAACAAAACCAAAAGAAGTAAAATAAGGTTCAATAGTCCTTCCTGATGTATCAGAATCTTTAATTATGTCAGCGTTCCGAAAAGGTATTCATTAATTGGTAATTTAATTTAATTCGTTAGCAAGGACGGCCCCTGATGGAAGTAGTATCGTGTTCTGTGTCGATTTAAAATGATTTCCACTTCCACCAAACGGAGCCAGGGCGAGTTTTCGTCTTTCCGAAAGCAACAAAGAAATGCTCATTTTGGGGAAGGAGAGAAAAACAATCTCCGTTGCCCCCGCAATTGCAGTACACTCCAACGCACGTCCGGTGTCTAGTGCTCCAAGGATTACCTTCTTCCGTTTAATTGCTCAGTGATTGAACGGCCGTAATTAGAGGATTTAATTAATTGAGCCAAAATCGGTGTCGGTGTCGGAATCGGTGGGACACGATATTATGATAACCTGCCTTCCAATGCGGCGGCTTGGTAAATTATAGGAAATATTTGTGTTCCCTTCCTTCCCTCGGCTGTTTCACTGGTTTTCTGACGGGTGGTCCCGACCAAGGAAAGTGCTAGAAAGAGTTGTGGTGCCCCTTAGGAGACCACAGCAAACGTAAGGTTCTCTAGGCTATGGCACGGTATGGAACCGGTGCTTTTCACAGCAATTGGAACCTGACATGAAACAGCAACTTTACCAAACGCTTGCTAACGGATTTTCCATGCTCGCCGCTACTGCCACGAGCAATTGCCAGCAAGGAGCACACAGTCGAAACCTGCTCCCCTGCGACCCAGTCTGCAGGGCATGGTTTGACATTTCGAGGACACTCCATACCGGAGAAAGGCAGAGCGCTGTTGGGACGAGCGGAAAATATTATAATTTTCGTCAAATCAAAGACACTTGGCCAGGCCCGATAACATGCCTCCAACCTCCGTCTACCACCGCCGAGCGGGCGGAAACTCAGAGTGACTGGGAAAACCGTAAAGTATGTCGAATGTTCAATGTTCACGGTGGTGCCCATTATTTGCTTCGCCACGGCAAACAAATGTATTTAATCATCGATTATTGCACGGTCGATTATTTGGAAAGGAACGCCAATTGAAGTCATTCACAAACTATCCGCGAGACACGCGTTTACAATCAGCGTTAATATTAATCGTTTTTTTGGTTCATTTTGTGCTGGTTCACCAGGGCGTGGGATGGAAAGAGGTAGATATTATTTTGCCCCAGTCCTAGCGATTATAACATTATTCTCTCACTTACGCTTGATACCGCTCGAGCTCGTATCGGGGGATTCAATGCACTAATATGCACGATCCTTCCAACAAGCACTACCTATACTACCACAAAGCCGGTTTTCTAACGCAAAGCTTTTTCTTTGACTACTTGCGCCCATAAACGATAGGAAGGGAGGAAAGGAAGAAGGCAAAAAACGAACTTAATAGTAATAGTGGAGTAGGATCATGCTCAATTAGTCGCTAATGTGTTAATTTCTCCACGATGATTTTACGCGTGGTAAAACGCGTGGAAATTATGAAATAATGAAGGCGTAATGATGCGGAATGGATGAGCGTCGGTGCGCAGGCGTTACCGGCGTAGGTCTTGCAAACGCGAGCGCTTAGCAGTGTTATATGTTTGGACAGAAGATTTCTCGTTGCAAAATTTAGTTTTGATTGATGATGTTTAAACTCGAACGAACCTGTACGAACGTAACTAAATTTACTAACGTGCAGTTCGTCACAATGTAAATAGATCTCCCCAAAAGGTTTATTTTGTGAGCAGACAGTTGAATGTATGCAAGAATCAACTTTAAGAATGACAAAAAACTGTTCGTCAAAATTATTGCTATGCCTCGGTTAGTGTAGCATAAACGCTTTCGATTCAGCCACTGGCCCCGTGGGATCCAAAATGAGTATGCAATAACACATAACACTCCAACGAATGGAATGAGCCGAAGCTTAGTGAGGCTACTTATACGAATATTCCACTTCGAGCGTTTAACTGCGTCCTAATGCTAAAAAGCTGCCAAAGATAGGATCTTCATCAATTTAATGGTAAAAAGAAGAGAAGCATAAGTGCGGCAAGGCAAAAAAAAAAACGAGAAGAGAACGAAAGGATCTTGCGGAGTCACACTTGTTGGTATAGAAAACCCCTCTGTCAGGCAATGCGAATGGAGCAAACATCTGAAATGCGAGGGGGTTGAAAGTGCGTTCGATCTGAAATATTAACGAAACGACGGTCGTATATTTGGCCATATAAAAACCGTCCTTACATGCCCATTTTTTAACCATTCCCAACGCGCAGAAGGAGTACCTCAATTCGTCGTAAGTTTATCAGTATGATCCAGTGAAGAACGTAGCAAGTACCGAATATTTAAATATGTTGTTGGTCGTGCGAAGAAAAGTCACAAAGTTACATGAAAAAAGATGATCTGATTTGAATTGATGTTGAGATTGGGTAAAATCGAAACAGTTTGAATAAGTAAATGAGTGTCACAACTCTTTTGAGCATAGAACATTCCGTTTTCGCACGGTTTAGACGATAATTTTGTTTGAAACAGTCTTTTAAATTTCAAAGCGAACGCTAGGTATACTGAGCGTAACATGTAAATTCTTTTCGATTAAATATTAACAATCAGTAGTAAACGTTGAGATTCTGAGAGGTGTACGGGTTTTTCTTGTTCTTTTGAGAGCCTTCTCACAGGTAGGTGACGTAATTGCTCAATCGAAATGACGCCCATAAATCTAAATTTCAATTTTGGAATGTTCCCCCCAATGGAAAAGGTCTTCATGGTTTTCACCTTTGTGATCTTAGAACGCATACGCTCTGCTTGAGGTAGACACAAATGCTATCCCGCTTCAAGCACTATACCACAGCACTTTAAACGGAAATGGCAAATCATGCCGACTTTCTCCGGCGGAGTATGGTAAATATTTAAACGATTTCACACTCCGTTAGGGGTTTCGAGAAGGCATGACTGGATGCTGGTCGTTTTTTTTTTGGTTGAATTGCGATTTTTTAGCCTTTTCGGGTTCTTTAAACACGCTCTGTGCGCGAGAAAAGTGCGCTCGCAACGTATGGCTGGGCTAGGGAAATTGAAAAGCAAAGCAAGGCGTAACCGTTTTCGATTGCAAAGAAGAGAAAAAGGGAGCACGGCGATGGGAGGCAGGGAAATTCCTATCACTTCTTGATAAATGGACCGAAAGCACTCGCATTCGTTCGCTGGTTGGGTTTTAAAAAAAAAGGGACCTTTAAAGGATGAACCGAACCGGCTGGAAAAAAAAGGCAAGAGTAGGAGAACCGGGGCGAGGGAAATGAAAGATTCGTCGACTTCTGCCGTATAATTTATGCCTTCATGGAGCAGGGTACAAGAAATCAAACGCCTCGGGCAATAGATAGGGAGCACGGAGGGCAATGGAATGGGATAAGAAAATAGCTTCCCGACAAGGAGAGTCGTCTACGACGACGTGAGCCATCGGAAGGAAAGTCTCGTTCTCGGCACGTTTAGAGTGCATCAGAAGGGAATGGCCGGAGAACTGGGGATTAAGTGGGAGGATATTGCACGAGCATGAGGAGGGCAGAGAAAAGCTGCAGTGCAATGGAATGGAAAGGACTAGATGACAGCTTTTCTTACGAACTCCTCAACCGTTGGAAAGGAAAATATCCTTTATCCTGCCACGGTCGAAATGGGATACATTCCAGGAAAACTGTGAGAAAAGCGGGATACGATTCACTTGATTTCTCCTAATCCGAATCGAAAAATACAATTCCGCTGGTAGGTTAAAGGACCTTTTACTAAAATTATTTTCATTCTTCGACAGCTGCTGGCTAGGGTAGTAGGAAAAACTTTAGTGAAGAAATCAATAAACAGTTTAATTTAAATATTCCTAACAGTACAACAGTTTATTCACTTTCCAACCATTTTGACCACTAAGAACTTTCACAGTCCATCCTTTGAAAACAGAAAAGAATGTTCGCTTCCATGCCCCATCACATACATCCATCCTCCCCAGCAAGGAAAGCTAGAACAACTCGTGCAAAGATGTACTTCACTGACCAATGCTGGAGCGAAGAAAAAAAAAAAAAAAAAGCAAACTGCACTCTGCATTCCCGATGCCGATGCTTGATGCTACCGGAGGGAAAACGTTTAAATATTCAATCTCATTTCATCAATTGTGTATGCACGCATGACTTTGACTCCTTGGCGATAACGGCAAAGGAGTGTAAAGTATGCTTCGGGCACGGGCACGATTACTACGCAGCGAGCAAGAAAGGATTGCAAGGAAAGAGAAGAGCGCTCGACGAGAAACATAAAAGCACCGGCACTGTTCGAGCCGGAGATCCTGTGGAACTATTTAAAATCAGTTGGAATGATAACAATTGAGTCATTTTCCAATTCGTCCCAGCCTTTGTGTGTATCTGTGGGACCACTGTGCGACGGAGCTCCACAGCGGCTGGGCGAATAGAGGCAAAAGTCGAACGTTGGCGTATTCGTCCTTTTAAGAAATGTCAGTCACCGTTCCGAAGCGAAGGGAGGCTATTGGGAGGAAATGCCGAGATACAGGGCTGGATTCAGCGTCGGGGGTAGGTTCATCTCATCAGTATCAACATCCTCATCCTCATCGACGGCGTCAGCAGCTCAAGCTTCCGACCGAGCCAAACGGACGCACCAGGACGAGACGAACCGAAGCGTGTGCTCGGAAAAATCCCGGACGGCAAATGAGTTATGCAAATTTAATCCAATTTTATCTCGTCACAAAACAAATGATCAGATCATAAACAATCATCATGCTGCTGTGATTTCGTCGTTCCCTTTCTTAGTTTTGTCTTCCGTTACGGGCGACGCAGCCTGGCTAATCCTCCGTACGAGAGTAGAAGATTGAAATTGGGACCAAAGAAAGAAAAAAGAACTCTGAAAATGCCACAGCTCCAAAGAACTGCCACGGGAGAAGAACCTCTGTTTGCCAAGATTTTATTGACAGGACAGGACCAATTTTTAGCTGTCAGCAAGTATCTTTTGCTGCCGCTTAGCATAAAAAAAAAAAATCAGAATGAAGGCTCCAGCTAAGGAGCTAGTGTTAGGACGGGATCAAATATTCTGCACCGATTCCGTCGGCGTACTGCCGTTAGGGGGAAAAATTACGACTGCCCTTTTTATGTTTGGGAAAACATTTTCTTTACCACTTGTTAATTTGTAAAATTGGTGACCAGCTTTGATTTATGCAAAGAACTGCAGGGGTAAAAAAATAAAAACACATAAAAAGGCAGTACAGGACGCATCTCAAGTACGATCACTTCAGACTTCTCCTGCATCAGTGTTTTTGTTTTTGCATGCCTGTGCCTTGCCATATTTTACTGTGCGCACCACCAGGCCAGATTCCTATTCCGTCGCCAGTTTTCGATGATTTTCTGCGGGGTTTTTGCTTTGGCTGGTTCGACCGCAACGAGGGAGAACTGATTTAGCCTCTTTGGATTATTTACGTAACGTGCGCCGAGCAGCGTACTGATTATGACGATGTTGCGCTGGCTGCTGCGAAAGCCACTTCAGAAGAGCTGCGGCAGTGTGAGCAGGAATTAGAAATTCAGATTTATGCAAATAATGAAATTCAATTATTTCCTCTCGGCTGAACCAGCCAGCAAGCTGTGGCACATCTTTGCTCTCGGCAGCAGAAGCGAGAGTTTTGCAGCGTCCCCATCGGGACTGAAACTGAATCACGGAAATGCGCGAATATTCGAATGATATGAAGAAGATGGCGGTGGAGTCACATGTATAGTTACTTACAAGCCTAAGGAACCGGAAAAGGAGACTCACACCTAAACGGCCATTGAAAATAGAAGCATTACCTTTCGGTATTCGTTCATCAAGAAGCAACGCCATGACGGTTAGAGATTATTTGGTTTTTTAAAATGTTCTACCGCTTTGTTATATCGGCAACTAAAACCCGAACCAGAAATATTTTGTCATTCTAAGATTCCCTCACTATTCGTCCGTAGTATAAATACCCTACTTCTAATTCATCTTCAATCAACGCGGTGTATAGACTACAAAATTGAATCATTCGGCTGTTCCATCTTTAAAAAAAAGCAAACAATTACTAACAAGCCGATCTGAGCAAGAAGCCATATTCAAACAGCACTGGAGTCGGCATGAAACTCGCCTTTAAAAATAATCTAGCTAATGCTTCCCGTACGACCCGAAAGAGTTTACTTTATGACATGCTTCCAAAACGATTTCCAGCCAAAACATAATTTCCCTTCAAGGGCTACTTTAGACCTAAACGCAAACAGCTAATCTTGAAGTTTATGTTAGTGATTTGAGTATGGTTGGATGCTTTGAAAACATTGCAGAGCCAAACTTATTCACTTGATTAAAGTAAGTGGCTTGATTGTGGTTTTAATCTGTGCAAGATTGCTATGTCTTTGTCGTGACAGGACTGATAAAATGTAAATAGTTTTAGGTTGATTTTGCATACCATGTGTATGGAGCATTTCATACTGATATCGTCGTGCACGTACCTGAAAATAAAAGGAAAACATTAGTTATAAAATCAAATGTGAACTTACTAAACATCTTTGTTATGCGTGAAGTAAGGCTGTGTTAGCTACGATGTACATATTTTTCACTGTTTGTAAGAATCCCATTAGCAGATCATGTTTATGCTGAATAGCAGAGCAGAGAATTAAACGAGATTTCTCATGCTATGAGCTAAAAGAAAAACCCATTAAAAATTGTATTTCAGCCCAGCTAATTAAAAGTCATCTGTTAAGAATAGTGACCAAAACCTACGTGTGGGTTAATCTTCCTTTTGCTTCCCTTTCCTGCAAAATACAGGCATGAGCGAAAATAGAAAAAAAACTCCATTAGCTTTCTATGCCACCGAAAAAAAAAAACCCTTAACCAGACGTTGATTGATGGCTGGTCATTCGTTGATTTCGAAACACTGCGGGTAAATGGAGCGAAAGTAAGCGCACCAGAACGAATACCACAAAAAAAATAAAAAATTAACGCAAACTCTAATCTCCTCCAGCGTCGACAACTCGCGGCTCTTGGGCTGGGCCAATTGCTTGCCGCCAAGAATGCGACATCAACAGTCTGCGGACCCCCGGGAACCCTCACCACGGACGACGCCACCGGAGCCGTGGGTCTGATAAATTACCGAGACCATTAAAACTATTATGCAAATTTTCTCGCTACCGAAAATTTGCGCACTTCCACTTAGTTTTCGTTTCCGCTTGCACCGTTCCATGTAGTAATACCGCTCGAGGGGATTCTTAGTTGACATGGCTGTTTTTTAACGAGGCGCAGATGATCAACAGTAACATCGTTGGGCGGGGAACGAAGTAGCGGAAAGAATTAACGTTTATTCCAAATATACGCACAAACAGCTTAACTAAAGCAATGCATAAGCGAGCGGCCGAAAACGGGAAAGACTGAATGCGTCAACCACGACGAAACCCAATGCGGACCTGAGAAACTGGGCTGGTACGCAAAGGGCGCTGGGCAGGAACGCGCACATTTAAATCGATTTCCAGCCAAGTGTCGTAAAGCTGTTTACGGCTTGCCACCAAATGACTCCCATTTTACTGCTGACCAAGCCGCCGTCATCGTCGCAGCAGCTGTCAAAGTGTACGAATGTGTATTTGCGCCACCGGACACCATCGGATCGGATATCGCGTTTCCATTAGGCTTGCTTTTCACAGCCCGCTCACGTCACAAAACTCGAGCGTCAAGAAGTTAAACTGAGAAAGGTGGCTGAGCAAGGAAACATACATTGTTACATCCACTTTTCGGAACAAATGGCTGAGGAACCAGCAACGCAAGTACATGTCGCACTGAACTGTTGTGTTGTTATTTTGAAGTTTACATATTTTTGTTTTTTGAAAAGGTGTTAAATTCAAGAGACGAACTATTTCTATTCAGGTAATAAGGCACTTTTCAGTGATAACGAAAATGGTACATAGCTGCATTGTTTGTCATTGAGGCGACATTATGGAAATGGATAACCTTTTTTTATTCTTGCCACAACCAAGAAAAGCTTCATCATGTGCTATTCGTTGTTTTCTCGGTGGCCGAAAGCATCGTGAGTATTGTTTCTCCTGCATCTACTACTATGTAAAGCTCAACCATAGAATGTCCTCATTCGTCAACCAGTTTGTACCGGGATGGAATAACTCCTGCTTCGCTTTTCCCACCAGAACATACCAGGACCCCCCCGCTTTAATTGGAACGTCTTGCCGCGCCGGTCGTAGCTTCCAGTAGTGCACTGTTTTATAACACTTAACAGCATTTGTCATTCGGCGTCCGGCAAGCGGAAGAAGCCATAAATGCAACCGCCATCGGAGTGAATAGACTTCACTCCTGATTTGTGGCGTATTGTGAATACATGAGGCACCGGTTATAGTACGTTTTTTACTTTCCATTGAGGTTCAACTTGAGGCCGCTTGGGGAACAGTACGGAGGACCAAATTACGAAGCCAATACGAATTTGCCGTTCGCCGACAGCGCGGAAAACCACGTTTTTGCTTTACTTTCGTCGCTGGCACATCGCGAGGTTGTGCCTCGATTAGCATAAACGCATACATGCACCGGCTGGCAGTAGCGGTTAGTCCGTTTCCTGAACCGATGGAATGAAAGTCCCCGTATCCTTAGGCCCGGGGTAGTTCGTAACTAGCATATGACCGATGACTTTTCACCGAACAATGGTACGGGAAAATCTTGAATCGTTTGTTTGCGGATCGATCCCTGCGTCTAAGAACCCAACCCAGGAAGGAGCTCTTTTATGTTTTATGAGTGCCTCTAATCATTGGACGGACGGCAGCAAGACTTGTAACACAACAAGCAAAATAACACCGTTGAAGCGGGTTCATTTTATGCTTATTGCTGTTCAGTCTGAAACTAGGTTTCTCTTTTGTTCCCTTGATAGTAAGTCAATGAACCGATCCAGGAATGCAGACTACATTTCTTTTGCTCTAGTATATTGCATCCTTACTCGCTTTCTCTTTCGATTGTTTTCAATCTTCCTGTCGGTTTCCTTTTTTTACACTTTTTATGCATAAGTTACGAAACACCACTCTAGACATCATGGTTGTAGCAAGCAAAACCCTGTTTCCGAGTTTTTTTTTTAAACAGAAGAATGTTTTTATTCGATTTTAGCTGCCGTATTTAGTTGGACAGCTATCAGTGTATGCGTAGATCATTAGTATTGTTTTGCACGTCTATTATAGTACGTAAATGTTTATGGGACACTGAGTACGTCCAATGTCGTTGGTATAAATGATATACGGCGTCAACAAGAAAGAGAATTGAATCATCCAATCGAAAAATGCACCATACTGACTAACCGCACTTGCTGCGCTTTTTCTTCTTGTCAGTGATTTTTCCTTCAAGCAGCCTGCAACAACACCATCCACGTAATTACCGTTGTGAATTCGGGTAAGTTGCCTTATCCTTGCCACCCATCGCCTGTCGCCCAACGTGCCCTTTTCCAATGGTCTTGCGAGGAAATTCGAAGTTCGCCTCGGTCAGTCGAGTGTGGCAAATAAATTATGGATTAAAGAATAAATTAACGAGCGTACGGCTTGGGTTTCATTTTGATGCACTTGCATGGCCCTGCAACTGGAACAACACCACCGCTCGGTTGCGTGTATTTCAGTGCAGTTCGTTTTGATATGCTCGTTTTAAAGGTTTTTCTTCTTCTTATTATGAATGCTGCCATCACTGTTCGCGCGGTTGACCAACACTGACCAATGTAGCCATAGGTGCGCCCGTTTGATCGGGAAAACTAGTTAATTCTTTGCCAGGGGCTGGGAAGAACGAGGCATCAGAAGTGGCCTGATACGGTTTTATCATTATTATTTTTTTTATGTGTGTAGCATGTTTTCTCTTTTCTGCTGGCCACACCCTCTCGCACCACGCTTCCCATCAGTCATCTGCAAAAGTGTTCCAAAGTGACCAGTGAAACCTTTAGGTCCGCAACCCCGAACGGCACAACGATTTGATTCCTGATAAAACCCGTATCTGTCACGAAGCGGGAAATGAAAGCGTTTTAATTTTGCAACACACAAATGCAACGAAGAAACGGTTTGTAGAAGAAGGGAAAGTGGTGTAGGTAGAGAAATTATAATAGCTATTGTTTTTAATTAGACAACCACCGCTTTCCGCCACGTTCAGGCTTTTTCTCGTTCCGTCCCTAACCATTGCATTTCGTTAACCAGGTTTCATTTTGGCAGTGCACGAACGGGGCGAACTGGGTGGATTTGTGTCCCGAAGTCTTTTTCCTCGGAGAAAAGGTGTCGGTTTGAGGAAAGGTGAGCAGATGGAAGATGCAGGAAACGAAAATGGAAGGCGGTGGAGTATCAATTGTGCACCCATGTTAAGGGGGGGGGATCATCGCGGGACGAGGTGCTTGGGCATACGATGCATACGAAATGCAATTGCACCGTTTACGGCCAACAGTTAGTTGCCAATTTGAAAGGGAGTTGATTCGTCGATGCGGCAAGAGAGGGACTGTTGGTGCCGGGCACGGAAGGGGAATGATTATACACGAACGGGATTTAAAGTTAAGAAGAAGTTGGTCTGAAAACATATGTACTTTTTTAACAAAGACAATTTATGATCAAATTTTATGAATAACGCATTGATGTGAATGCCTTTGTGTAAAGTTGAAAACCATATAGATTGGTTATAAAAATGTTTCGCATTTAAGAGAACAGCGTTTGAAACGGTATGAAAAGAATTGGAACTTCACCTCTTGGAGTTCGGGTAGCGGGATTATAAAACCAGACAGAAAAATTTACGTAGTGTTCTATAGAAAAGGGAATCGCTTTGCTCGAAGTTCATCTCTTTCTTCACAGAATTTGATTGTCTGTGTTTTTCGTTCGAACGCTAAGAAGAAATCGTACTACCAATCCGAAGCACCTCCCAGCAGCTCTGGATCGCAGCCGTATCCTTTCGTTTCGGTCCCTGGGGTAGAAAAACTGCCACCTCTTGACTATTGTGTTTCCGTTGGTGTACCGTCCGGCAATCACATGGCAAGTTAATGCACTCTCGGGATGCTATTTCATATTTGCTCCTTCGGAGCTTTTCTCACGGCGACGGCAAAACGTGCATAACAAGCTCAACTTCATCAACTCGTACACAACTTCTCAACAGCAAACTTTTCTTCAAACACACCAGGAAAGGAGTTTTGCAGAGAGAAAAATGTTAAATAAAAAAGCTATTCGCAGCGTTCAAAGAATACCCCTGGCTTGGTTAAAAGAATACCATTTGATGCATCTATTGAATAGTATTTTGCGTAGAATTGACATTTGCAAATTTGCGTGTCTTTATAAAATAAATTTAATTTATTTTGAAATAGACAGATATTTAATTACATTGACTGGAAAAGGCATCAATGGGAATTAAAATATCCATTTAGATTCAAAACCTGCACACTGCATACTAAGGAGAAAAATTGATTTAGAACACTTTTTGATACAAAAACTACATAAGACTCTTGCAACGTCATAACGATATTGTTTTTTTAAAGATCGTGTTAGTGTAATACCAAAATTATTACGGATACGCCTAAATAACAAACGAGAAACCATTTGTTGGTAACATTATGGTTCACGTTATATTTTGTACTGAACAAAAAGGTCAACCATTCCGATTCGTTCGGACGACACCTGCTTCGGATGGACCTCTTACGGTTGGCCGGTCGGGTTTATGATTCCCGTAATGTGTGGTCGTTATATATTTCTTCCCAACATGGAACATGTTTTGGCTGCCACACTACATTGTATTAAAGAATACGATGTGTGGGATTTGACGCCGTAACGATAACATTTCATTCAGATGCGTCCAGCGAAATATTCTTTGGTTGGGTGGAGGGTTCATTCAGAGGATGACCATTTTGGGTGATTAAATCTTTGCTATGTGGCCAGAAAGAGAGAGAGAGAGACAAAGAGAAAGATGTAAAGGGAAGGAAAGAAGGCAAACGATACACAAGATAAGCAATCCTAAGAATTGTTTGCTTTATATAAATTATCAATAAATTGGGTTGCATAAGCAATTATATTTCTAATCATTTTACTTGTTGGTAAATAGCAACTACAATGCAGCACCCCTGCTACATTTCTTCCTAGCAGCGTCTCCATTACATTACATTACATTATGTTGGTTAACTGTGTGTCACAAAAATGTCAACTGTAAAATTTTCAGTTCCAAAAATTCTTACCCATCATAAGAAATCGTAATGAACAAGGAAGTAAATTATGTTGAATTTCAAGTGTCCGACGATGAACATTTTTTTTCGGCTCCATTTTCCGGACTGCGAAAGCGCATTCCATTCTAGTGGGGAGCAGTTTGTTTGCGATTGCCTTTTGGACAACTGTGGCTCTTTGCTGAATCCAGAGGACATTTAGGAAGATTTCTTTCACGCGAATTTTCACTGCCATGCGATGCTATCTTCTTCCGGTTTATTTCTTGCATTATCTTTTCTCCGAAAAAAAAACAACTCTCGCTTCCCATTTCAACCCTCAGCACAATTTTCAACCGTCATAAATCATTCCGGGTGAGGGAAAGATATTTTTATTATTTTTTACCCTTCCCCATCGTTGTCGTGACCAGCTCCACTGACCGCGGCCCTAAATGTCGTCCCGACGCGACTCGGGCGAGACTCGCTGCCAGTGACCGAAGAAATGGCACCATTTGGTTCAACTACATAGGATGGCGTTTTCATTTCGCCACCCAGCCAATGCTCCGGTATCCTTGGTAGCGATTCATTTTCACCAAACACGTTGGACCCTATACTCGATCCCTTCGACCGGGGGGGATTGTTGCGGAGGGTGTTCTGGCGTAGACAGCAACACAGAGAAGGGAAAGTCAAATGTCCATTTGTTGTAGAACATGAACGGGAAAATCGTTTAGTTGGGACGCCGTTTGGTGGACACAGTGGAGCAATTTCTTTGCCACGACACACAGGTTTCCTAGAGGTGGGTGCGTGGGACATGTGCGAAAAATTGGCAAAGACGATCGAATGTGTTTGCCTCTAAAGACTAGATTGAACATATCTATCAAATCAATAAGCCATGGTGAAACGTCTTTTGAGAAAAAAAGAAGGATCGAAATTGAATCCACGGCCGTTTTATTTCCATTTTTGTTGTCTTTCATTCCGAGGAAAATCATTGGCCACGCAGTGGAACCAATGAAAGGGGACAACATGATATATTAAACAAAAAAGCAACATTAAAGCAACAAAGAGGACAACATCCAGAGAACACATAGATCCTTGCCAGAATGGAATGGACGCCAGGAGGATAAATTATGATAAATGAAGCCACCTTCAGGCTCCTAATGTTACACCCATTTAATGATATCTCGTTTTGCCTCCTCTACATTTCTTGTTGAACTTTCTCCCTTCCCAAGCATTCTTCTAATGGTGGTGAGCCGTTTTTGCTGAAGGTATGGTCACACATTTTCTGCCGTTAGTTAGTTGATGTAGGATTTAAGCGCACAATTTGGTAGAAATAGGGAAACCTTTAACAATGGCCCGTGCCTCATCCGCCGGTCAAATATCCTTCCCAGAGCTACTTGTTGATGGGTAGGATAATTCTTAAGCAATCCTGACAGAAACCTTTCGACAACTCAAGAATCGAATGCATGTCATGTGAGGGATGTCTCCCTTCGCACGGTTGCAACTCCACGCAAAACAATCAATGTAATGGCTCCCTGCAGAGAAGCTGTGGTGGGGTGAATAAGGATGAAGTTTATTCATTTCCTGAATCGCGATCACCTGAATCTATCTCATCTGTACTGTCAGCGCGAATCGAGTAACATCGTTGAAGTTGGCGAATTCCCAACGCGGTGTCTGTCGGTCATGAGAAGGTCCTCTGCAACCGGTTCTCGCTTCCGGGTCATCCAGGTCGAGATTGATGAATTATTTGTGTTGCTTTATTTGTCTGAGAACCAGCTTCCTCCAACACACATACGCGTATGCGTGCACTTGTTGAAGCGTGACTGGGAGCGTGTGGGTGATTATTCTAACCGCCCAAAATGGGACGAAGCGCTCGCTAGCTGCACTGCAAACGGCGGCGCTCTGGCAGGAAATTGAATTCGGGATAACACCATAAATAAACGTTGCTCCGAAAGCAATTAACTGCTTTAATGATTTTTCCTTCGGCCACTGTGCTCACACTTTTCCGCCGCCGGTCCTGGTGGAAGGGAAATAGAATCCATCAGCTATACCAGTCCCGGAAAAGCGCAAGAATGTAATGAAGCGCTTGGAATCGGCGCAAAAAAAAAAAACAACAACAAGAAAATAGTATCATTGCGGGCCGGTTCTTTGTTTCCATTACACAGCAGCAAAAACATGACAATGGAAAAGGAAGTTTTATTTCCGCGCTTTCCCTAAAGACGACGATGCGTCGCTGAATGCGTGGTTGTATTCCGTGTCCTTTTCTATTCTTTCCTCTAAGAGAATGGATACACCCCCTCAAGGATGGGAGGGGTGGATCGAGAGCGAGAGTTGAAAGGAAACCGCATGGCGAAGCGCTCAGTTTAATCATTAAAGTAGACGGAACGACCACGACTTCGGACGTAGAGTAAGTTCGACCAACCGAGCCATGGGAATATGCGGACGAATCCTCGTCGTCCCTCGTCCTCCCCTCAACCATCCTTTTGCATTCTTTCCAAATTTTATGTCTTCTTCGCTCCTTCTCTTTCCGTTCGCGGTAGCTTCATACGCATTAGCAACATTGCCCCTATCATTCTGTTTACACTCTCATCAAACGGGAAAGCGAGGAAACCCGGGTCGTTTTGGGTGAAAGTTGATTTAACCTTTCGTAGGCGGACCGGCACGGGTGGACCTGATCCTGCGGATGACCAACTGGCCCATCCGGTCTGCCTGCCGCACCAGCCCAACACCCACACCCTTTGGTCCGCTTGTGACCCCGCTCGGGGATATTGTTCCAGAGGGGATTAACTAATCGAATTAGATTCAAATATATGGACGTCCGAGTGACATTATTTCATGACCCGTTCAGCCTAGCAACGGCGAACACAACCCGAAAACTCGACCTCCACTTATGTCCACCTCTGCCACACGTTTGCGGGAAGGCGGTGTTCGTGTGTGTTTGAGAGTCTATGTGTGAGTATGGTGTGGTCAGAACACGTGGCGGCGCAGAAGACCATGGAAGGATTCGCTAGCGGCGGCGTAGCCAGTGGACATTTTATTGCTTGCCAAATGGTTGTCCTGTGGCGTAATGGAGGCGTTCAAAGTTTGGACGAGAATTCGGAGAGGTGGATTTCGAAACAGAGTTTTTTTTTGCGTAAAAATCCAAACGCGTAACCACGCAGTAAGCACAGAAACGTGACTAACTGGTCATATAATGAATCATTAAGCATCACGATTGAATGTAAGTAGCTACTTCTTTAATTTAGGGGCAAGGATGTGCAATAGTAAAACTGTCACAGTCCATGGACGATCATTTGGAATTTGATTTCTATCTTTACCAGGGCCAAAAACCAGCTTTCCCCATTGCAGAATCATAAATGTAACCCAACAATCTGATGGTAGTTGAAGAATAATTGTTGACCTCTTTCTACCGAGATCCTTCAGCGGAGGTAGGAGAGGGTTGTAAAATAAAATAAGCAATAAATTCAGATCTAACCAATAACCCGTTCGTTTGTTGGTTCATTTCTCCCCAAGATTTTTTTTTTTTACTGTGCAGAAACGTGGAGTAGCCTTTCTCACTCCCCCTTTAGAATCACACCGCGTGAGAGAGAGAGGACGTACCGGCGGAGGTTTGTGGCCAGCGTGATAAAAATCGAGCATTTTTCATAATGATTTACATCGGCCAATTAATCTCTTTTGCTAGCGGGCAAAAATTATGCTTCTATTGCTTTGCTCTGCAAGAAGTCTCGAAGCCCTTCGAGGCAGGCAGTCCCTGTGGCTCTTGGTCAACCACGGTTCTCTTTTATGTTATCGATTACAAATTTATCACAATATCTTTATACGAAGAACATTAAGACACTCGTTATCCGAGGTGTAGTTATCGGCTGAAGTTAGCTCCGTTTTGTGTGCGACTACTGCTCGACATTTTTTATTCATCCTTCGATCGGCAGGAGGCAAAGCGCACCTTGTCAATTGATTAAATTATTATGATCAAGAGAAAGTTGTCCTTAAGGTTGGATAATAAATTTAACCTGCTTTATAGCAATTCACCGCCCCTGTGTCACTGTGCACTTCATTTGGGTCTTTGTCACACCGTTTGGGAATGAACAAGAAGTCGTTATTTTTACTGGTGTAGAGATAACGATAATAATTAGAAAAGAGTTTGCTAAGTTTTCCCCCCGACACTGCTGCTCTCGTAGCTTCGCTAGCCTGAGAAACGTTTTTCTTCAGCGACGGATTTCAGAGACGGTAGGAACAAACTCTCCTTCTTCCCTGTGACGGAGACCAGGGTGGACAAGAAGTTGTTGAGCGGGAGTTTCCTAGTTATAAATTCTTGGCTAATTATTTGAATAAATTATCCATCCCCTATGCTAGCTTCAGGATAAATGTTTTTTACGAGAAGTTAAGTTGAACTATGTTTTTCACGTTAGCTTTTCAAACTTTTTTGTTCAAAAGAAACTAACTTAACTCATTTCCTCTCTGCAGTTCCTGAAAATTATATATTTTTCAAGGCATGCAGATGAACCAAATTGGTTAAAAAAGTTAAGACAAAAAAACACATCTTTTTGCCACTTTATTCTTGTTGCTTTAAGTGTATGATTTTGCATAACGCAGGTAGTCTTTCTTAATCAAGTGAAGTCATAAAAACTTAAAGTTTCACTGTTAATCTATATTCTCATGAATGAATGTTCCAAACAGAATCATACCAACTTTTACGAGCACATTTATTATGATTTTGCCAGCGTCGCTGACGTGCATCTCTGTCAACGTGGGTGTAGAAATTTATGATCTAACAACAATGGAATTACTTGCAAAGTTTGATGGAATCTCATCATCAAATCAAATGCTTTCTCCCAATCGGGTAAATAGAGCAGCGAACTCATTAAAAACTTACCTCTTAATGCCTTCATGTGCGCCACCGCCATCCGCAGGATCGTCAACTTGTCCGGCTTCCGCGCCAGGGCACTGCACGTCGGAACCATGTCCGACAGCTCCGTGATGTAGGCAGTCATTTTGTTTCGCCTCCGCCGCTCGATCTCGCAGTGGTTTTCCCTACTGTAAAAGGTGATAATAAAATATATGGCTGTGTTAAACAAGTCGGCAAGCTGAGGCGTGCGGCTGTTTATAAGAAAAAGATGTATGAAAAAAGGGGAAAATTTTGGATTGTGATAGACAGAGGAAGCAAATTATGCGCTCCCAATGCGCAGGAGAAAACAAAAAATTTAATCTTTGCAACAGAAAGATGAATAGATTGCGATATAGAAAAAGAAGAAAACTGCGAAAGAAATTCTTTTTTTTGCCTACAAATTTTCAAATAACTGGTTCAATACGCATATCTATATAGCATCAGAGCCCATGAACACAGCCAAAGGGCAAACACATTTTCGACGTAAGATTGGCTTAACTGAATTACGCGCTAATGACACGACGTCCCGAAGGGATTCCTTAGCGTTACTTAACTCCGGTAGTACCTGCGCAAATGGGACGAAGGTCCAGTGTGTATAGCATCGTGGACAACACACGCTCACCGTAGACCGTTGTTCAATTTGTCGGTATGCAAATTGCCGAAGCAAAGGTTTGAGCTCCAATTCGAAGGGTCGGTTATTGCACCGATCGGATCCTTGCCTTTTGCCCCGAAGTGGCTTGAGGGTGCATAAGCGTTTAAGATAATCTTAATCAGATTGCCAAGACGATATCCCTTTAACCCACCGCGAACAATTTGTTTCTCCTTTGGTTGGTCACGTTCAATTTAAGAGTAGAAATAAAACTGGGTGCAAAAGTTTAGGAATTGCTACAAGTGCTTTCATTTTTCACTTGTTGGATAAAAAAAAATCTATCTCCACTATGTTTCAATGATGATAATGTTTCATCCTTGTTTTTGCATTTCAGTTACTTACATAAAGCGCGGTTGCATCATCGCACCTCTGAATAGTGGAAATTCCACATAAATATGAATCGTAATAAAAACGCTTTCCTCAAGTGAAATTTTCAAGGCGTGGAGACCGTTTACCCTACCTGCATGATAGGTTTCCTTTTCAGACCGATGTGCAGAAGGCAGGGCGCGAAGAGAATCCTAAAATATCATAAGCAAAGCTGCTTCCGATCCACCGGAAAAAAACACGCAGATTTATCCTTCAGACACATAAAGAGCCGATGGGTGCAAAGCATCACAGGTGGGTACAGTGGGGTCAAATGTTTACGCTTTAACTTGCTTCTACCCTTCCCATATCTTCATAAACAACATCAAATGTGCGCATTTCGTTGGCAACGTGAAACAGCCACGGTTAGCATAAACCGTAGTATCTGAAAATCTGCAGCTGTCTGTTAGAAACATAAAGCAATGGAAAGCGTTCGAAAGGATGGCGGCAATGGCGGTGCTCATCACCTGAACAATGGGGAGAATGAGGTGAACTTTGAAAACGAAGGTTGGCAAAGGGGAGAGCTCCACGAGAAAGACGGGTCAAATGTTGAAGAAAGCACAGAAAGCAATGAAAGCAATACTAGCATACAGCGGAGAAAATCGATATCCAAAAGACCGCAATGTATCGCCATAACCGTAACAATTATTAATATTGTTATTCTGGTTTATCTTACTTTATGCGATACGCACGATAGGGTGGAGTTATTAAAATCAGTCGGAAAAATATTGCGAACGGCTGCAACGCAGAAAATATATATATTTTTTTTGAACTTGGTTAAAGGATGCATCGAACAAATTTTTTGATATTACGCAACATAACATAAATGGCAGGTTTTTCCCTTGTGCACTACAAAATCCACGCTCATGTACTTGGTTTGCATTCTGAGTTTTTCATCTGCTGCAAATAACATGGAAAGCGCCTTACAAACATCTCATTTTATTGCCATATCAGCATGGTAATGGTTATGGTTCAAGTAGTGGTTTGAGCTTGAAATGGAAAAAAAAACCATCAAAATCGATCGTTCTTTTTTATAGAACCAACCCGCATTTCTTAAACGATGCCCGTTTCTTTCGTTTCGCAGACTGGTGATACACAATATTTCCCTTCAACCCCAATATGAAAACTTCCCCTTATTTTCAACCATTAGTATAATCGGTTGCTTGTACATTTCTCCTGCCCTTCGGGAGTAGTTGGCGGCCGATTTTCCCGTTTAAATTGTGGCCACGAAAATGTTTTTATCGATTCAATTGTATTAATATGCATCAAATCGTTTTACGCGATCGTGTGCCACGCGGAGAAGCTGCCCGGCAAACGGTGCCAGCTGCATTTTGAGGTTACATCGCAGCAACTCCTTACTGCATCATGGGGTTTGATTTACAGAAAAGGAAAACTTCAACCTACACCGCTAGCCTGCAAAGCCTGCACTTGCCTGCTTCCGTCGATTTCATCACGAAGAAGGATGGCATGCAACAGGATTTATTGTTGTTTTTACTTATGTGTGCTAATTGATTTTCATTAGGAAAGCGGAAGTCGGTAAAAAAAAAAAATAGAATGCCGCGGCCAACCGAGAAGGTCTATTTGAGTGATGATGAATTGATTTCGAAAGTCTGTTTGATTGAATTATTGGCAAACTTCGGCACTCCTCGACTTATCGCTCGTTTTGCGCAAACCTTGTTTTCAGGACAGGATTATTTGCGTTCATTAGGTATTCGCATGCAAGGCCCACACATGAAGGATGCAATGAATAATGATAATGATCGAATAGCCATCAACCGTTGCTAAATGTATTTTGATTGAACTATTAAGGTTTTGATTGACATCTCTAGAACGTTCGGAAAGACGATCCGCTTGCCGATTGTTTTGTGTAGCGCTTGCAGCAAGGCTATAAAGGGCATATGACATGCGAACCGATGTCTGGCATGTTGCAAGTTAGTTAAAGCATAAATAATAAAATTTATTTTACACAAGTAGCCGTTTGAAATCAATATTAATCAGAACAACATTATTTTGTAATCGAGCGTAAACAGTAAAGCTGCTTGCGTTGAAACAAATCTGTGTGCCGAATACTTCTTAACGGACCAACCTATTTGTCACAACAACCTACAACATCTGGTACATTCATGGCCATTAAGGTGTTTAATTTCTCATTATCGTCTTTAGCACAATGCCATCATATTTGGGTGTTTGGACCGTGTTGATGACATCCACACAAATGAAGCTGGAATATAGCAGTGACCTAAGCTAGCCGAGAATACGAACTTCAGAAACAACAATATGTGAAAAAGAGGTGCCAAACTGGACAGACACTGATGCGGGGACACAAAGGAACTTACAATAAACTTTAAAATAACTTTAGAATAAGTTCACTTTTGAAGGTGTCTTGCGTATGCATGAGAAGACTTCTCTAGCTACCTCTACCTAAACAACGGACTAAAGTTTGAGTTTTTCACCCGCAGGATAAAATAAGAACATTGCGGGTTTGCTTTCTACGTTCGACGTCCCTCGGCATTCCCCGTGCACAAACGTTGGCTGCTACTCTGATTAATCGTAAACTCGGTTCATTTATTTTTCCTTCCCTCCATTTGGCGTTTATTTTCGCTGACGGTCTACGGCTCCGCATCCACACAGCTTACCTATCGGTAGGTTTTATAGTAATTCCGATCGGCAGGATCCCGCGCGACCACTGGACGCTCTTGTGTGCCCTACGGACGTCGACGGTGCATCCAACGGTTCTGTGGAGCAAAACCGCAAAGTTCGAGCCCCCGTCGCTCGGGACCGAGCAAATTATAGCTAACGTGCTGCTGTTATCTAGCTGCAGTTATCATTTTGTGGCCTCGCGCATCCGTACGCCACGGAAGTTTCTCGGAAAAGCACCAGAAATGCTTACCAAATGAAAAATGAAACGGAACAAACAGGGAACGAACAGAAATATCAATATCGAATGGAACATCTTAGGGTTGGCTACGTTCGCGAGAAGTTTCGGCAGGAAACAATTCTGGGACGTCGAGGTGGTACCGACCGAGAGAAAGAGACAAGCAAAAGACTCGATAATAATTGAACTGCACATTAACAGCGAGATGTGGCGGCAGCGTAGTTGATGATGGTTATCCGTCGCAATGAACGTAAACCTTATGCCCTCTGTCCTCCCTATAGGCCGGATAGACGCAGCTCTCCGGGGGGGCGTTCAAAGTTTACTTAAACGAATCGAGCGGCATAAAAAGCATCGGCAGTGATGATGAAAGACAAGCCGATCATAAAATAATAAAAACAATCTTTTCCTGGACGATTATGGCATGGCAGAGGATGCGAAAGACACAACTGTGCTGCAGGTTTCACAGTAAGGCTGGTGAACCGTGTGATGAAATTACTATGATAGTCATTGTTGTGGCGAAATGCGGTGAAAGGCAACACCGCTAGCGATGTCAGCATCGATTGCAAAATAGAACAAGTTTATTCTGCGGTGTTTACCTAGGGGAAGCATATAAAACTTTATTTGGACTGAATATACACACATTCGCAAAAAATAATGCTTTAAGAAATTTGAAAAATGCAAAAGAAGAAATTCGTGGAGAACTTTAGAAACGCATGAAAGTGTTCCATTTCAGGCAGACAGTATTCATTGATATCTATTATATAATTAGACATTTACTACCAACATCGAGCTCTATGAAAAAGAACGGATTTGTTCAGATTGCATGAATGAAAAAAACAAAAACTCAAACCCTGAAGTTTTAGAGTTAATTTTCCGCTCCATTGGCCCAGCTTTTCCGACACATGATTAAGGATTTACCAACAATTAAACCACACAACACAAACTTTCCGGTCACGGATAAACGGTGTAGTAGGTAAGATAGGTCCAGTTGGGTTCAGAAACTCCAGGTGTGCGTGTGTATACATATGTGTGTGGTTCCTTGCCTACCCCGCGAAAGATGCAAAGGGGTAAGTGAGGGTGGGTCTAAGCCGGACATGGGTGGCGTTGGACGTGGCCAGCAAGCTAAAATATATATTACTTTGTGTAGTTTCAACCGTCGCGACCGTTTCTGCCTTCAATCGTCCGAACTTCGCGTCCGCTCACTCCCAACCATCGCCGTCGGTCAGTGGAATTGTTTCCATAAAATTTCGCTTTCACCGCACTAGCAAACAATCGGACCGGGCCACCGAAAAATCGCAAGCCACCGAAGGGAGTGAAAAAGAAGAAGAAAAAAAAGAAACGAAACGGACGGATGGAAGTATGCGCGCGCGAACCGACCTGCCATTTAGATTTATGTCCGCATAATCTTTCGAGGCTAATATGTATGATTTGCATAAGGCAACATGAAATGTCCATTACTCAAAAACGCGGAGCGGAATACACACTCGCCCCAAAACACAGCCACATGCACACACATGTACGCGAGTGCGGTATGCTCACAAACACACACATACACACACACATGATGTGGTGCTGTTAAAGTTCCGACTCTAGTTGGCATTATACGGCGAAAGGCTGGGAGAAATGTGGTCGGATACCCCGGGTGCTACTACTACCACCTGTAGCGGGGTTGATGATTCGCTAAATTTTAAGGGATGATTATGACCGCGTTTGAGCGTTGTGGCACACGCAACCGCGACCGGGTCGTGCAGTGTTCTGGGCGGATACTCCGACTCCTTCGGACGGACCACGACGACCCATAAAAGAACAACCAAATCTGCGTACCAAGTAGCCCCTGTAACGCCGAGCGAAAGCCATGGTCAGTAAGCATCGCCGCACAGGATACGCGGTGCTCCAGGAGCCTCCTTCCAAACCGAACCGGGGGGGAAGCAACAAAGTGCGCAAACATACTACATCCTGTATCCTTTCCACTTCCACCACCGAGCGGCGCGGTGCATGAAGAATGCATGCGTGCGTGTCTGCATGTGGAAAAAGGGAATAAAAACAAACTGGTGTGCCAAAGTAATGCTCACTTCATTCACATTTGATGACCCAAACTAGCCGTGGTCGTGGTTCGCACGTAAACACGCACACACACATTCGAGATGACCCGACTGGAGCGGGAGCTCCAACGGCCCTAACCGTACTTGGAGGACCCTTGGAAGACCATCGCAACGGTTGGTGACGCGGCGTGGTAGAAGAGCGAAAGGGGGACAGGTGCGAGAAATAAACACTTTTGCATGCGATTTTTCCGTCACATGAAGTTCACGCGCTCCACCACGCCATTGACCGCCCTACACTGCACCCCTTTCCGAACTTTCCACCCAAGCCGGGGTATGATTGCATGCGCTTCCGCAAACCGGTGCCTTGGATGCACATTTGGTATCGAAAGTGCGAGTAAAAGCGACCCATGGGTCTCGTTCTGGTTCTTCCGTGCATGTGGTTGAGTTTTTCCGCATCGCCTTAACAAGTTAGAGGGAGAGAATCTTACAACAGCAACAAAGCAACCAATGCATAGGCGATTACCATAATCACTGGTATAACTTTCCTGCAGCGGCAGCAAAAGGGCACTCTTGTGTAGAACGCTACGCTACTAACCCTCTCCAGTTCCGGCCCTGCTGACCATTGGAGCGAGTTGACCACAAAGCACACACATACACTCGCAAGCGCACGCAAGCACTCACGCGAAGGAATGGGACATCCTTCCAAACGCCCCTGCTCCGTTTCGGAACCACGGGGGTTATAATTGATTTGCCTACGGAAAACACGATGCAATCCCCAATCGGTCACACAATACCTTGTTGCTTTCGCTGCTGCCGTCGGAAGCTCGAAGTCCGCGGACTTCCTCCTTCAGTCAAGAAGACGGGGCACAAAAGTGACCATGGATCAACCAATCAGTTTGTGTCCACCAGCCAAGCCAGGCGGACTAAATAAAGGATTACCCTTCGTGCTGCACTGGCCGGGACCGTGCTTACAGCTTGGTGTGAGCATTTAATAGCAAAAACGTAGCCACGTGCTAAGCAGGACACTATCGGTGGAAGCAATAAATTAATGGTACAGCTCCAGCAGTACCAGTCGCCATGCAAGCAAACGAAGTCCTGTATGTATGTCTTCAACCCATGAAAGTAGTACATGATAGCGTGAAGAGGAATCTCTTCAAATGAGCATAGCGACTTCACGACAGAATAGACTGGCGTTCGTGAAGGCGGTTAATTTTTGTCAATCTTATGATTCGGGCTACGTAAAGCCATGCAGAATCACGAATTAAGAATAACGATGCGTACTATTTTGTTGTCTTCATTTGGTTAATGATTAATAGAAACTGAAAAACTTTTATTAGACGCTAAACACATTTAGTCATTATTCGCTCCCAACCAGTGAAGCTTTTGACTTCTTGGCGTTACAGAAACCGACAGTAGCAGGCACCGTATCATGTTTCGTCACATTAACAACCGCAAAGAGCAAATCTTCTGTCTTACCCTCCAAATGGAAGGTCCATTCTCCGTCTTAATGCAGATATGTAGTCTTCCATTTGGAAACCATTTATTATAAGAATCTTCTCGTTCTCGGTCAGCGATGGAAGTAGTTTCTTGTTAATGGAATCAACACGACGCCCTGGTGGGAAGATCTTATAATTGTAATTTTTGTTAGCTGTCCCGACCGAGCAACATTCTCAAGAAAACTCAGCCGAATGACGAAGGCAGCCAAGGGCACGAACAACATTTTGGCAATAGCCGTTTTCCACGCTCAAAAGTACTGCCGGTCCCATCAAGCGGCTACATCTTCTTGATGCGTTGCTTATGGGTCGGGCCCACCAGGTACCGCCACATTAAAGTGGCAATTAAAAAGATTTTACCACCCTACGCTGGACCACAGAGAAGATGATGCACGGAGTGAAGTTTCGCCGCTGGGCCCATACCAGTAAAATATGAGAAAGGGTTTATTTTGTAGTAGGAATTTTGATCTTACACTGATGGAAGCGGTCTGGGGTTGCTTCACATCTCGCCATCGCCGAACGGGTTCACGTGCGGGCGTTAATCTCAGTACTATTGGGAATAATTTTCGAGCGAATGTGCTCTTTACCGTAAACTTACATGACGGTTGTATTAAGAGAGCTCCGAAAGAAACCAATCTGCGAAGCAACCGGGGAGCCAGAAGGAAGTGAGAAAGGATACATATGCTTTCGTCTGATGCGCGCTTCGAGCATCGTCCGAGGTGATTTGGCAGTCCTTTCGGTCTCAAATGATAAGTGAATTCGGTCGTCTTGCAACCAGAATCAGCGTAAATTGGGTTTCCGTGTGAGTGTTTCGTGATGCCGTCAGATTTGCATTCAGCGGAATGGACTGAAACTTGAGGAAATAAAATGAAACTTGACAGAAAAAGCCAATTAGCTTCAGTACCGTGCCGTAAGTTTCACGTCTCCAAATTCAGTAGGTACTGGAAGATGATAACTTTGACACCTCATTCCCTACTCTGTGCTCACATCTAAACAGTTTCGAGATGTAAATTCGAAGCCTACTTATATTAACATAGCAAGTTAGGATGTTGCGCGATTGCAATTTACTAACATCATATTTATGTGTATGCCAGCGGTCTTTCGTTTACTCAGTTTGCTCGTCTTCTTTCGTTGTATCTAAATGGATCTCCTCGGCGCGTTATTAGCAATCTAACAAGGAACCACTGTCAGCACTGTCCGTGAGATCCTCGGCTAGAACCGTCGATGTCGTTTGCTTACAACGTCACCAATTATGATTATGATTGCCAGTATTGCGATACACAGTTTAGGAGGCTCAGAAAATAATTGGTTTTTAATATCAACTAAAAAGGAGCACAGTGCGAACCGCATGTATGCGGGGTGGCAGTTGTGGCAAATGAAAGTCGTGTGCCAGCCCATGTGCGTCGATGGTAGGTGTAGTTTTAGTTTGTTACAAACCTCTCCGTACCGCAAGACCTGCCCATAGCACACAATAAGCGACATGGGAAAAGAGGACAAGGGCTGCAGCATAGAAAGGCCTGTGTCGGGTGAGTGAAAAGGTAGGTTACCGCTCTCCTATCCAGCAACGGGTTTCCGATCAGATTCGTCAGAAACTCGGGGGATGGTCCCGGGTGAAGGCGAAACGTGGACGAAAACGCACCCGATGGGAAAAAGCCAGTTCGAAGTAATCAAAGAGTAATTAAAAGCCCTGAAGTCTGAGGGTAGCATAAACTTTAATTAGAACGGTTTTTTGCGCTGTGCAATGTGGGGTGATGGAAAGTGGATGGGATTTTCCCTTCGCTAGGGTTCCATCACCCTGGGTTCACCGTGTCCGACGTTCGCTGTTGATGACTGCCGTCGCTGCGTCGCTAGTGCTCTGCTGTACTCTCCTGCCAACGTCCCTGAAGACGACGACGCCGACAACAGTACCGAGGACCTCGGACTCGACGAACGATCCGGCGGGGGCAGGAGGATATCATGATGATGATAAAAAGGCTGGTCCCGAGCATGTGCCCCGGTGGGGCCATGGATGGTGTACCGACAGGCCCAGGGACGAGACTGCTAATGTTTTACTCGCTGCCTGTGCTGCGAAAACCAGTGTGCTCGTTAGCAATAGGCACATTAGCCAGTGTTTTATTGTTGCAACACCCTTTTTCCGGTCGCGCTCGCAAAACATGGCGCACAATCAGTAGGTAGCACCGGCTTGGCCGGGTAATAGGCCATGAAATATCCTCGCTCGTTGATGCCTTGATAAGCGCAAAGAGACTTTGGATTATGAGCCACGTGAGTAGCAATAAAGCTTTGCGGGTTCAGCGGGAGCTCTATGAAATAAAATATAATAGCTTCGTGCCAGGAGTGACAACGCATTTGTGGAGAGCCGCACATGACGAGGATTGTAGACGGGGATGTAAGAAAATATACTTTTAAACAGAAGAAAATTGACTGATGTATCGAACCCGCCGTAGAGGCAAGAACTACTTTTGACAGGTAACAAAACACATAGAAACTATTTTCTTTTCTGAAGTTATAAACACGCGGGACCAAAAATGTTGCCGTCGTATTTCTATGAATTAATTTTTCCACATCATACAGTGGGTAATTTTCTTCCTTGTCACTCCATACGAATTTTTCTTTCCCATTGTTTATAATTTGCATTTAAGAAACGCTAGAATGAAGTACCAGGTTGAAAACATAGGTATAACACGAATTCGTTATGGAGTGTTTCTTTAAACGTTGAGAAAATAATTAATGTTTAATGTGCCTCCAGAAATCTACATGGTTGTGTATCGCCTAGACCTGGTAAATATAACACGTTGCGAGACACTGTAGAAACAGGATGGATTAAACCTTGTTGAGCATACGATTGAAAAAACAATCCAGTTGTAAGCGAGGGTGTAACTTATTTGTGTGAGAATTTTTTAGTGCGCGTGTCCCGCCAGCTGCTGATGAAGCTGGGAGAAAAGAAGAGGTTTGCAGATTGTCCAGACTGTCCGAGACACCGCTAGCCTCCGTACGATGTGCAGCCACAGGGCCGGGAAAAGGTTGCAGCAAATTTATTCCGCCGAGCCGTGGCATGCATAAATTGTAACACATTCGCACACTTCTTTTGCATCTCCGATGGGCGAACCAGACGCGTCCACCCGTTTGCCAGAATCGCTGGAGAATCTTTCCCATGCCTGCTGGTTCATCCGCAGGCCCGTCGTTCGACGTAACCAGCAACTTCTAGGACAACCAAACATATGCTCGAGGTTCCGTTGTGCTTGAGACATGCCGAAGCCTCCACGCTGAATGTTACAGGCAAATGTTGTTCGGGTGTTTTAGCACGGACCTCTCGCCACCCTTCTCATGATTCCAAATCCTTCTAGGCCAGTGCACAAGGGCGCGCGACAGTTCTTTGCTGCCGGATTCGCATAAGGTAACATCTCGCATTTTGCCACAGATTGAACCGATTTCACTGGAAGCTGTTGGTTGCTGCTACACATTTTTCAAAGGTGCTCTGGACCAGCGCACCCGCTGTGCTGTTCACCACCTCTCCACTTGGAACATTTTTGTGTCTACCAGGAAAGAAATCACAGAAGCTCCTGCTGTACCGCTGTACATGATTGAAAAGTGATAGCCTAATTGACAATCCAGAAATATCATTGTAATTGGGCCATTGCTCTACACGAAGAAGCTGCAGAGAGACGATGCAAGTGCAAATGAGAATTGGCAAAAAAACACGAGGCTTACGATATTCGGATGGGGAAGTTCCAGTGTTTGCAAGACAACAGGACCCGCGTCCACAAGCTTTGCGCACAACAGTAGCTAAGAGATGCACAGGAAGGTGCTGGTTAATTACGTCGCAACGGTAAGTGCATTCGTTGTGAGGCAGGAGATGTCGGACAACATTGGCGTTGCCTGCTACGCAATAATGCGGACACATGTACGGACCAGTAGATTGGTAATCCGATACGGTCAGCACAGTAGCCAGAGTTCTTCAATGATTCAACTCCACCTTTCAAGTTCTTACGGTTTACATATTCAACAAAACCCAATCCCTAGCGAGGGTGTTTCTAGTTTTGGATGCTCTGTAACAAGGTTTCAGGCATCTCATTGATAATTCAAATAAACATTCCTTGGCGTGACTCATGGTCAAACCGCTCACGTTGGCTGTTGCATTAACGTAGAAAATAAGCTCACTTTCCATTTCTATGCAGCCCCGACAGGACGGGCGCACGTTTTCGAAAGCGCATAATCGTTCAATTAACAACGGTTCGATTAATCTCCAAACACACATGCACACACACACACTAGTGCGTCGGCCCTAGACAGTCTTTCTCTTCAAATGCTCTTAAATTAATCTCATACCCAATTTGATCAACCCGGTCCAGGACAAACATGCCGACTTCTGGCGATCATTTTTTAACCCGGGGGGTGTCTCACAGTGATTAAGCGTTTTAGACTGCGATCGGTGGGGGCGTTCGAACGACTCTCTCGATAGATCGGTGGGAAAGTAAACTCTACGGATCCTGTTTACATCAGCATCATCAAAGTGGCGTAAGCGATCGCAGTCCAATGAAAAGAAAAGTGCTCCAGAGCCACCAACTAAACTTAATCCAAGCTTAAAAGCGTGTCAGGGTAGCTTAAGTGAACCACAAACCCGATCAGAGATGGATCTTTTTGGAAATTGTACTCACTGCCACCATGCTGTGTCTACATTGGGAGACAAATAATACGTTCGAAGCATGTCATGTCTAAGAAACTGTCAGGTTTGATGTACCTATGCATGTATAGAACGTGTGTGATGCTCGAACTTGCATAAGCCACGATTTAATGATACCAAGAAGCATCATGCCTGTGGATCTTTTTTTATTTTACAGACATTGCGATGGTGATGAATTTTCTTGCTGTTTGATAATATTTCGGTTTAGAAGATTATAAGGTAAACTCTGTGCAAGGCAATGCGATAAAAGAACTAGACTGATTTATAATCGAGTTGAGTGAACTCTTGGAAAGAACGCCAATACAGGTACCGAGGTAACGAGACCTCAGCTGACCACGACTGAGGCATTCCATATTCAAACTGGAGCGCGCGCGTCCTGCGTTCCCCAATGGGACAACGCGATCGTTGATTTCAGGCTTGGATATTGCCTCTTGAAAGGAGGCCCCGCGGTGGGAAATCGAAAAGATACAAGATGTAGCGAGCGGAAAACAAAAATCTCTGTTGCTCCAACGCTTCTCCGCTTCGTTTGCCGGCCTTTTTTTTCTTGTTTAGTTGTCCGCCTGCCGTCGCCGCCGCTGCAGCTGCCGTTCAGCCGGACTTACGCCCTGGGAGTTATCTTATTCTCTACTTAAACTTTAGTCACGACTGAGCTGTAACTGACCACAATTTCTGAACCCCGCCTGCCCGTCGCCCAGCCTTCTCGTTATTTCGCTCGCTTCTCCGATCGCACCCATAACAATTGCATCCCAAACGATGATCTTTCAGGCGCGCAGGTCCGCAGACCGGCGGGGTGGCCACGAGGGTGCGAACAGAACTGGTTCATCTGTTCGAACGTTTGCCGGCCACTTTGGTGGAGTGTACGTCCCGTCCGTTACTGCCCAAGTTTGTGTCCCTGTGGCTTGGCGTTGCCGCGATGGAAGCGGTCCGGAACGCGATTTAAAAACCGTTGGAACGCTATGGACGCCTGGCCGTTGTCCGGCCGGTCGGCCAGCGCAGATAAGCAATCCGAACGAAAACCCAACCAACGGAGAACTGGTGGTGATTCATTCCATGGGAAAATTGTGGTTTGCAGCGGCATAATCTGCGTATTTCGTGCGTTTCATCGGCGCGTATGAAAGCGAGGAAGCGGACGAGTCTTCCGTTATCCCCGTTCGCACACACATCGCTGTGTCTTTGGCAGTGAGTATGTCTCATTTTACAGCCGTTCGCATTTTCTACCGTCGTTTGATCAACATTTATTGTCGCTTGATCAACATTTACTGTCGTTTGGTCAACCATACCGTCGTTCGAGCAAACTCTTACAGCTTGTTTGCAAGCACTACCGTCTTTTCAATCAGAGGCGGATCTGTCAAAATGACGGTAGTGCTTGCAAAGAAGCTAGTAGAGTTTGCTCGAACGACAGTACGGTTGATCAAACGACAATAAATGTTGATCAAATGACAAACTATGTCGATCAAACGACGGTAGAAACTGCGAACGACTGTATTTCAGCTTGTACGGAGTCCACTGACATGAGGTCCGCACATGGAAGCTAGAGGTAGGGCTGGACGGAGACTTGTTACTTGTTCAAAAAGTATTTAATGTAATGTATTGACCAAACGCTGGGCAATAGAGGGCAAACAACTTCAACAGTGATTTTGCAATACATCACTCCTAATCGTTTTATTTTTGCGGTCGTATTGTTTTTGATTTACAATCCATTTTTATACGGTGCACTGGCGGATCGTTATGGCTGCGGTAAAGAATGAACATCTTCTGCACAGTCACCGCGCTGTTTTGTCCATGCTGTGTGTTGTAGGTATCTTCACGGTTTTATTTTTATAGTTTCGCTTATTTTTTGCACATCGAAGAAAGCATTGTTCAGTTTGGTACTCCGATTTCTTCGTGCTGTGTTTTTTTTGTTTGTTTTTTGTGTGGAACATTATGATAGAGGAGAAAGGCGTACGGGAGCACGGTTGGGAGCAACCATTCCTCCTATTGTGAACGTTTTGTGCATCGCGGTAGAGCAACGTGCGCAAGAACGGGTTCTCAAATGCATCCACAACGCGAGAGTTGGGTATTGTTGAATCACAATTCGAGCTACACCGAGCAAAGACATCCGCCTTCGTTCCACGCCACCGGACGATGGGTAAGTATGGAAAAGGGAAACACAGCGCGATATAAAACCAGTGAGTGCAATTTACTTTTAGAGTAACATAAATTTTCACCGACTAGGAAAGTTTCCCATATTTTTCCACATCCCTTCGGTGTTCCGTCAACTTCCCAAGCCTCCACACCTTCCGCGGTCGTTGAGTGGGGAGACGAGCGAGCAGAAAAGAGTTTCGTCTGGGATTCAGTGCGAGGAGCGAGGAGGAAAATGAGCAAAATAAAAAGAAATCATTCCTCCTAACCTCGCCGTGCATGGGACGTTGAGCATGGGAATCGCAGCGCATGTTTCCATGCGAAATCGCTTTCAGTCTGTCTGTGCCACACGCTTCGAGACTCCCTCATAGGAGGGGTAGATGGCAAGCAAGAGGGACTTTTTACTCGTCCTCAAAGGTTCGTCGTGTGTGTGTGTATGTGTGTGTCAAGTGGTGTACTTTCCCAGCGCCCAACGATTCGGTGTTGTATGTGCCACCCTTTTGCTAGCACGCTGCAGAAGATTCTATTTCAAAATTTTCCTTTTCTTATTCACCATTCCTTTTATTGTAGCTGCCAACCGAAGTCCTTATTCAACGACCGAAACGAACAGGCAGGGAGGGAGTGACAGAGAAAGTTAGCTAAGCAACAAACCAATTTCATATGAACCTTCGGAAAATCTTTTTCCAACACTTTTTCTCTACTCCCGTCGTTCTATATATTACTCCTTGCCATCTAGAAAGGTAATCATAAATCACCTGCAAAAAGTTGCCGTTATTATTATTACAGCGTCCGAATTCGGACCGTGTGCGGTATGAGTTGAACGAGAATACATCGCGGCCGAGCCAGGATTGGGAGACGGGAAAAGACCAGCTTTTCGGTTGCTTTCCGAATGCGACCGTATGGCAACCGGTTGGACGGATTATTCTGGGAGACGCTGTGGTGAGGGGGTGTTATTGGCGGCCAAAGGACATGACGCATGATGAAGCACATGGAGCTGTTTTGGTGTAAATCTTACGAAAATATATTTTATGACTCATTTTAATCAAACTCTCCATTCTAAGCATGCAGACGACTCTACATACATTTCTAACATAAACATGATTCAGCTCAACGTAACAGATTGAACAACTTTAAAGAATTGTACCACTAATCACATGGTAAACGATGTGCCAAAATGACACCGAAAAGGAGTTCAAATTTCAGTTGCGGCATTGGTCTTGTTAAGACTTGAATGTATCCTGTACGGCTAAGAAGGTTGTATTTAATGCTTCGTCCAATTCGGTAGCTATTTGGGGCGTTCTTGCTTCATTCGCCGAATCCGTCCCGGTAGGAGGTTCTTGCAGACGTCAGTAAGGCGCCAAACAAATCTAAAAGCCTCGAATCAAGCACCTCGTTGGATCAAGAAGAAATCTTGCAGCTCTTAAGGAACTCGGAAGACCACCTTTGTAGTAATATGCTTCAAGTTTTAATCGTTTGCAATTTGAAAAAAACGGCAATATAAGGCAGGCAACGCGTGTTGAGAACAAGAAAGACAGGAATCAATGGAAAAAAAGGACTTAGGTTTCTTCGAATTCCATCGCGCGCTGAAACAGCAAAAAGCTGGCGTTTAAAGCTTCGAACTCATTGAGAGCGGGACTCATTGTTTTTTTCCCCTCAAACCATGCTTTTTGCTTGTTTCTAATTCTCTGTTCCTTTTCTTTAGTTTTTACCAGCGGCAGTAGGAGGTTTACCTTCCTTATGCCGAATTATTATAATTGGCACCCGAAAACTTCGGCTCCTCATTTTGTTTCCGCGTAGTACGATGATTAGTTTTATTTCGTATGGTAAGACAAATTTGTTTGGTAACTCTTTTTTTCAAGTTTCCTTCGTTAGAATATGTCTTTGAAGAGCTGCGCTGTGAGACCTTCCCTCACTTCCAATTTGGCCTACGAATGTTCGTTTACCGCTTAGTCAGTACCTTGGGAACGTTTCCATTTACCTTCCGTTCTTCTTTGCATCTTTTGAACTGTCTCCGGTTTGTCTTTTAAGTATTGTGATGCAATCATTATAGGAATCATACTTTCCCAGCGTCATCGTCTGCTATCAAAAAAAGTTGATAGCTAATGCCATCACCTATTTAAAAGTTGGCCGTTTTTTTGATAGCATATTAAGCTATATCACAATTAATGTTGATGGTTTCAGTTCACCAGAAAGAAAACATGAGAATGTGTGCACATTTTAGTTATTTTCAAATAAAAATTGTTTGACATATAGAAATGATTTTAGGAGGAAGAAGAGGATCTAAGCTCAAAGAAAATACATATGAGCCAGAGGTAAATAATGGTAGGACACATTAAAAAATTAAACTAATAAGTTAAAAGGCGGAAAGTCTGGCTGGTTGCGAGCCTCACACAAAACATTTCTCGTTTATTCAAATAGCACAACAGATACAGCTCGTCGGCCGTATTAAAACCAAATTGCATCAAGCAATTATGTATAATTAAGTAATTTCAACTGTTTTCCAACCATTGCTCCATCCGTCCCATTTTGATGACTGGTTGTGGTTTTCTTTTATTACGCGGAAGCGCAACAAAGAGCTGTTTTAGTTTTGTTAGGATATTTAAATCAATCTACGAAATACATCCCGCGGCTAGATCTACCAGAACTCGAACAATAAACGGAAAAGAGGTAAAAAGACAGTACTGAAAATAAATGCCGACAAGCTAAAGCGATGCGATGATGCCAGAAGCTCAAAAAGAAGGTAAGATTGGAGGGGCGTTAGAACTTGACTCATACAAAACGGTGCGAAATAAGCGACTCTTTACCTAGAGCGAGGGACAAAAGTGGTTTGGATTTAGCCTCCAAACTAACACTTCAACGTCGAAGGTTCGTCGCTTGATGAAAACCGAACTCTTTCTATTTGCGCTCAAGAGGAAGTACACGATCGCGCGCAACTCCACCGTTGCACCGTGCGTTGTCAATCTCAGATTGTTTTTCGACCTTTATTTTGGATCGGATGGGAATTGGATCGATCCGTCTCGGTTGAAACTCTCGCGTCTGAAACTGGACCTGAATCATATAATAATGGTTCGGCATGGCATCGTCTACAGACACACGACGAACTGGTGGCACCGGGTAGGAGCGGCTATTTTTAAAAGGTTTCTAATCCCTGACAATTTGCTGTGATTATCGTTATTATTATGAGCTGTTATGCTTATTTCGGTGTTGTTGTTTTTCGCTCTTCTTTGTGTTCCGGCGCTGCTCTTTGATTTTGTGAATTGTTGGAGTAGTTTCCCTCCCTCCTCACAGATTCTACAACAACATTATAACAGTGGGCCTCGCGACGGAGGGCAGGACGGAGGCTGCTATTCCGGACGCACCCGTACGAACCGTAAAACCGGGGGGAATCCGTAAATAGGGACAGAAGGCAATCCGCGCCACCGGCAGCAACCGTCACACGCGATTTATGTGGAGTTTTTGTAATATTTTCCCCGGGGCAAACTATATGCTTGGTTGCAGATGTAGATAGGGTTAGAAAACGAAGCATAAAAATGGATGTATAATTGGGATTGATGCCTGAAAAATTGGATTCATGTCAAATTCTCTGTTCTTATTTTTCGTTTCCATTAAACAATGAGAGCAGAGCAGAGAGCAGTGAATAAGATTAGGTTTAATTCCTATAACAATGTTTTTTTTTCGATTTATACGCAAAATACAATCGATTTATTATCATTGATTCATATTCAAGACACACAAACCTTTGCGTTTTCAAAAGTTGCATTTTGCGGCGGAAATATAAAATTAAATAATCCCTTTTTCGGGAGTCGAAAAATTGTTGTCCGTCCCGGCATAGCATAGCCGCTCAATGAAAACATTGTCTGTGGCTGTACAACATTCAACCTAGAAAAAAAGCACCGATGGCGACGGACGCTTGTGAGAAAACTTCAACGCTTGAGCGGACACAAGAAACGAACTCTGTATTTTGGCTGTCGAAATTTTGACGATTGAATTGACTCCTCCACCGGTCGGCGAATTTCTCCTACTGCTACCTTCCCCGAACATGGCGTCTCCCAACAGGCAGAATCCACTTAAAAGGGCGTTTGGCTACCTTGGGCTGAGGATTGGAAACAGGGTTGAGCAATTCCCGCTAGAAGGAAGGTAAAGCTACGGAATGGAAATTTACTCTAAATATAGGTGTGTTCTTCAAAAATCTGTCAATAATTTTCTGTTCGAAGTCGATTATTATCTTATTATATTTGCTACGTTCCCGGATATTTATTCCATCCTCGTCGTTCGACCGCGCGGGTTGTTACCGTTGTTAGGTCCATCCGGCGTATTTTGTGTTTGGTTGATTATTTGCTCTTGTCTTTTGTGTGTGTGTGTGTGTCTTGATGGGTCTCGCTTTGAAGTTGATTTCCCTTGGAGGTGATTTTTGGTCTTGTTAGTTTTTTTTTCTCCAGATTATCGATGCCGTTTTCCGGACCGAAGGGAAACAGACGTCATGCCGGGAGCGGGAGGATCGGTGTTTGAAACGACGTTTAGATTGGAAGCAAGAGAGAGAAGTGAGCCTCCGCAAAAATTACACTATTCTTAATCGATATAAGTATTTTGATGTAAACTGAAGTTCAGCAAACCTAAGCCCCAACGGTGCTTGTCAATACATTACACTTCCTCTTTTTATGGCTACGTCTGACAATGTTTGAAGTGATTTTTCGCTGTGATGCAAGATTCTTGATCTTCATTTTCACAATTTATAAAAAAATTAACTAAACATAAAGCAATCTATATGTTTCACCAGAGCATAAAAACATGGTCTCTTTTTTACCATTATTAAAGTGGTGATTGTCTGCTCTGAAGCATCATTCTTCTCATACATAAATGGCTGCTGCTTTTGAGACCCAATTCGCTAAATGGAACCCATCAGTTAATGCGAACCTTGGCAGCATTGATTGATTGATTTGTTTTGCGGGCACTTATCGGGAAATTATTGGCCCAAAGTCAAACGAAAATTGAAGACGAAGAGGCTGGTTTCGCGCCTTTCATTTAAAAAGGGAGGAAAAAGATTGAATCAATCAAACACGGGTGTCGATTTTCTCTTCAATCAGATGGGATGATGTGCCCGAAACTTTTCCCCAAGGAGTGGAGGGAGGGAAATGGAAATTGGTTGGTGCCTAATGTAAAAGGCAGAAAATTGGGTTTGTTCCATATCTCCGCCTTGCGTCGGAACGCAACCCCCAATCGCAGCACCAGCTCCACAGCACGCCAGCTTCTGTACGGAGTGTCGCCGTGGTCCACGGTCAGCGTGTAGCGTAGGAAATTCTTATTTCATGCTAATTATACACATACACACCCCTTCATTCTTTCCATGGCGTCCCTTCGCGGTGAGGGATCACATCGTAATTACCGCTATCATTACAGACAGTGGCCTCGGATGAAATCGGTTTCGCTGCGGGGGTAATTCGTATTCGAAAGCGATCGAGAAGTGCTTCCTACCTGTATTTTATGTTAACGAAACAACCCTTGAGTGTCCGGTTAATAGTTTGGGGGGGTCTTGTTTTTCAGTACGGGATTTGTGTTCTCTAAATTCGGTAGCCAGTCGGAGCGGAGGGAAACATTGAAGCATTCCTCCGAACTGGAGAGCAACAGACAGAAAATAAACTTTTTTCAGAACATCAAACGAAACGAATCGGTCGTTTTTGCGGTTGGCTAGGGGTGTAAGCAGCCGAAAATGAGAAGAAGAAAAAAAGCCAACGTTTCGGGTCACTTACTCAACGTACCGCCGCGACGGAGGCGCGCGAGCCGAATAAATGAGAAACCCAACTCATCACCAAGTCGGCCCTGGTCTTCGCGCTCCTGTGAGGGCTACATTCAGGTCGGTTTACTTTGGTTCCCCAGCACACAGCAAACCCATACACTGATTTCAACATTTCATTCCAACCAGTGGGATTTAAGGTAGCAATTAGTGAATGAATTGCCCCAAAGCGCTGGGGCAAGGCTTTTTCGATTAAACACAGCCGCACGCAGCAAGATGTGAAGGATCATAAAGAAAGGATTCGATGGGAGTAAAAAGCACATCGGAGACGAGATGCCTTTGGCTACCAGGCTTTGGCAGCACTTTTTGAAGGCTCGCGCAAGAGGCGTACATCGCATAACCGGGTGTGTGGTGGCAACATGACCAACGTATGTGCACATCAAGAAACGGAGAAAGGTTAAATGAGTATTGACAGTGGAGAAAAGAGCATATTACCACTCCGATGTGCGGCAAATGCGGGAAGCGTGAGTACTACATGCTAATTAGCATTACCATTATCAAAGCCTTTTATAAACATATCATACCATTATCAATTAATTACGAAAACTGTTATCGAGGTTTGACCGCGACCATAAGCAGATGGAATTGCCTGAATACCGCTGTACAGATGAAGCGTGCGACCTGATTCGCAAGACGCTCATCGGTGTTGTTATTTCATTTCAACTCGTTTTTTCCACGATTGTTTGCTCCGAACTCTCAAACGAACGGTTCATCATATGGAGTTTTTTTAATCGAACCTCCCTTGATTGTATTCTCATTGCAAATTATCGCTGTGACAGTCCTTATTGTTCCTCCCCGTGAAGGAAGGAGTGGAAACCTGCAATTGCACTGGCTCACGCTTTGGGACAATCAGTGCGCGCTATCGGGTACGAGTACAAATTACGGGATGCGTAATTGAATTTGTATAATTTAGCGCGGTGATAAACAGGAAGGTTCACGGAATCATTTTAAGTTGGGCTCTAGTTGTAGGCTCTAGCCAGTGTTTATGGAAGACCAATTTTTACACATTTACAAACATTTTGTTGTTACAGTTCATCTTAACTTCGCACTTCATCAAATGAAAATAAAGTGGCAGTACATTACAAATACGTCTATGTCACGGATAACACTGTTTTGGAAAGAAACTAGTAAAATAGATTACAAATAGGATACATTTATGCTGGTACCAGCATAACAATCAAACCCGTCAATAGTGAATTATAATCAATTGACTGTCATAATTAGACAGGAAATCCGTTTCGTGCCGGATATAGAAACAAGCGAGGGCTTATCGTGCCTTCGACTTGCCTAATCCGAAAAGCAATTATGGAACAACGAAAGGAGTTCTAGACGTCAATGTCAGCACTTCTTGGCATTCTTTGCTCAAAACGCCACAAAGGTGAAGGGAAATGTTCAGCATTTATAAATGAATGATAATAATCAAAAGTAGAATGCAGATACACATTCGAACCATTTGTTATTGATTGATTCCATTTATGATTGGGAAAGCTCCATTTAAATGTTGCAGTGCAATTTGAAAGGGTTGCAAAAATAAGGAATTTGCTACCCTTTTTTCACCATCTACACTACATCTAGTACTACACCGTGGTTCCTAAAATTTGTAGTTCTTAATAACTGAATTTATTTCCGCACCTACATGGAGCAAAAGTGCTGTAAATTATACACTGTAGCTAAACATTTTCAGCCATTGGTGGGGTCGATTTTCATTTTTGTCTTAATCATTATTTTACTAGAAAAAATTCGGTTTCATGTTGGCCACCGACACTAGTTTTTGTTTTCAATTTAACTGCACACACATCTCTGACACCATCGCAGGCACCAACTATTAATCGAACGTCGGTACCGCGGAAAAATCAATAACAATATTAATTTTATTATTGTTATTAAAGTTGCAAGCAGTGCACAGAGAGACCTTTCACATGCTTGGCATGGCACCAACAGCTTCATTTTCATGCAAAACCCATTCTGAAGGAGAAGAAAACGGACCTGACTATTCCACTCTGTAATGTTTCCATCCGACAACTTTTTTTCTACCCAGGATTCGTCTCTTTGAATTTCCAATAAATACAGTAGCATTGACTGGTGGTGGGGATGATAGTAATTATGCTAATCGATAACACTTTTATGCTCCATTTTTATCGATCCATAATAAATACCCAGGCAAGGAACGAAACGGAGGTGGATCGGCGAAAAGACAAGACAACATACTGGAAAGAAGATCTGGGTCGTGCCGAAGTGTCGAAAATTAATATATTTAAACGAATGACTTTGGCTTCCTGTCGAAGCTGCCATCTGATGACCGTAACCATTGGATCGATCATCACCGAACTTTCGATTGACCCATTGGAAGACGTCGCCACCGTCGCCCTAGTTGAGTTATGCAAAAGCCATCGAAACATGCTCGTATGGCGTCCATACTACACTCTCCAATCAGCAATCCTCTGGGAGCAAATCTTAAACAGGAATGTTCAAGTTAAAAAAGAAACCGATAGCCTTACGAAAGGCCGCAATAGAAGTGATCCAGGCTCGACGTTTCAAGGGTTCAGTTTTTGCCCGACGGCAACATGTTATACTTTTCTCAGCGCTTCCCTCGAAACGTATTTCCTCATTGCCATCATCGTCGCTGCCCCGATCGAGGCACCCGTTACCCGTTCTCCGTCCGCTGTGCGCCTTTAAACTAATTAGTAGGTTGGCGTAATTTCGTATGTTATAGGTATCGACATATTATCTTTCCGGTCGATATACGGCGCTTTTGCTCCGCACATCAACCAGCAGCCAACGGGGCCACCGCCAGTCGAAAACCATCGAGCAACCTAGCTGGGGTCCTTCGCCGAGTGGTTTCGCGTCCACAAAATCGGTCGAGTGCGACCAGCAAAAAAAAAAAAGAACAACCTTCTCCGTTATCCAACCGCACACCATTCACCTTTCTATCCTTCCCGCGATGCTATTCTGCCAGGAGTGAGGGTTTCATATTCACAAACAGATTGCTTCGAGTATGTTCAAACTTTGTACCATAATTTACTTTAATTTGGCGGAACGCAGCTCCGAGCAACCGTTATCAAGGGACGAAATAATTTGTTGGTTTTTAAGCTCCCGTGCACCCTTTTACGTAAAGTGTTCAGTGAAGACACTCTCACTGCTCTGTGTCCAGCTGTAGTTGCACTAGTAGTGACTGCATACCATAACATGCATGTTATTTTGTATCCCTCCATTTCGCCAGTATTGGCGAGCAGGTAGTTTATTTTAACACCATTCAAGGTTCAAGGTCTAAATTCGAGGACAATTCAAATTGGCATCTTAAAAAGCTCGAAACGATCACTAAGAATTATAACGTTACATTTCTTTCGTGGCTGGACATAAATTGAGCATGCTCTTTTTCAAATTTCGTTTTCGAACCAAATCAAATCTTATGCAAAATGATTTAGCTCAAGCATAAAGTATCTGCAAAAACGAAAAATATTCAGTAAAGCAATTATGACGCCGAAATTCTTCGATGCGAAAGATAATTATGATCATCGAAAAACGCAAAGGAAACAAAATGTTGGCGTGTTTCTCCAGTACAAGAATATTTAAAGTGACTCGAAGAAGATGAAATGCATCAACAAAACCGAATACCTCTTAAGCCAAATTGCTCTGTTATGTGCAAGTTGAAAAAAATGCTGGCTTATTACTGAGAAATGAAAACAATTACTTCCACGGAATTGCACATTGTGTATTAGGAAAAAAGCCAATTAGTTCTGTTAACGATAGAATTTCAGGATGCTCATTAATGATTTCCTTTTCAACAAGATACTTTTGACCAGTCTGGATGGTACTTATTTGACAACAGTGTTATAAACACACTGAATACTGTAACTCTGTAACACGTTAGGTTTGTAACTATAACATTATATAATTTATGCGAAAATTGTATCAAAAGCCAACCGAACTATCAAATGATTTCAACGCAGCGGAGAAGGCGAACCCATTCTGTTTCAACGACCTTCACCAAGAAACTTGCATGTCAAATGTGTGTTTTTCCGTTGTAACCATGCCGTCATTGCGAAGGCGCGTGCCAATTGCTGCAGGAGTTGGTGTGCATCCTGCGTCGAGAGCGTAAAAACTTTTAATTCACATGACAATTTGCGCGGGCAAATGTTCAAGTTAGTAGCGACGTTCAGGGGAATCAGCGGCAGCATCGGCCGTTGCCAAAAGAGGCCCAGTGAGGGCGTCCACCTAAGTAGACTTTCCATGCTTTTTGAAACCCTGCCCAGGACGCGTGCGAGCGTGCGAATGGTTCGTGATTTTGTAAAGTTAAAGCGCGTAACCTGCCAAAGTCACGCAAAAGGTATTGCACGCACGAAGCAACATCTCGTACGCTCTCTCCGATTCTCTCTCTCTCGCTCTCTCTCTTTGCCCGTTGGTGCGGGAAATCTTCCCGTTCTTGTTCGAAGCACCGGGACATTCGAGGTGTCCTGACCAGCACCAACGTTTGTTGGGCGCTGACCACGATGTGATTGCAATTGATTCTTGACCGACGGCACGCGCGATACTTTGCAATCGTGTGCGTTTTTTTTCTTTTTCCCCACTTTAAAACAGCTCGATCCTTTCCATTTCACCCATCTCTATCCTTCCATGGAGCGCACACGGCGAGGACCGATCGTGAATTCAAATAAATCGACCATCCGCACGTGACCACTGGTTAGGGCGGCTGTGCCAATCAATGGACGTAATAGTGGCGTCATCGGCACAGGAAACTGTGCAACGGTCTTCTTTCCTCTGTTTCCATACACGTTGACCCGGGATACATGTTTTGTTCTCTGGAAAAAGGGTAATTTAACCTCTCATTCTCGTTCGGCGCAACCACGAAATTAACATCAGGGTAGAAGTGCCACCTCCCGACACTTTTTCTCCAGAACGTGCAGTTCAATGAATGGAAGTTGTTAATGAATGAAATGAACACGTGTCCAAAGTACACAGTAATCAATTTGCTTGCTACTTGCAGTCTATAAGTAGCATTAATGAGAGTTTAAAATCAATAATTATTATAACAGATAATACAAAGAATTTTTCTTGAAAATTGCATACGAGCTGTTACATAGCCTCAGCATTAAACTGCATTCTTAACCAAATGTTTTTGGAAATCAAATCAAATCAATATCAAACATGACAGAAGAAGCTTCTTCCCTCACTGCTGATTGGTAGCAAATCATTTCGACACCGTACGGGGTTTCATCTTTTACCGATGTTTCGTTTTGGTGTTCCTTTTGCTTTATCCTTTCACATCTCTTCCTTGACCGATTTTCTACCGAGTCTTCTGTGCCCGTCAGCAACGTTTACTGCTCGCAGAGTATCGTTTATTGATTGATTTTAAATTAAATGCCATCTGCAGGGTGGTTTTTGTTTTTCGACCGACCGTTCACTACGTTCAATCAATGCCATGCTCAACCTCGGCAGGGAAGAAAAGTATCTTCGGCCCGGGAGCAAGGGAAACAAAAGAAAACTGTCGTCAGCTTAAAAGACCAGACCAAAAGCTGCTAACCGCCGATGTTCGTCTCCCCGGTTCCAAATCCCCGAAGGAAAGCAAACGCGACCGTAGAGTGAGTGCAAGCAAGTTATAACGTTCGTCGCCCCCAGCTCCCATGACTTTCCCGCCAGGGTCCCAGAAGCGATAGGCGAAAATACAGCAGCAAAAACTCACCGCATAAGAACAAATGTAAACATTATTGAGAAATAAAATCAAACGACACGGACACTTATTGGAAACGCCGCGCGTCCCGGACGATGTGCGGTGGCACTTTTCCTCTGGCCTCTAGGGAGGAACGAACTGACATCCCCGGGAGAGGCAGGAGGGGGATGGAATTAAACCCTTCCGTCGGTAGGTTCTCCATCAGAGTTGGTACAACGGTTGCTTATGCCAACGGCATTCACTCGTCTTTCCCGTTCGATGACTCCCTATCAATTGGGACGTTTTTGCGATTTTTTTTACCACTTGACTGGAACGGCTTTACCTTTTTGTCTTTTGCTTGCCCTCGTGCAAACGAAACAACGTTGTGATTTGTTTTTGCAGCCCTTCTTATCTCGGTGTCGGTCGAGAAGAGCCGGCGGACGCTATCGCTTACCATGTTGCAGGATGCCGCCAAGAAGCGAATGCAATTTTCTGCATCGCACAACCCACTGGGGAAGGGCGCCCCGAGCGAGCGAAACGTTTAGGTCGTATTTTGTTTTTGCCTGCGCGTGGTTCTATGTTTTGTGTCATGTTACTTGCGGGTCAACGCGTTTCTTTTTTGACAGATTTTTTAACGTGCTTGTGTGCTCTTGCCTCCTGCCCGTAACCAGCTGCTTCTGCGGAATATTTCTCCGTGCGGATCGAACAAACGTCAAACGGCAAAACCATAAAGTGCATTCCTTCGATAATGTCAACGGCACACATCAGTAATGTCCGGTAGCGGAGGCATTGCCAGCGAGCGGGTGGCTTTTAGTGGCAGGGCGAGCACATAATGATCGCAAAGGTCGTTATAATCATTAGTGAGTTCGCGTCGCGCTGCGGCATCGATCGATTGGCGACAACCACTAGAGCGAAGGCGGGGGAGAGAGGGTGAAAAAATCCCAATGCTGCCGGTTGGATTCATTTCATCTTCATCGTCACTCGACGGGCGTTTGGTGAGGAAAGCTCGCATCTCTCTACCGAAGGTACGGCAAGCCGAAGAGGTGCATTCTGACAACAGGGCGGCGTGGTGGCATCGATCGGTACGCAGCAGAATGATTGGGTATTATTATGTGCGATTTATTGGAAATTTAATGATCTTCACAAAAATGAACCAACGTTACCCGCGATTGCACGGGGAAAAAGACGATGCCAAATGACATAAGAAAAAAAAAGAATACCCATGGAATCCTCGTACAAAAAGGTGATTTTAATGACCGGTTTAACGACGTTTTATCTGAGGAGACCGGGGAGGTGTTCCATCGAAGTTGCAAGGCAGACAAAAAATTGACAACGAAATTGAGCCACCACGAAACGGACGACAAGTAAACGATACAAATAATACAAAATAAAAAAAAGCTTAAGACGCGCTACATTTCTTCAGCGATAAATTGTTGTACACGCAATTTGCTCAACCGTTAGCGGAACGAGAAAAAAAAACATGGATCGGTATGGGAAAGAGTGGGAAAGAGTGAAGTTATTTGTCCAGTTTCTCGTTTCGCTGTGCAGATGAATTGTAATGCAGGTGTGTGTGTGCAATTACAATATAATCGCTGTGTGGCTGTACGATAGCATCGGAAGGGAAAATCTGTTCGACTAACCTGGCGAAGCGCTCCTTGTCCTGCACGTTGTCCTCGTCCATTCTGTTGTATTTGTTACCACTGGATGTATCCTCATCAGACCTAAAACAAGAGTGAGTAAACCGAACCAAGAAACGTATTAGATGTAATGTATTTGTAAAATATGATTTAGTAGAACAATGGAAATGTTTATGTTTATTACGTACAAAATTGTTTATCAATTTGATTTCATTCGCCAGATGTTATTAAAGCGTTAGAAGAAACAAACCCCTGTAATCGATTGGAAATAATTTACTCCACTAACGTATGTATTCATAGAATGCTAGTATCTGAGGCATTTAACACACGTTCTTCACACCATGAGGAGGGCTATACAAGGGCCATGTTGTGTTCACCAACGCCTGACGACGGTGTATTCATTTTATTTTTTTGTTGCTCTTGCGAAAAACGAGCTAGCCAGGACACGCACCAGTTGGAAAAAAATGAGAAAGCCAACAACGGGAACACACAGGAAAAAAAATCAAATCCGGCATCACAAGATTATATTCCCCTTAACGCAACGAAACGCACCGAAAAACGCACCACCCTTTCTGTTGGAGCTAGGGGGGCGTCGAAAAAAAAAAAGGTCCGAACTCACGTGCACAACAAATCCGTAAAGACGTGAATGGGTGGCAAACTGATGGTGGCACGCGACACTAGAAATTATGATGCCTATTTCTGGTCTTTTTTTCTTCTCCGTCGCTCTGTCTGTCGATGACGCAGTGTAGGCTGGAAGCAGACGAGGGTACCCTTTCGCCTTACCGTAGGTGCCTCCAGGTGCCGGCATCGGCAGCCCGATGAGTTGTTGGTCGATCGGTCTAGACACGCCAACAACAGGCATGCACAATCACTGGTGCCACCTCTGACGGTCACGGTCACACACACCGGCAAGGGGGGAAGGACCAAGAAATGGCCAATAATGATTGACTGGCCAGAGGGATATTGCAGTGACTGTCTCTGCACATATCTTGGGGATGGTTGTCACATCCTTTATACAAACATAGGAGTGCTAAACATTCAGTAACTACGTCATGTTTTTTTAAATAGCTTAACATATGTACGTTGATCATTTTTCGTAAATTCTAGCGCTTCAATCATATTTCTATGAGAAACACAAAAAATAAATAATTTAACAAAAGTGTTTCAAAGAGGTTAAATACATGCGACAGTAACCCTTTAGGAAACCCGTCGAAGTCACCCGCACATGGTCATCGTCCGTCCGCCAGTAATGGCGCATCCTACTTTCCTTCATGCGTCATCTTGCCGACGTCATCTGCTGCGCCGCAAGGAGACCGGCTGATAACCAAAAGCAGTACCGACCGACACCCGCTTTGGCAAATCAGTGTCCGGCGCCAAGCAACCGGAATCCCGGGAACTGCTGCCAACGTTGGGGTGCTTCCAAAAAAGGGAATGTTCCGGATATGGTGGTCACCGCCGTCGAGACATTGTGCCATCGGGCGGCTGCTGTCAGAGGTAGGTAGTACGGCGACACCGCTTATTAGGACTCATCGTCCGGGCGATTGTATTAATTATGAAAATTCGCGGCCCATCAAGCGCTCCCTCCAGGGGTAGGGGTGTGGTTGTGCAACAGGAACAAATGGGAGCGCTTGTCGAAGTTTGTCTTTTTTTTTATGAACCGTATCGTGCCCTTTCGCTGAGCTTCCTACCCTAAGCCCACGCGTACCGACCGAACTCTTACGCAAAACGACATCACACCCGCCGCAGAAGGACCACGCGCGCTTCACAGCGACATCGGGCAAGCGTCAGCAGTTATGCGTTTCGCGGCGAGACGAAAGAAATAAATGTGCTAATTTAATGAGCGAAAATGCGCCACTGAAAAGGGCAAGTTTTTCCGACGGCTCCGTTGGGCAAAGACCAGTTCCGGGCGAAACGAAAGAAAACGCGAAAAAGTGCCGTGTCCTGATACTGCAGTGACTCGATGAGCAGGATGTAGCTCATTCTTGTGCACAAAGCGGAACTCCAAGAAAGGTAGTTCGGCAGGATATGGCAAACAAAACAAAAAAACCCACAATCAAAAGTTACTTGCACAGCAACATAAAAAAAAAATGCCAACATAAACATAAAACAAACTGAATTAATGACGATGGTACGCCAGCGTAAATGCAATTAATCATTTCACCGACGGATCTACGCGTGCTCCTCCATCCAAAGTCCCAGGCGACATATGAATATGATTTTTTTATTTTTATTTTAGATGGCGTAATATTTGGCAGTAAAACTTGTTCAACCTTATCCTTGTACAGACTTTTAAGGAGAGCTTGTACAAGAAAAACAACATTTGATGATTTGTTTTATAGGTCAAGTTATTCATAGATTTTAAGACAAGAAGTATAATCGAGGAGGGGACATTAAAATACACAATCAAAGTAACGTTGTGTTCAACATATGCTTTTCTTGATTTAACACGGATAGAAAAACAATGTACGCCTCTATTTCATCGGTCCAGATCATTTCACAAGTCAGTTTGTTACGGTTCGGTTGTGGATCAAAATTTCAACAACACAAGTCCTCGCGTTGGCAACCGTTCCAAATTGCATCGATTATGTTGCGCTCTTGACCCGAGGGACCCTAAGGACATACGGGTTTCCTATTCCCCTGTGTCGCCCGGGATCACCGTAATGCATGGGAAAGGGACATAATGCCGTGAACAGTCTAGCACGAAAAATAATGGAATGGAAAGGATCCGCTAAGGTGCGTCAGACGCGATGGAGAAGAGCAATTTCAATTAATTACAGCTGCCCTCCGATACGATGGTTCAGTTTCTGCTTGGTCGATGGTTTCGGTGCGTTGGCTTGTGTTTAAGTAAATTTCGCCGGTCGAGTCAAAGATGGCAGACCGTGGAACAGATCGAACTGTGCCGAGCTGAAACTGAACAGCTGTCTGCTCCTCCATGGCACATTCTTTAAGGCACGTTAAAAGATCAAGGACCAATTTTCCAACGAGTGACGGTAGAGCTTATGTAATGTTTCACTATCTATGATTAGAAAGGCTGTGTAATGGTCAGTAACGTACAGAAATTCAGGTCGATATCCGAAGATGGTCTTGAAGACTAATGGTCTCTCTCTATAGGAAAATAAATCTTCCGATTTTGCAGACCCTATTTTCCAGCTTTCTTCCGTTTTTCCGTACTCTCATCTCATGACACTCATTTTCATCGAATAATGGCATAAATTTAAAGCAGTAGCGAAAACACACACTCACACAAAAAACCATCGATGCCTGAAAAGTTCCATTGACAGGTTAAGTGAAGCGGGGCACGCTTTCCACGGATGAAAACACACCGTCGGCGTTGCTGCCTGGCGGGAGTGGAAGGAAGCTAATCGATGGAACCGAACCGCGGACTCGAAGTGAAAAACGGGTGGCCGCGGCCCGCGGGCAATTTGTGGGTAATTGAAAGCGATGATGAACGAAACACCGCTGCACCGCGGGCACGGCAGGGGTGGGTTTTTCTAATTAATGTCGGCGGCGGTAGCGGCAGCTCCACGTTTAACCCCTTCTCCGTGTATTCTTTTTTGTCTGTTTGGTTTCGTTTGCCAGAGGACCCATGTGCTTCGGTACGCCTTTCTCGGGCGGTCCCTTTCTCGCGCTCTTATCAATGATCAATAAGAGGTCCTTCAACCTTGAACTAACCACCACTCTAGTGCACCGGGGCACACCACCCTATAGTCCGCATAAACAATTCTAGTGGCAATGAGTTTCAATGAAACTGTTAATTAAAATGTCCAAACCCCGGAGGAGGACGGTTCCAGGGTCGTCCCCAGAGCATCGGTAGAGACCCCTTAGGTGTTTGTGTCTTTTTTCGGCGGGGTCTCACTGCTGGCGGCATGAAGATACCAGAACGATTCCGAAATAATATGCCCATCGGCAGCAATCGAGAACGGCAGCAAGGTTAAAGTCGGTTTCCCTTTTACCGTTCGGGCACAATTAACCAATTAATTGCTGCAGGCATCAAGCACACGCCCGTCTTGGCCATACGGTGAATAGTGTTTGCCGCGTTTGCAGTATTTGCGAACGTGGAAGGGATACGTACGTCACCAGCCGATGGAACTTGCAGGCCGTTGGCATTGACTTCGAGTCAACCCTTTTTATTACCTCCCCGTTCTCTCACTCCCCCACAGCGGGCCTCGATTCACTTTAAACGAACAAATCATTCAATCGAACCAACGCATCACTCCCCAAAAGACCGCAAGACACCGTTCATTATTTAATTTAAAATATTTAATTTACATCCAACACCCGCCCCTCCGTGTGCCATGGGTTCGTCCAGACACGGGACGATGGCGGCGTTAGGCACAAATTGAGTGCACCCTTAATTTTTTGCCAGCGCGAGCAAATAAGGCAAAGCAGTATCCGTTAGCCCGTGTCGCAACACAACGGAGGTTCAAAAACTCAATAAAATGCATCCGTACAACCGGTAGATGGACGGGGGGGCGCAAATGCAGTTGGTGCGAAGCGCCAGGGTGGACGACGTCACCATCCGGTGACGCGAATTCCTACACCGACCCCGATTTCCGACGGAGCTCGATGACGAAAAGCTAGTGATGGGTGACGCGCTGGAACATTGAGCAAGTTCCGCAAGTGACGCACGAATTAATCGTACCTAATTAGATGAGATGAGACGAAATACATAAAAAACACCCCCAACGGCACATCCTCATACCGCTGCACGATCAATCGGAGGGCTTACCCAGAATGATAGGTTAGTTTCTTTCACATGAATCCCATTCGCAGTCGGTGACAAATGATAGTCACGCCATCGGTGCCGTCATGACCTTCACCGCAATATATGACGTCAAGTGTGCTTAATTGCTGGTAAGTGCCGAAAGGGAAATTATTTAGTCGGAATTGCTGCGGGATGAAACTCCAACTGAAATGAATGCATTTGTTGGTTCGATTCGGACCGGAATTGCTTCAGCCATTGAAATCAAAAACAAATAAACGCTTGTGTTAAAGAACTTTTGCACTAAATTTGCTTCATCGATGGACTTCCACAACGATGAAAAGTCCGTTACGTACAAACATTGTAACATAGGCACACCTCGTTCGCTAATTGACAATTTTCCTTCGGCCGGTTTCTCCAACGGAATCAAAATTCCAAATTTGCACCGAGCACCGTCGTTTAGGCGAAAAATGTGACCATTGAAAAATGTGTGTGTTTTTGTGTGTGTTGTGCGTTAGTGATTGCGCAATTATTCCCGATCGGCCAGTCGGGACACGATCGCTCAGCGCCACAGAGCAGTATGTTTGTAGTTATGGGAAAACGCGGCAGCATAAAACACCGCCACCAGCACAAGCAGACGGAAGGGGGGGGGGGGGGGGGGGGGCAGGAAGCGACGGCAAAGCTCGCTGACATCAAAAATCGATCACGCACCACCGAAAGGCACACACACACACACACCAACTGGATCCATACGCTAGCCGAGAGCAGAGCACATCAGTCAGCACTAACCGACGGAATGATACTTTCACATTCCACCGTGCACAAAGATGCAAGGTGAGCGGGGCGGGAAATTGAAGAATTGAAATGATGGTGATGGTAATTATGTTTCGTGTTTAATATTTCACCGCTCTTCTCTCCCTTTCTCACTCTTTGGGCGGTGGAGGAAAAAAAAACAAACTCCATTCCTGCGGGGACGGCGTCGGGAAAACTTGCCTCACAGCTGCATATCCGTGCGGCGACGGACGGATGGATGTTTCATTATCAAAATCGCAGAATGCCACCTTTCAAGTTCTCGGCTTCCTTCGCCCCGGGGGCAACAATCGACATTCGGGTTCGGGACCGATAATTCAAAGGACGATGTGCCGCCGACACCGGTTGGCTTTTGCGGTGCCACCGCAACGCGCCGCGGATCGGGTCCTGAATTCGCAATGAGTCCTCGCGATCCTGCGCGCGGTCCGAAAAGGGATATGCCGCCCGGAGCTCGCGAAGAAGGCGCAAACCGACCGCAAACCACAATCGCCTGCTGGTGGCGGTGGTGGTGTGTGGAGACAATCACAATCCGGTATCACCTTCTACAAACCTTCCTCCGCCAACGAAATTTTCTCCCCACCACCCGTCCGACCGTCCGCTTGGGTTCCGGGTTGCCGACCAGTAGGCAACATGCGCGGTCACTTTGGCCTTTGTGAATTACGCGCTTTTGGAGAAAAATATGGTTCCTCCCTTGCACAATTCGACGCCGCGTGTCGCTAAGGTGAGGAGCGTAGCGCTGTGGTGATGATGAGTCTTGGCGGCTGTTCTTGCCGCATGGCAGAAAATTGCCCTCCCCGATGGAGTTTGCCGTTGGTTTGTTTGTGGGTTTTCTTTTTTCTGTTTTGCCATTTTCCCTCCAAGAACCCGATCAGCGTTCCACCGTACCGTTCGCATTCGGACGTTTTTTTTTCTTTTTTCTCACCCTGGCTGGACTCTGGTCGAGCGAACGGGGAGTTATTTTCGGTGCGACTGTTTCCAGTGGCTGAGCACAGCACCACCCGGTGGTTGGGGATGCAATAAAGCGACGCGTATGCCAGCGAGTACGTGTCTTTATTCGTAAACATCGGCAGGTCGAGCGAAGATTTTCCCCGAATGGGCTTTCCTGGGCAGTCGCGTCTAGAGTGGTGCATTGTGTTGCAAACAATATACGGCGCTGTACGCTTCGGTTGGTTTCAGCAGATGCACATTTCAATGCAACAGTTTCTAAACCTCTATCCGCGTTATGTAAGTTCCGCGAATAAAAGCTATTTTCATCAATATCTATTTACTGATACATAGAGTATTGAGCAAGAAGCGTTTGATTCAATAGAAATATCGAATTCGGGCATTCACTTTGTATTAATACGATTCCCCGAATTCGGGCATTCTTTTTCAGTATTTCATTTTATCATTGATGCAGACCAATCTTTCCGCCATGTAAGACACGGAATTATGTTCCGCTTGTTCGTGGAATAAGTGTGTCATTTGTGGTTTGGATAAATGCTGTTTTGTTCGAATGTTTTGTTGAATCAAATTAGACGTTTGGGCTGTGTTTCAAACCACAGGGAAAGACTGCAAATTTGTAGGTTGCGGGTTCCGCATGGATGCTAAAGTTTTGACAACATCTCACCTTAAAAAAACCAAACAAAACCAAAATAAAACACACTGTGTGTTCCACAATTATTGAATTTAATGTTTTGTCTTCCTCGCCAAGTCAAGCGCCTTGGTTGTGGGACAGTCCTTCAAAACCCCCATCAAAACAGCTCGGTTGCTTCAAAGAAGAGAAGTCGAGTAAAAGAGATTCATAAGTTGAGTTTTTTGTTTCTTGTTTCTACCATGCTCTACCGCAATCTTCCTCGTGTCACTCGCGATTCATGTGGTGATGACAGGCACGTTCTCATTTGTCATCCGAAACAATGAGGTCAAACACGTTTTGGATGGTTGACTGTCCAAACAAGTAGAAGAAGAAGTAGCGACCGAGAAGCCCAAAACACATTCCAAACCCGGTTTCAAGTTCGGAGCTACAGCCAGTCGGATCTGACGTCTGTGGGGTCCCAAGACACTCTATTGCGTGGATCCACCATGGAATCGAATGAAACACCAGGCTGGCCGTCCGGGGCAAATGTCCTCTGTCTATCAACCGAATTTGGATCGGAAGAAAAAACCTACGGGTAAAAAAAATCAAACTCCTCCACAGCCAATGTGACTGGTAGCTGAAACAGCTGACAGACGGCGGTCGAAGCAGAGTGGTTATGACAATCTTTACGGCTGTCGACAGCATGTTTCTCACTGTAGCCCTAGCAACATTACATTGCTATCAAGGTATGCATCTATGCAGTGATCTACGCGGAGATCTACAACTTTTTAAGATTTGACAGGAAAGTATCATTAACAGATTGACATCGAAACTTTGGACAAGATTTTGATACTGCGCGAAAAATGTATCTTCAAAATGAGGCGTTCAGTCCGCGTCCCGTTTGTGACGATCAAGAGAAAACGAGTTGTAAGGTAAGCTATTGGATGCCAGATTTCACCTACACATTCCCTGCAAAGCCATGTAACGAGAGAGGTTGCACTTCAAATGCCCGCCGGTGTACGGTTGAGAAAAGATGCCAATAAATGCGTCAGTTTCATTTATAATGAAAATAACCGTTAACAAATCACAAATTGGTTTATTATGCGCATTTGGCGGAAATTTATTATCATTACCGAGCGCTGCGCTGTGGTTTCTCGCCGGTCGTGGGTCGCAGAACGAAAAGGATAGAATGAAGCGCAGCTGCACGCCTTCGACAGGGCGAGATGCCACCGGTAGTGAAGCCAAGTCCATTCGCAACTGACCAGGCGGCCCGATATCATTGGCCATCATGATGAGTATGTCATTGCCGAGGCCTGATTCTGGAAGGGTGATGTTGTTTTTGCTTTGCTTCGCTTCCTTGCCAAACCGGCAAAGCCAGCGATGACCGGGGTACCGCGAGCTCAAGTCCAAGCTGTCCGACCCGCGGTGCTGCTCCGTCATTTGTAATTTGTAATTTTGTGCAATTTTTGTAAATGCATAATCGATGCAATTGCTGGTGGCTGTGCCGGTTGTGTTCGCAAGTGGGCAGGAAGCGGCGGCATGATGATCGTTCATGACGTTAATTCCGATACGAATGATGTGGAAAACAAGCGGGGATTTTTTACCTCTCTTAACCAACATCACATCTCCCGGTTGTCTTCCTTCCGGACTGTGTGTCGATGTTGATGCTCAATCATGAGCTGCATTTGTGGCACGAGTGGGACGACCGGTATGTGTGTCATTTGAAATCGAAATCGAGCGTCAAGGGAAACGACGAACATTCAATGGCTGATAAATTCAAGCCTTAAGGAATTCCCACCACCAACCAATAAAGCAAGAGAGAAATACATTGATAATTCGAACAATATGGCAATTTGAAGTAACAAAGCAGCGGCATAGCGTTATCGAAACGCAGGGTTTTTAAAAAAGTGTTTAAATCGTCCACTCAACTGTACTTTTCTCTCCTGTGGTATTTATAAGAGATTTATGTTTAATGTTACAATGTGAAGACACATCCACAGTGGATAGAAAGTACAAACTTGAAGGCGTTTAAGCGCTCAATTCTTGCGTTATCATTGATTTTTTCCAAGGGTAGGAAAACGACTGCATGTCTCCAGATGAGCTCAAACGATCAGAGAGAAGAGATGGGACGAAAAAAGAAAACAACTATCACACGGAGATAATAATTTTGCCGTCTCGAGACAGCGGAGAAAATGGCCTCCTCTAATGAGCATTTCCCCGATCCGCTTACATTTTCCTCGTGGCGCAAATGATAGCACGGGATACCGTAGGGGTCAAAATGATGATGAGAAACTCCGCACAGCGCTCGAGAACGAGAAGTGGCGATGACTCGTTTGTCCAGAGGGCGCTTTGGTGGGAGGAAGATGAGGAGCAAAAAAAAAAAACAAAAATAAAATAAAATAAAAGGTTTCCACTGGCGGGGACTTATGGTTCCATCCTTGCCATCAGTTGCCGGGTCGATGCGTCCGGTACGAGCGGTAACAACGGCGGACCTTATGGGCAGGCAGACACAGTTCCAACCGAAACGAATCGACGGAAATCGAAATAAGAGAAACATTCAGACTATCATCGGGCAGTGGAAAAGTGCACAGCGCCTGCACCGAAGGCCAGAGAAGGTAAAACAATTATTCTTCATTCGTTGGCCGCGAAACGAAGGCGCACAGACGAGTGGAACAAGAATGGATTGCGGCGCATTTTTGAGATTTCCATTTATTTGCTGACTGTGAGCACAAGTTTGACCTCATCCGTCGGTAAGTGGTGATACAGAGTGTGGTTGGAACCTAACCATTTACAGACAAATGTTGTACCAATTATATAACACCACGACTTAAGAGATGTCTTACAATAAACACCACCATGATATATTGCTATATTCAATTTCAATAAAGCCATCACAAATGAGCCCAATATCAATTGATTAGGTCCATCCAAATCCACAAATAATTCATCTAGTCATGGACAATTTCAGCCTTTACTGTGCAACATATCTCAAAACAAACACTTCACGCACCATTGTAAAACATGCGTGTCGCGGTAAAGAAAGACACGAGTTGGGGTGGCTCTAAATAGTTCATCATTTCAACTGACACCTTACCTCGTTCTCGCCTGCGAACCTTCGGCGTAGGGTTTCTGTTCGAATAGAAGCACTGGCCCTCCGTCGAAGGCTGAACGAAACGGACGTCGTAATTGTTTGCATATCTTGTTTATTATGATTATTATATGAGTTGAGCTTACACGGAAGGTACCCACGCATCACATCAATTCCCCCTGGCCTGGCGCAGTCCGCTGAGCATGTCAGCGTCATGCTGGAGGGATTTCCACACTTTGCTAGAGCAGAACCCCAACGACGGAGTGGACAATGACGACAGTCCACCTACACGTTTCGTAGCGAAGAAAAAAAAACACACATTCTGGGTCCGGGGTGGATGGTCAGTAGGTACAACACGGTTAGAAACGCATGATCCAAAGCCTGCCCTCATGCCGATGGCCGACACGAAAGTGCAGGGAGCATCGAGTGCAGGTACATGATACGGTTCGCTGCGGGCCAAAAACCGGCCAGGAACAGGTCAACCTGCATCGCACGCTGGCGAAGTATGTCCCGTTGCATGTGCAATGATTTATTTATTAGTTATGACACTCGTCGCCTGTACGTACAACTGCGCTTCCATCCGTTTTCCTCCCTTTTGACAGTCCAACCCTCTGTACAATGATGAGTGTTATGTGTCACTTCTTGATGGACCTTACACCTACCAACGACAGTCGACTGAACCCATATCGACCAGGTGAGTTGGGTTCCATGCCTGTGCGCAAGGGCTTTGCCGTTTAACCGCCCGTCGGTTTGGTACGACAGCACAGTGGACAGTTCGCCCCGATCGAACCTAGACATCGCTGACCTGCAGGGTGTGGCGGTTCTCCCGCAGGAAATGTACACCCGGATCGGTTTCGTAGCGTTGTCGGATTCACTGACCACACGGATAAATCCGATAGACGTGATAATAGCTCCGATTGGGGACTCATTAATAATACACAGGCTCTGGATGATTGAGGGACATCGCGCGACGGGCTTGCTCGACGTTGTCCGGATCGAAGCTGTCCGGCGAATCTCGGGGCAATGTTTGACTGCAATGTCAATAGTCTCGTCACTTGTGTGCCGGTAGCTTCTCCTCTCCCATAACGTCAGGGTAGGGTTGACAGCTCTTCTTAGCGCGTTGGAATTGATTTGTTCGGTAAGGTCCTTTGAACAGCCAATCATTTAATGCATGTTTGCTCTTTCCACTGTAGTATCCTAGTAGCCCTAATTTGTTTATCTATAGTCTACACTGGGAAATGGTTGATAACTTTTCCGTTGTGTTCCAATTGCACATCTTAGATTACAAAGGACTATATCCACTCTTTCACATGATATCTATGCCAAACTAAACGTCCTAAAAATTCGCCACTTTGTTACATAACCCTTGTGTCCCATAAATTGAGAAACAATTTGCAAAAAAAAAAACATGTGTTACATACAGATAAGGCATGTATGAAATTGTTAAGTTTTTGGAACTGTGATAAATTAATAAATATTCTTAAAAAGTGAAGCTTAACAGTGCACATTTGATCTCTTTTAGATGTATCTGCCTCTGTTCTCTCATCGGTTCAGCAAAATATTCCGAGATCACACGGTAATAAACAAAATAAATGGATGTCGAAGTTACGGAGGCTGAGATAATAATGCTCATTTACATATGCTCTCTTTCGCTTCACCATAACTTGTTTATCCCAATTGCACAGCACATCTTGCACGGCGAATCTGTGTATTTCGGAGCGATATTGGTGCAGCAACAGCGAGGAAGAATCCTCCCGGACGATATGTTCCTGCCGTTGTAACGTTCGAGTTCCCATAATCCTTCACCTTCAACCGTGCTTCTTCAGAATCCCCAAAGGTATGAGATAATCATGTAGTACTACAACATAACCATCATGTTCGTGGCTGATGATGACGATGACGGCGACGGTGGCGGTGATGACGATGCTTCGGGTGCCCCTACTTGTGCGGATGCTTATGGGGCCGCATTCTGCTACGTGTATTCTGCTCAGTTTTTTTTTTATTTAACTCGCCGAGGCGAAAAGACAAAACCATTTGTAGAAAAAAAGCGCATATATCTGATACAGTGCGCGTATGAGTCTTAAACCCTGGAGCGTCCTGCTACTGTGGATGAAGAAGAAAAAAAAACGAATAGCAAGCACAGGCTCCAAGAAGAAAAATGTTACACGTTGTACGTTCCGCGCATTTTTCTCTACCCGTTCCTTAACACATGCATCCTCTCTTCACAAGTGCTATCGATAGGACGATGCCTCGGCTACTGCTGGGGTTGTTTTTCGATCGTTCTGATCCCCGCTCCTCGTCCTTTTTACGTAGGCAGCGAAAATTCGAGTGCAACCACAGCACTGGGGAGAAGCATGTACGGTGAGATGGATCGTTGGCAAGAAATAATGTAGCAAACAAATCCTGCCGAGGGTCGGGTGCAAGCAAGTGAGCCAAATAAAAAGAACAATTTTGTCCGTGGCGGAACACACGAACAGGTATATGCAATGAGGCTATCGGTAAGTGTAACAGAAACCTTTCCAAACCCAAAAATTTGAAAGTATGAATTTTCTAACCAAATTACGTACACTGTACACATTATTTGTTTACAAAAATCACATTTATACCACATCTTAAGAATTTTAGTGGTACACGGTTCACGTTCGACGGTTTTGAAGCAAAATAATATTGCTTTTACGAACAGCCTAAAACACTTTTTAACCAACCTAACACATACCAACCATTTCGTCTAGAAAGAAGTCAAAAACCTAGAACAGACCCGAGACTGCAATGGAAACACGAGATACGACCAACTGGTGTTCAGCAAAATCTTCTCTTTTTTTTAACACAAAAGACACGAAGGTTTCACCAGCAACGAGGTGTCGAAAAATCGCTAGCGTTGTGGCTGGTGGAAGCTGGCTGGAGAATTATGTGTAACGCACAATTTAAAGCACCATATAATAAATCTTCACCTCAAGGAGCATCTCGCGGCACCAGAAGGAAAGGGTGCCACGGTACATTTTTTATCTACATTATTCTCCCGCTTTTCATTCTTCCGTACGGCCGCGGCGGCTCGTACTAACGGCACACATCTATCGTTTGCTCCGAGGCGATTTATGCGACGATGTCGTCTTTCCAGGGCCTGCTGCTTAACTTGGCTCGGTTTTGTGGTCCTATCCATGGGCCGCTCTGGGCTGGGGCTTCGGTGAACCGAGAAGGCTTCCTATGGCGCTCTTTTACGGTTTTGTCGCCTTCCACGATCAACACAATCGTCTCCCGTGGCAGGATGGAGTGACATACAGCAATCAAAAGCCACATCAGGAGGGGGAAAAAAAAACCGGACCACGACCAACGGAGGTGCGAAAAGAAGGCGGTGTTTTCGAAGGTAAAGAAATGCAGGCACACACCCTCGTACTCGTGGACGGGTACGATACGATATGGTGAGTCCGGGGCCCTGCATCCCATCCGTCAGGGGTTATCATAAATCATATTTGCTGCTGGAAATCTCCACAATTAAATGAACCGAGGAGGCACCAAAGAGTAAGGGGCTAACGTGAGGACGAAAAGGATGGCACCATCATGCTCGAAGCCAGGTGTTTGAGTGGTTCCGTTTTTTTTTTGTTCTCTCTTTTCGTGAACAAAACTCGGAGAACCCAACGGTTCACGAGGCACCTTCGCCAGGTGGGTTGAAGGAAGGGCGTTTATGCTTATGAGACAGTCTCTCACTCATAAAGCACGGGCAAAGGGGAACGAACCATCGAACGGAGGCGACCCGGAGACGATAGGATCAATTTTTTATTCCTTCCTTCCCTCCGTTTTACCTTTCTCGTCAAGGGATTTTATTTTTCCTGCAATCCCTGCAAACAAAGGGATTTGGAAAAATTATGTTAATTTTTATTGGATTTTATTTTCAAAGCTCGTCCGTAGATCGTTTCTTCTACCGCTGCACTCGCGCATGCCGTCCATCCAGCATCGTGCACAGCGCGTCTGGGTTTTCTTCAACGAGTCGCAACGTCTAACAGCACAACGTAATATTCGTAGACATTTTGAGCGCACAAATGAGGCCGCCTAATCCGCCATAAACAGTGAAGGAGAGCACAGGCAAATAAATGCATTCCTGAAGGACTAATTCATCACACATCTTACGTACAGTGACAATAAAAAGGAGTAGCAATTATGTATAAACACATAAATGAAAATGATAGAATTTGTATTAATTAAGGCTCAGTCTGTTTGAGCTCACGGTTGAGCATAGACTCTAACGACCCTTCACATTTTAACCAATCAAGCTGAACAAGTTTGTCCATCTATAATTCGACTCTAAAGTTGATTGTTCTTGAAATGAACATTTGAAATGTTCAAATTTAAAAACAAAGTTCACCCACACTACGACTGGGCCACTTTCTCCAGAGAAAGCATACCTGAAGAGTCAGTGTAAACCGGAGCCAAGCAGCCAAACGAGCAGCAAACGAGCACCTCCATCCAGCCCATTCCAGCTCGTTAATATTCCGGGCGATTGGCGGATGCCATACTTGTGAAAAGTAGCAGCGGCAGTACCGTGCGCACATACTAAATTAACTGTACTCTCCACTGACAAACGCTTCCCCCGCCGCTGGGACCGCAGGAATGCCTTGCCTGCGTCTGTCCACCGCACCCCCAGCGCGACTTACAGCTGCCATGTTGGCAGTCGCCTGCCGACGGCAGTCGTTGCACCTAGCACACGCTAATGCTGGAAGCAGAAGGGCAGGGTTGACCGAGGCGGGCAGTTCGATGACAACTTTGGACATCGTAAACATACTTTCCTATCCTAGATCATCACCCAACGGAATCGGTCGAGTGGCCAAGCGGGTCGGGAGGAGCAAAATCGGACAGTTTGTCTGGGTACGCGATTTGGTGCGTGCGTGGGAAGAAGGTGTGTTGCGCTTCACCCGATGGGGCGGGGGATATAGTGGAGGAGCTGGCGAGTGAGCCACTCGAGGGATTCTCGGGAGCAGCGCGATTCGCGGTTGTACACTATTATGTCGTACGTGTTGACATAGAATTCGTGCCGTGCCGGTCACTTCACGCAACGTTGGTCTGGCTGTCGTCGGCTCTGCCACGGCCTCGATTCGAGCACACCGTGGCTTTTCGGATCCGTGCGGCCGCCGGACGGCACATTCAACTAGTCAGTCTGCGCAACACTAGGGCGGAAGGAGAAACGGAGCGCTAGGAAGCTACAGCACAGGGTAGTTCTCTCGGGCGGCACACGGACGAGATTCGCGTGCCACCACAAACCGTGCGCAATGTGTCAACACTTGGGGTTTTTCTTCCGCCAGCCAGGCGGGCGCAGAGTTGCAATTGAACCGAGGCGAGTCCCTTCGCTTCAATGGTGGGGAGTTGTGGGAGATTGTGAGTCCGAGGAGCTCAGGATGTCTGGGTGTTGCTAGTACAGCGTGTCAAATCAAGCCGAAACAGCTGCAATAATGGGTGGGATGCAGTTGCAATTTGCATACCCCGTGCCGAACGTTAGAGACAGCCCGACGGCGAGTTGGTGAACTCGTTGAGACACTTCACGCGAGTTATTATTCCATTAGGAGCTTATTGTGCGGTTTAGCACGCTGCCGGGTCGCCTGCCGGTACTAGACGGGCGTACTCTACACTACATCGCGGGCGTCTCTCCTGGATGTCGTTTGTTATAAACCGAAGCATCTTGGATCGAAAGACAGCAAGCGTCTTCTGTACAATTCCTGCAATCTCTATTCTTCATTAGCGAGGGTATACAAAAAAGGAACACACACATACACATCATGGTGCTGCTTCGACTTCGGCGTCTTGCAAATGTTCGGGAGTCCCGGTGCACCCTCTGGTGGATCGATAGCGATTCACGCACTCGAAAAGCGCTCGACATGACAACCTCTGGAGTTCCATAAATATTTGCGAACGCATTCCGACTTCGACCGCCGGTCGATGTAGTTCGAATATTTATATGTCCGTTGAAGTTAATAAATCTTGCAAAACAGCGCGTTGGACCAACAAGAAAAAACAAAGTTGGAGAAACCCTACTGTGGGCAGGCGAGCGAGCAAACGGTCTCGGACTCAGCATCCCCGATGTGCGGGAGGTTTGAAAGGGGGTGAACAAAAAAAAAAACAAACGGTTGAAGAAGTTGGCCCCAGGCGAAGCACAGACACGCGGCCCGGCGACGCGCGGACGCAAATCACACACAATGCACATACACACACTCATGCTCACACACCCACTGTGCGCGTCTTCAACGCTCAGTAGAGGAGAAAAATGCTTTATTGTCTACCATTGGCACTAATTATCCCATCCAAGCACGGGGCGAAACAAAGTGCGAATGAGAAAGGGAACGCATGGTCGAGCGAGTAGGACTCATCCCCTGTCCAAGCAAGCGGGACCGGGGTGTGGAGCAGTTGGCGCCGCACACATGACGTTGCCCGGACCGTCGCTGATGTTGCACCGCACGCGGACAATTCGACCCCGCGGTGGTGGCCATTTTGGATAAGAATTCTTTTTGTTTTTTAGTTTGGCTCACAGTGGGCCTCGTTATCCTACTCTTTTTCTTTTCCCGTCTTCCTCGCCTCCGAGCCAGGCGCTTGCGGATCATTTGGGCCTGCTGGGAGAGTCGCGGGTGCGTCGATTTTTCGGCGGGGAATACGCTGCAACAAAGACGGTCCTTCGCCTGAGTATGCACACGCGGCTCCGAAGAAGGGGTGCGCGCGCTTTGGCGGCACACGCTGCGTCGCCGGTCGCATGCAACGCCGCTGCAACTGATTGGGATTTCTTTATTTTATTTTACAACCGATTTGTGAGCTGATTCATCTGCGGACATCGTTGTCTCCCACGCTATGCAAATGGGTTTTCAGGCTAAAAATAATAAGAAAGAATAACATAAAGTACTGGAGGGTGCATTAACTTCTCCTGGATATCGTCTGCCTATATTTAAAGAAATAAGAACATCTTTTTGTCATAAAATTGAATGATTTGCCATAAGTTTGTTTACGTTGAGTTAAGTTCCTCCCGTAACGAATAATGGAGAAATAACATGATTCCTTCTGGTGATCAGGATCAATTCCTGTTCGTTTCATTCAAGCATTTTCAACGCTGCAATTTTTGCAACCATTGCCAAATGCATGCATACACACCCATAGTCAGCGTAAGGCGAGGTGAAGTGTGTGGAGCCCTTGCTTCGCTATGCCACTATGCTACGTCCGTAAGGATCTTCATCTTTGAAGTGCTTGTGCTACATTTCGGCGCACTCTTCCACTCTCCTTTACTGGCGACGGTAGGCATAACATTATTCATCAAACGTGTAACAGGGACGATGCTTGTAATAAGATGATACCCAACCTTACATCCATGCCTGCGGACAGCATGAGCATGTGCGGCTTCCAACGCCAAGAGACAGGCTACCGGGAGGGCCGACTGAAAGGCACTCGTAAGAAGCATTTACTTCCTGCCACGGTCAGCAGAATTCAACGCTTCGACATCCGTCACCTTTTCTATCATCGTGCTGGCGTCTGCCCTCTCATGCTAGAGACGGCGCAGGAAGGAACAAGCCGAGCGCACCGACGGAAAAAGGAAAAAAAAAGGGATGTAATGAAACCCCCACAACAGAGCATCAGGCAACATTTGGGAAACGCCAGACTGAAAAGACGCGGAGCCTCTGTCGGAGCGTGTAGGGCGGAATGTTTTCCCCCTTGGTAGGTCGGTTTTCTCGACACGTCAAACCAACCATCAACCGGCGCATCATCCGGCCGCCTGTCAGGACATCGGTCGTCCTGCTGCTGCTTGGTATGGCGGTAGGAGCCCAGGTCCGGATCGCTCCGGATCGGTGAAGGTTCCTGAAGGGCAGGCGTCGCCGGGGCGAACTAGAGAAATCGCTAGCCGTACCGAGGCATCCTTTTCCCCCCGTATGTACCGTACAGTCAGGACGAAGGGGAGTGTGCCTTGATTGGCCTCATCATCATCATCATCATCATCGTCATCACAGCCAGCTTCTTACTGGTTGTTGTTTTATTCACCGCTGGTACACGTCTGTCCTTCCCCCCACCCCCCTCGCTTGTGCTGCGGGCGGGCGGATCGGGGAAAACGGGGGGAAACCCCGACAGAGAATTGACGAATAAGACAAAAGGGCTACAGGGGGATAAGTATGAAGTGCTGCGCATACATTTTGTATGTAGCCCATCATCCCTCAGGCTAACCATGGGCCACAGGCCATCGTCCTTGCGAATGTCAGTTCACACGCACACACAGCCATACGGACGGCGAAGAGAACGAGAGAAACAGCGGGATAGAGCCACGCGGCGAGCGACAACGGTTTGGCGGCTGCTAAAACAAGCAAACCACCCGTAACGCATCGTAAAAGTAAGTGAAAAGGAGTCCCCAGAGTACGTCGATTGCTTGCCGAGCGAGGAGAGAATTTTCTCATGGTCGGAGGAAGGTGAAGCAGAAGGTAGCAGGTTAAAGGCCAGGAAAGCCCCGGGAAGCACACGCATACACACGAAAGATGCATACGTGATCATCAAATGCAGAGGGACATGATGTTGAGACAGAGACAGTCAGCTCGACGAACCTTTCTTCTGCATGCGGGAAGCAGCGACCGGAAGAAAAAAAAGCAATGGTTCACCCTCAAAGGGACGCCTGTGATGCTCCGACGGCGGTGATGGGACGGACGGCACCATTCAGGCCATTTTCCGTAGGTGTTTGGATTATTTGGGATAATCTTATTACGTGCGGAAGACAAAAAAAAAAAACACCAAATGCCATCACCGCAAAACCGAACAGGAGAGCATGTAGGGATGTTGTAAAAAGGAGGTACTAATGCGATGGCAGGAAAAAAAAAGTGTGAAAAGATGACGAATCGTTCCGTTTCTTGATTTTCTCTTTGAACTCGGTAAATTCACCGGTTTGAGTGATGTCCGCCGTTCCTTTCAACAGCAATAACAATTACTAGAAAACAAAATTTGCACTGGAAAGCTTTGGTAATGGATTCTAATGGACATCTGTAGAAATTCATGAGTAAGGCACTGTGTTTTCCAGTAAACCATCAGTGTTGAACAGTTGAAGATGAGCTTCGACAAAGCTGGTGATTTAATCCGTCGCGTAGTCAGTAGCATCTTCAAACCTTTATTAGTTTTAACAGTCTTACCTGTGAAGAAAATGAAAGAAAGTCCCAAATTAGTACCATTTTTGTTTCGATTTACTAAATCTATTTATGGGGATCATTAATTAAAAAATGGATCAGTTATTCTCAAACGATTTTGCTGTACTACACTATAATACTACATGACAAAGTTTTGGCTCAGACTCTACACATTTGCTGAATTCTTATGAACAAATTCATAATTAATTATGATTTCATGGGAGCCTAAGCAATGTGTAGAAATAAACGTCACTTGCTCCGAACAAACCGTAAATTACCATTATCCAACAAGAAAGTAACACACAGGACCGGCACAAAGGAAGAACGCAAGTAAAAATACCCTCGTAACAAGATTAATGCTGAATAAATGTTATTGTTTACATTGGCTGCACATTGGCACCCTTTCCCTCGTTTTTGGACTCTACCGTCTCGTTCCCAGGACGCAGGATTGGAACGAGCCTTCGAACAGCGAAACAGGGAACGGACGCACGGAAGCGTTCCGTTTGGTGGAGACGGTGGCAAGTACTCAGACAGCTCCGAAGGTTCACTCATACGCGACGCCTCACCGCGTTCGGGAGCGTAAACTAAATAAAAACACTCCAGAGGACTTCATCCAGCCACGTCCAACAACTGACGGCGGGGACGGACCCCAGCCAACAGGCAGGAGCGCGTTTGCGTTCGAGAAGCACGCTGGGAAGAGCAATAAAAATATCACAATTCTGACGTAGATTTGTGTACACACGTAAATATCCGTGGCCTTCGGAGGCGGGAGCGAGTGAAAGTGACATAAGGGGACGTCGGGACGACGTTGAGTCGTTCAACGTTTGATTAAATATTGATTTTGACAATTGCTGTTTGAGAAGAAGGTTACCATTGATTGGTGTTCAATAGGGCGACTTTCTTCGTCGTCAGCAAGAGAGTAGTGGCATTGTCATCGGGAAGAGGGAAAAGTGCAGCAAGAGCAATGACATAAAATGAGCGATTGAGCGAGCAAATATGTTACAATTGTTAAAATTTGGATGAATCAAAAAAATTGAAATGATCGAAAAATCAGCATCCTCAATTTGAGCAATACGATATCGAATAGCCAGCTGTTTTGAAAGTCAGAATGAAAGCAAAATGGCGAAAATATTCTCAATTTCCCCGCTAAAGAAATTTGATTTGCTCCTTGTCTCTCTCTCTTGAGCTGGCCATTAGCCTTTCTTTGTTAGTGGCATCGTGAACAAAGCGAATGCGAACGAGAACGATCCCGGGGCTGGCGTTTTTCCACCAAACCGCTGACAAATTGCCCGACAGAAAAATTCGCTCGCGCCCAATTGTGTAAAGACAGCGAAATGGAGCAAACGCGGCCCTAATTCCGACAAATGATCCATAGGCTGTCATTTTCCTACACGCCGCGAGCTTAACGTGCACAAACACACACATACCGTCTCCTATCCGGCCAGCTCGGTTGTTCCAGCGGCATCGAAATCGACCCTCCTTGCCCTCCCTTTTTGCTGCTTTTCCAATTGTTAGCTACATTACATGTCATACCTACGTACAAAAACGACGAAGAACGACCATCATACATGGTCCACATCTTTATCAACAACGAACCACAGCCGGGCGAGTGTGCTCCAAAACAAGAAGCACAGCACGGCGATGGCGACGCGTTTGCGTTTGTGACGCGGAACGCGGAATTAAAGGAAACAACGCTACATCCAACGTTCCTCTCCCGGCGCACAGCAACATCAGACGCAACAAAGCGCCACGGGACAGAAGCTGGGGTTGGCCGGGATGTCATGCGGGATGATGAAACGTTGTCCTCCCACTATTCTTCCCCACTCGCGCTTCTCCGGAGCCTTAGCAACCCACGAATTGTTCACAGTGAAGCGAAACATATTTATGACAAATGTTTCATTATCATAAAAATAATATTTGTTAAGCTTTTCCCACCTCTTTCGCTAACTCTCGTCCTTTCTTATTTCCCGTTTTTTTCCCCTTTCACTCTCATTCTATGTGCCTCCCCTCTCTCTCTCTCGCTCTATCTTTCCCGTTCCTCGTGCTACGTCTGTGCTGAGAGTTCGCCATGCCGTGCGGTGGCGGAAGATATCCGCGAGTGTGTTCCTCCTCCACTTTTCGCACCATCAAAAAGATCCACACCCTCGCTCCTCATGCCATGCATCTTCGTTACATCGTTCGTGTTCCCGTTCAACGCCAGGACGGCACTGGCGCTCGTTGCCGGCGCAGCTTCGCCTGCGCTTCACCGACTGGCAGCCAATTTATGCTACCATGTCCCACGAACGCAACATACCGAGCATATCCTATCGCACACATCCCGACCAAGGCAGGACGGTTTCGACCGGCGAGGTGGCGAGGAAAAACAAATAATGATTGTCAAAATCGATGATGAACAGCCGGTCGGTCTTAATAGAGGAAACCGAACAACGACAGGGTGTGCGATGGACGTCGTTGCTTGTGGCTTCGAACAAGCGCGGAAGAAGACGCGCTTTCTTGCTCCCAGCGGGTTCGATTTTTCGGCGACATGGCGATGCTTCTCGTTTGTCTCGTTGCAGACGGTTTCTTGAGGCTGATAAAAATCCTCCGCCTAAAAGCGGGAACGGGATGGGTACGCGCCTCACGATGGGCGAGCAGCCGCTACCAACGAACGAGCCGAGCCGTGCGTTCCCGCAGAGGCGCTAGGACAAGGAGAAATGTGCAAGACACAACCTAATAAGCTTGGAGGCGTCCGATAAGAGTGTGTCATAACCGTATGTGACTGGAAACGTATGCGCATTTTCAAGCTGACGTCCATACACGTACCATACGCACATTCGCAGGACTTTGCAACAATTGGCGTTTACTAGTCGCTTCTTTCCATTGGAAAATATTGGAGGAAATTTTACAATGTAGTAAATAGTAAAAATCTACATCATCAGGTTATATAAAGCGAAACAGCTTGACTTTCGCGCAGAAACTTTGCTCTGTGGAAATTAAACTAACCAATTGTAGCTCCATCATGTCTGCTTATACAGGCAACATTATTCATGCAATTAAAAAAAAAGTCCACTTCAGAGCTGCAATATATCTTTACCACTTTATGAATAACCTGTGGCCTCAGAGGAAAGCCTGGAAGCACGAACAGAATGTTACCCATTTTTTTGCTCGCGTCTTGAAATCTTCTCAAACATAGCTGTTACGAAGATGACATGCGAGATGTTTCTTAGAAATTATGAGATAATTTATACTGTTGCATGTGCTCCTTCTGGACATAACGACCGACAAAGCGCTGCTGGCTGCCGAATCTGCGCTGTGGACGCATAGGTTCATTCGTTTGAAATATATTCAATCGCACATGTGCCACGCCAGAATTTCATCAGACAAAGAACGAAAGCGTCCAGCACCAACGGCAAAGGTAGCAAACGACCAACAAAAGGAATGTTTCCACTGGTTTTGGGAAGCTACAGCGTCAACCGATAAGTGTGAAACATTTAGGAACGACTCGCTTCAGACAGGACGACCTCGCAAACTCTCCAGAGACTCTGTGTTCTAGTGGCTTTACGAAATCGCTTTCCGAATCTGACTCTCGAAGGCGAAAGAACATATTGCGCGCAATGGTTCGGTTTTTCTCGGACTCCAAGTCTACCGGAGGGCACCTCCAGAGGGTGGATTGATTTATGCCTTTTTATTGTAGATATATAGGCTCCGCTCATAATGTTTATCATTTGCGCGCTCTTTTCCTTCGCTAAACCCAACCCATCTAGTAGACGGTTCGCAGCTGGCAGCTATCTCTTGGGGAATTGTAGCCAGCATACGGCGGTGGGCACGAGCTCACGGTTAGTGCTCCTTGGGAAAAACGGGTCGTAAAAAGGAAAACTAAACGAAAAAAAAAAAAGCTTTAGGACGCGGAAGCAGTAGGACACAACACCAGCACAAGACAAATGTGAGAATTCTTCCGAAGGGTGGCGATAGCTCGTGAACGAAAGCTACGAAAAAAGGGAAAATATGTTTACTCGCGCCACCCGGGCCCAGTGGCCCATATCAAATGTGTTACCATTGTTTGACAGGGGTAACTAGTGCCGGTTGTCTTGACACTCGGGTCACTGCGATATGTCGGACGCTGCGGGGTGTGAGTGTATAGGCGTCCTTTAAGTGTACTAAACAACCCCCGCACCGCAAGTGGCAAAACATCCTGAACCGCGGCTGCACCATCAATAGATATTGTTTACCTACGAGCAAGTCTTTGGCAATCTTCTTTGAGCAAAAAAAAAAAAAATTAATAGAGAGAGAAGAGAAAGCAAACATTTGTTGGGGTAACGGTTGATGTTGTTGACTCAATTAAGGTCATCAGGATCTTTGGAAGGAAGAATAAGGGACACATCTGATGATTGGTTCGCTATTGATTAACTGATTATAGCTAGTTTGGAAAAAATGTTTACATTTTCCAATTATTTTCTGTTTTTCGGATAACAAAAAAGCAACTCCATGCTATACGGATGCGGTTATGGACAAATATAGGCTCCAAACAGAATCTCGCCCAAATACTCACAGGGACACCGGGTAGCCAGATAAATCAAACCGTTCCGCTTTGGCACCCAATTAGTAAACCAGAAACCACGCTTACGGCTATCACTTATCATCGTCTGACAAGATAAACTCACTACCAACAGAGCGGGATGGCCCATACGGAGCGGGAGGAACCTTAAATAAGATAGATGGCAAAACCCCACTTGAGCCGTTTTAATATTTTAATCCTAACGTTTATGTCCCACTCGACAAAAAAACACGTTTGCTCCCGCAAGATTTGCGATCGAGTGTGCACCAAAAAAACACAAACAAACACACACGCAACCATCTGTCTTTCGTGCTAAACTAGGCCCCATCCGATGGCTAGCGTGGAGTGGCACGGTGGAGCCTAAGGCACACGTGACCACGTGCTCACGTACGCACGCACAAAACAATCGAAACCTTTCCCCCGCGTCGGTCGGAGCAATAAGTGCGAGCGAGTGTTGTTGATGAATGGCTACAAACTTGGGGGGGAAAGGATGTGTGACGAAGGATAGCCACCCGTGCCGGGCTGAGCGTCTCTAGGAGGTCCTAGGGTCAGCTAGTCGGGGCAACCCTTAATGTGGTTGCGAACGATCGCGGCCAACGGTAAACCCATCCCAGCGCTCTCTATATATCACACAATTCAATAAACTTTTTCTCATCACTGTGATAGAGCGGTGCGCCGAAGAGCAACCGTAATCCCCCAGTCGCCGCCCGGCGCGCTCTCGATGCCAGGGAATCGCAGCATCTCGAGGACTCGCGATCTTTCGCACAATTTATGACGTTCCCCGGAACGGGCGCTTAGGGCAGGAAAGGGAAAGCGGGAAGCGGATGTTGTCGGGCATATCCACACCGAAAAGATTGGATTTGTCAGGACGAGCGGACGTGAGCGGAGACGGACCACGTAACTCCCCCCCCAGAAACTGAAAGGACATCGTCGCTTTTCTCCTTCGCAACAACTGGCAACAGTCGTGGAGTAAATGTGGAACGAATGCGATCTCAAGGGGAGGGGGGGTAGGGGGAGGGAGCTATTTCAACAAAATAGGTTTTCCGCTGCCTCCACCACAAGCCGCCATTGATAATTTTCGAGCAAAACTGAACGCCTTTCGATGGGAGCCAGAGGAGCAGTGGGACGCCACGTTCTGGCGAGAGTGAAAATATAAAACACACCCAAAAGCCGTTCAAATCACTCTCCATATGGCCGTTCGGGTAGGGTCCTGTCGCTATTGACAAGGCTTTTTTATCGGGGTTCTCTTACTTTTTTTAGTTGTGTTGCTTGTTTCTTGTTTCTTTTTGCTTCTACATTTTACGACCCAGGACTCAATGAAGTCATATAAATCTTTTATTGTTTCAACGCAGCTTCAACGCGCCCGGCAAAGAAAGCATCGCCTTAATAGCCCATCGCCACTTCCACCGGATAACGTCTTGCGGGGAATCAGCGACGGAATAGGCCTGGGAGTCCCTACATGCCGCGTTTTACCACACCGGAACACCACCCTCTAACCGACGCTCTTCTCATCCCGATTGATGGATACGATCGTACGAGCATTTGTACACTTTACGTTCCACAGACATTTGAACTGCAGTACGACATCATAGCCCTACCGGAACAGAGAAGATGCTCGGCTTGGTTATGCGCTGTCCGAATGGTCGATAACATAAATCGTAACCATCACACATCGTCACCGCCGAGACACATCTCGTGCGGTTATCGGCTGAAGGCAGAAAGACTCCCGGCTAAGCGGACTGTACTTTTGGATTGATGCTGAATGGTTTGCTCTTTAGCCCTACCCGACCCTAGGGTTTTTTGTTTCGGATTATTTCGCTTTTTTACCGCTGCTTTTACCAGTAATCCCGTTGATGTACATGCACAGTGGCTCGTTTCGTCGTGACACTAAATGGATTCCGGAGAGTGTCACTTCCCCCAGATTCAGGACATGCGGCGCCTTTTAAAAACGAACATCAAGGCGAAAAATAGAATGTGGCCGAAAGGGAATGCGGTGCGCTCTTGGCATCACCGTTGATTATGGACAGTGTAAGTGTTATGACGTGTATTGACACGTTAAATATTTTAACACAACCTTCGTCACCCTGCGTAAGTTAAGGACCGAGCCGCATTTGTGTAACATTAAATTGCTCATGGATTATTTACCGGATGGCGAAGAGCGACGCGGCAGTAGATTGAAAATGACCGGGACAGCAGAAACAAAAAGCTATCTGCCGAGAGGCGCCATCATCTGACCTTAAGGTGGCCGTTTTACTTTTTATTGTACTGCAAAGATTTTAGTACGGGTTTTACGTCACTTTTTTCATTCGCATTTGGCTGCAATGCATTTGGATGTAATCATTCGCCGCTCTCGGCTACCTTCCAGCTTCAAAGAAGTCAATGATTTTGTTCTTAGTAATTTAGAAAAGGAGTTTAAGCAAAAGAAAAGAAATTTATATTTTTCCACAAATGAATTAAGCAAATGCAACTTTTAACAATCGAGAACCAATAGCTATAGTGTAGTAAAACAACGTGTGTAGTAAAACTTTACATATTGGACACTAGCCATCAACCTACTCGGGCCCCCTGCTTGCAGCCAATCTAATCCCTCCATTTACAGTGTGCTAATGAATCTTAATAAGCTGATCCGAGCCCTGCTTGGCGGACGACGATGGAGGCTCATTAGATCGCTTTAAAAAGCGAGCCGAAGCGAAAATTTCCTTCTTTTTCCCACCTGCCACCCGACGTCAGACGCAACACCCCTACACACACGCGTACCACCCTATCGGTCAACCCTTGGCTTGGCTCCCACCACGTTCCCTCGAGTGGGATGAAGCTCGCCGCCCCCCAGGGCACAAGGTAGTTATATCACTTCAATCAACAACTCTATCTTGCGCACACGCCGCTATCACCGAGCCCTTCTATCGGTAGTCGGGTATGGGCTGGTATGCGTGACTACTAGCTTGGCGGTGCACTCACACAGTTGCATCCATTCACCAATCCACTCAACACCCACCCACTCCCGTGCCCTTTCCTACCTCTCAACAACTCCTGCTGAAGTACCTTACATATGGCGAAAACGACGGTTGCGCTGGGCTGGAGGTGGCTTGTTCAGTTGGTAGGTTATTTTTATTGCAGTATATTATAATTACCACCCATCCGCGCCCCCCTCAACGCCCGCCTCATATCGACAACAACCACCACGCGCTTGCCGCCCGGAGGAGTAGCGAAAGGCAGGCGGCAGGCGGAGCATGCACCGGGGCGATGGGCTTTGGGTTAATTATCGCCGTTCTAAGCAGCCGCATCGAGCAGGTTCGAGAGGTTCCGGGCGGCAAGACGAGATTTTTCCGAGCAGAAATGGGCAAGATAGATGCAGACAGCGCTCGCGTTGGGCGTGGAGGGGGTGAAAATGAGGCGGCCGTACAAACAGAAGGAACAGCAAAAAAAAAAAATGAAAAGAAAAAGACTCCAAGACACTCGTTGGCCCTTCGCTTGGTAATGAACCGTCAAAATAGCCTCAAGGGAATTGCATTTCCTCTTCTAGTCTACCAGCGCTTTTTTCGCCTTCCGGAAGTGTTTTTTTTTTTTTGTAATATCGATCGAGTGTAATAAAACGGAAAAATAACTCCGAACAATAGCATCAAAAGCCTTAATTTGCCTCAGGTCGGTGGTACGTCATTAATCATCGGCCCAATTGGTCGGCTTGTCAATCTCGCTCCCCGGGGAGGAGGAAGCATACGGTAGTTGTCATATTTAAATAAAAATTAATTATTGAACAATTTATCAAAGACAGCGCCCTGGTATGACAGGGAGGCACACACACGCGCGCACAAACACACGCACACACACGCACGGAGCTGATTGCTGAGGAGTTATGTTTGCTCGCACTAATTGTGCAAAGGCGAATGGTAAGTATCTTAGGCTGATGGCTTCGTTTGGAATTATGTTTCGTTTAGCCAGAGGCAGAGATCTCGTCAGAAAAAAAAACAAGGAGCAAAAAAAAAACTATTAACAATAACAACACACACACGCACACAAAACAAAGGGCACAGCCCATTACAATGTATCATAAGCTTGCAAACACCTTTGCACCCTCTTCGCCGGCCGTTTATGCATTCCTTTGCGCAGCATTACACGCGCGGACGGGGAGCGGCGCGAGTGTGAATGTTGACGGTGGCTACGCGCGACTCATTATCATTATCCTCATTATGCTGCCGCTTCTCGGCTGGCTGGATGGCTGGAAATGTAGTTCCTGGTTGTTTTTTTTTTAAATATATGTTTGCGTAGGCAACTGCCATCCATCCATCACGTCACCGTGGTGCGACAAGGGTGCCAAATGTCTTACCGATGTTTCATCTTGCGCGTATCCACCACCGAACGCCCGAGCAACTCAAACTGGCGAATCCATTAAACGAAACCGTTCGAATAAAATTTGAGACACGCCACCAGCACATGGTTACAAAAATGTTATACTTTCTACCGCGCCCCGTGTTCCCAACCTTCGTTTTCTTCTTTTCAATTAACTGTAATACAATCATCACATTGAACGCATTGCACTTGTCACACTGTCACTTTAGCGGCGTCGAAATGAAAATAAAATTAATTACTATCGATTATTCCTGACCGCCCCGCTGTTTGACGTTTCAACGAGATACAATGTAAAGAATACCGACGTGCCTTAATGAATATTTTGCTGCCCCTCAAAAGCTCTGTTAAGCTCGCATGTACAAAAATTACAACAACAAAAAAACAAACAAAACAAACAAAATATAAACGAAGGAAAATCCCTCAAATTGTTATCACCCCAATGGTTGCCCCGAGCCCATTGCATCAGAACAATTTCCTCGCAATTGGCACATTCTTTCCATTGCGGAAAAAGGAAATAAACTGCCAAAGAACGCAGAAATTGAAAAAAACACACACACAAACAAATTCATGCGCCGAATCATTAAAACGGAAGCACTACATTGAGCATAAAATGTAAGACACCGAAAACAGAGCATTCGCTACGTTGGATTGAAGTTATTTTCTTCTTCTTCGTCTTGGGCATGTTGCGAACCCTTCCTGCACAGGGTTCATAGCTAGGCGTAAATTTGGTAGTAGCTGGTGTTTTTTTTTTACGTTGGTAGTAAAGTTGTAGCTTTTTTTTTCCTTGTTTTTTTGCCCTTATTATCACTCTCCAGGTCTAGCGGCACACTCAAACGTCTCGGTTGTAAATTGTTGCTTACCCTTTAGTATTTATTTTTCTTTTCCCACTTACCGCCGTTCTTCTCGAGCGCATGTCAATCCTATCCACCTTCATCCAGAACGGTGGTGCGGTGCAAGGGCGTGCGTTCATGCACACCTCCCTCCCCTTCTCGGCTGCTGACGCTTGCCAGCAAACAGAACAACATGGTGCAGAAAACGGTAACATCACCACAATCCAATATCAAAACCCCGGTAGATAGTCCCACGCAGGAGGAGGTGTGTGCTTCGGTTTGCGTTAGTTTGTGAGTGTGTGTTGGTGAAAGTCTGGGTGCATATTTTTTACTCATTTCATACATTGATACACAAAATTGCAAACAAGAATTTAATTGGTTATAATTACTGCCAGTCGCCAACTCAGCTTTACCGATCGCACCATCTGTTTCACTATCTCTTTTCGTCAACATCGGCTAAAGCAGGAAGGCAACAACGAATCCCAACATGTACATGAAATGTATGCGTGTATGATGTATATGCAAAGAATGGCAACATATTTCGTCTCCCCTTTTTCGACCGGCACATAACATCGCAAGGCGGCGAGGCGCGTATAAGTAGTGCAGTTATGAAAAGTAAAAGTCACAGAATGGAACGAGGTGTGAGATACGCACAATGATGATTGCAGAAGGGTGCCCTCGGTAGGTCAGCGAAGAAGGACTCCAAGAGGCAGCGCACAAAAGGAAGAATGGTTTAGCACAGTGGAAGAGGAGAAACTTCTCACAAAAGTTCTCGAGCGCACCCCGGCGGACGGTGTTCCACCGGGGTAAACAAATGTTTAGCTTAACCTACGCAAGGTGAGTGATTAAATTCGTTCCCTTTAGGTGACCCAACCGTCCACGCAATGCCGCGCCAAGCCGAACCCAACATGACTGATGACTTTTGAAGAGGTTTTCCCACCCGTCAGGCCGAGGGTAACGAGACAGAGAAAGAGAGAGTGAGCGAGACTGATAGTTGGATAGTTTCAATTATTAGGGGTACTATAGCGCCATCTGTAACTTCTGCTCATTTGCAAAGGGAGCGTTTAATGTTGGGTTTCCTTTTTTGCATGGCAATTAAATTGCTCACCTTTTAATTGTTTCTACTGCACTGTAGTTTTTTTGTACAGTGCGTTACATTTGATGTTGCGTTTTTTTTCGCACACCACAGAGTGTGACTATGTGGCGGAAAGGTGATGCTATGCTCGGTGCCAGAGGAGAGAGAAATCAGAACTCGCCCCGAGACTGCAAGCGAGGAAAAGGTAATAATAGCGGTGATGATAATAATGATGATGGAGTGAATTTGAATTGACGCTTCACGGCAAGGTTGCGCACAAGTTGATAAGCCAAAGTTGTGCTAATTTGAATTATCACACAACGATTGCCTCGAACTGGACAACGAGTTATATACTCAAGTTTGTTCTTTTATAACTAGCATAAACTTTTGCTTGATTTTCGGATGACTAGACCTTATGCTCGAATATGGAAAAAACTACACCATTACAAATTCTACAAGCTAAACCAAATCAGATTATCAATCAAAAGTATTGTTAGGCAAAATAACAACACACACATTACAATCTTGGGAAACTATTTGAGCGCGAAAGGCGCAGATTTTTGCGCCCACGGAAAAATCCATATTCATGAGAGTACCTTGTCGAAAATATCAGCGTAACAAGCCTTGTACCAGAATGTCGCGAAAACGATTCAACAATAAAGTACACCGTTTTATTTTTATGAACTAACAATCCGAACTATTACTTGTGTTCGCTTCATTATCCGCGAAGAAAAAAAAAAATATAACCGATTGAGTCAGGGAGATCCTGTAATTGATACGAACGCAGGAACACATTTCTTTTCGTTTCTTATTAGGCGCGTTGAGTTGAGTTACTTTAAGGATTCCAGTTCTCGCACAGCAACACAAAAGCCCCTCTGTGCAAATGGTGTTGGAAATTAATTTCCTATCCACACTCAGCGTAGGTTCGCAGCTCCTAGGAGGGAAATCGTACGCACTTGCCGTACTCAACCATCCGGAGTTCATATCGAATTCTCGCACCGCACTGCCACCCTCGTCGTCCATCGCCGCACACGCAATGGAGTCCTTTCGAAGTGGGGTACATTTATTTTACCACTCGGATTAATGCGTTAAATAAACCATGAGAAATTGATTTCTGTTCCGGTGGGTTTTCATTGGTTTCTTCTTCGTCTGCCCGCTGCTTACTTGCTTTGCATAAAACAAGCCCTAGCGGCATCGCCTTCGGCAGGATGTGCGTTAAGGTGGCCTAATTTCTGCCCCCGTTCACAAACGGAAGCGAACCAGAAATAATAAACAATCGCTCGCGAGACCCGAAGTGACGAGCAGCAATATCCGTATCATGTGATCAATTTCGAGAGAAAAAAAAATGACAGGATTAACATCTTCTAGCACCCCGTCATGCTTTTTTTCCGCCACATTACCATCTTACTTCGGATGTTTACGGATTCTTGCAGCTCTAACCAACCAATGAGTAGATCGAATTGATTTTTATCCATTTTTTTCCACCTAAACACCGCAACTCGAAACGGCCAGGCACTTCCCACAATCTGCCGTTTTCCCATCGGAGCGGCACAAACAACACACCCGTAGTACCGGTAAGTGTTATTTCTTATTATGATCCACCATAACCAGATACTCTCGGGTATGTTTAGCCTTTATTGCGACCAATAACATCAGCCAACGGTCAGCGGCATGGAGTAACGTCACCAAACGGGGTCCAGTTATGAAGATCGAGTCAAAGGGTAGAAGTTAGGATAACACCATTGCAGGATATTCTGACTATTCTGAACGAAACATTCACTCGAATGATAGGGCACGAGCAGAACGGAAATGCGTATGCTTCCAAGATCTACATTACTATATTGGTCATCGCCGAGTACGATAGGATTTGTTCTTTATCAATGCTTTTCTTCCACTATGTGTAGGCCACAGAATTCCATCCAATTGTGGTGAAAATAGGGAAAATGGAAATCCTTTCTTGCTGGTGGGTTTTCGTCACATGGAACAACACCCCGCATGGGCACTTCTCGCATTTGCCACGGTTTGCGGGAGCAGAGGGTGCACGAATAATTCCTTCATTTTTCCCACTGCGAGAACCACGACATCGGGCAGTTTTAGATGGGGGAGGAAAAGTAAGTAGCCCATCCGGTCGGGAAAATGGAGAGTGAAGGGTAACTATTTCTGCCATCAGATTTGAATTTTATCGCAAACGACACCCAAGGCAGTAACTTTGTCCACACATTCAATGCTAATTTGCTGTCCATGCCAACCAGAACCAGTACAGCACACACGAGAGCACGACCGAGCGGTCGTCGAAATTTGGTTAAGGTTTTAAATTTCCCTACCCACCGCCTGGTGGTTCCCTTTCCCCGGTGGCACAAAAGAGAGGACCGCAACAATCCCGGCTTCCCAAACTAGTTGCGTTTTGTGTGCTGCCCTTTGCTAGCGTGTGCGTAAGGCGGCCCGTCGTCCTTCTGCCCGTTTGAAATGGCTAAATGAAATTAGCTTCAATTTGTAATTGAATATATTTCCTATTACGATAAACTTTACGTTTAGCGGATGATTTCGAAGCTGGGGTGCAGCGACGCTTGGGTTAGACAAAGATTAAGAAACTGTTCCAGAACAACCACCGGAGGGTTCTACGCGGAGAATATCCGTGCAGGACGGAGCAAACTCGGGGGTGCAAAAGAACAAGTCGGATCGGACCTTGATAGCCGATTGCGGGTTGAATGCTTGAGTGGTGTTGGTGGTGAAAGCAAACCCTAATGAATGTGTAATTAGTTGATTGTTTCATTAGAAGCAGGTTGTGGTATGTTCAGATGACGGGAAGCGAAAAATTGTGCGATTGGGAAATATTGTGGAGCTACTCCCCCGAAATCGGATATGCAAGATTGGTCTTTATGGCATAGAGAGTAGGGTTTTATTAACCGTGGAGAATTAGCATTTCCTAGGAGTACTTCTGAGCGTTGGGCTGTTATATGCTTCATTATTCCACTTTCTTTCCATTCCGTGATATCGTCACAGTGTACTGCTGGAATGTTCCTGCTTTCGTAAGATCGAGTGTGGTATTTTTTGGAACTAGCTGTGTCGTCAAATTCCAAGGAAAAGAAAACAATCAGACAACTACCCTCTGCGACAGCGAACTTCTAATTGAAATTCCACCTTCAACTTCAGTCCATTTGAAAATAACAATCGAAACCGGGATAACTGGACATAAACCGAGGGCGGATATCGTTCGGCGATCGGCGACTCAGTCAAAGCGACACTGGGATATAGAGATGCGGCGTCCAGTGAAACATATGCCAAGGTTCAAGATTTGATCGTCGAGCGGTGCAAGATTTGACGGCTTCTTCGCGCACGGGAGCAGCCCTGACGGAAGCCACCGGTAGCATAAAGATCACCGCCACACGATATGACCACCGACAATGCGCACTCAAACACGACGGCGAACGTCGACTGAATGCGTAATAAAACAACATCAAGCGTCTCAAGACATGATGCTCCTAGCCGGAGTCTCCCGATCCCGGGTCCGCAAAAAGCGATCGTGAAAGCTTGCAGGGATGTTTGAGCAAGTGCCAACCACAATCGTCTCTGTTTTGACAGAGAAAATAATCGAAAAATGAACTGAAATGATACAGAACAACACTGCACGGGCAACAGTTGAACACAAAATGAATAATCTCGAGCTCTCCAAAAATCTGTGGCGACAAATCGGTTACATGCCGAAAAAATTTAACAAAGAACCTATAAAAACTAACCTCCCGGACCTTCATGCCTTTCCGTTGGATTTCGGAGGCGAAGAAAATGAAATAAAACAAAACAAACATTAAATGTCCTCCGCCTACGCTCTGCGATCTCCGTTTACGTGCGCACCATTCCCGTCACACACAGTAGGAACAAATAGAGGAAATGGAAAATCGGGAGTGGGGAGATAGCAAGAAACTTGCCCTGGGACTCGTTCAATTCCAACCCGCATCCGGGCTCATTCAAATCCCAACGAAAAAAACCCACTAGTGACACACACTTTGTAGGAGTATTCAGCCTTCAGTGCCGATCAGCACAGCATGCCGAAGAATGATGCCTCCTTCTGTGCAGTGGCGACGCGTCGTAAATGTGAGTCGTAAACATTTGCGATCCAAAAACAGCTCGGCGACAAGTGTTCGGATAAGTGAAGCTTAAATTTTTAACGCACTCTACATAATCGTTGATCGTTTGTCGTTGCAACTGGGTTTAACTGCCAGGAGAAGAATGATAGTTTGTATCCAACTTATTTTGCTTTACAGTTCCTAATGATCGTTTTTTTTTTCATTTTCCTCAAACCTGAGACAACCACGCATGCCACCATTTTGGATTCGTCGAAAATTCATTCATTCCCAGGCCTTATGGCTAGGGCAGGTCCATTTACAACACAGCAAAAATCGTTGGCGTGCATGTGTTTTGTTTATGTGAAACCCAACAACCGTCAAACACCCAAATAGCAGAATCCTAGTTTGAATGCCATATCAAACTGGAATCACACCCACCAAAACGCCGCATAAAAAAGGTAAATACCCGTACACAACAGCCAACGCACCTCGATGATCTACGCCTCGCCTCATCAGGTCAACCGTGCGTCCCCATCGTTCGCGCTCACCCAAAAATGGAGGATGGGACGCGCGCGCTTGGGCGTAATGGAAAATATGAAGCCACTGGTTGGGCCCTCGCCAGAAGCGCAAAAGTGCACTTGCTTATGCATGTCACATATTGGCAATAAAAAGTATTTTTCTTCTTTTTTGTTAACCTTTATTTCCATTTGTTGCTCATCTCCCGCATCGCTTCTTTCTCTCGCTCTCTCTCGATCTTTCCTTCCTTTGTTCACTGCCACCCAAAATCAAGCACCGTCAACAGCCCGCCCTCTTGCGCGTAAAGGTATTTTACAATTTGGTATTTGAAATTCAAATGATTCTAAATAAAGCTAGACAAAAAAAACCCGTTGCGTTTTGCATCAGATTTGAAGTGCGTGAGTTTGACGAACGACGTTGGCGGGCTGAAGGTGGAGGGGGCAGCTCATCGTCTCCGTCTAATTCCGCTGGTGGACGTCGCAAACGGTTGGCCGTAATTTTCAATCCACTTTTTCAAACCGGCAGTAGAACATGCTTCTGTCCTGTGTGGCGTGTGTTGTACCATTTGTATCGCCGAATTCTGCTCTCATCCATATGTTACAGCAATCAAACTCCAAACAAGATGGCCGATGCTGCTCGATGATGCCTACGTTGCCGTTCGCATCGGCATGTGGGGTGGCTAATATTTTCTATTGTCGAAATAGGCGGCCACCCAATTGGATGCCTTGCCCGGCATGCGGAAGCCACTGTCAAAACCGTCTGGACAACGTCAGGGACGCGTAACGAGGGCAAACGATTTATTTACAAACACGTCCACTCGATTGCGCGCACGCCAATCGTTGAAACAATTGATGTTCCGACGAATGTCTCCCCCATAGAGTGTCCTTTTTTACACCGAAGAGGTTTGGAGGGTCATCAGGATCATTGCATTTTGAGCATTCATGCGAAAGGCGTGCAATAATATCGGGCACATTACATGCGTTAGACACATAATTGCAACCTTTTGGGTGCGTATTATTTGCGCTTAGCGATTATAAGTTTGCTTCCCTCTACTCTCTCGCACATACAGCATTGTTCAATCACGGCGCGAAAGGAATTCGTTTGTTTAGATTTCCCCAAGAGCACGTCACTGCCTTCCGTGTACGCAACAACCTGGCTCGTGACCAACGGTTACTACCGTTCTGTCTGAGCGGGTCATCTTGCTTGAACGATGATGGGCCGGGGGAGTTTTTGTATGTGTGTGTGTACATCTCATGTCCTCCCGTTGCCCGTGGAAAGGAGCGTTAGGACACCGCCGATCGTTCCGCCGGACGACGCCCTCACAGGTGAGACCGGGATTCGCCGGACGGCGGGAGGAATTAGTATTCCGACCCGGTACGAGCTTTCGGGTACCCATTTGGATGAATCATGGTTATTCATGAGTTTCCGAGCAATGATGATGGGTTTTGGTTTGGTGTACTACACACATACGCACGCGGGCGCGTAAACGTACATACGCAAACCCAGCGCTACTCAGCGATCGGGGAAGGTGAAGTGTAATTTCCCTACAATTGAGTACGAGGTAGAGTGAAAAGCGCCGGCAACGGGCTGGCAGTAATTCTTAGCGCGTCCCGGCCAAATCCAGCTAAATGTGTTCGAGCGCGGCAGTCTCCCCGGCCCGGCTGCGGACAGCAAGCAAACACACTAATAAAAATGCGTCGATGATTAGTCACGACTATTAATTTTCATAGCAATCCCGAAACCGACACCGAGCGGGGGCCAGGCTCCACTTTGTCGGGGCACGGAAAAGTGTATTTTTTGAGTCGGCAGGGTCCGCTTGGTACCATAAAATAAGGCACATAGTCGAAGCAAAGGAACTGCTGGAGAAATTCGACATTGCATGACGAGAGACGTCCCAGAAAACTGGGAGAGTCTTTCACTCTTTAAGCGTAAATTTAAAGGGGGTCAGGAGGCCCGAAATAGTTAGCTGGTCGTAAAAATAAACTCCATAAAATCAATGCTACCCTTTTGCCACATCGGGCTTTGTCCCACATTGAACAGGGCCAGGCAGTTGAATACACTTGCCCATCCGCTGGCCGTGGCGGGATTACTGTGTGTCACAAAGACGACACACGGGCTCCGGTTTGGACTAAACCCGCCAACACGGCCACAACCACAATCGTTGGTTTCCATTTTAAGTGGGAAGGTAATAAAATTTTCAAATAGGCTTATAGCTGTATCCCCGTGCCCCTCTCGGTGTCTAGTCCCTGCGTTCCGCCCAGGCTGGAGCGATGATGGAGATACACGAGGTTTAACTGCGCTATGTGTAACACCCGACTTGATTGCACGGTCGATAATTTGATTTGCATGTTATTGTGGCTCATCAAATTAAAAACTTCCCCGGCCGACTCCCCCTCGCCTAAAAATCTAATGTTCTCCTAACGCCGGAGGTCAGATGATAGGAACGGCGGCATATCAACATATGGCCGACAGGGTAAGGGCCCGGTGTATGTTTAATGCTACTTTGATAGCGCAATTGCGGTGTGGACACACTAATGGCCTGCTCCAACCATATGTCACCTGCTTTCCAGCGGGCCGAAGGAACCGAAAGGGCAACCATGTCGACTGCATGTGCATGAGGACACCGTAAAGCAGTATGGAAACATTTGAACAGGGTCGTAAACAAAAAAATGGCGTACCACAAATAAAGGCCACCACTTTCTCGCCTTCAATCCTCACCCCCCCCCCCCCCCCCCCCCCACCCCCAACCCACCCCGCTGGGGCTAGCGAAACGAGTTTACTTTTTTGCATCCTTTCGCGCGGAACGCGAGGAATAAAAAGCCGGCCGCACCGGCAGGAGGAAAACGCATGTAGTGCAACCAAGGATGGAGAGACGCTCCATCCTAGGGGACGGAGACAGTGACGATAGGGCGCGGAAAGTCCCACCTAATTTGCATATAATAATTATTCCAAATTGAAATATTTACATAGAAATCCAATAATTGAATATCCCGCTCATTTGCATATCCACCTCGCTCGCTAGTGCGTATGTGTGTGTGTGTGTGTGTGGGTATGTGTGAGTATGTTGACAGTCGCCAGACTGTTAGTTCCGCATACAAACATTACTCGACAGATACACTCGTTCTCGAACGCACACACATGCAACGCAGCACCGTGTATCGTCTGAGAATGTAGCTCAAATAAATAGACATTTGCATTTCGGTACATGTAATTGCCCACCCCGTCAGTCTCGTCAGCGATCAGGAACTAAACGCCTCACTCGCTCCGCAGCGCATCAGGTAAAATTATCCATCCTCCTTCGCGATTTGCGGATCCCTAAAGCAATCGTTGATATCCTCCCGAGACGTGTGGCGCTTCTTCGCTGTCAAACCTCTATCATAGCTATCATTAAAGTTGAACTTGTCGTTTTATGCCAACAACGACACAACATCCGATGTTAGGCTCGGCTTCCCCCCGATCAGAGCCACTACGACCGACCTCCAGACTGGCAAGTCAGGAATTATCTGCTTCTGCTTAAATGTATTTTTTCTCTCGTTCTTGGAGCATTCAATATATACCAAATTTTCCATTCAATTAAACCTTAATACCCAAAAAGCCACATTTCTGCTTCACCGGTCGCATTATCAACAAAAGCAACAATAAAACCACCACCTTTACGTTACAGTAGCGGTTCGTAAAAGAAAATAATCACCGGCGCCATTACCAGTGCGGTGTGTTTGTGCCAAGACAAAAAGAACGATGGTGACGACGACAACGACGACGAGGCCATCGAATGCGAATGACCCGTTCAGGACGCCCGATTTACGTACCATATTATTGTTATTAAAAGTTTATTGGTACCCCCGATAGGTCGCTCGTTCGTTGTACACGTGGAATTCCCCATCCGGACAGTGATGCACCATTTTTGAACGTCAGCAAAACAGAAAATTGTTTTATATCATAGCAAACCAATACAGGTTGTTTTATCAAACATTTTTCTTTGGTGAAAATGATTGCAAGAATCAATCAAAAAGATGCCACAAATTAAATGGATAACATAGCTACAATAGGTTAAATCGCAAAATGTCGAAAAAACTGGAAGTTCCCTGTATTGGACACTTCGAAAAAGGAAAACAATGATAGCACAACACTGGCTACTGTAAAATTAATTGACGACCAGCGGTGGCTAAGCATACATTTATCCGCACACACACACCTTCCTCGCCACACACAGCACGAACGGCAATCGGGTGCGGAAAATTGTGCACCTCGGCGGGTTCGTTCCCGTTATGTGACATCAATCCTGCTGGCCGTCCACAAACCGTCCACGTTCGGCAGGGCAGAGGGCGGGGGGGGGGGGGGAGTTCTGCTGCACAATGCCGAACATACTGCCCAGTGAGCCGATGGTTTACATACAATGGTAATCAACATAATCATCGCTTATTATTTTAGGCACTTGCACTACCGATTGGAACTTGTTTTCCACCTATTTCCCCCTTATCCGGCGCTCCTGTCCCCATCTCCTTTCTTTTCTCGTTCGCCTCCATCGCTCGCTTTCTCTCTCTGTCTCTCTCTCTCCCTGTTCCTCGTGCAAATACCCCCTCGTTAAAGGATGCCAAATTGCGGAAAAGGTGGCGCCCGGAATGCGAATGCGTTCTGCGATGTCGCACGCGTCCAAAAGCGCACACACATGCTTTACCAACCGCAGGGCATGGGCATCATGTGGCACCAGCTTGCATACAGCTTGCCTCCACGAACGCGCACACATATGCCCCGGGCGCGGTAATGCATCGAGAGCCGACGGCAGTAATGTGCCCTAACCTCACCACACTTCGCCCACACTTTCGCCTCCCGGACAGGACACACATTACATCAAAATAATGACGTGATGTTTCAATTTGCTTGCGCAAAATGGTGTCCCGACTCCCGCGGGATCAATTTTCCCTCGAGGACACTACTGGCAGCGCCCAGGGTTCGGCAAAGGGCAAGGTTTACCGATGGGGGGGGGGGGGGGGGTCGCGCCCGATGACCAGCCGACGGCAGCACACACACACACACGCACTACCGGTTTGGGACAACTTTGATTGTGGAAGTTGTGAGCGGTCGGTTCGAAATTGCATCCCCAAAAGTGCAATCCACGGGGAGGCCAACGAAAAAGAGGCTATACACACACGGAAAAACACCCCCAAAGCACGCCCCTTTTTGAGCGAAATCACTTGCATTAAAATTACAATAACTTGTGATTGGGTAAATTAAATTCTCGTCTTCATGCACGTGCCCTTCCGCGTATCGGTTCCACCCCGTCGGCGTAGGCAACCCCCACGAATGGAAGTGCAGTTGGATGTTTGTTCCCAACATGGTAAGGCAACAGCAGCAGCAGCACGAGGCAGATTGCGCAGCCTTCAGCGCGGATTTAATTTCGGCCCATAAATTTCGTTGCATTGTTTGCACGGTGTGCATCATGCATGGGAGGCATCGGTGGGGTGCTTGCTGGTGGATATGATGCAAAAGGAAGGCCGGCATCAGCGGTGCACAGTCAAATGGATGCAGGAGGGGAGCGTAGACAGAATTTCCGAATCGGTCAGATTGGTTTCTCGCTCCCTCTCTTTCTCTCGCTTTCTTCCTCACTCGATCTTTCAATCCATGTCCCTCGCTTTCTCTATCTTTCTCGCTCGCACATTTCCCGCGAGTCGGCTCGCAATATGCAATCGAGGTTCGGCGCGGTATTGTACCGTCGAGAGCAGGCCACCATCTCTGGGCCGCCGGATGTATTGTTGTGTCATTGTGTAGGCTCGAATGTAGGGAATGCACATGACGTGCGTGCGTGCGTGCGTCCGTTTCCGATGAAAGGCGGACTTCAATTGGACAAAAGTTACGATAGCGCCCAGCGTGTGTGTGTCTCCCCGCCAGTGCTGGTGCGTGAATGTAAATCCCTGAGATTGGCCCCCGGCGGACTCGGAAGAACTGCACGTGCGTAGGCGCATGCTGGGCGCTCTATGATATTCCGGACTTCAACCTACAAGGCACAAAAAAAAAACGTTCCATCGCTTTTGGCAAGGTCACTTGGTTGTATCACAGCCACTGGGTGGTGTTGTAGGTTGAAGGCGCAGCTTCGTGCATTCTCCAGAATGAAGAAACACAACAAACAATGCGGGATCTGCCGCGAGGCAGCACAGCACGACTCCATGCGCATCCCGCCGATGAATTGTTCGTGCCGCGCGCAATAAACCATCCGATCGAGAGCAGCTTGATCTTTGCCTTTGGCACGGTTGCAAATGTTGGCCTCTTGCTGAGTGAGCATGGATTTTAGGATCCACTTGAAAACCAGCACCCGGTTACATGCGGTTCGATTTTCGCGCACTTTTGGCCGGAATAACATAACACAAAACACATCGAGCTTACCTCCATACGAGGCGCAAACCTCTGGCGATAGCACTGGTTTTCGTCACATGTGGGGCATGTCTTTTCCAGTAGCCTCGGAGGTAATTTTTTTCTGATTTCCATTCCCCAACATACATAACGTACAACACATAAAATGGATAAGAACTGCCTGGACCACAAAGCCAACAAAACCCGAAATCGTGAAGACATCCAATGCGCACCATGTTGGCGCCGTTTTGAAGTCCAAAATCGATCGCACGCACTTTAAAACACGGCCACAGGTCCAGCGTGCTGTGGAATGTGATACACGATTCCTAATCGATTCGTCGAAGTGATCCGACTTCCACCGATGCTTCTGTTGGGAACCACACTTGTTTAGATCATCGTTGTGTCGATTTCGTTTTATTCGCTTGTGCTCTTCCAATGCTACCGAATCCTCTCTCGTGTGCCGTGTTGCTGCTGGCAAATTATTCAAATTATGTTAAATTTATGTTACCACTGCGATTCGAACGTTGTTAGGAGAGAAAAAAGAATATCATCAGTTCGCCGTATTTCGAGCGGGTCGAAAAATCGCACACGCAAAATCAGATGAAACAGTTTTAATAACCGCATTAGGCAAAAGCAGGAATATGTGCACCCCAATTTGCAATGCAACATATGCGCAAATAAATCACTGAAATAAAAGGTAATATAACAACGTTTGACCAACGTGTGTCGTGCTATCCTTTACTCAATGCGTTACAAGATGCTGAAAGCAAGCATCGGTAATATTGAAGAAGTTGAGTTGATGATGAAGGGGACATCTTTTTCTACATCCCGTTTGTAAAGGAAGGTAAATTTAGACACAAGATCAAATGAGAATTGAGGTAAATTTGTGTGCCAACACAGGACTTAGACGGAGTAACGTCGAATCGCTGTCAACACCAATACTAATGAAACTCATCTTGAACAGCACACCATTGACAGGCAATAAGGAGCGAGAAGACGGCACGGAAAACCCAAGACGCGATGCCCGAAATTAGTCTGGAAGAACAAATTATCCACCTGCTTTCGCTCGGGAGAACTGAAACCGTACGAAGGGGATACCGTATAAATAATGTGTGTGTGCGAGATACACCCATTCAAATAAGGATCTGATACGTACCGGAACGACATACAGGACTAATTATACGCCAACGTCGCCCAAGGTTGGGAAGCGAGGGGGAACTTTGGATGCGAGGGAAGAAGTCATTTGTGCGAGGATGTCAACGACGACACTCCCTTCTCATTGCCTGGAGAATTGTTTCGAATGTCTGCTCCGTCCTCCATTCAAATCAGGCCATAATCAGGCATCGCGACAGCCTTGTGACGAGATCCTTTAGGTATCGCCCCCTTGACGCGAGTGCTGCCTCCCTTGGAATATTGTCCCGCATTGATATCACACACTCGGTTCCTTCGCGTGCGGTCGTTGTCGCAACGGGGCAAACTCATCAATGGGCTTCGGAAGCCGAGCTCCCGAACCAGAACGTGCACTATTTCTGGCCCGTGAACATTTTGAATATTAAATGGCTTCATTTGCGAGACGCAAAATTTGCCTCATATGCATACATAATTACTTCTCATTGCCTCATAAGGCCGGCCGGTCGAGGAGCATGAACCAGGCTACGGCGCGCTTCTGTCTTGGAACGAACAAGACCATTCTTCTGCGATCCCTTTTCCGCCACCTGCACGCGTAGACTTGAGCGTACACATGAGCCAACGAGGAACATCTTCTCGCTGGTACCGCGGTGCTGGTGACAAGATATCATTTCCCAACTGGAACATGAACACGTGCGGTAGCAAGAATTCGCTAAATGGTGTAGAGGGTTTCATTAAGAGCAGGGAATAAATTCTTTAGCATTCATATTTTGGGAGTGCAGGATGCAGCACGGAAAACAATTTTCCTGAGCCATCATTATTTCGTTGGTTTGGTCAATAAAGGGTACCTTCGAGGATACAGTGTTGGGAAGATGTTGGCGCATTACTTGCAACACGTTCAAGATATTTCGCGTTCTGGACGATACTTTAAGAACACAACATTCCTCGAAAAAGTGGTTGGAGGTATCAGCGCCGTCAGTAGCCAGCGCTGGATAAAAACAATTAGACGAAAGAAAAGGATGCTTATTATATACTTAACGCATCAAGCGGCACCTGCAATGTTATCATGTTGGTTCTCTGATCGTTCCTCTTTGCATCTTTGTTTCACGAAAAATGAAACGATGTTCTAAATCATCCCCCCGGTAACTCATTTGAACAACTGGTCCGGCAAAATAATTGGACCTCTGGGGACTTTTGCCACAAAGTAAATAAATAAAATTGCAACATTGTTGGCTTGATCATTTTATCACTAGGTGTAGCACCGGACGAACAGGGCGAGGTGTGTGTGTGTTTGTTGTCGCTGATAGCGAGTATCGTAACTTTCGTTGTATTTTTGGACACAGTGTCCTTTCCATGCGTCTCCATCTAACGCTTCTTGCGGCACTATCATACACGTGCAATGTTGCTGTAGAATATTTTTGGTTCCCTAAATTATTCATCGTTTTCTCTTTCCATGAAGGCCTGCTCATACTTGATGGCAGCTAAAATTGTACTTGACGACCCGCAAAGAAGCAAAACGAAAAAGGAAAAATGTGACGAAAGGTATTTTCATCTGATGCTTCTGATTATAGTCTATTTTAGAAACCAGTTGGTGTCCTGGTAGGGTGAGTTATTGTTGATCAAAAAAGTCTTAGCCTATAAATAAAGGCTACACTCTTGAACTAACTGAACACACAGGGGAAAACCAAACAAATCTACCTTATGTTACCACAAACCAAACAAGGAAAAAAAGAAAACATAAACATACCACATCGTTGCTCCTCTTTTTTCAAGTCTGGGATAAATGTTGCTAAACGTACCTGAAACGAAGATTAGATGAAAAGGAACTTATTAGAAGCGGTGCAACACGGATTGGAAAGTACAATCTTGGTTTCAGATGAGGGTAAAATGCGTTCATGCCATCTTTTTCACACTCGATGAAAATTTCACCGCAGCCAGAAGGAGAGTTGTTCTACCACATTCAAATAGGAAGTACTTTCTTGCCGGCACGACACGCTACTTGTAAACGTTCCCCTGGCATGCCAAGCGCGGGACCGCGTGTAGTAATTGACCACTTGTTGTTAAAGATTCAAAGTTATCCTTCCACCGGGGCTTTTTGGAACGCAAATTCAAAACCAACAGCTTGGAGGGAAGTTCGTAGGGAGTTAATGTTTCGAAGTGCGTATGATGAGGCCCGACATGAACATTCGTCACGAAAATCGACACGACTCAACACATGCTTGACGAACGGACCCTTCGAAACTCGGGCGGCGCTATTTTCGTGTTCATTCCAGCAGTGGACAACATTAAGTTCCTTGTGGTCGGTACTAGGAACCCTCCAATTCCCAAACCCAAATCGGAAGCCTTGGTCGGGTGAACGGTGTTCCTGCTGCTAGTGCCTGACTAACGCCAATTGATATGCAAATGCCTAGTTCTGTAATTTATGTGCCTGCAACAGCCGGCCGTTCCAGCCAGTTGACTGGTCGAATCGGCGATCGGTTAGAAGGCTGCGCTGACTGTTCGAACAATTCTGTTCACTCAGTGTACACCAGGGCCAACCGGAACGGATCATTAAGAACGACCCAAATAATTTTACCTTTTGGATGGGTTTAAATGTATAAGTTTTGAGCTATCGCTCACTAAACTTCTGTTTTTTTTTTTGGCGATAGAACGTTGATCTCTCTTTCCTTCACCAGGCAAACTTTCCCCCGCTGTGTGCATGTCGTTTCGTATGTGACTGCGCATTAATGAGCCTTCCTAGATCGGGCAATCTTGGACCCCTAGGCGCAGAGCGAGGACATATCACGGCAGGAGATCTGGCAGGCCGGGTGCACACAGACGAATGAAGCTACTGATTTATCACCATTCGATCGGCACGCCAGCATAAAATACGATCATGCGTTTCTGATCCTTAAACCAGATTGCGCATGGTTGCCAGTTTTCAATTTCTAATAGCGACGCACAACTTTATCATTTCTTTATCAATGGCAATGGTATTCCAATTGGTGTAGCAACGTGTTTAGGTTAGGCAATTCCTAAGCAAAAGGATTACGACATAGAAAATCCTGTAGCCTACGGAGATGCACATCGCTTTAGATCTTGCTTTCCACCGTGTTTCGTAAAGAATGGCAGCTGAATCCGCGCAAGTGAATAGCGAAGGCGGAGTTAGATGAGCAGCGAAATGAGAATGAGAGAACGACGAGCGGAACGGGAGAGCGCGCGTAATCCACACGCGCTCAGCATGCCGCTTCGGTGCGGTGAAAACGGTGAGGTGCAGTTCTCACACAGCAATGGACCCTCGGTGGGCGGGGCTTAATCCGTCATCTTTCTCATTCTCCGTGCCACGCTGTCGCATGGCGCTGCTCACCGTGGTTTCTCTCATGAGCGCGCGCGTTCTCACCACAGCGCTGCAGTGAGAACTGCCTCATTTTTTACTTCACTTTTTCGGTGCACCAAATCTGGCGGTGCACTTACAAACCGGCGTCCATATCCCTCTGCCCCTCCTCTCCTCCTCACTCATTAGCGAATGCACCGCGGGATGAGGGAGGCTTACTGCAGGCGGACTGTAAGAGCACAAGCGGTGTGTGGCGTCGCGCGTTGACTCATTTCCGCCAGACGGTCATTATGTGCATCGCCGCCGCTTACCTTCAGCGCGCCAACGCCACCAACAACCGGATGAACCGTTTTAGGAGTAATTTGAGAAGGGCCACTAAATAAAGCAAGGCTTACCCGATTTCTCTTCCTAACGGTTGAAGCCCCGCTTCTTTTCGTCCCTGTTCCCCGACACGCGCCATGGCAAGCTCAATCATGCCAACAATCTGAGTGCAATGATACCGAACCGACCGATCAGGAGCAATCCTTCGGTAATTAAAGTTTTGTTTGTAATGCACAACGTTTTTTGTAACGTATTCATATAAAGTATATGCATTTTTTTAAAGTAGATCTCTTTGTGTTTTTTTCTGTTTGTCGCTACAACAGAACAAAATTTACGCAATTCATTGTGTGCAAACAAAAAAAACCAAAATAGAAATCAATTTCGATGTCAATGTTGATTTCCAATCTATTATAGAGCTGCATTGGTTCGATTATGAACGTTCTTCAACATCGTACTTCTTGCTGTGCAGAGCTTCATATAGTTCATATATTCAATACTATATTCAATGGGATTCTTTTAATTCGCTACATCATGTGCATTCTAGGTGCTTTGCAGCCTTACGCCAAACGAATTGGACGAAGACACGTTGTCCTACGAGGCAGTGAATCAATTATTATTGTGTGTCTTCCAGTTTTCGCCTGTGCATCTGGGAAAGTGCAAGAAATGTAGCGGGGATGAATGGAATTAAAATTATTCAGAAATAAAACTCCTTCCTATCAAAGGTGCCAAACCAAGAGCTGATTTGCGGTGGGACGGAACCGTCGTACTGAGTCGGCAACAATTCATGACCACGGACACCAGCACGAAAACGGTCGGAACGGCAAAAGGTTTTGCGAACCTCGAAGATGTCCCCGAACGAGCGTGATCGAGTCACCGACGATGGCGGCACGATGCACGCCGGAGAGATTCGTCGGGAGCACCATGTCGTGAATTGTCATTTCGTAAATTAAATTTTGATATATTGCAAAAATTATTAAAAATCGCAACCGGCGCAGTGGACTGCGAATAACTTGCCTCTATTCATTCAACCTTAATCGTGCGGACCCCATCGGGCTCCCTTTTGCCCACCATCCTCACCCAGCCCCGACCGCACTGTCGATGAAAGGAGCCAAGCACGAAATCGACAAGTACACGCCATGGGAAAGCCGTCGAAACGCACGATGTCGTCGAGAAAATCCCCCGCAAAACCCCGTGAAGAAGAAAAGTGCCTCGATTCCGTAAGTCTTCATCGCACAACACCCCGTCCACCTCGCGCAGGATGCCTTCAAACTTTCGATTCCTTCCTATCCGAATGAATCAATTGGAGCTCTCGGCTCGCGATATCTGCGAGAGATGAATGGATGGCATCAGGGCAAACCGGGGCTAGGGCCTTAGGAGCATACAAGTATTAAAAGATCGCCAATCCAGCGCCCGTCCACCCCTGTTGAGTCGTGCGCCGCAGGAAGATGAACCGAAACGCGCGCGCGTCTTTCTTCTTCCTGCCACTGCAAGTAAGGGGCAGCGTGTCGTCGGCTTCTGGGATAAGATGATTTTTTTTTTGCTGATCTGGAATTCCGAAGATGAGCAACGGAGCAACCATTTCTTTACCACAGCACGAGGGCAGCAGAAAGAGAAAGAGAGAATGCGAAAAGAATTCGCGCCTCCCAGTGGGACTCTGATAGTGAAATTACTGACCCATGTTTCTCCGGAAAGTTTTTTTTTATGTAACCTGGCCCTGCATTTTCGTGGTGTACTTTTTGTTTGCAACCATGATGACACGCGTGGAGAGAGTGGCGGGGAGCGAAGCCGAGAATAATCCGTGCAAAGCCAAAAAAAGGATCAATAATGTCGAACTGGCTTTGGTTAATTTTTTTTTAGTTTTTTTGTTATTAATTTAATTTATTTCTTCTTTTTTATTCCGCGAGAAATTTTTCGATGCATGTGGTGCCACGAACGAACAGGATTAAATCTCAACCTCTCCAAGGGTTCAAAAATGTGGAATGTGAGCGAGCCCAAGGGCCGAAGGGTAAGTCAGATAACATAATATTAAATTTAATTTATTGCGGATATCGGAGCGCACACTGTCTGAGCCAAGCGCCGACCCGAGAAACTTTTAGGCGCAGCAGGATAATGGAGCAACGTGACCGCGCACGTCTCGTTGTAGGATTAATGCTATCAATACCCCGGCTTTAGAAGAAGCACGGCAAATGATGAAGATGCAATCCGAGGCGAGTGAATGGCTTCGATGTTTTCTATAAATAAAGCCATCTGAAGAGCAATAGCAGTTGCCTGCCGTACGCGAGAAGAACTCCTATTTGCGCGCCGGCTTCCTTCCTTCCGCGAGCTGGACGACAAAATGATTAATGCAACCGTAACGAAAATGAATAAATTATTCATTTTACACCCGATCGCGGCAAAAGGTTCAGGAGAGGAAAGTTTACAGCAGAACTGCGTAAACAGCCCATTAGAGCAGGTCACTGCTTTCTTGCCTTACGCGATAGGGGAGCAGTTTAAACTCTCAAATTACGGCCTCCCTCTCCTCTCCTCTGCCTCTTGTTCTTGCACTCGTCCCACCCGTCCCGTTGACATAATCCGCTACCGAAAGGGGGAAAACATGGTGGAAGAGAAAATATAAACATTACAAAACTCCTTGGCAAAAATCAACAACACACAGCCCGCCCGACCGTACCAGAGCCGTCGCGGAGGGAAAACTGAAACCGTTGGGAAAGAAAAAGTTTGTCCCGTGGAAGTTTACACGATTCAATCCGGATCGAAGCGCGCGCAGCTTTCGCCCCGGGAAAAGAGAATTGTCTCGGAACGGTACGGCAACGCCAACGTCTTCTTCTGGTCTTCACTTACTGCCAAACCCATCATATCACGCGCTGGAGGGAAATAGAAGCAATAACAACAGTAAGAACGCTACACTTCGCGACCTCTGGTAGCGACCGAAACCAGAGCAAGCGTAGCAGCTGGTCGTCTTCGTAAATCAATCGGAAGGCGCGCCCTGAGACTCACCAACCAAAAACACGAACGCATCGTTGTTAAATGCACCGAGCAAACGCGAGGGTTACAGGACGTGCAGACTGAGGTGAGAAGACGAAGAAGTTATGCACCGCACACTGCATCCCCGATTCGCCAGTAATTGATACTTTGACGAAGCCTAACGTATTGGCATTTGTTCGCCCTTCGATTCCTTGTCGCTTCGTTATCGGGACTCGAAAGGGGAAAGAGGACCAAGGACCCACGGTGTCGGGATCTCGGTCAGCGGTCGTCGGCTTGTTGGGTGCCGCGGAGGAACTACATAAAATTTTATTGCTATCATAATATTTTTGTAAATATGGCCACGGCCGGGAACGCACAGGGGGAGTAAACAAGGGGTAACCGGCGGCGATGACGATGGGTCTGTCTACCCGCTTCCCAAAAGGGGGTCACATGCCAACCGACGGTCCACCGTGTACGGAACCGTGTGCAGCGAGCGATTGGCGGGGAATCTTCGAGGCGCGCGAAATTTATGACGATGCGGAAAGTGTAAATTGCGAAAAGATTTGTTCGCTGTTTTTTCCCGCTTTTCCTTCGCTTTTCCACCGCGTTTCATCCCGTGTGCTGCTTCGGCTCTGTAGCTGTCCTGCTGTTACGAGTCGTTTAGGTTGGGCTTTTCTCTTCTCCTTTGCGGATTGGCGCGGTTCTAATGGTCTTTGCTTCTAAGGACACCGCGAAGAGGACGCACGTCCAAACGTTCGGAGGAGGCGAAACAGGGATGGAGAATCGCGCACGGACGGTTGGCAGGCAAATTAAGACTTGTTCGAGGCGCATTGGTTTTGCCTCAAACTGATTCGTTTTTAACTCCGATCCGTAGATACTATATTTCTTCTTCCCATTTGTTCCCTACGCTCGAAGAATGAAGCAACATTATATTCTTGCAAGAAATAAGGCCACAGCGAGGCAAGAAATTTCCACGATTATGAAACAGCGAGCGGCGATGGGCGACGGAGTGTTGGGTTGAAAATTTTATCGTACAATTTTTATCTGCCACCGCAAGAGAGTGCGCAAGGAAGGAAAAGAGGCAAGCCGTTGGCTCCTGCTATCCACTTGCTTCAGCACCGACGGGGCCGGGTCGACACTTTGCAGGGGACGGAGCGGAGGAACGGTTTTATGTTAATGTAGGATAATAAATTCCGGTAGCCAGTAGTATCCTTTATCCGACACCAGCATAACGCGGACGGCAGCAGCAACACCAACTGCCGCGTTATGGAATGCAGAGATTTGTGTTTTATTTTCTGCTTTATTTATTTATTTTTTATTAGTTTTTGTGGTCTTCTGAACAAACTGGGAGCTCAAATTGACCCGAACGAAATAGATTATAATTTCTCGTTCGTTTGATAAAGGTGTATTCCAGGTCATTTTCAGAAATCGGACACCGATACATATCCTTGGGATTAGTTTTGCTTTCATATTACCAGTAAATCATACTGTATGCAATAGCGACTTATGTCCAGTGTTGTAAACAGTCGACACATTCGTTAACATTCACTTATTGCAGTATGTCAAAAATATTTTTCATCGATGACAGTGAATGTGACCATGACTCCCAAAAATCCAAACAAATGTTTGCTTTGAAAATGAATTGTTCCGTTATTAACATGAATTTAAAACCAGAGTCGGTTAACCCAACCTCTTTCAAATGATGATCCTTTCCCACAGTATAATGAATGGAACAAAGTAGACGATATTCATCTGGTGTCGTTATCGTGTGCGCATCTACGATCAAATGAATTGTAAAAAAGTAGTCTGAATGTCATTTGACATTTTTTGCAAGGACCATGAATGCCATAGCGGAGGCAACGTATACCTCGATAGGCTCCGACACAACCACATCTTGGTTCTTTTATCCGAAAGAACCAAACTCAGTGCACTAAGCGCGCTCCACGGATACTAGGTTCGATGGAACAACTAGCAGTAGTGTCGCAACTTCGTACAAGATTTAAGTAACCGAACGTTCATACGGATGAAACTAACGATACCATTGTGTGCATTCATGTCACAAGATTTAGCGAAGTTTGACAGATGGAAGTACCTTCGATCGAAAGCCAACTAGATTATTTAAAGGTAGAAAAATGATTATCAAATGAATACACCGAAAAAATTTCATCGTTTCAAACGACATTTTTTCAAGTGACAGTGAAATGAATCAATAAGATTATGTCTGCTCAGAGAAAAGATGTTGAGGAGTTCCACAAGACACTGATTTTGTGATGTCATGAAGTTTCGTGTTATTAGAAACCCCATCGTAGGGGACTTCCAAATCGTGTAGCCCATCGTTCCACAAAATGGTGACAATTGCAGACTTCGTTCACGTTTTCGCTTCAAAAATTACCTTCTTCGTTTGGTGATACCGCCGAGCGAGGGCGCCAGCTCCGTCAGCTGGGCGTCGGTCTGCATCGGCGTGACGCCGGCCGCTGCCGCCGCCGCTGCTGCAGCCGCAGCCGCCGCCGCCTGCTGGTGGTTGTGGCTGACGGCGGCCACCGCCGCGCTCGCCGGGGGCAGCGGAGGTGGCGGGGGCGGCGGCATGTGATGCGGCGAGGCGTAGTGGTGACCGAGGAGCGTCGAGGGGCCAGGTACATTGTTGAACGAGGTGATGGTTGAAGGCGGCGTCGGCGAACCGCCGTGGTGGTAGGGCGGGTAGGCGGGATGGTGGTGGTGCGGTCCGGCCAGGTACGCGTTGCCCGGTGTCGCGTAATGCGGCGGACCTTGCGATCCACCCTGCGCGTACGCGTACATCGTGCTTACGTCATATGGTTCCAGTTTGCAGAACTTTTGGTCTAGCTTGCGTCCTCAAAGTCCGCCCGCCCCGCACCGCTCGCCGTTCCGTGCGCTAGCGAGTCGAGAGTTTGAAGGGAGCGTTTGGGGGGAGGTACTTCCGGTTTCCGACACGGATCCACCGATTCCGGTGCGCAACGACACCACGGCCGTCGCTCTAGCAGCTCCTGGTGCCGGCTCGATGATACACTTCCGGACCTTCCGTTTGCGTTGCACCACCAAGCGTCGGGGCCGTAATAAGATGTATCCGTCGATAATTGATCGCTATTCCGATGCGCTGCCGCTCGTTCCCTCTCGTTTAGTACATTTATATACTCTCAATCATCTGCCTTCATCGTCGGCAGGTTACATGCGCGCAAAAGGGCTACAATTACCACCCTATGTTTAGCATATCGAGATGGTCCGTCTCTCTCCGCGTTCCGCTCGATGGGGATGGCAACCGGAGAACGGCACGGCAGCGGCACACTTGCTCAATTGCATCGACTCGATGTGTGCACTTCAATCACAACCGCATCCAGTTGCATAAACAAACAGAACGCCGGCGGCGGACTCACCACGCTGCACTTTTCTGTGTGATAACTATTTTGGGACTAACTTGCATTCATTCAGTAACAAAAAAAAGAACAAAACCCATCGGCAGGATTGAACGGAAAACGAAAAGAAAAACACCTACACTCGCACACACACACACACATCAACACAAAACACTACTGCCCCAAACACTTCGAATTCCAGCACTGCTAGTAGACGCACGGACACACACACACCGGGTGAAAAACTGCGCAGTGCAGGCGGCTCATGCTGATGACTATATGCTGAAGGCGACACAGCCGGTCGGGGTGTTGCTGCTAACGAGGCGAATGATGGCCGCCCGGAAGCTGATGACTGTGAACGCGCTGCACTTCGTTATTAAACTTTTTGCTGTTGTTGTTGCGGTTGTTGTTGTTGGTTGGTTTTCCACTCACTTTCGCCACTGGCACTAGTATTTATTTTTTGATGCACTTATCCTTTTTTTTACGTTTAAATTTCACCAATGAGCACCGCCATCGATTCGTCGTGATGGTTTAATGGACTGTGCGTTTATCTGAATTTGATTAAAGCAATTAAAAAGGGAACGTCCGGAAAAGCGATCCGTGCCGGGCCACTGCTGCCGTTCAGCGGTGGTTTTGTGTTTTTCCAATTTGTTTGCAATATTTTTTCTCCCCCCAGATGAAAAGTGGCAGAATTTGTTAGAGAGTACAATTTAATTTTAAACCCTACACGAAATTACTAGCATTAAAACGGTGCACCAAAAATCGGAGCACTTTGATTTCCGCATTTTCTTGCATTATGCTTGTCGCCCGTTCGCACCTCATCAACTGTTTACTGGCTGAATGGAGGAAAAAAAACCAACTAAAGAATAACAAGCGCATGCAGCTGCAACGCGAAAAGTGCGGCAGAAGGCAAACATCGTGGCACCCACCCCCCGCCAACGTTGCCCACGTAGCCCTCTCCCCTCCCCCACAATAGGCTGCGCGTGGAGTCACGCGTAAGTGGTAAGTGAGATCGAAGTGCAATTGCAACTGCACCGACCGACTGCTCCACGCGGGCGACCGGAGCCGAGCGGTGCAACAGCATGTTTGTTGCCCTTTCGAGCACGCCCTCGCGGATTCGCGGTACTAAGGCTAATGGGAGCGGGTCTCCCGCCCGAGTGATCTAATTTTGATCATTGTCGGGCCACTTAACGTTTGAACGGTAGAATAATGCATTTCCTGTTTTCCTACCGGGCAGCGCTTTCCCCCCTTCCTCGTGTTGATCATTTTGGCTACGCCGGTCTAAACTTTGGCAGCAGGGAAACACATTTTAGGGCCCAAAAAATCCACATTCAGTAACTAAATCCTTGTGAAAATGCTGGGAGGCTGTTTCGGCTAATCATTTGGAATGTATCTGCTCGAGGCAAATTTTAATGTTAATTGCTCAGTTTATTCAGCATGAAATGCCCAATCTTGTGCAGTGATTAAAGTAGCTTTTGTGTGAAACTGTCCGACGCAAAAGCGGTAAAGCAATTGTTGGAGGGTTTTTCTACTTAGACCGCGTTGTTATTGTTCTTTTTTTTTTTGCCAGCTCCAAACAACGGACCAAGCCATTGCCGGCGCACCGAGAGGGTGGAACGAACGGACGGGTAGGTTTTGGTGAAAAATTGGTAAACATTTTTGCAACACTTGACCTCGCCGGAATGAAGAAAAAAAAAACAGTTCCACCAGAGCCGACGGCAAAATCGGCTGGTGATGGTGGTGTTGGTGGTGTTGAACACTTTTCTGCAGAGGCTTGGTCTATGGCAGTGCGGAACAGCGTGTGTTTTGCAGCTCGCGAAACCCCTTGGGACAGTTCCCTCGGAGGCCATTTTTTTTTTTGTCTGTTCACCCGGGACTCACCCAGCATTGTTTTGTTTGGTTTTGGTCGGGGCCCTTACGGAAAATACAATGTCGCCCTTCGGCTGTGTGCCGACTGGAAATGGGCATGCTCACTGGGGTCCCCGCAAGCCTAGCCAAGTGCAGATGGTGGCAAGCATAACGGCTGCCCTTACAATGTCTTGTTGGCTAGCTACCGCTCGGCAACGGTGCCGTCGTAAACGTAATGACCTCCAAGGGCTGTGGAATTGTTTCTGCGGCCCATAGGAACCTCCTGCAGCAGAACGGCAGGAAAAGAGGAATGGAAAGGGGCAACTGTTGGATTTTCCCAAAATAAAACCTCCGCAGGACCTTAAAACGAAGTGAGCAAAAGGACCGCCCCGACGGGTGGTGTCGATATCGGTAGGTGTATGCAAAAGTGGGAAATCACAATTTCGGCCGGCGCAGGATATGCACATAAACACATTCCGACATTCCAATACACAAGGCTTGCAGCGGCGGAACAGCTGTGAGGAGTTCCTGTTACGGGTCACAGCCCGACCCAAACGGGCCATCCCATCATCGCCTCGGTAGACCTTTGGTCGCCGCGTCAGTTCGCTTTGGGCACCCCTAGAACCTCGGCGAGGTTGTAAAGAGGCTTATTTATGTTCTTGGCATAGCGCTCGTCCTGCCGTTGACAACCGGGTCGCGGTTTGAAGGTTTGAAATTCGAACCAGCCAGCGACAAACAACGTTTCGGAAGCGGGCAAATGGAGGCAAAAGGACATCGATTGCGCAGTGGGGTGTGTTTTCGTTCTTCCAAGTAAGCGCGCGTTTACCAGACGGACCCGAGGACGACAAATCGGATACATCCGCCACTTGATGCTTCAGCTGGTGCGCGATTTATGCATCCAGCTGCATTAAGGGTACGCGTTTTTACACATGGATGGGTTTGCTTTTGAATGTAGCTCGAAGCCAGTTTGCTTTGAAATTCACATTCACTAATGGCCTGAAGCTGAAAAGTCGCGTTGAAAAATTGGCATGAAATACTAAACCTTTTCTTCCACAGCCTCTTGGCTCTAGTGAGGGTTGGCATTAAATTTTTTCTCGCAAATTTCACCTTCACTCGATGTCCATGATTTTGTTGTTGTTCATTGTTAGCCAATCCAAAGAAATCACCTACGTCATACGCCCTTGAACGACTTCATTTTCCTGCTATTTATGCATAGGCACATCCGTACGGATCCCCGTTCCGCCAGTTTCCGGTAAGTGTGATTTATCACAATTTTCTTCCCATTCTTCTATAATCAATCCATCACTGAACCGACGGAGGTCGGAAGGGAACCAACCCAAACTTGCACGGTCTCGAAAGAATTTATTATTCTTTCTTCCTGTTGCATCGTCTCAAGTCTCGAGACCACCTCTCGGGAACACAGGTAGCCAGAAGGGGCAACGAAAAGGGACGAACCAACCTGTGCGACGTTCGGAGGATGCTCACCGATCCGTATCAGAAGAAGCGGCCGGACGAACCTCAACATGGCTACCAACTTCCGATAAGGTCAGGTTTCTCTTGCCAGTGATGATTTGTATTTAACTATTTTCACACCTTCCACCGGTGTCGGCCACCTATCCTCGTGAACATTTGCTTAGTCCCGCGTTTTGGAAAATTTATGTACCCCCATTGAGGCCTGAGGATCTTGGGTGTTGAACAAGTCGGTCGGCCGGTTTCCTAGAAGGTCCAGGGTTCATTGATTGAAGCGATAGAGGCATAAAACCGAAGCTCCCGAGCTACAACTAACGAATACACTCTGCTCGTCCTTTCCGTGTTTGACGAACCCCAACGTAGGTTGTCTAGTTTATGAATGAATCGTTGCTCTGCAGATTGAAAACTGAAGATGATATCTTAATTGCTGTTGGTAGATAAATCAGACAATCTTCACTACAGTGTGTGCCTCGGTTTAAATCGTTTGATTTTCCTCCCACTGCCTAGAAGGTGTGGACCTATCTCAACAAGGTAAACTTATTTACATTTTACTATCTTCTGAGTACGCAGCGTCGGCGTCCGCAAGTAATTATGCGTCGTGGTCATTGAGCGGAAATATTAGGAGAAAAAAAACAAAGCGTAGAAAATAAATAAAATTGTTATGCGCATTCCTTGCATAAAAGCCACAGTGGCTCTGGCCGTACTCATTCGAAGAACTATTATTTTTGCCACTGTAAACCCGTTTTAACTTCTTTGTCTTGCGAACCACCTCCTGGCTGCATCCCTCCACTGCACACACCATCCGCCGGCCGGACTCAACTTTGTCACACTCGAATGGACATCCAGCGGAAGATAAGCGCTGCCAGGGCTGGGCGGGCGGACGCTGGATAAGGCTTCCATGACAGCATGGCTCGGGGGAAGCGGAGGAAACTGTCGATTAGCACCCGTTTCGCAACTGATCGTAAACACCCTGGGACAGCATAATGCTGGGCGCGAAGTGCTGCAGCATTAGCAACACTCGTTAATAATGCAATAAATGTGTGCTAAATGCAAACAGATACTCTCTCGTGCCTCGCTGGCCACCGGTAGGGCACACACCTGTTCCGGTGCTGTTCCGATGCTGTTCCGGTACGTCTTACGTGTGTGTGTGCACATACGCAGCCAGCCGACAGAAAAGTAGTGCTGCGGTTTTAATGAGGCGAATGGGAGCATTAATTTTCGTTTGCTTCTCCGATGGAAATGCAGGAGAAACAATATATTGCAGGCGCTAGTGTGTAGTCTTAAATTTGAACCGCCCCCGAAGTAGAAAGAGCACTAACCGCTAACCAAACTACGGTGCCAACTAGCCGGTAACAATAAATGAGCGGCATTTAGCTGCACATATATTGCCCCGTGGAAGCGGCGGGCTAATTTTAGCGAAATTATTAATAATTCACTCAGCGAGACGCAGCGAGACGACTGTAATCGATCTCCAATTAACGTTGACCCAAACCTTAGTGGAAAATGAAAAACATTCGTGGATGCGATACCAGGATTAAATAATATATTACATGTAAAGCAAACGCACTTTTATGGAAGTTGTACCGGAAAACAGTGCAATAATGAAAACATATGTAACGAACATTAGCCAACAGCAAGTGTCGCCATCGGTGTTTTGTGGTTAAAACAAAACCTATGCTGCGTTTATTACACTCCTACAGTGACAGTGTTTCCGTCCTCATTCCTACTTCATTCTGCTTCACAGCTTCTAGAACTTTTTGCCACGGCCAGCCGGGTAGTGTGTGTGTGTATGGTTTTTGTTCCTCTTTTTTTTTTGGGACAGCGAAGTTATCATCCGGCACATCAAAATATCAATCAACCGGCAGACAAGGGCAGACACACCAGCAACACGGTGGACACGTTAAACGCTCCTAATAACACAATTCAAATTGGCCTCAATTTTCCTGCCGCTGCCGTCACACAAGTGTACAGGGTTTCTCAAATTGTTTTAATTGGCTTTCCGAAAACGTCCCGAAAATGAAAAAAAAAACCCTCTAATGGATAGAAGCTAGAGGAGGGAGAGCACACAACGGTTGTGGTGGTGGTGCAGGCTGACAGCGGCATGGGGAGGGAAAGAGACTGAGCGAGCGACAGCGCAACATCACAGGAACCGGTAAAGAACGCATGCCGATCCCCACAATGGTCCTAGCGCTCAGTCGGGTCATCGGAACAAAATGACGATGAAACAGAAGGAAAAAAAAAATAGTTGAATAATAAAATGGGAGAATCTATCAGAAACTAAAGAAAAAAAAACACACACAAACTCCCCAGGCGTTGGTACGCACCGATATCTACTTCCACCAAACTGGCCACCGACCGAGCGACCAGGCAGCATAATACGAGTCCTGCGTATGCTTCGAAACCAATTAAACTTTATCCTCCCATCTGGACATCCGGCTCGGTAAGCGAGCTGCCACACTCCAAATAAATAAAAAAAAACAAGGACCTACTCTCAACCCATCTCCCTTGCTCCCCTGGCCGGAAAAAAAACCGGAAACGAAGAATTGATTTCGAAAAACTGATACCACCCCCAGTCGGGCTGTGTGTATTTTGCCATCGGGTGTCCTTCATTTATCCTCCGGCCTGACGCGCTGCTTACTGCCACGGTGGGTTCCGGCCGAAACAGGAGGTTCCTTTTTAATAACTGCTACTACCGACCAAGGTAATTTTAGTTATTGTCTCGAAGGTGGCCGATCCTAGCCGACTGTGGTTAAAAGGACGAGACCAACGACCTTGGAATTAGCGTTCTATCGCAATTGTTCATGTTTTTGGCTTATCAAGTCGTGGCGAGTCGTTATTCATTCACTCAGGTATTGGTAATATGTTTTGTTTTCCGCCACAGAAATGTATTTTAAATAATACGAAAGATGTGTATTAAGGATCAACAATTTTAATCTACAATTCTTCGTCGATTTCGAGTCGTCGAGTTACTACATGAATGCGCCCTCCTATGCAAGCAACCCCTACGACCTGAGAGAAACATTGTCCTTTGCGTCAGCCGCTGAAAGGGAACGCCGTCTCCAACAGTGCCTGACGACGGTCGATATGGCGGCTGGCGATCAGCTACAATGCATACCGCGGAGCCGACCCTACGGAAGAACTCGACGGTGCTCTCGACGTCAAAAAAAAAAAATTATTCGTCGTGCGCTGAGCTGGTGTGTTTTCATTTTTTAATTTTCTATGTTACCGGCGGCTTCACGCACCGTCGCTTTTCTGAAGACATATCCTGCCGTAAGTGATAGCTAATTAGCCCGGCGTATGTGCTTCGGTTTTCAGCTGAACTCGCCCGGCGTGTATCCTTTCCCCGTTCCCTTTAATCGTTCCTTGAGCTTAGCTGCAGAATCGAACGCTTCCAATGATCGCCCAGTTTGTGCGTTACCTAGGTGGTCCACAACCTTCCACGATTAACACTCTTGGGCCACGTTCCGGACCAGAAGAAAGCGGCCCGGGGTCCTGTCCAGCACACCGGACGGAACAAAAAAAACGCGGTGCCCGATGGCTTACGGTTCGCCGACCGACTTACGGCTAATTAAGCCTGTGCCTGCCTGACGCCCCGGTGTCTAAAAACCACTGAACCTTAAACAATCCAGCGGCAACTTTAAAGCAAGGGGTGATTCAGCGCGACAGAGCGCATATGGGATGACGTTTGCCTCTGCTCGAGGTGACGCCGTCAGGACACTAGACAAAGAGTAGAGAGTTCTAAAACAAACAAAAAACCATCCAGGACCGGCTTTTAAAGGCAACGAACTCCACTACTTCCTTGGACCACAGAAGAAATCCAATCCGAAGCACCGCTTAACTTCGCAGAAGACGTAGTAATTGTTTAAAGCTACCTACCGAAGTCAGTGCCTGCTTCGCTAGAGGAAAATTAGTTCGCTTCTTTAGCACCGACCACTGCAAGCAGTCAACCAACCGGGTCTCCATATAGCTGCTTTCCAGGCTGCTAGTTCCGCGGCTCATTCATTCATTTTGTCGGTCTGTTGGTTTAGTTCGCTCGTCTGTCCGTCCGTCCGTGCGTCCGTCCGTCCGTGCGTCCGTCCGTCCGTCACTCAGTCAGTCAGTCAGTCAAAGTCATATCTCTACAACCGGTGGAAGGACATCCTCTCCTCGTCGGCAACATTCGTGTGTCTGTGTGCCAGTTACTTTCAAAGGTCGGCAGACAGCTGTCACAAACATCCGTAAACAGACACGACCACATCGACAGCTTTTGGTGCAGTACGAGTTGGGGACGAGAATGTTGATGGACGATAAATACCACTGTCGAGCGATTGAAAGTTTACTTCCACACAACGGCTACCATTCGTACGTGGGCCCTCGCACACAAGCGAACTTTCTTCCTAGACGATGTGTTTTGTTTTACTTTTTTTTTTCCCCCGAAGAAAACAAACTTGCTAACGTGGCCGATTTTTCTATTTTCCCACCCGACGATATCACGCCCAGCCCAGTCTGCTTTCGTGAACACCCACCCACCTAGTTTTGGTGCAAGCAGTGAAGGGAAAAAAAGAAGCTAATTTTCTCCCTGTCGAGAAGCGAAGGAAGCAGGATAATAGGTGTCCTAGTGCGGAATAGACACTGGAGAAAAACCAGCCTCCACCCCTCCAATGTCTACGGTGATGATTATAATGACGGTGAGATGATGACTGCACAATCATCGCCTGGGCGGCAACAAATAACTGCTGAACTGGCACACGGCGCAACTCTCAAGAGCACGGAAAAAACGAACTCAAACTGCAGACACGGCGAGGATGCAGCTTTTCCTACTCGCCACACCAAGGCACTTCGTTTTTCTTCGCCATCATCACTTTTTTATTCACCTTCTTCAAAAAGGGTGGGGGGGAGGGGCTGTCGGCGGACAAAAGAGGGGAATCACCAACACCAGTGAAATAAAAGAAAGGCAATGATAACAAAGTAGCAAAGAGCTGAAAGAAAAAAAAAAAGAAAGAACTTATGGAAAACAAAACCCATCGCACAGTTTTCCGCCCGCGAAGTGACTTAAAAAAATCAGCATAGCAGACACAGCCGGCTGGCCCGTGTGCGGATCATTTCCACAGACACAGAAATGAAAAGTTTTACCCCTCGGCCGCCAGGAACGCACCCTGGTTTGTTTTTTTTACTCTTCACCCCAGTTTCGTCACCCAGCGTACACATTTGTGTTGTAACTCGGCGCAACCTTCGGAAAAGCAAAACATCAAACAACAATTCCTTCGGGAGCGGTTGTGTGCGGTTGTCGGTGCGGTCGGGGAAGGGTTGCATACACCCTTGGAAGTTGTTTTTCTTGCCGCTGCTTCGTTTTCTTACAAGTTTCTTCACTTCAAGCCACCAACCCGCTACCGATGACAACGGACGAGTCATTTTCGAGAGACGTTCTGGCGGCATTTGTTCCAGCCAAAAGGTATGTTCGTTTGCAATGAAACTTTTGGATCCGCAAGTTGTCTTCTGTTTGCTTTAAATCTAACTTATGGTACTGTAGCATATTTCAGCACAGCGTTTAGGATAGCTGAGTTACGACTGTAGGTGCTCAGATAATCGCAAGTCCGATGCCTTCAGCAGCCTTTGGTAACGCCTTATCCTTCGGTGACCTCCCGCACATTCGCCTCTATTGGCGGTGGACAGAGCTGCTGCTCTCAGTCGAGAAAAAATGTTCTTTTTTGTTTGTTTGTCGCATTCTCTTGTTCCTGCACCCATTCCCCGAATGTGGCACTGCACTTTTCACTGCACTTTCCAGCGGAAGGCACTTCACGGGCATTATGGTCGTGACTCGGGCGCGGCCGCCGCTGTTCTAGAATTTCAACCCCTTACTCATGTTCCTTTTTTTTCTCTCCCTACAGTTCATCGAAACAACGAAGTCAACTCAAGACATTACAATGTCAATTATGAGCCGCTGTTTGCGCGCACGAGCCATTCGCCCTCTCCGGCGTATGTGTGGTGTTTTTGCAGCAGGCATAACGAGTACGCCTCTGTCGACGGCTTCTGCAATCTGAGCCACGTGTAGAAAGGCATCGGATTTCGTTCGATGAGTACTTATCTTTGTTCACTCTGCTTGAACGACTATTGTGCACTGAACGTTCATTAATAAATGATTTCACAAAATAGTACAATACACATGAATTTTAAAACTACGACGAATGTCTCATAGACATTTCCCAAATCATAACAGTTTTGGTTTTAGATAATGTAGGATTCTTAGTTTTTCAATATTGCCTTACAACAAATACTGGCAAAGACAACAGTAGCAAAAACTATACACAGTGGTATAGTTTTTTGTTCTTCCCCTTTCACGTACATTGAAGCATTCATAACATTCCACAAGGACAAGAATATTTGGAGGAAGTTTACTGCGGGAATCGAAAAAAAAAAACGAAACGAAGCTTTAAAAAACACTGCATAATCCAGCATATCCTTCTGTCCCTTCAACACGAAAATAAAAAGAAAATCCAAACACAAATTTAATTCTTTTCCATAAAACAGCTCGCCCAGTGCACGGAGGTGAAAGCATCCTTCTTTCGGGTGCAGCTCAGTGGAAAACGCTGAACAATGCGACGGTGACCAAGGAATGCGAAAGTGCCAAGGAGCTCCCAGCGCGAAGCGGGGAAACGAAATTTATTTCCTTTTTAATTTAAATTTTCCCATTTGGCACCAGCCCTGGGAAAGCGGATGGGCACGATAGGATGAAGGCTCGGTGAGTGTAGGAAGAAAGAAAAAAACAACACGAAATTAACCTACAGCCATCATCATCATCCGGCAATCCATTCCAAAGCGAGTTGCTTTGCTATTGGAAGTAAGAACACGGCGAAGGAGCAACGGCGAGTTGAGTAAATAAGAATGCTTCGGTGGAAAATGGTGCATTTCGGGTCGCTCTACTGCAAGCCGGCAAAGAAAACGGGAAAGCGAGGAAAAAACTTTCTCACAAAAAAAATTTATAGCGTACATGCACAGGCAGTGTTATTTTTTTTTACCGTCAAAGGAAAATTTGTCTGATGCAGTATTTGGTAGCGTACGAAACCGTAAAAAAATGGGTTACGTTTTTCTTATTCAAATTTTGAATATCTTTTTAATTTGCTCAAAGGAAGTTTTCCATATCTTCCGGATTTAACGAAAGATAACAAACATGAAACGTTGTTCCTCTTATACATTATCTTATGCTGTAGAGGTATAAATGGTAAACATTTGTCAAAATACTAAGATACGAAAACTTCATCACGAACGATAGTTCCTTTTTTTATTTTCCCCAGTGGTTTTTCTAAATTAGTTAGCAAAACCGCATACACACATCGCTCCGAGGCGTAGCATTATGGCTTGCACAAACACACCGCGGGCCTGTGGTGGCGGTTTTCCGCTTCCGATTCCGGCCCACGTGGAACGCCCGCGCTAGCCAAAATGACGCAGCAGACACGCGGGAAGCGTGCAAGAGATCGCGAAATTCGCTAAGACGGAAAATATGAAGAAAGTTAAATTCGAAGAATCGGCGAAAATGGCCCCGCGTTGGGAGACCTGCCAAAGGACCGGAGAACGGAGTTCAAAGCGCACATTCACCGATTTTTCACCGATTTTCTACCTTCACTGTCACCGGTGTTCGGTGGTATATGTGCCCGCGACTTGAACGCGGGGGGTTGTTTTGAACAAACTCTAATAGGCGAACCCAGCAGGCGCACATACAAGCGCACCTTGAAAATCGAAAACTTCAACGAAACCACAAGCACATCGGGCAAACAAACACTGAACGGAAAGCCTCACACTGCATCCAAAGGACGAAACACAAAAGCAACAAAAAGATACACAACCACATAGAAACGCCAACAAAAATAATTTTCACGAGCCCTTTCTTTCACCCCGCATTCCCTCCTCTCGCCATGTGCTGGCTGGCGGTAAAATGGGAGGAATTTTTCCATTTTTCCGCGCCACACACTCTTTTCACACACACGTTTAACGGCACAAGGAGTGTATCGTGGAGGACCTGTCGGTCGGTTGTCGGTTTTCGGGTGTTGTTTTTCCCTGCTTTCCTACGTATTTCCTCACTCGCTCTATCTCCCTCTCAAAACTGTGCACGGTTTCCTTTGGGCGCACAATGCACTATTATTATTTGACTTTTTTTTTATATCCTTTCGCTGATGGCGCTTTCCATCCACTACATTGCTCCGGCTGGCGGGATGGAGTGGCCTTTGCGGAAAGAACGCTAGACGGGAGCCAGCATTTTCCGCTACTACCCGTCTACTTCGGCTTGGGCGTTTAAGTTTCGGGTGCCTTGATGCATGGTTTTCTTCGTTTGTATTCTGTTCACCGCCTTCGATTCTGTTGTCGCACTTGCTGCAAAAGCAATCTGGAGATTAACCGAGCTTCGCGTTAAGCAGCACACCCACAGGTATTTCTTTCACGCTGCATTTCCTCGAGTATCAAACACATCATCGATTGTGCACACAATCACGAGGCAATACGTTTCAGCGACACTTTTCTGTCAATATTTCGGATAAAGCCGTGGAAGAGAGTTCTTTTTGTTTTATGTGACACTTCCGCTTTGTTTTTCTTTTGGCCTTTTTTTTGTTTCTTCCGATAACCAATCCTCCCGACTACAGGGAGCAGCTTTCACACGCTGGCGAATACGGTCTATTTATCTTTGTTGATTCTCGATGGAGGTATTTTCGCCACCTCAATACCCGTCTGGGTGGGTGACACGGGCGACACACTGTTCGCAACATCATCGACATTGGCGAGGTGAGAAATTGAAAATCAAAACACATTCCACCGGGGAACTCGGGCAAACAGGTTCTGCCGCGCGATTGTCTGTATCGAATCGAGCACGGAGCACCATTTGACGAGGTGTTAAACTCGCGAAATTTATGAATTTGGCATGGCTTTCCGGATGGTGGTGGTAGTCGTGTGTGTGTGTGCAGGGTGTTGCTTGTTCTATTTTATCGGTGGATGAGAATATCGCCCGAAGAGTCACTTATATTATTCCATTTGACAGCCGGAAAACCCACTACGCCCTACCGGATTTCCCAGCGAAGGTATAAGAACAGGAAAAAATCTCAACCCAGCAGCAGCCCAGCACAAATCGAACGACACATTTGGAAAAGGATTAAAGAACACTTTCACACACTACCGATGTGTACACGTTTGGCGAACGGCAACGCTAAGTAAGGACACGCTAAACTCTGGTCACACGATAGTCACGGCAAACACAAGGCAGTCGAGTATACACGCCGAAGGAAAAGGAAAAACCCCGTACGCACATCCGCAGCACACGACGAAGCGCTCTTACGCATCCGCACACGTCCGAACACGACGAAAGCTTCAAACTCACTGAAAAAGCTGGCGAGCAAAAAACAGCCGCAGAGTTCGCTGTTGCTGTTTGCTGCGGGTTTCGGGCGAAAAAAGATGAGAATGGTGCCTCTCAGCACGAGGCTGTAAAGGTGAGGAGCGAAAACCGGCAGTGCACTGCGCGTGAGAGCGAGAGCGAAAACGGTGCGCCGCGCGTGAGATTGTTATGTTCCCGTGAGCTTATCTCTTTCTCGGCTTCCGAGAACCTGCTCAAACCGTCTCATCGCAAAAGGATCTGTGAACGGCCGGCGAGAGAGTCCATCATAGCATCTCACAGTGAGCTTGGCATCGCAGCTCACGAGCCGTAGTGAGACAAGGAAGGGTTCTCATTTCTCATGACCCTTGCTCTTCGCTCGCTAAGGGAGTGTTCTACTAAATACGATTCCATTTCAATCATTCTTCTGTGCACAACTGGGACACAACGAGTTGGGAAATTGGTTCCATCAGAATTCGCAGAAGAAAGCTGCCAATAGTTTTCCAACTTGCCTACTGGCGAATGAAAACGTTTCTTTTTTGTTTTGTCGTTCGCGTTACATTAGACTTGCTATCAACACTTTCTATATCCCGTTTTGCTATGGAGACGAAAGCCTTCCCTTTGTGTCATTTGTGAACCAGCACAGGACGAATTTCCAAAAATTTAGCCACTGATCTCACTCTCATTTGCACTGCCTTTCTCTCGCTTTCTCTATCTCTATATCCCTCGCTCTCTCTCTCTTACTCACACACACACAACATCTCTTTCACACACTTACATCGTGGGAAGCATACCTGGAATTCCGCTTTCCGTGTAGTAAATAAATTGAATGCCGACGAAGAATGACCATATTTCATATTTCTGCTGCATTCGCAAGCGAGTGTAGCTTAGATCATACAGCATGCCTTTGACACCTTCTATTACAGCATTGTTTGCCGGTGAAAATTCATTCGCATCAATGAAGATCCCAAACATGTTTAAAAGATGCTCCAATACCAAGTGTGCTGGATTGATTTAACTGCAGCTATATTTCTTGCATACGATAAACATTAATGGGGCATTAAAATTACTCTAGGGCTTTAAAAAGGAACATAATCGATCCATTAAGTTTAAAAATGGATAACCATAGCCGGAAAAGAAGGCATGTACCCAAAGCATTCCCACTGCATTCCAACGGTACTTGTTCGTTGGATCTGAGGAACGATTTTCTCTCCAACTCTACGGTCGTCGGCAATTCCAGTGCCCAGTGCGATAATGCTTCCACATGGAGCGGAAAGTTTTGCTAGAAAAGAATATTCGCTCCCGCTTCCCACTGTCCTGGAACGGACCCCTGGGCTCACCAAATGAATGCTTTCCTCGTGCAGCACAGTGAGCATCAGTACCAGGAAGCGGAATCGTCGAAGAGCAGAACCCACAGCTGGAAGCAGCTCCGAGCAAGGACCAAAACTAATAAGTCAAAGTTCTTCCACCGGCCCAGACACTGCAGGACTAGAGAAGCGGAAAGAAAGTACCGGCTACCAAACGGCGCAACTCTTCCCAAGCAGCGTGTAGCCATAAGAAAATGCTTTTCCCCTTTCACTCCGCCCCTTTGGCTCCCTCTTCCGACACCGTTTTGCCCTTTTCCGTGCTTCATTTAATGTGTGCAAATTTCATCTATTTTCTCTAATGGAAGAAAATTGTTTTTTCATTTACCTCCCTGCACACAAACACACACACACGTGTAGAACACCATCATCGCAGGACTGTGTGTAATGCCATTTGGGAGTCCTTCGTCGGGTTTATTTCATTCGGCTTCGTTCTTTTGGGGGCTATAGTTTTCCCACCCAGTTGCAGTTGGCGGTAGAAGGCGTTGAGGTGTGGAAAATGTGGAGGAAAACTTCCGTAGAAGGTTGCTTCTGCGCGACCCGTCCTCACAACTGCGTCTTCAAACTTTCCTCGACCATGCGTCATGCTTAACCTAGTTTGAGTTTGTCCTTTCCCTTGTAGTCTTTACAAGTTTAAGATTTTCGATTCACCGTAGTAGCACTCAGCATACGTCGTCACTCGGCGTACGTCTTGAGGCAGCGGTGGCTGGCAGGAGTACAGGATTCTGCGTGCGATTTAAAGACTGTGTTTTGTGGTTACTTAAATTGTGCCACTGTTAGCTGCTTAGTCCAATACTTGTTAGTTGGGACTGAACTGTCTTCATTGCTGATTTTGTTAAGAATTGGTTTTTTTAAATTGAAAAAAAATCCTGATTGAAGCCAGAGCCATCAAACCTCCAGCAACCAACACCTCAAGTTAATGAAGATCGATTCCAGTGTAAATATGTTGGCCGATCGACTGAACGTACACATTGTCCTTCGATGGCTTTACTGCAGAGGCTACTCCCAGAGAATGTCGCACCAACCGTGCCCTCCTGTTCCACCGGGAAGTAATAGTTTAGTGAACTATTCTTTCTTGTGGTGTAAGAACTTGCCATAAACGAAGACGAAACGAAATGGAAGCACTTCAACATTCTTAGCGGAGGTGGAAGTGTTTAAGTTTACCATGTCCATTTTACTCACACTATTGTTCTCTTTCCTCCTCTCCCCCCACCCCCCTTCCGACGCTTTCCGACCCCAACTCCAAAGGGCTTCACTCGGACGAACATCATCACATCGTCATCTCGAACCCTCTTCGAATCCATTTCCGTCGGATGAAGTGAACTGTCGAAAGTGTTTCCGGGAAAACGAGAGCGGCCAGTTTGCTACGGGAAAATGGCTACCAAAGTGCCCGTCCACCATGCGAACGGGTGAGGGATGCTCGAGTGGTCAGAAGCCCATGAAAGTTGAGAAAATTCTTTCCACCGACCGGACAACGACGGATGGCGGCAACGCTGAAGAATCAAGCGAGTAAAGCTGGCAAATGGCCGAGAATGAAAATGAAACTAACGTCGGGGCTTTGGGGGCCACCGAAGACGCGTTGGTGGGACGACGGGTGTGCGTATACAAGAGGTGGAGAGTTGGACATAGTAGCGTTGGAAGCGGGCAAGGGTGGTGGGTTTGATGTTTTAATGATTCCCAAAGGACTTGCAGTCGCCGCTGGGCCCAAAATGGAACTTCAACGAAAAAAAAAGGCTCTGGCTCTCGAGCAGTGTTGGCCTGGACATTTTTTTTTTTTTTGTAAGCGTGTTACATTTGTACTCTCGTTTAGTAGAGTACAGAGAAATGCCAAATGCAGAACGCAATGCCCTAAAAGAAAATTTAGGATGTACATAGTTCTTGCGAAACAGTGCTTTGTTAACACGCCAATACGTTAAGTAATAGGATTTATTGCAAATTTGGGCTAACCATACAGAGCCGGTAAAGAACGATTATTGATTTTCCTTATCGCAACGTTTTAGGCATTTCTACAGCAGTTTGGAAAATTTTGTATGACAATTGATAATTGCATATCATTTGGCACAAGTTGACAGATTTTATTTTTTACTTACTTTTATTAGAAGATTTCATCGGCAAATGTTAAATTAACGGCAACAATGGAGTATTTGCCAAGTACTCACCTAGAATGAAAAGAGATAAAAAAAAACAGATTAATAGCTTAACTTTTACAAATCAAGAACACACACAAAAAGACTGCTAATAAAAGTAATACTAAACGCTTCTCCATGTCCCATAAGATGATATAATATTATAATATATATTAAATAACATGATGATTATAATATATATTAAATAACATAAATATCCATTGATTGAAAAACAATTTAATTCACCTCATTATTGTTCTACTAAGAAACAAAATATCTTGACACATGCACTGATAGTTTATTTCATGTGGAAGAAGATAGTTTGGTTGGACTGGTTTTATAACTCACGCTCACTGAAGGAATAGTTGGCCAACTTACGATTAGTACAGCCTATTCATGCCAACATTTTATAACCATCACCTCCCGCGAAACAAAAAAAAAAACATCAAGAGACTCTCCCAAATATCTGCACTTTCAAAACATCCCCACGCGTAAACCGTAGGCGCAACTTCATAGCGACAGCAAGCAACATAAAGCGAACACTTAATCGATTGCCTTCTCAGAGGGCAAGGTATCCAGATATTTTCCTCCCTTGTCATGTGGAAAGTTCCTGCACTATTTCCCAACTACTTTTCGCCCTCGTCCTGTCATTTTCTCACAGCTCTGGGGCCAAACGATGTAAGGGGGATATTCTGAGCCAGTGGTCGTAAAAATCCGCGGATTCGACGAGATATTCCGAATCGAAATGTCTACCTCGGCCCAGTGAAAGTGTAGGGATTGAAGTTGTGTTCCGCACCGCAAAAAAAACCGACGTCCGTTCTCCGCCGAAACCCACAAACGAACCACACATACACAAGGAAGGTGAAGGCAGTGCCCCGATGGGAAGGAAAGCCGAAAAGAACCATCCATCGTCGTGCATCATCAGTTTCGCTAATTTATTATTCTATGACTTTTGGTTCCAGGACGACGAGCCAAGGGACCTTGACGTTCGCAGTTGGACTATTTTTATTCTTGTTTCACTATTCCCTTTTACTCCGCGCTTGTATTCTTCGTTCCAGCTGCTGGAAAGTGTTGACGATAAAGATGGATGAGTATGGGAAATAGCGGGGAAATCGAAGAAAAACAATCAGTCAAGAGCAGTAGCAGATACAGGTGCTGCTCCAGAGTACCGGAAGTTTTACTGAATTTAGATTCCAATCCTAGAACCGACATTTGTAGCCTTAGAGCTTGTCTCTACCATCAACACACGGTTGGAACCGTTCTCTCGCTGGGGGTACAGGAACGGGGGCCGTTACGAGGGAACATTGGAAACCGACCGCTACGGTAGGCAGATGGTCCGTTCTGTATGTTGCTATAGCATGGTAGTTGTCGCGGGTGCTTCCAGCACCGTTCATAGTGGCGCGAAGCAAATGATACTAAAATATGAAACAGTTCTATCTGAAATGTATACGATGTAGCGCCAATCGCATCCAACCCAAAAGGGCCCCTCGCAGACCCGAAACCAACCGAAACATGGATATTCGGTCGACGGGGCCAACGACGAATCCTGCCCCGTGAAACAGAACAACACACACACAAAAACATCCATGTAAATGGTGCGGATAGTGAAAGCAACCCCGCCCGTTTTCGCTTCCACCGTTTTGCAGGTGAAAGCTGAAGTTCCTTTGGCTGGCGATCCTTGCAGACGAAAAGGATACGGGCGCGGTTGGCGGTGCCGGCGGCAGGACATAGAACGCATTTATTTGTAGCGTTGCAGACGCCGTTCCAAATGGTGATTGTACGCAATGGAAATAATATTCCAACATTTGTCTGCGAAACGGGAGGTAAGGAGTCAGGGTTGCTTTCGTCTTTGTATAGAAAATATTGGAAGCACCTCTGAAAACTTTGCTCACATTTACTCTCCTACGTTCTTCCAGCGAAAGTTCTGCTGAATTATGGCAAAGAAAATGAAATCATACCGATAAATCGATGTACAATGTACAGCACCGGTACGACGCGATGCCAGCGGCTTGCATGGTTACTCCCATTTGTGCAGTAAACGATTTGCCAACCATCGATTTATGTGATGTGCTTCCAATGTTTGTATTAGCACCACAAATCAAATTGTTACTCAGCATTTTTTGGCGACTGTGGACAATCACTAACCTGCAAAGCAAATCTGTACGATTCATTCGTACGGTGTTGATATGTGCACATATGTTACTACATTTAATCGATAGGAACATCAATGTTTTATTACTCGAGGAAAAATATATCATAGTTTGTGTTTATAGATGAATCGGTAGATATCCATAGGAATAATTGATCCATAGCTCAAGCAAATCGATAAAAATGTGGTTAAATGTATGCTGTACCTTTAAATGAGTGTATGTACATGAGGCACATGAATACTAAACCAATTTTTTTAGATGTCTTGTAAATTCATGTTCATGTAAAATAAATTCTGGCTTACTTCTTAGCTGATGCATCTCAAACAGCACAACATTCATCCTACACCATCAAACCCGTACATCACCGGCGAAGAAAAATAAGAGAATAAAACCGTAGCCAACAAAACTCATTCCGCATTTCGTCCAGACAGAAATTAGCATACATTCTTTCAATGCTATTTTTTCCAGCTATAGTTGGAAAGGGGTGATGTCCCATGTTGCCCGTGCCTACACTTGGCTGTTAATATACAAATTCTGTTAATATATTGTGTGCGCAAATGCAACACAATATTAATCAATCTATTGATTGGGGCTAAGAAATGGTACACAACATTAATTTCGCTTTAACGTTACAATTGCACCCTCGCCTCAAAGACCAATCACCAATTTGATGTCACATTGCCTTTGCACCTTTTACATGGCTAGGTAGAAATGGAAATAGAATCGACAGGACAAATTTGTGCGAGATTTTCAATCAGAAAGCGTGCGCGTGTCGCACGGGAACGTAAGTACAAAAAAATCTCACCCGTAGCGGCGTAATACATCAAGATAGCGATCCGCTCGTCTCGGAACCGGGACGAACACAATCTCTCGGCGGAGATGGAAACATAATGCATTATTTGTTTGGAATTTAAATTCTATGCCGGTTCCATTTGCGGCCATAGTATCGAGTTTGCGCTGAAGCAAGAACGTACCGACACCCTCCAGCAGGTTGTTGAAGGTGAACAGAAGCCGACCGACTTTGCCGCTTCGTAGGGAAAGGGTCCCCGCCGTAGTTGGTCAAAGCTACCCAGGGCGTCAAGGCGAAAACACCAGTCGCGAGTGACGAGTCACTTCGAGCAAGTTCTCCTGGGGATCAACTTTGTTTGGTAAAGTTTAGTCCACGGAGACGTGAAACTGGGATACCACTTTTCTCTTACATCCACCAAGCACTGGGAGTGTACGACAGAGTGACACCTACAGGGTACAGCTGCGCCTAGAGAACCGGAGTTTCGCGGAGAAGTGATCTAGGCCCGGCAGCACAAAGAAAAAGACACTCGTAAGCAGCGTTACACAGCGCGGTTCAAATAAAGGAAGGAAAAAACATAATTGACTTTTACAACAAACTTCACCGCGACGAACAGAAAAAGTAACTGCAAATAACATTCGTAAAGAAAAACGGACGACAAAATTGACAAGTCTATTATTGGTTTGCAGACTATCTCCCGGTTTTATGTCAGACAATGTGTGGACAATGGAGTGTGTAATATCAGAATAGAATATTCTATCTCTTTGCAAAAGAAATAGAACAAGTTGTGAACCTGTTTTATTTTAGTTGTAATCTAAATATATAATTGATAAGTCACATGAACTTTAGAAAATTGCATCAGTTGCCTAATTTCCGGTTTAAATGACACAGATTTTTATCAAATGTAAAACAAACTTTCTCCTGGTCTTGAACTGGACAGCTCAAGTAAACAGAACGGTGAGAACAAATTTGACCACAGTCCAAATGGCAGCACGTAACTAAGGAAGTTAATACAGAAAATCTATATACATACGATACAGAAATATCTTCGGAAAAAAAACCCACAACCAGTTTCGGAAGCAAACCACCCAAACCCTTATCTAAGGGCATCCATCTGAAATGTTTATTGCGTAAATATTTAAGGGAAACATTTTGATCAAATTCACCTCGTACGCGTTTCGCTGTCGTCGTAGTAGTTGTCGTAGCTGGTGCCTCCTCCCTAGCACCGTTCTTTTTCTCCTCGCCCCTTGATTCTCCACGATCCTTTCCTGCCCCTCCACAGCAAACAACAAACGAACCTGTCCCCAACGAAAAGAACATTCGCCCCGATGTTCCATATGTCTCGAGGGACTCCGTAGCCGCAAACTCTCCAAACCGCACTCTCCAGTTCTATCCGCGGCGTACGTTGGGTAAATATTTGCCCTGTCCACCGTGCCCCATTTCCGTCTAGCTGAAGTGTCTTCCTCTCCCACGGAAGCATCGTGCCCCAAACATCGCGACCGGGCCAGACCAACTGTTGGGACGTTAAGGACGATGGATTACTTACTTTCACCAACGCGAGGCTCCGCTTCGTGCCCAGTTCGCTCCCGTCAAGGCACTTTCTCCTACTTCCGGGCAGTGTATCTACCATACGGCAGGCCATTTTTCTGCCGTAGCTGATGGAAGTAGTGAATTCACTTGCTTGCTGCGGCTTGCAAATCATTCCGTAGTTTTACTCTTTTACCGGGGTTCGCTGCAGATGTGTCGGCCGAAGGAAGTAAACCAGAGGAAGCATTCCGAACCACACACTCTGACAGGACCCAGGCCTTAAAACTCACGAGGAGGAAATTTGCTTGTTCGAATGAAATGTCGTAAAATAAAGTAAAATAAAAACCGAGGATAACAACTGTAACACGCACATCGTAAACCATTTTTCTTGGACCATTTTCGTTTTCCGCCGGTTCTACGATATGCCATTGCACTAGCGTCTGTAAAAAAGGACAAAAATACAAATATGGCCATATTGACATAGTCAAGTTCTGCTTCGAATATGTTTCAAGGACGCTATGGAGAAGAACCTCTTTTGCGTTCACGTTAGGCTGCAGTAACATTTCACATAATCTTATTTATGAGTACGTCATTTTATTATCACTGAATACCTGAGGTATAATATAACGAAGTTGAAAGATTAATAGCACGGTGGTATGATAGTATCATGGTATGATTCGATCAATTTCACACTTCCGATTCTAAATTTCACATCCTTTTTCCTTACGCAAAACCAATTTCCTGTTTCTCACAAGCCAGCACCACGACGCCCTAGAAAATTTTGCAAACCGTATTACAAGACAAAAAAAAAATCATATGAAACACAACAACCGCGAAAATAAGATTTCCAACGTAAAACGAAATTCCCACACATCCAGCCCACGACCGGAACCGGAACAGCCTTCCAGCGCCATCGTTGGAGGCTTCTATGCAGCGCACTGGGCTGAAAAAAAATCCCGCAAAATAAAAAAAAACACAAACCATGCTCATCATGATGGTTCCATCCGGAATGAATTCAAAATCCGAATCGAAACAATCAACGGTTCCAGGAAAACAACGAAATCGAACGGATGTTCCGTTTGCTAGCAGCTTCCCTTTAGCGTAAAGCAAGACGACACCGGCCTACCGTTCGAACCCGAACGCACTCATCCTTGTATCGACCGATGTGTGCGACCGATTTTCCCCCTTCAATTTCTGATCCGCTGGGAAGTGATTATTGGTCGATTGTTTACTTTTTCACATCCGGTGCGAGGAGCAAGCATCTTTGCGCATCCTTTTCTTTTGCCCCGGTTTGCCATCGTGTGGTAATATGCTTCCACGAAACTGTCGCAGTATAATTGGGACGCCATCATACGTGCATGCTGACGCGTTATATTGGTTATAGGACGCGATCTGTGAAAATATGAACGCAGAGTAAGCTGAACGAGTGCTACTGAACGCGGGAAAAAGCCAACCCGCATCCTTGGCATGGGAATTCCACGCCGATGGGTAAATAATTGATAAATTTTCTTACCGTAGTTGTTATACATTCACTTCTTTCAAATCCTGTTTTCCTACAACATATTTCACTTGGATTCATTCCGAAGTTGTATTGATACACCCTACGGAACCCGTAGAACATGCGTAATATTCAATATTCCCAGAAATTTCTCACGGAATTGTAAAGGATATTTTCCCATACAATAATAATACCCAGAGAGAAAATATTCGTTGTAGTAGAAATAGAACTGCAGGAGTTACAATTTTTGTATCCTATGCATCAACACATTCCCTCTGGCCTTGTGCGATAATTAAATGAACTACACAAAGGCAGCCTATGTCCCTATACCAATGCGGTATGTACGAGGAACGTCGGCCATATGTTGCTGGTATAATTTATTAGCGAAATCCGGCATCGTCTGGTGATGATTGACTCCCACAATTGGAAAATAGGCATCGATTAGACAGAGGGCTACGGATTAGGCAGCATGTGGATTCCCTGGGCAAGAAATTATCAATCACTCAAACCTATCAACTGCACACTGCCAGTTTGATACAGCCATGGACCCTCTCCGTCTTCGCTTTTCGAAACGTTTTTCTTCCTTAGTGCAGATAAGATCGAAGCCGGGTGGAAAATCCATCGGATAAGGATTCCGGCAAATCCTAGACGCACTTATCGAAGGCCCTAATTTCTTCCCTCCCTACCGACGGATGGGAAACGTTCAATCATTTGGCAACCGTACCGTACCTCCACCGGCCGGGCACACAAACATCGCTACATATCGCCAAATGTGACCTCCTTTCATTTCGGATGGACTTACGCACCGCGTCGAAAGCATCGAGCCTTAGCGAAGCTACGGCCCGACCGTATACGCAATTTATACGCAACTTAATTATGCAGCTATTTTCAGCCATTTTGACACCATACGCAATTCTCGGATCGGCGCGAATTGAAGACCTGTTCCTTTTGCCGACCGGAGCGATGAGAACTTCCGCGCCAAAGCCCGGCGGACTGGGGGGGGACTGCACTACGGGCGAAGACGCCCAGGCTGGCGGCATTGTGTACGCATAAATCGTCCACCCACGCCTTCCCACGACCACCTTCCCACCCCTCTGAGCGGCAACCACCCGGCGCAAGAAGCTTGTACCTTTTCTTCTAGAACAAGCACTTGGTGGCGCCGACCCGGCACCGGAAGCTAGTGGGCAGCACTACCGCGCGTCGCACCGTCCCAGTTTTGGAGGTCTCTGATTTGCTCGGCTACTCCAAGCATAACGGCAAAGAAACCAAACGAACCCATCCAGAACTCTATCAATCATCGCAGCAAGGAGGGAAATGGCAATGGAAAATAAAAAGGAACACACACAGAAAAAACAACTAAATATTTAGACCCAATTCGGCCAGATTCCTCCGTTTCTTCCCCAATCGTTGGTCGAAGGCATCGATACCCATTGGGAACCAGAACAGTTGAGCGGGAGGCTAGTCATTGATATATGAAATCACCCGCTGGCCCTCTCTTAGTCCCGACTCCTGTTCGCCATTGCGTCCCGGGTGATACTCTTCGAACGAGGAAGCGCGCAGACGGAGGAAGGCGACCCAACGATTCGAGCCCTTCATCGAAAGTAAAACACAACAGCAGAACGATTCCAAACCGTTATCCTTACGCTGCCGCCTCTTCGTGCCCCCTTCGGTGCTACGGTTCATTAATAACAATCGATTACACCGTTTAATGTTTTCAAATGAACTGAGCTGTCCAATGCGAACCAATGGAAAGTAAGTTTAGAAGCTAAGGCAGCAGTACCAGACCGTTGGAGATGGAGATACAACTTTCATGGTACAGCACGCCGATCGAATGTAACATATGGGTGAATTTATGAAACGAATATGATTAATTGACTAGCATCTCTCAGGTACGCAAAAAAAAAACACGGTTTGATTGACACATGCTACACAATATCGACAAAGGCTTTTTAAACGGGCTCGATGAGGTTTAAAGCATTCTAATTTGAGATCTTAATTGCATTAGGAGACGGCTTTCATGTTACAGTAAAACAAAATTGTCAAACGCAAATAAAACTTGTGTCCAACGCAAAACGCAAAGAGGCTCAAATTGATATGGAAGCTTCGATGACTAGTTCCGCTGAGTACGAGGAAACTTCCACAGAAGCACATAGCGCATGTATTATTGTTTGTTACACGGTGCTAGATTGCTTGTTAAGATTGGAACTAAACGCCTTTTTGGTATGTCGATATATTACCCGACTAGTTTCAATGACACGCCGCAGCGTGAGGTGTAGCAAGGAATACACCTATGCTACGGACAGCAACAACTCCTTTTCCCTCTATTCATGTGTGTACTCAGTCCCGGTTCACAGATAGCTGGCCATCGGCCGTACCAGGTGTAACTTTCCAATGAGCGTCATTCGCTCGCGTATTGATGGATGAACGGTTTGATTATATGTTCGGGGCGCGCGCGGAAACGCTAAATGAACCAGCAGGGGAAAAATTAAACCAAATAAACCCCTTACGAAGCCAAACACATCACCGCTGACAGCCGTGGTGATTGATTTGTTTGGAAAACCTGGTGATGATCCAGCTGGTGGCGGGGGCTTTATGGATGGACGAGCAGTTGGTTGGAATAGGACTAGTCGCGGTAGATTTTTTTTTTTCTAAGGGGAATAGTCTATTTGCTCTCATGAAGGGAATGTGGATTTTTACAAAAACACAGTTAGATCTCATTCTTAACGGGAATTTGAGCCCCTTCCCGCCCTGCTGGTCAATCAAGGGTAAAATTAATGAACATAATTACATGGATGTTATGGCATAATGAAACATCGTGCGCCATGAATTACGGTTTCATTGAATGTAGGTTCAACTGTAACAACGAATACTATTATTATGAGAACCTTAAAACAAAATTTACATTAACTAACAATGGTAATGAAATACCATGGATCTTTTCCGTCTGCGAAAAACGACAAAGCAATGAACTAACAGAAAGCACTATTGGTCAATTATATTCCAATAAGGGTACTTATGGTATCGCAGTTTACAGTAAGTAAACTATCAATCAATTCAACATTAATTTTAATGGATCTGCACAATCTCACCACATAATGTCGGAATGTTGTCACCATGAACGCATGTTGGCGACAGCAAGTCTAAGAAAATCGCTACGATCGTAAAGCGTTTGAAACGCTTTCGCTATCCCCCAGATGAATGCGGCAAAAGAAAATAAAGTTTTAAGTAGCATCGACACTTGATCGCCAGAGGGGTGGAAAACATCAAGAGCAAATAAAACCACACATGCAATACCGTAGTGGTGGAGTATTTTCCGATTAAAAGCGAGCAAAAGAAACGACAAGGATATAAAACGACTCGTTTGTAGTAACCGGCAGCGAGCGACGAGCGTGGAAGAACTTTTGCATATTCAACACACTACGTACGATAAATTTCTATGCTCCATTCGAGAGCACCCTTCTCGTTTCACCGTATCTCGATTGCGTTGGTTCAGTTCGCTCGCATGCAAGCGCGTATGTGAGCCGGGATTAGTCGGACCAAATTATACTAATCAACCATCGCCGCCAAGAGCCGTACAATGGAAAGAATAAAGCCTACGACACACACACTGCAGGAAAATGTTGAAAGTAGCTGATGAAATCTCTCATGCATGAGGAGGAGACGCAATGTTGGAGTATCGGTTACTGTGGGACAAATCTAAGACATTCTACTTGATGCTGCATATTCATGTGAATGTATGCGCGCACCCGTGGATTTAATGCGCCTGAAAGAAACACAATCTTGTAAGCAGATGACGAAGTTTACGATGCTTAGCATGGTATGAATGTGAAATATCTATCGACACGCCGACCCTGCAGCGCGGCAGATTCTGCTTTGTTCGCACTGGTGCAGGTTTCACTCACGAGCCACCGACGAGACGCATTCTGCCTATGGGGAAATCGAGGACGAAAAGCCGCATCGCATCGACATAACACCCCAGGGATAAAGAGAGCAAGTGTAAGGGATTGATGATTCAGGTACCCGTTCGGTGAGAGGAAAGTGACGAACTCGAACGTCAGCCAGACAGGAAACGAAAACAGTAGACTTTAATTGGTATCCCACTGTATAAGAATGCTTCATGCTACTCACACGCGTGCCCTCACACACTGTCCGCGAAAACTTCTTTCCTCTTCAGCCCCTTAGATGACCTGATTCCGTCAGTCCGATAAACTGCCACAGTCACAATCCATCCCAGCGACTTCTTTGATTTCGCTTCTCATAAGAGTTATCTGGAACTGGAATAAATCGATATAAAAAACGATAGTTCAATACCGGTGACCGGTGTGCAGCTTGGTATACTCACTTACTCTATTGAACTGAAAAAAAAAACGCACAAAAAAGCAAAAAAATGTTTTTTTGCTTCTCAAATTTTCTTTTCGTCTAGCTTGACGCCGAATACACCTTCTTTCACAGCAGCACAAAACAGAAACACAAGGCAGATGGGTGTGGAGGGTGTAAATTGTGCATGTGTGTATAGACGGAACTGCTTTCTCCTTCCTTCCTTGCTCGGCACACAATCCGGGTTCCGAATGGAGCAAGGATTCGAATAGACCGAAAGGGACGATAAAGACGAGTTGAAAAATATGTATTTTTTGTTTGCAATTCCAATAATAAGAATCCACGCTTAGAGTTCTCCTCCCGTGAGTTACTTTCACTCTACCATAATCTCTCTCCTCCTGTATCTGTTTTTTGCTTCATTTCTTATACACATCTCCTACCCATTTGCTCCGTCTATTTTAGGTATAGTGTTTGTCGTTTCATTTCTCTGCCTCACGTTGGTTGAGAAATGTGAGCACCGGTAAAAGGTGAAAAGTGTAGGAAAACCAAACGCGAGAGGCGAGAATGAGTCCTGGCGGTTTGTCAGAAGGTACATCTGCTCTATCGTTCTGCTGCTCCTGAAGGGTGTATCGCATCCTCCGTCCCAACAAAACGGACATGCGCACTGGCGCCCGATCGAGAGGACGACGTCCGTAACATGTGGCACACGGTGTTATGGTATTGCATCGCTGTCTCCACAGAGAAAGGCATGCTGGATTCGCTTTCGATGCTTTCCTCCACCACACTGGAACTTGTTGGTGCGAAGCTACTGGTACAAAGTGAGCAGCCAAGAGAGGTGGAAAAAGTGTATACAATTGATAGTGGCGATATGTAGCACGAAACACAAAAAGCGCACTTTAATTTAAGCGGTTTTATACAAACAATCAACCTTAGTCAAAACAAAACGAATCCACTAGGTCCCAGATATATTCCATTCAGCTGTTCTATCCATTGTCCAACTTATGAAATTAAACATACAGAAAAAATAAGGTCAATGCAGGATACAATAGTTTTAAAAGCAATGTAGTATACGTATTGGGGAAAAAACCTGGTGAAAGAACATTCGATGGAAGGAGAACAACCAAAAACGAAAGCATAAAAGGACAAGAAAAACACCAAAGAAACACTTATCATCACCAGCGCCATCATCGTTTCCGATGTCTTCCGACACTTCCTTCAATCAGGGAAAAGAGATTGGTGAAGCGAAGGGAAAATAGGTTCTCCAAACATTTTCACTATTTACCTCCCACTGGGTTGGAGAAAAGCGCAGTCTGACGTAGAATGCGACTTGACAGTAGCATGGCGCGGCGTCTCCACTCTACACCTCCCCGGCTTCCCCGCAGGACATTCGCTGGTCGGGACAACAACAAAAAAAAAAAAACGAGAGGACATAAAGACAAAGAATCGTTATTGCTCCAAATAAAAAGGGCGACAAAACAGAACAGTAATGGCGATAGCAGTGCCTGACAAAAGTAATAGCTCAAATAGAAACCCCACGCCGGGAGCACACCGTTCGCGACACCCGTTACCATGAAGCGAGCCTCTGTGTCGGTGAGCGTAAACTATGGTTTTACCAAAACACTGGCGGGCACGAGGCCAGAGATGGCCTCGGTGTGGTGTCTTGTGACGATTGGCAATAATCCGAAAAAGAGAAAAAGAACAAGGCTCAAGACGTGCAATAGTTGTACTGGTGTGGTGGCAAATACCATTGCCATTGTAATGAACCAGGATAGCGGATTGGAGTAGAAGATCCTGTCAAGGATAGTCTAGGTGCTGAAGATGCTTTTTGACTCCCCTATCACCCACCATCCCATGCCGCAGCCGCAGGAAAACGTTTTTTTTTTTTGTTACTTTTCACCCAGCTTGGTTCAATTTGACCCCTACATTCACACCAACATTCGATGTGCTTGTGTGGTTTCATTCCATTTTCCTCAACTGTTTGCTCCCAACGTTGGCCATTCGTTTGCTTTTACCAGTCCTCCGATCCAAATGTTAAGCACCCCTTCGCCTAACGGCAACTTTTATCATACCAAATCAAAAACCGTCATACTGACACTGCTCTCGCAGAGCGCTATGGTGTTCCTTTGGCAGTGGCACCACAAAAAAAGAAACAGAGCTTATCCTCCAGGAGCCCTTTTTTACCCCCAACGGTCCTTGCAAGTTGATGGGCGCCTTTACTGTATTGGCACTATTTTGGCAGGTGCTGAAACGTTTGTAATTCTTTGCTGTTCAACTCTTGGACCAGTTTCCTCCTTTCGTTCCTTTCGTTTCTTCACATTAAAGCAACCACGAAGCCATCCACACTGGACACAGCAATTGGATGTTACTTCCCGTGGTTCCATCGGTGGGTGGTGCAAGACAGGCGGGAGGTTGAAATACGAGGAGCCGGCCAATTTCCAACCACGACCAAGGCAGAGGAGACAGCTGGCAGAACTGCACAAGTAAGCACATGTGAAATGATGGCAATTGGGGATCGGTAAAAATGAAACTCCCACTCGAACGACGACGGCGGCCGACGACGAGGACGATTGCAGACAGTGGCAGTTAAAACGAAATGGAACAAGCGTTGAACTCGAAGCAGGAGCATGAACATCTTCAGCGGAGTGATAGCAAACCGACGGCGTACAAGAGCCATTTGAACCAACTTGATGGCAGCTGGAAGGCGTTTTTGATTTGATGCTCAGCTCGACCATGGAGACGCCTGGTGAATGTGCGCATCAACGATGTTCCCAGCCATTCGGGATTTCCATTTTACGGGCAGCTGTTGCAACAAAACATTTCATATTAAAATATCAACAGAGTAACCAGTATGATAACATAAGGGTTAAGATTGAAGAAATCAATATTTTAAATAATCGTGTTTGTCTATATTTAGTCTATATTTTCACGGTAAATCCCTCCTTTACTAATCCTTCTTGTAGGAAACATGGGGTTAAAACGACACACGCCTAGGCATGAGTAGGAAGCCACCATTACCAATTTTTTGAAGAAATGTTACGTCCATAAATGCCCGAGTTTTCCTGCCTTGCTTACAGCAAAAACTGCAGTGCTACTCCCTTATTTCAAAACCATCCGTTTTGGGCCATTTGGCCATTGCGAAGCGCCGCGTATTCCATAACGACGGTTCTTGAGGGTGTCGAGTAAATCAAAGCGAGGCAACACACGCTCGCGTCCGTGCGCCACCAATTCAATAGAGGAAAAACGACACGCAACAGATTGTTGGTGGGTTGCAGTTTGATTTATTCACTGCCCCCGATTCCGTTTGGCTCAATTATGCGCCTTGAGGCCAATTTCAGTCTGAAAGGGCCTCCAGTATGCCATCTATTTAGCATCAAGAATGTTAATTGAATGTAAATATGCTAGGCAATGTGAAGAATCGTTTCTGGCTAAAAGAGAGTGACTCAGTTTAAAGTTTCTTATATGAATGTTCAGACAATATAATCAATAAAATTAATTGATTTCCAAAAGAGATTTTTGATATGAGGCTCAATTTCCAAAATCAACACTTCAAATACCCCCATATTTGTAATGTACGCAATACAATAAATTGAATAAGGCTGGGAAATATTCAAAGCTGCTGACATTAGAGGGAAGCAAAATATATTCTAACCGGATCTTTTTCTTGCGGTTTCAGGTAAATTCACTCTATTGGGATGAAAAATGCAGGGAGCAGAGCATAGTAGGACAACTGAACCAGACCATACAATGCCCGGAATGGCCACTTGGATAAGGTTGCGAGCGACGAATCGTAGGAGAATATGCTTGAAAATGAACATTTCCTCTGATACCTCGACCCTATGCTTTAGCTCCAGGCGGACTCTTTACTTTTACAACATGGCAATCATCGAATACGACATGTCTTCGGAATGGTTCTAGACCGGAAGAACCTGGGATATGACTTCTATTGAATTCTATTTAAATTTTTATTCATTTTATTTACACATCGTACGCCGCCGCTGGTATGATGTGGCACAAACCGTATTCGGGAAAACCAATGATACATCCGACGATGGATAAAATTCCCAGTGGATACAACCAGATAAATATTGCAGAATAATCATCAGCCGAAAGGATCTGAAATGCTTACATATACACTTTAGTTTAATTATTTGTCTAATTGAATAATGGATTCTCCTGTAGTATCGCTACTAATGAACATTGCGGTCGCAAAGAAAAGCAAGCTATGGTAAGCTTGACCTAACCTTACTTTTACACTACGCCGTCTCGTCACTTTACAATGGAGAATATCGCACTTTTTTATGTTCTCCTCAAAGAAAACGAATACGTGTTACTTTGAAGTTCGAACCAAGTGACGATTAATAGATATTGCACTTACCCCGCGGTAGAAGAGACTCGACGCTTCTGTTGCGCGACCACTTGATTGGGGTCAGCCACTGAAAGTAGAAAAAAGAGAAAGAACGGCGTCAGAATAAATGAGACGAAAATTAAAACCGATCGTTCGCTACGATGGGAAGCGCCGAGCTGGACAGCGTAACTCGCTATCCGAACTGTCCGGAGAAAACCATCTTAAAACATAGCAACAAAAAAAACCATCATCGCCATTCCAGCCAGAATGGGAGGCCTTTACTAACTAGCTATCGAAGCAGTGGAGTACCGAGCCGACCGGCCCAGTGCACTGGCGGAAGCCGTTGCGCAAATATTGAACTGTCCGCTAGAAGCGTAAACAAATCGGAATCATTTTCACACAGCAAACGACGTGTCACATCAAAGGACACCGAATCCGACGGTGCCGCGCACATTAGGGAATTGGAACCACGCTTGAGATTCAATGGGGTCTGCTGCCGGGTGGGCATTCAACCACACTACTTACTCGGACCGGCGTACGCCATATCAAAGCCGTAAATTCCGTAGCCCCACATCGTCCTGCAGCGCGCACTGAAAGAAAGCGTCCTCAAGCGTCGAGCGACGGAATGGATAATTGGGCCCGCAACTCCTTTCAGCTCGCCGGGCGCGAAAATTCGACCAATCTTTCTTCCCGGCCACCGGGTGACGCACGTCAGCACTTTTTTCTTTCAATTATGCACACTTCTTCCCGGCCACCTGTTTGCGAGCAAATTGCAAGGCAAAAGATGACCTAAGAACGACGACCGCAAAACTCTTTCCGCACGATGTCACTTTTCGTTTGCCGTACTGCCGTCCACCAAGCCAATGTGTACTGGGATAGATTTTCTCGTAACCACGGAGGGGAGTGAGCCAATGGAAGGAAACAAAAAACAGGAATGCCTACTCCGATTGATTTAGATTTGCCGGCCGCGGCAGAAAGGAGATCTAGCAACTAAACAACCTATACCACCACTTGGCGGCTAATTAGAAAGGAATTGTCGAACTCGGTAATCAACACCGCGTACGGTTACGAATTCGCTACGTGCGATACCACGAAACTGGACACTGTTTGTTTGCTCCTGGGCGGCACAATCACAACCAAGCTCAGCACCACCGTAAGGACTCTGGGATGAGCTTAATTGAGCAGTGGTGCCGTGCTTGGGAGAATGTAGCAAAAGAGAGACCGCACGTACACCGATGCGTGAAGGGAGATTCGATTCACACCGACAAGCGCACGGAAAGGATGCTGATAAGAGCCTTCCGGGAGAGCATCGTTCGCGATCTGTGGAAGACGATGCATGGCGCTATCGGTCGCACGCATTCGAATGCTCTCTTACTCCCAAGGTTCCAAGGTTCGAACGAACATCAGCGTTTACATTTCCCCGCGACACGCGTACGCGGGCGGAACACTCACGAAGGACTCAATCGGTTCTCCTCCGCACGAGTGGCAACAAATATGCGCCAACATATTGGACGTTTCAGCAGCTGAAGGAAATGGGCGAACCCACCGGAGTAACCGTTCGATCCCTAAGCAAGAACGATATCGCTGGCCGCTTTCGGTTACCGGAGGAATGCGCATGACCTGTACCCATGATAACCACACATAGCTGGAGTCATTCAACGGAGTCTGCACGCCAGTAGTGGCCGTAGAGAACCATGGCAGCCACTCCGCTCCAAACGCGGTCTCCCTTCTACCATTGGACGGGCGGTTTGCCAGAGCGGATACGGGGCAGGGAAAAGGAGAATGCCGGCCGGAGAAGAGGACGGGAATCGGTGGAACGCAGGTTGATTAGATTAGGTCCATTAGTATGCAAACCACGCGGTGCACGGTATACATCTCACGTGTTATACGACTGGGACGTAAAACTTCCGTTGGCCGCACTCCCACCAAACTTCCTTCCACCGCTCCATCTTATCTCGTAACCACCGGAAGAAAAAAAAACTCCATTTCATGCGACACAACGAAAGGAGAAATATCCTTTCTAAAAAAAAAACAAAAAAGACTGCTGCCAGGAACGGACCTGAGCGCTACCGTGTGCACTTGATGGTTCGATGGATCCTCCCGAGGTCTAGCCGTGTACACTGGAATACTCTCGGCACCGTTCGAGGCAATAAAATTCAATTCAGCCCAAGCCCGACACACTGCCTGTGAATAAAAAATAGAACTATTAAAAACGAATGCGCCGATGGTAAACCATAAAGTTTAACTATCAACTACATTTTGCAAAATGCTCAGATAAATGGATTTTATTTTTATCTTATGAATCAAACTCCAGGTAATTTACAAAGACATTTCAATTCGAGTCAACGTCGAGCTGAGGCTCGATAAAAAAAAGAAAACAGCCGTGAAAGGAGTTATTTCAGTTCAAGTTCCTGATTACATCCGTCGCACCTAGTTCTCGGATTTCAGGTTCATTGCCGAATCGCTCCACTACACCAACCGACTTTGACCAGGCCAGGACGTACATAAAACAAGAGAACTTCGAAACATGTCAGCACGTGTACAACCGATCAACCGATAATTACACGTAGACCGTTTCGAGGTTCTCCATGGTTTTCTGCATTTCCCGTGCAAGAGAAGAAGGGGAGAATAAAAAAAAAAACCTTGCAACCGAGACACACCTCCACGGCGCACCGGGCCGGGTCAACCCCAGCCATCAGCCCACTTCCGATTTCGGGCTCAAACGTGGACGAGCGTGCGGGCGATGCCGACTCCAGCGGCGACGTGGCGCATGATTGGAATTATAACAAAAATTAGGATGCAACCGTCATCATATCGACAGCGTTCGTGTCCTCCTCGGCCACAGAGCGCGACCTCGGTGCCTCCAGTCGGCCTGTGTCGTCACCGATGGAGCGGGGTGAACGTCTCGATGTATCCTCGATGCACGAGCTGACGTAGTCGGCGCGCTGCCGGCGGTGAGAAGCCCAGACAGGACATCGTGCGCGTCGGTAAGCGGCTTTTCCTCATCGCTCGCACGTCTAGTCTAACCTTGCCGAACGTGCCGAATGGGTCTCGCGTGGCGTGGCGTACCGCCGGTTTCAACGCGCCAAACAACTGGCCACGACCCGGGCCAACACGGAGCGAAATGTGAAGCAGAACGCACAACCAACACCCATGCACCGCCCGAAAAGGCCGGGCGAGGGTGGCCGGGCACGGTACGTGGACTTTCTTAGCTTTTCTTAGTTAATATGTGCGGCAGCATGCATTATACTTTTTTCCCCTTCCCTTTGGCGGTCCCCCTTATCCCGCGCCATTTGGTTCGCTCGATTCGGTACGGTTCACGTCCAACCGTTGGTCGATAGTTACTGGCGCGGCGAGGAGGCTTGCGCAGGAGCGGGGAGCCGGATTGGGTTCGGTCAAGGATACGATTCACTCCCAGGTACACGTTCTCGGTGGGTTTCTTTTCGGGTTTTTGCGTGTCCTTGAGCGTGGAGGCGGCCTTTTACTTCATCAGTTTATATTTGTCGATCCAGTTCACGCACCCAGCGGTGATCCCCGACAAACTGGAATGGAAGGAACTCGGAGAACGTGAAATACATCCAGGCACGGGACAGTGTGGTGGTCTAGTGCATGGGAAGACAGAGTTCCCCGACGTCAGCGGTCAATGATCTGGTCTGCCATCGACCCGCCACCCCCTACAGATTGCTTCACATGTGTTTAGTATATGCAGAACACGGATTAGACCACAATAAAGAACCGACGATTCGGTGGGCTCGGCAGGGCTCAGAGAAGAGGCATCCCGGTTTCTTGCCTTCGGTAAAGAAACCAGCAAACCCAGGCTGAGATGCCTTTGGATACATTATCATCGCTTCACGGCTGTGCGGGGAATCATCAATTTCATTAAATTTCTGAACAGGAACGCTCAACCGGTTGCGAACCAAGCGCCCCCGGGTAAGCGAATGGGGGGGGGAGGGATTTTTTTCCGATTTCCCGACACGTGCACACGTACACGCGGACGGGGAGGAAGCGTTCGTCCAGACAAACTTCCCCAAATGCTCCTGCACTTCTGGTCCGCGTGGAGACGTAAAGTTGTGCCAACCACTCGATGGCCCCGACCGCACGACAGTCGCAACAACAACGGGGCAAAACCGCGATGGCACACGTTCGGCACGGAAAAGGCCAATCATGTCACCACCACCAGCACTTGTGCTGGTCCTCTGTGAGTCGGTCGAGTCTAGAGTGGCGGAATGTGGTTCAAGGTCGGATCTTTTCATCATCCAGCACTACGAGCGCTACGTGCCCCCCGATTCGAACCGATTCGGCAGGGATTAAATCGAGGACTTTTTCTCCACCACCGCTCCACCTTTCCCACCTTTACATCCCCCCCACTCGAGGAAAAGCACTGAACTTCGATCGTGCCAATTCATTCACAACGTTTTTCGGACGGCCACCATTCCGAACATGCCTTTGCCACGGGTGACACATTTCAAGGACAAAATGAACCACGGGAATGGACGGTATGCGGCACACACACACCCAACACCACCACCATCGCATGTCACGCTCGCCTCGTGTCACCTTCTGTCATTAGTTAGCGGAAGCGTGTGAAGAGGCTATCAGGCGTCAATGAGCACGGTTCGATGCTGCAGTGCATTCGCTGTTCCGCAAAGTTGAGAAGCGAATTTTGCCAACTTCCATTCCCTCCCGACGTGTTTCTTTACCGCTTCCTTCCTTTTGCCTCCACTTTATCCACCACCGAGTGCTCGATGGCGAAATACAAAAACGCGACACACCCAGCATATCCTGCACCCAGCGAATGACCAGCGAACATTGGTGGAAAATGACCGCCCTCTTCCTCGCCACGGGTACCCCCTGCATCGATGACGTGCAGTGAAAGCGAGAGTGCATGCCCCGCAAGTCCTGACGGACCGGCCTCTTTGCTGCTGGCGGTTGGCGAATGAATGAATGGACGGATGGATCGGTGGAAGCCTTGCGCTTGACCCACGAGCACACGAACATGGACGAGAGCGGTGTCCGTGCTTAGGAGCCGCCTCCACCGCCGGAAACACCGCCAGTCGACGTACTTGGAGCAGTAGTGGGCTGAAACGTACGGTGCGCGCGTACGGAACCGGCACAACCGGACAAAAACCGGCGAATTGTTGGACAATGAAAAAGACACGTACACCACGACCGGGCACGCCGGCGGCCCTCGCCAAGTGGTTTCGCCGGGAACGGGGATTTAAGTCTCGACACGGAACCGGCGCGCGGAACCAGTTGCGATGTTCTGTTCGATCAGCTGTTGGTAGAAGTGGACGGGCAGCAACTGGCGGTTGCTTGCTGACGGAACCTGCTTTTCCACACTGACAATGTGGACATGTAATTCATGACCGAAAGTGGACTTTATGTAGTAGTATTTTCTACAAACCAGGAGTATTTTTTATTATAAATTGAAGCACATTTTTTAAGTCTTTAAAACATATTTATTTATTCGTTTCTGGGGAACAAGGAAAGCGACCATTTATCTTCCAGCTGAACCATTTAAATTACCATGTAGTTATGCGATTATTGGCTACAAAAAAAAATTGTTCGAATTATTCGGCATCATTCTGCATATCCTGAGGATAATCGGACGATCGGTGGTTGAAATGATCTTTCGAATAAAAAAAAAGAACGGCCTGTTTTCAATCGTGTTTTTCCACTTTTCTTTTTTACCTATCCAACGATCGGAATATATTTCATCTTCGTCACCTTTCTCCGATGCTGGCACATTAACACGGACATACCAATTTACCCTTCCCCGCCACCATGCCACCCCGGTACACAGCCAGTTCAACATAATCCCGTCCCGCACCACACCGTTCTCGGATCCCGCCCCCCCGCAGGAATTCACGCGTCGAATGGCGGCGCACCGTGTTTTTTGCTTCCCCCTTTTCGCTCACTTCCCTGGGCCAAAAACCGTCTCCGTCGGCGCAAAAGGTGGCTGGTTCTTATCATTTCATTTCCCTGCGGCACTGCGCCATCCGAAGCGCCGCCAGCGGTCAGCGATGAAATATGAAAAGAATGTGCGTAATGAAACGTTTAGTGCATTTTTCATCCCTTTTCGCGTCGGTCTCGGTTTGGTTCACTTTCTTCCTCGATATGGTGATCAGACCGCCCGAGTGGAATGGGAAGGGAAGGGAGGGGGGGGGGCGAGAGAAGGGTTCAGTCTCTGTGCAAATATCTACCGTCGGTTCCCTCGGGGAGTAAGAGCACGGGATGTCGGTTTTTATACCTCATTTTTTATTCGCGCACCGTTCCATAATTTATAATTATTATTTAATACATTCGAGCAAACGTCACGGCGGACCAACACGGATCGTGAAAGGGCGCCAAGAAAGGCACTGGGAGAAAAGACGTGGCTACAAGCAAATCAACAAAAAAACAAAAAAACCTGCATACAACAGCTACCTACCCCTTTTTCTCAGGAGGTACGGCGATATATCGGCGGCGACCGTTGGACTCGATAACTGCTTCATTATTTATCATTTCTCTCCGTTCGGATAACCCTTTCTGCTTCAGGCCAGGCCAGCCAGCCATCGAAAGGGAAGCTGATAAGCGACGCACGCTCTGCATCCCAGCCACGGTCGGGGAAGTGAAACATATTTTTCTTTTAATTCATTTTTTAACATTTTTGCCACCAGTCGACGGGGCTGGCATTTCGCATGGCACAGTGCGAATGATATTAAATTTAATATCTTAATTAAAGATCGACAATTGTTCGATGGTGCATTCCCAGCTCGCACGATAGAAAAATGTTAAGCAGCTTTTTGAAATACAGCAATTCGCTCGGTTGAATATTCAATAGAAGGTGCTTCTTTTCAGTCGTAAGAATATATAAGTGGACACAAGTTGGCGTTGGCAAAAAGGCCGGCCAGTGTCTGCGGAATGCTTTGCATCGACCGACCATTATCACCTCCAGATAAAAAGTGCAGTTCACAAGCATCGCACATGGTGTAAATTGAAGAAAAGCAAAAAAGTGTGTACCCCCTGATAATACTATAATAAAAACTGTGTTTAACAAGCTCATAAATAACTAGCAGTCTTACAGACGAAAAAGAACAACTAGCCTGCAGAAAAATGTCCGGCGGTAGGTTTAACACCCCGTGCCTGACTTTATCCGCCCCAGAAGGCCCTTCTCGCAACGCCCATTAACGGTGTGCCGTTTTTTTTTTCAATTTCAATATGTCTTGCCAACCCACGGAAGGGCGGGAAAGGACGCGCGGACACGTGGCTGATCTTTCGCTTATCGAAAACCGATTACGCCATCCCAATTGCCCGACCGGTGCGTAGAACTTTGGCCACGTTTGCCGGAGCGAGCCGCATTCCACACAGGTGGAATCGATTGGGCACTGGGTAGATAAACTAAAAGAGAGCAACTCTTTCGCCACTAGCATCGTGCGTCGTAAATAATACAGCGTCAAGCTTGCACCTCAAATGTCCCGGGAAAAGAGGTGAAAAGAAAATTAACGGACGTGCAAGCCGAACTTACTCGGTCGGTATCTGACCGTACCACTGCTCCTGGTGGCTTGCAAGAAAAGGAATAGGAAAAAGGGGGGAGAAGGGTGGGGAAAACGAATCGAAAGGACAAGCCTTACCGTAAACCCACGTAGAACGCGTGCACCGCGTAGTCTCCTTTTTCTCGCCCAGCGCCACAATGCGACAAGTTTGCAGGACATGCGGAGATCGCCCGTGTACGAACTAGAACGGCCCAGTGCAGGTGAGATCTCGAACCCGTAGCGACTCCCGGGAAGCAGGGAAGCAACCGGAACGTTGAGGTGGCAAGGCGTGTGTGGCAGGGGAAAGAACTAAAACTACCCCGATGATGGTCACCATCGTGGCAGGGAGGGATGGCGGCGGCAGCGATGGTGCCGGGCAGTATCGAGATCAATTACTTTGATAACGGGCCGAAGCTGACACTTTTTTAATTTATTGCTGCCCTTGTTTATCGCCGACGGGGGAGAAAGAAGAAACACAGTCGGAACTCGGAACTTCCCGTTCCCTTCACCTTCCGGGGTTTGCCTTGTAAACTGTGTAGTTTTTTTGGGGGATGTTGTGAGTGGCGTTCGAGAGAGGGGGTAAAAAGAGCGTGGAAGCGAGGGGAAGGGACCACCACCATGTAAGCTATCCTGCAGGGGGAACGGCAAGGGTAGCGTTTTAATCCGGCGCAGTTTTTGAGCTATAAAAATGTCTCCCCCCCTTGCTGCAGTGGACGCTCCAACTGGTAGTATCGTTCCTCACTTTTTTCGAATTAACTTTTTTCTAGAAATTATTAAAATAGCAACGAGATAGCTATTTTCTCCAAAAATCCACCAAAAAGACAAAGAAAATAATCACCTGAAGCATGAACTCTGATAAACTACACAAGGGACCAACCAATATGGATTCCCTCTTACACTTATTTGTCCTCACAACAAAAAACTGGAAAAATGCCTTATCCTGACCGAGCACGAATTCACACACACTTAACCAAAAGCATACGTGACAATGGCATAAAAAGGCACATATGATCAAACATACAGCAAAAAGGAAGGTAGAAAACCCCCCTCCCGAGAAGGTCATACTGGCAGATTGAGATGCCACCATTAAAAAATATGCCGACCAGAATAATAAAAGTTCATAAAATTTGGATTAATTAACAAATTGAAGCTGACCGCCAGGGAGGGAGTTTGGGTTGGGGTACGGTCGACCGGCGGCCCCGTTCTTTGCTTTTCACGCGCGAAGGGTGCATATATGCTAATAAATTAGGTAAGAAATGAATTAGTTTATCAAAATAAGCGTATGTGTGTGTGTGTGTGTGTTCGGTCGAGGCGAAGCAGCACAAACAAACGGTGACGAAAACGAAAGAAAAAAAACTATCTGACAATAAGGCCACCAAACATAAACCCCACTAATGGAACAGAAGGTACTACGCCAGGTCTTGCCGGTATCGGTGTGGCCTGGTTTAAGTCGTCCGCTTTGGGGTGGTGCACGGTGGTCGGATGTACCCATCGCCAGCAGCAAACTGGACAGACCTGGCGCGGAACCTGGTCACCTGGACACAGTGATATAGTTTTTAATTTGAAAAAGTGTCCCGCCGTTCCGGTGAAGTAACAGTTTTGGTTTGCGCTCCTCATCATTTTTTTGGTTTTATTTATTACCAGGTACCAGCACAGTAAATCTTGGATTATCGCGACGCCCATTCCAGCGCACAGCAGATTGGTCTAGGTGATAGGATCAGCATGGCATGACTGAGTACGCTTTTGGACGGATGGCATTTCGTGGGCCATGGTATCATTTTTTTTTCTTTTTCTTTATTTCGTTATCATTTCCGATAGCAGAGTTTTGGGGTAGGAAAGCGTCATCAAACGCGTTATTCGTTAAACATTTCGTTTGAAAAGTTGTGACAGATAAAAAAGGCCTCCACGTGAAATAACAGTAGCGAAATTTGGAAATAATTTGGAATTAACGTTACTAGTGAAATATTTAGTTTATTTAGCCTATTTCGCTGACATGAATTCCTTTTTTTTCATGGAAACCAACCAAAGGTTAAACATAAAAACGGTGAAATCGATCACAAATCTTGCCGGTACGCAAATAAATGACAACCGAATTCGTTCCGGTGCCACGCGCACTAATAGGGTTGCGCGTCGGTGTGAAAACTGACCGTAAAAGTATTAACACGGGCCGGAGTGCAACCCCTTTTTTAAGTGGGGCGGAAAGGAGGGAAGGGCATTTGCGCGACATGTTTCCCTAAAATTATCCACCCCGCGACTGGCAACAAATTATGAAGCCCCATGGCTCCGGGGTGCTGCTCCATTCCTGTTGTTGTGATTTAGAACTGTGTGTGTTGATAAAAATAGACCCCCGAGCCGGGCTGGACTTGCCTGAACTGAAAGCGACAAACTGCGACAAACGGCAAGTGCATCGGGAACGGGGCTACTTTGTAGCCAATGATGGCAATGCTGATGATGATGATGATGGCGATGTTGATGGCCGCAATAATGTGCATCGTTTGCGAGACAAAACTTAAATGATGTCGCAGCCCGGCCGCCCTGTGCTTTAAAAAAGCCATAAAAAGGGTCCCGCGTGGCCAACCGTCCCCGGACGACCGACCTTAGCGGAGGGGTTTTCGCTGAATAACTTTGCATTTCTATCGAACAATGAGCAATAAGCCGCAAGCTGCAGGGCGAGTGGCGCGTTTTGGAAACGCTTCAACCCCGGACAGAAGGCAAATAAAAGTTTAATAGCTTCCAACGGCCGTCCCTCTCCCCCGCCCTGGCCTGGGTCGATAGTAATGACTTTAAAAATAAAATAAAAATTACCGTCAACACCTATACTATTTGGGGAGATAGCAGGTATGACCATTGTTGCCTGAAGGATGTCAAACCCCTATCGATACACCCTTCCTTCGGGGTTTATCTCCTACGAGTGGAGTTCGTACGTCAACGAACCCTACGGAGCCCACTGGGGCAGTTTCAAGTTTTAAACCCAATATCGACGGTGACGCGCGTTCGAAAGGGAGCCAGCCATTCCGTGGAGTTATGGAACAACGTCGGAGTAGATTAGCGCCGGCTTATCAGCGGGTCAAACCGGCGCAACGGCGTGGCGCCAAAATTTCGTAGGTTCGCGGCTTGCTGGCGTACACCACCGCGTAAGCTATGCGATGATAAACGGGCACTCTCGAGAGAGTCCATTCTCCCCGTTTTTTCTTACGAGTCCGCAAACCTTTTTCGTCGTTTCGCCTTAACGTGGAGTTCGTATTTGCTGCGCTGTGATCGGATTGTAGCTGATCGAATTATGCTCCCTCCGAGCGGTCGAGTTTTAAAGGTGAGGAAACGGCGTGCTCCCAGGCGAATACTTGCGCCGCTTTCTGAGTGTGTCTGTGTGTGTGTGTGTTAGAGGCCCGGGAAAGGTGATGAAACTTGGCGTCCCCTCCCCGAAACGCTCGTCATCCACAAGTTCCTCGACCCTCCGTCCACGCGTTGGGTACTCTTAGAATGGGCTCTTTTCTCGCTCCTTATGCTCCTTATGCGCGTCCCCGTCCCTTCCCGTGCGAGCATCATCAAGCATTTGGCGGCCAGCATCATTGAAAGCATAGGCTCGGAAGAGAGCACCGTCGGGGCCACAGAAAATCGTGACTTGATTTCGTTGCGTCTCTGTCATTTCCACTTTTGGTCGTTGGCCGTCCCTTTCCCGCCCGTCTGCGCTGCCGGGGCCAACCGTGGACCGCTGGGACGGTCGTCTGGCTTTTTGTACTCATACACACAGCCACCCCACGAACTCTGGGGTCGACATTCCCCCGTTGACGAAGATAGTTGACGGTCTCCCGAAGACCATCGCCATCGCCGCGCTGCGTATCCCAAAGGCCCTTTCTTAATCCTGCCCAGCCCTCCTGCTCCTCTCTTCACAAGTGGCTTTCCTGGGGGCCTCCATATAATCCGCGAGCGACTGACCTCTTCGGCGAGCCGCGGACGACTTTGTTGTAGCGCGCCCGGAATGGTCGGGCGGACCAAAGCGAGGCCTCCGTCAGCTTATAATATCGCTTGCGTTTGCTAACGAGCGAGCGATACACTTTCGCCCGACGTTTAATTCGGGTCAGCCATAACCGCCGTGGTATGGTTGGCCCACCCCGTCCAAGTGGAGCAATCTAAGCACAGCCTTTTGCGCACCTCGGCCCTTTGAAAACGATCGTAATGATCAGTTTCAGCGATCGCCCGTCGATGCGAGTAGCCTCGCTATTTCTCTCCCTGTCTCTCCTCGAGCCAATCCCTGGTTTTGGATGGTTTTTTTTTTTTTTCAGCAGGTTTGCTGCGCTGCCAACGCCAATGGTTGCTTTGTTTTCGTTTCCAACCTCGCGATCCTCCGCGATTTTTACGCAATCTGACACACGCACACACACAAGTGGGGTTGTTCAATTCTTAATACTTTGCTCAATATTTTCTCCACAAGTTTTTTTTTTTCAGGAAGTAATGGAAGTAATCTTCAGTTGAGAGAAATCAAAGGACGAACGTAGCAAAAGAGAATGACACCAAAAACAATGAAAGTGACGTTTTCGAAGAAACAAACGGCAAGACAAGGAGTAGGAATTCTCTTCGTCCGTTCGTCTCGCTGCCTTCTCAGATGGATGCACTTTGTTGTCATTTGAAATCAACATCATCTGCCCTGCTCCTGCACATACACACACATACACACAAACGCGCGCGCGGGACTTGAAGACGTCACATCCACACATCTTTCGTCAGATAATTATGCTCCACGGTCCCGTGAACTCACGCTTGTTTACATAACAAAGCCAGCACACACGTATGCTGATGCTGACCCGCGCTTCCTCGCCCCACCCCCTCTCTTGGTGCACTGAAACGGATCCGATCGGAGGGAAGACTTCGCTTGGCCTGCCCCGGAGGAACCGCGGAACCGGAACTGGCCGTTCGTATCATGTGAAGGTGATTTGGCAGGCTGGTGTGTAGGTGACCTTGCGTGCTGGATTCACCCTTCGCACACGCAGATGGATTCACGTCAAAAAGGAATCAGGTCTCCAGGGCAGTTTGTCACCGCACGTACGCATGCACCGTCGATACACCACACATGGCCATTTTATTTTTAGCGGCACAACAAACCATTTCGACCGGGGAGGAATATCTAATGGCACCTTCTTTTCTTTTTCTTGTTCTCTCCATTGTAGAGGTGTTTTGCTGCTGGTTGAATTAGACGTGCAATATCGCTCGAAGTGAAGCCTTCCAAGCATCCGCTCGCTGAAGGCATCGTGTTGTGGGCAAGCGGGGAGGCAAGCGGCGGCGCGGTGTCACGACCGCGAACGAAACCACACCGAGGGTGCGATATGGCGAAGAGGTGCAGTTTAGGGTGGTGTGTGGCTTATGCCACCATGGCTTACCTGATGGGTACGATTGCGCCACTGTCGACATAGGCTGGGTGCGAAACGCCAAACGCACACGCGACACACGCTCGGGTGCACGTTTTTGACACAGTTTTGGGCACGCTGCACACGGGAAATCACTGTTTTTCACGAAAAACTGCACACCACCTCCGCGGCACTATCGATTTTCCCACCGTACGAACCACTCACACAACAGTTGTGGCGTTCGACCGTCGACGTCGTCGTCGTCGCTGCGCCGTTCTCTCCGTCGTGCACGAGGTATCTCACGTTACGCACACACTCGGCGGCGCAAGGGAGATGGCGCTGGCTAGAAAGAAAGAGATGGCACGTTCGTGGGCTTGTTTACAGATTTGCTGCCCAACGATTAGGGGCCTGCAACACCAAACAACTCTTGAACGCGGATCTGAACAGTTTGGAGTGCTTGAAGCAAATTCGTTACATAAAATCGCAACAAATGTTAACAAAGCAGCGTGGAAATTAATCGTGCACATTGCGCCATGCATCTTTACCGGAAACTTTGCTTCATTGTGAACAATTAATTCGTAAACATCAGCAATATTTCGTACGGTCTAATGCGCTCGTTGCGTGTACGCGGGCCTTAACAATCGCGCCATCTTGGATTTCGTTGACAGTTCGAAGTCGCGCAGAAGCTGCGTCAAATGCAACAGGGCTGTGCTGCATCACACGTTGACGTGAGTTACCTGCTCGAAAGCGAGTGTTTCGAGCAGGAAGATCGAAAATTTCAAATTTTAATCTCGTAAAAAAGATTATAAAACTAAATATTTCATTTGCTTTGCCATATCAGCGGACGGTTTTATAAAAAAGCTCACTTATTCTGGATTCATTCCATTAATTCTAACTATCTTACTTGCGACAAAGTATGCAAACAGATAACCCAACATAAGCCGCTTTTTAAACTAATTAATATCAGTCTTAAAGTGTTTCATTGGTGATACGATAGAGCATCCGGTGGTCATCACTCCTGATTTAAAATAATAAATAAAGTACGGATTTTGGAGCATGCTGATAGAAGCGCCATGTGCTCCTCTGGCGCCGTTTTCTGCATGAACGGTTCCACACATGACAGTTGGCCAACGAGGGAATGGATGCCTGGTGCGCATGTCGGAGAGAAGTTTTTCTTTGCCCAATTCATTTCCACCATTTTCCAGCAAGACAGATCCACTGTAGCCTCTGCCCAGCAAGGACCAATCTGCAAAACTCATCGCCATCAGTCACATCTACATCGCATCCAAAGTGTCCATCCGCAGGCAATCGCATTGCACTCTACAATCGATAAGATTAAGCTGAATCCCGGTTTATCAGTCACGCGAGCTTTTTGCCCAGAATTTATTGCCTGGAAAGTTGTTTTACTGTGATTGTGATATTTCATTGTTGCGTTTTCTTAAAAAAAAATGTCCTGTGGTTATTAGCGTGAAAAATGGTGTCCTTTTGCCAGTCAATTATGGAGCTAGACAACGTGTCTAGCTTTTCCGGCAATCAATGAGTGGAAAATAATTCATTTGATAAACGTCTTCAATGGGCTAGCAAGGCGGAGCTCTAAATGATTCAAAACGTAACCTAGCCGTGTCCGGTTCTGTTGAAATGTGTGCAAGACGGGAAAAGTAAATGGTGCACGGAATGGGATGAAAGTGAATACCTTAGGGTCAAATAAAGCCCAACGATGGAAATGAGCTCGTGTGCAGAGAAGGCTCGCTCGTTATTATCGAGTGTATGGACTGCAGTATCCTTCCACGCTCGAGTGGAAGCTCCGTATTCCGAAAGATATTATATAACGCAGCTAAATTAAACTTGCAAAAACTAATTTTCCGACCTGCCGTCTTGCCTACGTATCCCCGCGCAGTCGAACGTTTGAACGAAAGCTGCTCGGTCGAGGAAAGGAACAAAGTTTTATTTACCAAGTTCCTCCCCAGGCAGTCCACCGAGGGCAAGCGGTGTTCAACAGCATGGCTCGTAAAATTCCCTTCAAAGTCGTGTTTGCCTCAGGTATGCCATCAAAAATTGAATAGCCTTCGATCAGCACGTCTGTGGAGCGAGTCTCGGAGGCTCGGGTGGATAGTTTTCCTCCTTATAGACTGTAGCCATGTGCGAAACGTCTTCTCCTTTTCCGGCAGACGAGGACACGGACTACCCGGCCAGCGAGCTAAACAGCCACAACCCGACCGTCCACGGTTGGCGATCGAACGCGGAAAGCACCGTCAGCCCGAAGGAGATCGTCCTGCGGTTCTTCAACCCGGCCCGTATCGTACGGATACAGGTTCTGGCGCATCAGTATTACATTCGTGAGTATCGCCGTGCGGAAAACTTCCTGTCAGAGAAACCCGAGAAAACTAACCTTCCTCGGGTGGTGGAGAAAAACCAGACCCAGCTGAAGCGCTGGAAAATGGTTGTTCATCACGCATGCCGCATGAACTGAGATGAACAGTGCAGGGAACGTTGTGCTTCATCCGAACGCATTCCGGGAATGTTGTTGTTTTCCCCCCAATGACCGCAAGGATGCGAGTGAAACAGTTGAGAGAGAACGGAAGAGGAAATACGAGAGTGAACGGAAGAATTGGCTGGAGAAAAACACGTGGTGATTTAAATGGTGTTTATAACCGGATTGGCAGAGTATTTGTGTTCGCGATTTAACGCCGGTTGCGTTTCCGGTTGACAGAAGAAACTGGTTTTTACCAGTTCGCATGAGAAACAAAAAAATAAAATAGATCGATCGTGATTAAATTGACAAATAGAGTGGAAAACGATATGCGGGAGACTGAATAAATTGGTGTCGTCTCACCCTTTTACCCGTTGGCATGGTTTTGATGGAGGAAATTCAATTTATTGATTCCTCCTTTAGAGGTTCTCTAGTTCGCATCGTGCTAGTCATAGTTAAGAGAAAAAAAAATTGATCAAACTTTGCATAAACTTTTTCGTCTAAGCTATCCATTGAAACAAACTGTATTCTTACGTTTCTTCCAGCCGAACGCATCGAACTATGGATACACTACTCCAGCAAAAGTGCGCCCAGCACACCCTCCAGTCAAAGCTTCGAGTACATGGGATTCGTGGCCCTCTCGGACAACGCCAGCACGAACTATACCTCCCGGGAGCTGCAAAGTGTGACCGTCGCGCCGAAGGTGGGCTCCCATCTCAAGCTACGCCTAGGCCCGGCACATCCGAACCAATTCAACAAGGAGAACCAGGTGGCCCTGCTGGCCATCAACATACTGGGCGAGGAGCTGACGGCCGACGAACTCGCGTCGATGCAGGGAAACGCATCGGCACTGATGAACGCGGTCCCGCCGAACATTGACGCCTTGAACAGCTCGCTGGCTTCCGCTTGCGACGACCTGTCGTACTCGATGTACGTGGAGGAGAGCATCTGTGAGGTGGTGCGTCGGATGGAGATTCTTAAAATACAGGCCGTGCAGGGTAAGATGATACGCAAGGAGAGGTTGCGGGGAAATTGTAATTTAATTCGCCTTCCTTGCTTGCCTTCCCAGATGAACGCTTCGAATACGCCCGTAAGCTGAAGCTCTGCATGGGCGCCCTGAGGACGGCCGGGGAGCGACTGGGACGGTACGCGCTGGCAAAACGGCAAGCAGTGCAGGCGGAAGACTTCACCACCGCCCGCCTCCGGAAGGAGCAGATCGAAATGTACCGGAAGGCCGTCTTCGATCAGCTGCGCGTAGAGCTGTTGCTTCAGAGCGACAAGAGCATCACCAGTAACGATTCCTGCTCGGAGCTGTACGCTTCCAAACCAACGTTGCCTTCACCGCCTAGCTTGCAGGACGTGGCCAGTGCGCTTTCCTCCGACTCAACCCTGCCCCAGTTGCACCACCTACACACACAGGCAGGCCAGGATGGGTCGTCGAAGCTGCCGTCCGACGCGACCGATTCCACCACGAGCACCTCGACGACCACAACGGCGTCGGCGTCGGCGGCCTCGAGCGCAAGCAGCTGTACGGTGAAACCGGAGGGCCGAACCTCCCAGCAGAGCCTGACGCGCCCGGACGAGGTACAACAATCTCCACTGATGAGCCACAAGGGTCGTAGCCCGATGCGATCGCCCACGAACACGGGTTCACTACGGCGACGCAACAAGAGTGCGCCACGGAACAGCTACGAAGATTACGACGAGCGGGCGATCCCCACCCTCGGGTGAGAAACGCTGGGGGTGGCGTAGGGGTCGGGTGCCTAACCAAATTCAACTTTTGCTTTCATTGCAGTGGTCACCCGAACGATTTTCTCCGCGAGTGCCAAGGGACGGCCATGATCGAGCAGGACGGTGGCAAGATACGCTGCAAGCTGAACGATCGCGAACGTCGCCAGGCGGCACTGCCGATACTGATCTTCGGCATGGAGCTGGTGGAGCTGATCTACTCCCGGCAGTTCACCGATCGCGAGGAGGGCCTGATACGGCTGCGGGGAATACTGAAGCAGGAAATCGAACCCGAACCGCAGATACAGGCGGCTCAGGCCGGGCCGAATAAGATATGCCGTGGGGCCACACTGCTGCTCCATCGAGGAGTTCGTGATGCAGTGTTTTCCGTGTTTAGCCAAGCGACGGAGACGGTGCGAAGTTTGTTCATGGAGTTTGTTCCCAATCGGTAAGAGTGTGCGGATTGTGGGGGGAGGGAAAGGAGCACGACGTTGACTAACTATACCTAAACTCTGTTTCGTAGCGTCGCACCTAGCGAAGTGGCCCGTTCAGTCGATCGTCTGCTTCCGGAGCTTCTTTCCAAGAGCGGGGATCCTTCGGCGCGGGTGCACACGTTGGCCCAACACACGATTCTCAGCATCGCGGCATGTCCGGAAGTGCGGGAGCAGCATCTCATCGCACCGGCCCTTTCGCGCCCGGTCGGCAACGGGACGCATCCTCGGTTGGCACTGAGTCGCATGCAAATGCTGGAGCAGCTGGTACTGAGTCAGGGCATTTCGAACGACAAGCAGAGTGGGCTCGCCTGCCGCACGCTCTCGGAAGCCGGCTGCTCCGGCATACACCATCCGGCCGAGTCGGTGCGAAAGGTTGCCGAAAGGGTGCTGCTGCTGGTCTACAAGGTTAATCCACGGCTGGTGCGTAAGCAGCTACCCCCGGACGACGATATAACACGCCGCAATCTACTCTACCGGCAACTGTTCGCCGAGTTTGATAAAATCGATCTTCAGGTACCGAGCCTTAGAGATGGATGGTTTTGCCCCTGCCCTAGTTCTAACCCAAAATGCTTCTTTGTTTCAGCGCAAGAAGGAAATGCTGGAGAATAAACAATTCTGCGGGCCGGCATCGTTCGCCGGCATTTGCTCGCCACCGATGTCCAGCAGCTCGAAGAGCTCGCCACCGGTGGAGATACGCAACAAGAGCCAGCGCTACGAGGGACGCACGATCGTCAGTTTCTCTGATAATCAGACCCCCGGTTGGCAGTCTAGTTTCAGTTCCATGAAATTGCAGGATACCAACTCGAGCCCGGTGCGTCGGCTGGACGCAACCACGGCGGGAATCATCAAGAGCAAGAGTGGACATGCCATCGGCCACCATGGCCAGTGGGCGACCACGGGGATCAGCTCGACCGGTGACGATGGCAGTCGGGACGGTTCCGGTGCGTACTACGATAAACTGGACGGTGGTAGCGGCCACTGCAATGGGAAGGAAGCAGGTAGCGGAACCCTCGCCCGTCTGAGCCGCCAAAAGCTGTCGCAATCGAAAACAAACATGTACGACAGCACGATTGGATTCCTGCCGGGGGCGGCGGCACCCGAGAATGGAGCTGGCTCAAGGAAGAGTTCCAATTCAGACTCGTTCGAAGGCATCGAGAATGAAATGTAAGTCTAGCTAATGTTTAAGCAGCAAGACAAAAAGGGTCCCGATGTAACTATCCCTTTCTTCCGATGCCCTAGTCGATGTCCATTTTGCGACTGGATATGCCACGGTGATCCTACCCAGCTCGATAAGCACTACTGGAAGGCTTGTCCCGTGCTTACCAAGTGTCCACAGTGTAGTCAGATTCTTGAGGTTGCCGCCCTTTCTGGACATCTGATTCGTAAGTTCATCTCGTCTGCTTTAAAGCCGTAAAGCTAGGAACTGACTATCATTCTCTTTGAAACACATTGCAGACGAATGTGAAGCCAAAACCAGCTACTTGTCTTGCGAACGGTGTACCGAATCGGTCCATAAGGATCTGTACGAGTATCATCTAATGGAAGACTTCTGTCGTGGTAAGTTAAGAGTGATTTGTAAATATGGTGCAACAAAATTGGTTCCATTTGCAAAACGATATCCTTGTTTTACAAACAGAGCTCACAACCGGAGCGGCCAGATGTCCACTGTGTCACGACGATGTGCTGCTCCCACTGGACGGTGGTTGGAAGCGGCACCTTCTCAGTCGGGCCGGTTGCCTTGGCAACATTCGCCGCCGAGTGCCGACACAGTGATGCCAGTTAAACTCACATTTTTCCCAATTTTCCGATCAAACATTTCAAGCGCACGTTTTAGGTAGAAATTTAATGCAAGCAGCGGTGTAAGCGGAAAAGGCTGGTGCTTTTTTACTGGGAATCTTGGCAGTAACCGATCTTAAAAAGAAGGCAAATAGCAACTAACCGATCTATTCTAATTGAAGGCAAAAGAAAATATCTTAATGTATGGTTCCGTAAAAGAACATTGATTTGTACATTTGCCGGAAGCAAGCACACCAAAAACGCTACATTGCGCAAAAATGCACACAAGACTCCTGCTTCGAGCGAGGAAACCAAAACACAGGGCCACAGCTGTAACGTAGAAGACTTCTCTATTCGCCAGGGCGCTAACTGCAGATGCCATCTCCCGCTGGCAGCCAATCCTTCCGTCGACTGATGCACGCACGGGGAAAAAGAAAAAAGAAAAACAAATCATACGACAAAACCAATCGAGTGAAAGCCGCAGCCGATTCCACCTTCTGTGGGTACAATGTGCTGTCGATGTCCAAAGGCATTCGGCGCATCCGCAACACCGAACCGGCTGCACTGGCTGTACCACTGCTAGTAACGATGGACTACTATTTGCAACTTTATTAACTTTTATGGGTAGCATAATTTTGTTGTTTAGATTTTTTAATAAGAACGAAATCGGAACACCCGAAACAGGTATTTGAAACACATGTTGAACTAATCAATCAAACGTTTGATCTCACGGTGGTGCTGCTAGCGATGAATTCAAACAGTACACCTTAACACACGAAACGAAATGTATGTCCAGCTCGAAGAATTCGGATCAAGTAAACTTATTTCCCGTCCTTTGAAAATTTCTCACAAATAAAATAAAGATTTAATGCAAACATTCAAACGGTGTTGGTGTGTCATTTGAACAATCAAAGTATTACTCCAGCAATTCTACCGCGCTGATGAAACCCCACGCTCCCCTAAGCATCTGTTTCAAAAGTTCAAAAGGTCATTTCAAATTGAATACCGTAGGGCTCGCTCGACTGATCGATCGAGTTCAGTCGGCGAGTGGCAGTGAAAGCGTAACAAGCGCCGGAGAAGCGTGTACCGTTCTGAGAAAAGTGCCTCTGATTACAGCATACATTCAAGAATCAATGTGATAAAGAATCGCCTTGTCACTCAATAGGTGGTGTATTCTGTTTTAAGGTTGAAAATCGATGCAGATGCAGAGGGATTTTAAAGTTCCACAATTCTACGTTTTGATTTAGAAAGAACAAACATGACGGCTCGTGGGAGAGCTTCAATCTTTTGGCTCGTTGTACTGGGTGCGGCTGCCATCTTAGCCGGCCCGGTTCACCGACGCTCGGCCGGCGAAGGCTCGACTACAGCATCCTACGAAGAAGAAGTGCGACTATCGCTAGCAGCGATCGAGCAACGTTATCAGCAGGCGAAAGCACACCAAACGCTGGCGGCGTGGGAATACGGCTCAAACCTAACGGAGACTAATTTAGCCAAGAAAACGACAGCCGCTTCCGAGTTCGCTCAAGTTGCAAAGGTACGCGTGGCCATTTCCATGGCCATGGTGGAAGGGGCCATTTTGCGGTGTGACATGTTTTCAAAACTTCCCTTTCCTCTTCCCACAGGCAATCGCCCAGGAGCTGCAGCAGATCGCGTACGATCGGCTGGAGAGCGACGATTTGAAGCGTCGTCTGAAGAAACTTGCAAAGCTCAACTATGCCGCCCTGCCGGAGGAAAAATTCCGCGAGTTGCTCGGCTCGATCGCTAGCATGGAGTCGAACTACGCGAAGATAAAGCTGTGCCCGTACGGCCAAACTTCCAACTGTGACCTTTCGCTCGAGCCGGAGCTGACGGAAATCTTCGCTAACCATCGCAACCCGGAAGAGCTGAAGTACTACTGGGTGCAGTGGTACAACAGCGCAGGGGCACCGGCACGCACTTCCTTCCAGAAGTATGTCGAGTTGAATAGGGAAGCTGCCCTGCTGAATAGTAAGTAGCTGCCCATGACCTAGTGTGAGGTAAGGAGGACAACCGCATTCATTGCGATTCCCTTTCGGTTGATCGTAGACTTTACCTCCGGTGCCGACGCTTGGCTGAGGGAGTACGACGATAGTACGTTTGAGCAGCAGGTCGATGATGTTATCAAGCAAATAAGACCACTGTACGAGCAGCTGCACGCGTACGTTCGGTACAAGCTACGACAAAAGTACGGTGATAAGGTGGTCTCCCCTGCCGGTCCGATTCCGATGCATTTGCTGGGCAATCTGTGGGCTCAGACGTGGGACAATGTACGTAAAGGAGAATTTGTTAGCGGAGTGTGGCAATTACTAACGAGTTTCTTATTTTTATTCCAAGATTGCCGACTTCACGACTCCCTTCCCGGAGAAAAAACTTCTCGATGTGACCGACGAAATGGTCCGCCAGGGATACACTCCGTTGAAAATGTTCCAGATGGGCGACGACTTTTTCGTTTCTCTCAACATGACCAGACTGCCGCAGTAATGTCCTCTCGTCAAGAGTATTCTTCTTGCTCTCTTTTTTATTTTAAACTTTCCTTTTTTTCTTCTTTTAGATCCTTCTGGGAAAAGAGCATCCTGGAGAAGCCAACGGACGGACGCGAACTTGTTTGTCATGCCAGTGCGTGGGACTTCTTCAAGATCGATGACGTACGCATCAAGCAGTGCACGCGTGTGACGATGGATCAGTTTTTCGTGGTTCACCATGAGCTGGGACACATCCAATATTATCTGCAGTACCAGCATCAGCCGGTTGAGTACCGTCGAGGGGCGAACCCGGGCTTTCACGAGGCCGTCGGCGATGTACTGTCCCTGTCCGTGTCCACACCGAAGCACTTGAAAAAAGTGGGCCTCCTGAAGGACTACGAAGAGGACGAACAGGTCAAGATCAACCAGTTCTATCGCTCCGGTGTGACCAAGCTAGTGTTTCTGCCGTTCGCCTACACGCTGGACAAGTACCGCTGGGGCGTGTTCCGGGGTGAGATCAAACCGAAGGAGTACAACTGCAAGTTTTGGCAGCTGCGATCGCAGTACTCCGGCATCGAGCCACCGGTTGTGCGCACGGAGCAAGACTTTGATGCACCGGCAAAGTACCACGTGTCGGCCGACGTGGAGTACCTTCGCTATTTCGTATCCTACATTATTCAGTTCCAGTTCCATCGGGCGGCTTGCGCCTTGGCGGGAGAGTACGTGAAAGGTGACCCGGAGAAGACGCTGAACAATTGCGACATCTACCAAAGTACGGCCGCTGGGAATAAGTTGAAGTAAGTTTGTTTCATCGTGTCCAACTTTTGCCATGGTATACTAGCTTCCCACACTCTTGCCTATTTATTTTTTTCCCCAGGGAAATGTTAGCTCTTGGTTCGTCGAAGCCATGGCCGGATGCGATGGAAATCCTTACCGGGGAGCGCAAGATGAGTGCTGAAGCTTTTCTGGAATATTTTGACCCATTATATCAGTGGTTGCTGACGGAAAACACACGTGTTGGAGCTCACGTTGGCTGGACCGACTCCGAAAGTAAGATTTTTTCCACAGACCACAAAGTTATTTTGACTCACACTTTCTTCCATTTTAGAATGCGTCCCTCAAAGCATCGACTTTCTTCCATCATAATTTACACCTTATGCTTCTAAATTGCTTCTAAAGAAATTGTTGATTTTTTTAAATGTTATTAAACATAGTTTAAGAAATTTTAGCGTTTGGACAAAATATAACGTATGAAACTCTTTTAGAGAAATCGACATTCTCAATTGTTTTTAAGCGTCGTGGCATGATGACACCCAATTTCGAATACTGTGCAACGTTCGATGCAAAGGTCATGAAGGGGGAAGATTGAGAACAAAGAATCGAATGAAACCTGTTTTGCTACGTTTTAAAATTTAACGTTCTTTCTTGCGGAGTCATTTCGATTTACGTATTTCCGTTTTCTTTTCTATCAATGCCGAGCAACGAGAATAGATGGCACTGAAAGTATTGAAGAAAATTAAAACTTTTCAAACATCAAACACGAGATGTTTTAATTTAATGCAGTCTTTTTTGATAAATCGTATGTTTTGAGGGTTATTTTTGAACAATATAATTTGATTAAAAAAAATTGGGGCAATTTCAACCCATTCACCGGCTTTTGGTTGCTAAACGAACCAAACGGAATGGAAGCGAGAAAATAAACATCTCGTGATGCGAAAAACATCATCTACACTCGCATCACTATATTGATCGTCATCGATCAGTGTACATACGAAAGCTATAAAAACGATCCAAGCACATCAAATCATCTCAGTATCTCCGCATCAGGTGAAGAAGACGCGCCCAGTGAAGCCGGAAACTTATAACCGTCGCCATGACAAACATCATGGCCCGGCAAGTGACGGTGGTTGTGGTGTTAATTGGTGCGATTGGTGTAGCCCTTGGCTTACCAGCGGCCGAGAAAGATCTTCAGGCTGCCGAAACTACGGCGCGCACCTTCCTCGACGGTCTGGAGGACGAAATTCGAGACATCAACTACAATACCACATTGCAGTCCTGGAACTACGAAACGAACATTACCGACGAAACGTTGGACCAGCGCAACGATGCAGTGGACGATCAGGCGCTGTTTCTTAAGGTACATAGAACAGAACTAACGGTTGTGAGAATTAGAGGGACATGAGTTCGAACCGGAGAAAAGAAGATTATCACTTCGGTGTTGATGAAGCTATTCTAATTTTAATCACAAAACCACGATTCGATCTACTGCACGGTCCAGACTGCCAACCGATGTGCTACGTAATTCGCATCACTTTCGTTGAACTCGTTTTTCCCGTTTTTCGTGGCGGCTGACGCTCTCTTGATCATGATCTTCTTCGACCCGGGTAACTGGTGCCGTATGATCCCTTTCCTTATGGCTGCTTTTGGAGACGGCATCAGCGGAATTCGGGAACTGGTTTGACCGGACATCTGTTGATGTGTTTTACTTTGGTTTTTTCCTTTTCATTTTGCTCCTTCCGATCTTTTCCGTAGGAGGTTTTGTCTTATTAAGTTTCGAGACGAACGAAATGAATGAGATGAAAGTTACCTTTCTACTGGAATCCTGCAAACAAGTTTTGTGAATGTTAAGGGGTTTGAATCAAGAAAGTGAGAGTTGGAATGTTCAATTGCAATTAAATGAACGGCAGTTATTTTTGACTTCCTATCCAATCCCAGTTAAGGCCAAAAATCATATTGATTCTATAGTTTCTACTCTGCATATTCGACCACCGTTGACCGCTACCGAGAGTGTCCGGATGTGGGATCAACGCCCTCTTTAATTCACCATAACTGCATGCGCAAATCGATCCTGTTTCCAGTTCCAAACCGGCGCCGCCCCACGCGGCAACTCCCAGGCGCACCAGAGCCCAGGGCCCGGTTTTCCTTCTTTATGGGTTTTTTCGTTTTCTATTGTTTCTTTTCCTCCGTTCAGAATACGGCTCGCGCTTGTGCTACCCATCCTGCTATAAGAGAGCTTTTGCCGGCTGCGTTCAGTTCAGTCGTCATCTGCACGCTGCTCGGGTCGGACCGTCTTGTCGCGATACAATTGACTCCACCAACGTAGTACCGCCATCGAAATGGCCCCAGTGATAGTTAGAACTAATTGTGTGGTACTGCTAGCGGTACTGCTAGCCTCGACCGTTGCGGCCAGCGATCCCGAGCTGGAACGGAACGAATTGGCCGCCCAGCGCTACGTGGCCGACCTGGAAACGGAGATACTGGCCCGCAACAATAACGCGACCGAGCTTTCGTGGGCCTACGAATCGAACATCAGCGAGGAGACACTTAAGCGGCGTAACGAGGGTGCCACGCGGAACGCGATTTTTTTCAAGGTGCGTGTGTGTTCCCCCTGCAAGCGAATAAGGATAACAACAAAGAAGAAAGGTCAACGGGTGTTCCACTCGCTGGTGGGCGGAATGCCGGTGTAAACTGTGCCGCGTAATGGTGTAGCTAGTTTGTATGCATGTCATTAGCGAGTTTCGTTCTGGCGTTCCGATTCCCTGAGCGCGTCGCGTGAATCCGCGACGTCCGACGTCATCGCTGAGAGTTTGATAGCGTTCACAAGGTCTTTTGGTTGATGAAGGCCGATTTTATCGTGAGAACGTTTTTCTGGGTCGTCTTACTGATTACATAGCTTCCCAAAGTGGTTTGTAAACTGTCGTTTGTTTCAATGATGTCTGAGTTTAACAACCAAAAATCACCGCTGAGCCAGAGTGAGCCACATCGAACCGGTTGCGCTATAAGAGAGATGTGATATTTATTGGTTCCGTGCTGCGATGATAACAATCGCGCCCAGCGCGGACAAACAATGTTCACTCGCGGAAGATCTTACCGTCGGTGTTGATCGTATCGATACGACATGTTAATTGTCCCTCCTCCACCCAGGGAGTCACCACGTCCCCGGGTGATGGCGTCTCGGCAGGCCAAGCCCGATGAAGTGCACCGGATTTGTCCACTTCCTTTCGCCGTTAATCAACGCGTTCCATTACAGTCACGCTCCACGGCAAACCATCCACGAGACGGTGATAAATTTAATGTTCTGAGTAGCTCTCATCAAACTCGTGCAAGCGGTCGATTATGCTCTTAAAGATAGCCCAGACTTGCAACGACGTGGTGTGGAGTCGGCCGTGAGTGGGAGATAGTTTTTCCCACCGATGTACAGCCTCCACAAAGAGCGCGCATGGTTGCCCAGTGCCCATTGTCCGATGGGTGGATAATGGTGGGGATGGGGGAGATTATGTGTATTTTTTGTGAGTAAGCGTCATCTTCCTCTCATTCCATGCAGCACGTGATCGTTAAAATTCGAGCGAGAATCACTGCCATCGACTGGTTACGGTCGAGCTGCCGAGCACAATTCATTCGTCGATCGTCGACAAGTGGAACGTAGTGCATTGCTGATTGTGGCAAGATCACGGACATTATGTGGCCAAAGTTTTGGTTCACCCTGCTGCTGCTAGCAGGATGGACCGGAGGGTCGGACAGCAACCCTCGCATTGTGACACGTACCGAGCGCATTTGGTCGTATATGCAATCGATCGAGCCGCAGATTTTGCAACGGACGTACGACGAGATGGAAGCGTCGTGGGAATACGAATCGAACATAACCGAATACACGGCAGAGTTGTCGATGAAGGTGTCCCTGGATAATGCGCGCTTCTGGAAGGTGCTAACAAGCCACTAAGTGACCGTTTAGATTGCGATCATCTGTCCGAGGGAGGAGGAAGCTGGTTTGAAGAGGTTAGAGCGATTCAAATCTCAAAACTTGCTTTCTTACCTATTTGCAGGAAGTGGCTCGGGAGCTACGCCTGTACGACTATAACAGCTTTAAGGATGCTGATCTGAAGCGACGTATCAAGAAGCTGACCGACCTGGGATACGCGGCCTTGGATGAGGACAAGTTTACGCAACTGGTCGATGCGATCTCGCGGATGCAGGAAAACTACGCCACGGCGAAGGTATGTCAGTACCGCAACGAGACAAACTGCAACTTCAGCCTGGAGCCGGAGCTGACCGAAACGCTGGCGAAGAGCCGTGACCCGGAGGAGCTCAAGCACTACTGGGTACAGTGGCACGACGCCGCCGGCAAATCGGTACGCAAGGATTTCGATGAGTACGTGACCCTGAACCGCGAAGCCGCACAATTGAACAGTGAGTATTTTTCCAGCTAGCATTCAATGGAAACGAACAGGTTCAGCGATCACTATAAGCGTGTAAATTATCCTTCACAGACTTCACCTCTGGTGCTGAGTACTGGCTGGACGCCTACGAGGACGATACGTTCGAGGCTCAGATCGATGCTGCCATCGATCAAATCAGGCCCCTGTACGAACAAATCCATGCATACGTTCGTTACAAGCTGCGGAAGCATTATGGCAACGAGCTTGTCTCGGAGAAGGGTCCGATTCCGATCCACCTGCTGGGCAACATGTGGGGCCAGACGTGGGACAACATTGCCGACATTACGACACCGTTCCCCAACAAGGTGCTGCTGGATGTCACAGAGGAGATGGTCCGCCAAGGTTACACGGCGGTGAAGATGTTTGAAATGGGCGACGAGTTTTTCCAGTCGATGAATATGACTAAACTTCCTCCGTAAGAAAACATCTCTACAAAGATGGTTTGCGAAATGTAACCTTCCTCATATGTTTCCATTATCTTTTTAGAACATTCTGGGAGAAGAGTATTCTTGAAAAGCCCAAGGATGGTCGAGAGCTCGTTTGTCACGCCAGTGCATGGGATTTCTACAAGAAGGATGACGTTCGTATTAAACAGTGCACGCGTATCAACATGGAGGACTTTTTCACCGTGCATCATGAACTGGGTCATATTCAGTACTACCTACAGTACCAGCACCTGCCCAGTGTCTACCGCGAGGGAGCTAACCCCGGATTCCATGAGGCCGTTGGTGATGTGCTTTCGCTATCCGTTTCCACTCCGAAGCACTTGGAGAAGATTGGCCTGCTGAAAGCCTTCGTGTTGGACGAAGAATCCAAACTGAATCAGTTCTATCAGGCTGGACTATCGAAGTTAGTTTTCCTACCATTTGCGTACACTCTCGATAAGTATCGCTGGGAGATTTTCCGGGGCGATGTCAAGCCCGAAAACTACAACTGCAAGTTCTGGGAGATGCGAGCGAAGTATTCCGGTGTCGAGCCGCCAGTGGTGCGCAGCGAGAGCGATTTCGATGCAGCCGCTAAGTATCACGTGTCGGCTGATGTGGAGTATCTTCGTTACTTCGTCTCGTACATCGTGCAGTTCCAATTCCACCGTGCCGCATGCGAGAAGGCAGGCGAGTACGTCAAGGGGGATCCGGAGAAGACGTTGAACAACTGTGACATCTACCAGAGCGCTGCGGCGGGTAACGCTCTGAAGGCCATGCTCGCCATGGGTTCTTCAAAGCCGTGGCCAGATGCGATGGAGGTTCTTACTGGCCAACGAAAGATGAGTGCAAGTGCGCTGATCGAATATTTCCAGCCGCTGTACGATTGGTTGGTGAAAGAGAACAAAGCCCTAGGCGCTTACGTTGGATGGGAAACGGATCTCAGTAAGTTCGAACCAGAAAACGCTTGATCAATATGAATTCGATGCTTACTGCGGTAATCGATGCTTACTGAAAATGTTTCTCTTTTTTTACAGAATGTAAATCATCTTGAGTTTTCTTCTAAGGGTGTCCACTTTGATGAACTTCAGACGCAGAAGCATAGGGTCCAAGCGGAAAGAAATGACAATTTATATTTGTACTGTCCTGCTGGAGTTGCTTTTGGCGCTGAAAATTGTCAATAAAATAAGATAAGATATTTAATCGTATTACCTGGCGGATGGATGTTGTTATTGATCAAAAGTCAATCGTACATTTTCTTCATTAAGCGGATGATATCTTATCGATACTATCACTCGCGTTACGAGCCCCTTGTCCATTGACCTGTCTCGATTACACAACAGTTCTGCTGTTATGATACGCTTAATGAAATGCTGTACTTATTGTTACACAGATAATTGGTATCTCCTGCTGCTCTTCTCTTATCTATGTGAGAAGCTATCCGCAGTGAATAAAAGGGGATGCAAATTAGTTGATATACTTCAGTATCTTTTGACCAGTGACGAAGATGAGGTTCAGTTTGGTGATATCGTTAGTGGTGGGCCTAGTGTACCACGTGAGTGGTGGGGCGATTCCACATTCGAATTTGGAATCCCAAGAGCAGGAGGTGCTCCAGTATTTGGAGGATATTGAGACGGAAATCTTGGCCCGCCGTAACGCCGCCAGTGAAGCAAACTGGGCATACGATTCGAACATTACGGACGAAAATTTGGAAGTTACAAATGAGGTCGCTACCCAAAATGCTGCCTTCTTCAAGGTAACAATTGTTGCGTTAGGCTGGGGTAAAGATGATGTTCAGTTCATTACCCGAGGACGAATCTTTGTTTATAGGAAATCTCGGAAACTCTCGCCGAATACGACTATGAAAGCTTCCAGGATGACGATCTGAGGCGGCGGGTGAAGAAGCTCGTTGGATTGGGTTACTCAGCGCTTCCGGAGGACAAGTTTGCAGAAATGCGTGACGCAATCAATAATATGAAAGAAAACTACGCTAAAATTAAGGTGTGTGACTTTCACGACCGTACCAAGTGCGATTTGTCACTGGAGCCGGAGTTGACGGAGATCCTGGCCAATAGTCGTGACGCTGAGGAGCTGAAGTACTACTGGCAGCAGTGGTACGACGCCGCGGGAGCACCGACCCGTGAAGATTTCCAGAAATATGTCGAACTGAATGGAGAGGCTGCTAAATTGAACAGTTGAGTATGGTTGTTATCTGTGAAATCTGTGCGTTACGTAAAGCAAGCTTGTCGATTTGCCTTTGGACAGATTATGCGTCCGGAGCAGAATCTTGGCTGGCCGCGTACGAAGACGAAACATTCGAAGACCAGGTTGACGCCGTTATTGAGGAACTACGCCCGTTCTATGAGCAGATCCATGGTTACGTCCGTTACAAGCTGCGCGAGTTCTACGGTGAGGATGTCGTATCGGAAAAGGGCCCGATCCCAATGCATCTGCTTGGAAACATGTGGGCACAGGGTTGGGGAAATATTGCTGACATCACGAGCCCATTCGGTGACCGACAGTTGCTAGACGTGACAGAAGAAATGGTCCGCCAAGGGTATAACCCCATTCAGATGTTTGAGATGGGTGATGCGTTCTTCCAGTCATTGAACATGTCCAAAGTTCCACAGTAAGTGTAACATACCCTACCCGCTCTCTCAGCTGTGACTAAAGTGCTTCATACTTTTTCTAGAACATTCTGGGAGAAGAGTATCCTGGAGAAGCCGGACGATGGCCGTGATCTGATCTGCCACGCTAGTGCGTGGGACTTTTCGAAACCGGACGACGTACGCATAAAACAGTGCACTCGGGTCACCATGGAACAATTTTTCACCGTTCATCACGAGCTGGGACACATCCAGTACTACCTGCAGTACCAGCACCTGCCCAGTGTCTATCGCTCCGGTGCTAATCCCGGATTTCATGAGGCCGTCGGAGATGTGCTTTCATTATCTGTGTCCACCCCGAAGCACTTGGAGAAGATTGGTCTGCTGAAAGACTTCGTGCTGGATGAGGAATCCAAGCTGAACCAATTCTATCGTTCCGCGTTGACGAAGCTAGCGTTCCTGCCTTTTGCGTACACGCTCGATAAGTACCGCTGGGGAATCTTCCGGGGCGAAATCAAGCCGGAAGAGTACAACTGCAAGTTCTGGGAGATGCGCTCGAAGTATTCCGGCGTAGAGCCTCCAGTAGTTCGCTCGGAAGCGGATTTGGACGGACCGGCCAAGTATCACGTGTCGGCTGATGTGGAGTATCTTCGTTACTTCGTATCCTACATTATTCAATTCCAGTTCCACCGTGCTGCATGCGAGAAGGCAGGCGAGTACGTCAAGGGAGATCCGGAAAAGACGCTGAACGATTGCGACATCTACGAGAGCGCTGAGGCCGGTAACGCCATTAAGGCGATGTTGGCGTTGGGCTCCTCGAAGCCATGGCCGGAAGCGATGGAGGTCCTGACCGGAGAGAGGCGCATGAGTGCTGATGCGCTGATCGAATACTTCCAGCCGCTGTACGATTGGCTGGTGGTTGAGAACGAACGACTGGGAGCTTACGTTGGATGGGAGGAATCGGATAGTAAGTTACTATCTTATCGAAAAAACGAATAGATTTTTACTTGTCTTTAATTTTTAATTTCAGAATGTGTGTCGGCTTAGGTCATAACTCTAATAAAATGTTTAATTGCTTGAAATAAACATATCTTATGGATCATGCATTTTAGCAGCATTTGCGTTTTAATTCTGTATTGTACCGGTTTCTGTAACATATCATAAAAGATATCCTAGTTCATTGAAGTAAAAGGAGGCTCGAAAAGGAAAAAAGATAGACCTGCTCCCTAAGTAGTTATCATCCTCGATTTACGAGGCATTTAAGTTTATTTTATGGTGTGATAATCAACATTGAACTTTAAATTGTGTGATTTAATGCAACACTTCAATTACCATATATTTTAACACACACTTTTATCAAGTAATGCTTTATTTTTCCCTTAAACAAATTTCTCTGTTGTTGGTGATAGCAAGAATAACATATCTACAACATTTAAGGCAACGCTATACGAAATCAATCACGGATCTCAACACTGCTGATAACATTCAAATTGGTTTGGTATCAGGGAGGAACCACGGTTACTGAATGAAGTAATAGCGAGTAGATCCGTCAAGAACAACAACCAGGGCAGTAAGCCAGCTCCGTGCGAAGATAAGAAGCGAAGAGTATAAAATCAGATGCACATGGCTTTTTTCAGACCAGTTTCTAACGTGATATTGAGCTCATCACATCAAGATGAGGCCATGTTCGGTGGTGCTACTTTCGTTAGGCCTAGTGTGCTGTACCTTTGCTGGCAAAATACGCAGCGTGGATGTTAGCGAGACCGAGCTGGAAGCTCGCCATTATGTGGAGCATATTGATGCCGAAATCCTAGAGCGTCGCAACGTTGGCGTTGAAGCGGAGTGGGCATACGAGTCGGACATCAATGATGATAATTTGCTAGTGAAAAATGAGGTGGCTGCGGCGAATGCTGTGTTCCTCAAGGTAAGCGACGATAAAAGTCTAAAGGTTCACGTGATCATTTTGTGTTGCGTAACTGATAACGTTCCGAATTGTTTCACCGAAAGGAAGTGGCGGATACCTTGAACAAGTACGACTACGAGAGCTTCCATGATGAGGACTTGAAGCGAAAGATCCGAAAACTAACCAAGCTGGGATACTCTGTGCTTCCGGAGAGCTCGTTTGCCGACCTGCTGGACGCGATTAATGGCATGCAAGGAAATTATGCCACAGTGAAAGTGTGCGACTATCACGACCGTACCAAATGCGATTTGGCACTGGAACCGGAGTTGACGGAGATCATGGCCACCAGTCGGGACCCTGAGGAGCTGAAGTACTACTGGCAACAGTGGTACGACGCAGCTGGAGCTCCCACTAGAGACAATTTCCAAAAATATGTCGACCTTAACGGGGAAGCGGCCAGGTTGAACAGTTGAGTTTATTGCAATGCCAATTTGTGTCTTCTGCCGATAGAATGGCCGTTTTCATCGCACTCTCTTTCAGATTTCCCATCTGGTGCCGAGTATTGGCTCAGCGGGTATGAGGATGAAAGTTTTGAGGAGCAGGTCGATGCTGTCATTGAAGAGTTGCGCCCACTGTACGAGCAGATCCATGCAAATGTGCGCTATCAGCTACGCAAGTACTATGGAGATGAAGTTGTCTCCGAGAAGGGACCACTTCCAATGCACTTGCTCGGCAACATGTGGGCGCAGGACTGGGCTGGGGTGGCCGATATCACAAGCCCATTCCCCGATCGTCAACTGTTGGATGTGACGGAGGAAATGGTCCGCCAGGGCTACACCCCGATTCAGATGTTTGAGATGGGTGACGAGTTCTTCCAATCGCTGAACATGACCAAGCTGCCTTCGTAAGTTGGACTTTTTTCAGCAACGAATGGTTCATTAGGGGATCTGAGTAGTTAACTCCTTTTTATTTCTTTCAATGTGCAGTTCATTCTGGGAGAAGAGTATCCTCGAGAAACCGGATGATGGACGCGATTTGGTGTGCCACGCCAGTGCGTGGGAGTTTTCGAAACCGGACGACGTACGCATCAAGCAGTGCACGCGTGTAACGATGGATCAGTTCTTCACCGTTCATCACGAGCTGGGACATGTGCAGTACTTCCTGCAGTATCAGCACTTGCCCAGTATGTACCGTGATGGAGCTAACCCCGGTTTCCACGAGGCCGTCGGTGATGTGCTTTCCCTGTCCGTGTCCACCCCGAAGCACTTGGAGAAGATTGGCCTGCTGAAAGACTTCGTGCTGGATGAGGAATCCAAGCTGAACCAGTTTTACAGTGCAGCGCTGAACAAGCTCGTGTTCCTGCCATTTGCGTACACCATCGACAAGTACCGCTGGGGAATCTTCCGGGGTGAAATCAAGCCGGAAGAGTACAACTGCAAGTTCTGGGAGATGCGCTCGAAGTACTCCGGTGTTGAACCGCCAGTAGTACGCTCGGAGGCCGATTTGGACGGACCGGCCAAGTATCACGTGTCGGCTGATGTGGAGTATCTTCGTTACTTCGTCTCGTTCATCATTCAGTTCCAGTTCCACCGTGCTGCATGCGAGAAGGCAGGCGAGTACGTCAAGGGAGATCCGGAGAAGACGCTGAACGATTGCGACATCTACGAGAGCGTTGAGGCCGGCAACGCCATTAAGGCGATGTTGGAGCTAGGCTCGTCGAAGCCATGGCCGGAAGCGATGGAGGTCCTGACCGGAGAGAGGCGCATGAGTGCTGATGCGCTGATCGAATACTTCCAACCGCTGTACGATTGGCTGGTGGTTGAGAACGAACGGCTGGGAGCTTACGTTGGATGGGAAGAAACTGATAGTAAGTTTCTATCTAATCGAAAAAAACGAATAGATGTTTACTTTTCTTTCATTTTTAATTTCAGAATGTGTTTCAGCATAGGTCATAACTCCTAGAAAATGATTAATTTTTTGAAATAAACACATCCTTTGGAACATGCATTTTAACAGCATTTGCGTTTTAATTCAATGAATTTAATAGTTCATTGAAGTAATTACGATCACTGCTTTGTGACTCAAAAAGGATAAAAAGATACGTTTGCTTTGCAAATGTATCCATTGGAGTACGTACAATTTTGAAAAGGTCCAAGTTGTTTTTGGACCAAAATCGGTAAACTTGAACCAAAACCGGTTCGCTACAGTTATGCAATTTTTATAACTTCAGGCGTTTAGGTGTAAAAGCTTGTTTATTCGTTCATTAAAGTCGAATGCGCCTGAAAGTAGGCAAAGCGTTCAACAAATGCATGTTCTAGGAATGAAAGTCCAATAGCTCCTTTCGATGAGTTTTCCATTTTTCACAAATCCATGACCGTATCCCGGGTACTTCTCCGTCCGCACGTACTCGCTGTAGCCCGTGAACAGATTTTTCTGCGAAATCAATCCACCGTTCACCCCCTTCGGCAGCAGGTAGTACGAGCTGGCACCGTTGGGAACGTCGGCAGTGTACAGCAGGTTGTGGGAACCGGTGAAGAGAAACTGTTTCGTCCGTAGGTTCTGGATGGTAACGATCCATTCGCCGTTCACTTGCCGCTGGGACAGCTTCCAGGTGCTCGCGAAGCCGCTGCTTTTCGACGCCACGACATGTGGTCGGTCCTGCTCGCCCTGGTCAACGAGATCGCTGGGAATGAGAAATTCGTGCGTCTTGTTATTGACGATTGCGTAACAGCAGCCGTTGAGCAGAAGGTTTGCCCATGTGAGACCGTAGTTGACGAGCAGGAGCTGATGCACCAGCAATACTTTGCCCATTTCCAACTGTCCGGGGAAAAAATATCGCTTCGCTGAGTAAACTTCTTTTATACCGAGAAGGGCAACAAAATTTTGAATATTTTTACTTTTTACGTTTGCACTGAGGCTACCTCTGCTATTCCAGAATAACCGGTGCCATTACTGTAACAATGGCCGACTTTACTGCCAATGCAAACAGAGCCCTTCAATGTCAGTCATCTCAATTTACCTAACCTATAAATCCTCTGACTCATTGACAGCTTGAGTCCGATGTGCTGTTACGTAGCCGCGGCACATCTTTGTTTATTGTGTTAGAACAAACAAGAAAACGAAGCATTTCCGTTTCCAGGTCGTCAGGATTGAAGTAGTAAATTTCAACTGTTAGCATTCCTCGGTGTCGGTGCTGCAGTTAACCGTGGCACGCGCTGGCCACTTCGACCATTTCACGGCCGCGTCGGTTAGCCGCGGTGTCCGGCAGGGCTCCCGCGTTGGGAAGTATGTCCCTGCGGTCACATAACCTCTGCGGCCGCTGGCATCGAGTCATAAAGTTGGTTGACAGTGTCTGCCCTATTGCCTCGCTCCCCGTTTGCCTGCTGTTTCAACTGCGTCGCGCGAAAAACCGCAGAAAGAATCTTATTGTTTCGAGGCACCGGTTACCGGGTTTGTTGTGCACCGCACGATGTGCTATCACGTATCGTACATGCGGCCGGTTTCCCAGCGTTTTCCCACGACGGTTTGGCTCGGCGCGTATGACCTGTATCTGCGCGGACCGATATGGGGTCGCGGACTGCTGGGGTACTTTTATTTGTACTCGAATTAGGGAGGGGGCGCCCGTTTGGCACTTTGAGTCATGCGCGCCGGGCTTAGTTTAATTTTCATTAACTTGCGCTCACCACATGAATGCTTCTATTCTTATCTCATCTAACACATTGACCCTGCGAGGGGAAAGGGGGAGCGGGGATGGTAGGGGATAGCTGGGAGTACGTCTTCGATGGTGTGTTCAGTTTGGCACTAAAACGTCCACCACCTGCTGGTGTTTGTGCGATGCATGTACGTGTGAATGGCTTCCACAGGGACGTTGGGCACAACGACAATCAAGCACTTCCCCTTCCAGACACGGCCCGAAAGGTAAGAACGATACATGCCATCTCCCGTGTCGTATCAGCGGTCTATCAGCTGGGTGCCTTGGTTGTGGAGTGTAATTGTTTTCTTGTGCAAGCGAGAAAACCCCCGCAATGACCGTGGGGCAGGCAGCGAATGCTTTTTCACTTTGACACTTAATTTGAATACTATTAGCGGAACGGTTGTCGGTGGGACACCAGCGGGAGTTGGAGGTTGGTCCCGGAACAGGTGGAAACGAACGTTTTCCCCGCTGCCAACGCACGCAACAATTGACTGGCTGGTCGCTGGAAGTGCTTGGTGGAAGTCCCGTGCGGGTACGGAACCGATAGGATTGCACACCCGGGAGCTTTCAGTTTCGTTCGGTAGCTCGTCGCGGATAGACAATTTCGTAAGAACTTCTCCCTAGAGCGGAAGTGCAAGTGAAGTTTTCTGTTCAACGAAACGTGAAGAATTGGAACGAGTAATATTTGAGCAATTGGCAAATCTTGTGCATCTGCATACAAATATCCATACATAAATAACTTTGACCTGCGTTCTAATACTACAACATATCAGTGAAGTGAATTTTAAAATCAACCTCATCATCAGTGAAATAAATTTGTAAAGCAGCTCACCATTTAGGTATTCAAATTTTGTGTGAAACTTTATTTTTACTTCGAAATCAGTGGAAAGATGATTTTTAAACAATCAAGTGGACATTTAATGTTATACTGTGCTAAAAAGTTGGTTGTGGCTTTTGTTTAAAAAAATTTTCATAAAAAAGCGAAATAATTTAATACAATATAATTTAAAAAAAAACTTCGTTCTCAGCAGAAGAAAAGCGACGCTCTTAATAGGATTTAGCAGGATACTATAAGTGAAACTGTTAGATTTTTTAAGTGTTTTAATAACTGTTGATTGGTAAATTTGAACCACGAATTCGTAAACAAAAGTGTGCGTACGGAAAATACAACCAAACATTTGTTTGCCTTCGTTTTCCTCGATCGTTGAAGCATTGCATTGAGGTATATCTCGTTAAAATTTGAATATATTAAATTCAAGTAAAAGCGAAAACCCACAGTGAGCAAGCCAAACCCTCATGTGATTAGCATAATCCTGCCGAAAATTTTAAATTGTAAACGCGACCGAAAACCAACTCGAAACACGGGAAAAGGGAAACGGGTGCTGTTCTCAAAACCTATGCCCGTACACATCGCATATAACCAAGTGACGGTTACACAATGTTGGTCCAAGTGATAAAGTGTACTGTGTTGGGCCTGCTGCTTGTACAGTCGATCCATTGTGAGGCGGATCCCCAGCTGAACTTGCCACCATTGGCACCACCGGGAACTGCCAACGGAAATCGTCCGGTGGCATTTCCCAACGATGGTGCATCGCCAACACGGGTACCGCTGGGCGTTGACAATGGTGCCAGTGCGGATGGTAACAGTCCGTTCGATCGAAACAGGAGTGAGCGGTTTGGTCCACCGTACGAGGACGATGACGACGAGGAGGAGAGACCGAACTATCCGCAACAGCAAGGTCGAGCAAACAGTGATTACGATCGACGAGATGGACCAGATTCGGTAAGCGATTATCAATGATGGTCGATGCATCTCCTGTTGTGAGAAAAAAAATGCGAATAAAGCTTTTATTTCCATCCACCTTAGCCATATTCCTACAACGATCGCAATCGCTACAATGGGGATCGCGGATTCGATCCCGGCTCCCGTTCTCCGAACGGACGCTATCCCGGCGATCGAAGCCCCAATCCGTACGTTTCCGACGTGGACAATCCTCAGCTCTATCGCGATGGTGGCGATCGGAACCGAAACCGATACGTGTCGGACGTGGAAAACCCTTTGCTTTATCGCGATCGCACTCCGTACACTCCGAACCGCGATGACGACCGCAACCGGTACAATCCGAACGCACGCCCATACAACCCGAATGATCCCAATGGCGGAGGACGCAATCCGGATCCGAATTTTCGCGACCAAGGATACCGCGATCCAAACAATCGCGATCCGAACTTCCGCGATCAAGGCTTTAGGGATCCGAACACCCGCGATCCGAACCAACGCTTCCCGGGGGATGACCCTAACCCCTACCGCGATCCAAACCGCTTTTCCGGCGATCCCAACTACCGCGATCCATACCGCAGCCAGGAGGAGGAAAGAATACGGGCCGAAAACGAGCGACGGTTCCGAGCGGAAACGGAGAAGCTGCGCACGTTTTTGGCCGATATCGACCGGAAAAGTTCGCTGGAGTGTTCGCTGAACGTGGCCGCCCAGTGGAACTTCGAAACGAACATCAACGACGCGACGCAGGTGGAGGCGGTAAGTGAGGTGGCAGCAATCTGCGCCGGAGGTGTTTAAAGCTTCTCAAAACAACGGTACTTGCAAACGGTGCAGAGATCAGTGTGGTAGAACTCGTAGCCTTTTTTTCTGAGCTGGCGATAGTCGTGTGTCGCTGCCGTCCAATAAATTAACGTTTGGAAGGGAAATTAGTTGTGGGAAAATTATCTGCTGACGAGAGGAAGAGCGAGACAGAAACAACTTACGGCTAACTGAAGAAGTGACATTGACATACACCGATCATTAGCGACATCTAGTGGGGGAGTACGTGACGGTGGCTGCTGCCGAGTTAGTCATCGTGGCACGCGGCCTACGGGTTTGTTTTATGCATGACCCGGTGAGGCTGAGAGTTTTCGCGTTGAGGGAATTAGCATTGTTTAGCAGCTTAATAAACATGGCGCATGACTGTGAGACTTAAGTGAACCGAGGAAAGGAAAAAAAAACCATCGCAATGAGACGAACGGTAAAAACGAACATGATACCGGACTCAGAAATCAGTTGAACTTCAGACCCTGAAGCTGACCTTTGAAAGGCTGCAATTAAAAATTAAACAGATGTATAATATTTATGGACTCTTCATTCAGGGTTCTAAGTAAAACATCGTGACTTACTCTAAACAATTGTGATACCTGTCAACAGCTTGCTGCCCAGCAACGATACAATGACTTTCAACGCCTACTGTGGGACCAAATGCGTCGCATAGACCAGACGAAGATTTTCGACGACCAACTGTACCGTCAGGTGCGGCTCATGTCAATCATAGGACCCAGTGCGCTACCGCCAGATCAGCTCGACAGGGTAAGTGGAGAGCAGCCGTCGCATTTTGCCACCGAAGATCGTTATGATCGACCTGTTAACGTTTTCTCACGTGCAACAGTACAATAGAATTGTCAACGACATGCTTGCCATCTTCAACGGAGCCTCCATCTGCGCGTACGAGCAGCCGTTCGAGTGCGGTCTTCGTCTCCAGCCGCACCTGAAAGACGTAAGTTAATAAATGGGTTGCATCAAAGAATAGCTGCACAACCGCACGGTCATATTTTGCTCGCAGATTATGGCAAAGAGTCGAGATTGGAACGAGCTGCAGTACACCTGGCTCGAATGGCGTCGCAAGTCGGGCAGGAACATGCGAGATCTGTTTGAGCAGCTGGTAGATCTAACCAACGACGCCGCTCGTGTCAACAGTAAGTTGTTCGTCTTAATGAGCTGTAATCTGCACACTGATTGGTGTTTATGTTCCCCCCTTAGACTTTACCGACGCTTCCGCCTACTGGACGTTCCCGTACGAATCCCGAGCCAACTTCCGCGAGGAGATGGAACAAGTGTGGCGCGAGATACTGCCCCTGTACGAGATGATTCACGCGTACGTACGCCGAAAGCTGCGCGAGTTCTACGGCCCGGACAAGATCAACAAAAACGCACCCTTGCCGGATCACATACTCGGTGATATGTACGGGCAGAGTTGGCAGAACATCCTGGACATCGTCATACCCTACCCGGGCCGGAGTTTCCTCGAGGTGACGCCCGAGATGCAGAAGCAAGGCTACAATCCGCTGGTGATGTTCCAGATCGCGGAAGAGTTTTTCGTGTCAATGAACATGTCCGCTCTGGCGCCGGATTTCTGGGCCTCGTCCATACTCACCCAACCGCCCGATCGTCCCATCCTGTGCCAGCCGTCCTCGTGGGACTTCTGCACCGGCAAGGACTATCGCGTTAAGATGTGCACGCAGGTTACGCACAAGGACTTCATCACCGTGCACCACGAGCTGGCGCACATCCAGTACTTCCTGAACTACCGCAACAACCCGAAGGTGTTCCGGGACGGTGCTAATCCTGGTAAGGGTTTTAAAGATAAGAAACTAGATCCGATTGAAGGCTTTCGCTAATGGCCATGCTTTCTCTGTCACTCCCCAATCGGCTAAGGTTTCCACGAGGCCATCGGTGATGCAATTTCATTGTCGGTGGCATCGCCCAAGCATCTGCAAAACCTCGGCCTCGTCCAGAAGTCCGTCGACGACACAGCGCACGACATCAATTTCCTGTTTTCGCTGGCGATGGAGAAGGTAGTGTTTCTGCCGTTCGCGCTCGCCCTTGAAGCTTGGCGGTACGACGTATTCAGCAAGCGCGTACGCAAGGAACAGTACAACTGCCACTGGTGGCTGCTGAGGTAAGTGCTGAGGGCTCACAAGATGGTCCATAGCGGGACGCACGTGTCCATAAATGCAGTGCCGCACGTGGTGGAAGTTGCTTGGGCACCTTTTTCCGGTTATCAACTCCGGTGATTATAAGTGCTCCGTTTTCCGCTCCATTCCTTTCCGCTTTGCAGGGAAGAGTACGGTGGTGTAAAGCCGCCGGTGCTACGGTCCGAACTTGACTTTGACCCTGGCGCAAAGTATCACGTCGCGGCTAACATTCCTTACATGAAGTAAGTACAAACCAATTGTTTTTTTTTATATTTTTCTCTCATTTTTTAAATGGATCATGTTTTCTACGCATATAAACATTTATTAAGCATGCTAATTTTATCTTAATTCCAACTGTGGGTCCGGGAACTGTGCGACCGGGAATTCTGAGGGTGCTAAAGATATGGCGTAATATGAAGGCAATAAACTCAGGGTGAAACCAATCTTTAGATCTTGTTTGTCTCTAGAAACGACAAAACATTTTATCCAGCAAAGCAGGAGAGCCACACTAAATAGCAGACACTAGAAATGATCGCTTCAGACGATTGCGCAAACATGTACCATTTGTGAAACCTTACCTTCTACTTAATTCGTTACAAACTGATCAATCTGATTCGTGTCGCCCTGTCAATGCCACTGCGCTGGAAACGAATCACTGTCAAAAAAGATCTGCTCAGACGGTTCGAATCGCGCGCAAACCAGACAGGGGACAGTAGCCCCACATCGCTATCCCTCGACGCAATCCCTTGCGAAAGCTTTCCACGGTGGAAATCGCTAAGTCGCTCGCTCGCTCGCAGCCCACCGGCTCGCCGACACGTGCGAGGTGTACCGGGGAAGGATTTCCCTTGCATCTGGACCGGGCTATTACCGTATACGATGCGCATCGGCTCGCTCTTCCCTCATGCCCCTGTACTGGGCTTCCCTTGCCGGTGCACCGAACCGGTGCTTAGCGGGTTCACCGGTTTGTCGGCTTCGCTGCCGGCTGCACTTTCACAGATTTGCACGACCACTTCAGTCGGTAACGGTTACCCGCACATCATAGCGCACATGATGTGTTGTTACAAAACCCGATTGCTACTGGCTCGAATTCGCGCAATCGAGCTCGAACTGACATTCGCTCATTACGCTTGCGCAAAACGACACGGCACAGACGGAGCTCGTGCGTACTCGGCGCATTGCCAGACGTACGGCGCGTTTGGCTGGCCAAAATTTCCACACTACATTGCCGGAGGGAAATTCGAACCGCTCGCTCGCCAAGGAACGCAGTGGAATCGGGCAGCGCTCGCTCGTTCACGCCGCGGGGACAGGAAGTCTTGTAGCGGTTACTTCATACGATCGTAATCCTTGAACCTAGATAGCTCAAAGCTTGGCTGGTTTCACATCGCAGCGATCACATAGTTGAACAAGGCTTTCCCCCCCATAGGTGTCTCGCTGCCATGATCCGTTCCGGATTCCGGCATTAACAGCACCGTCCGAAAAACATTTGCCGAAGAAAATTGACCAATATCTTCCCCCCTACGAGGTGTCGTAATCATAATGCACATAAATTGGTGTCGGTGGGTGATTTTCCTTACATCGCACATCGACGCATGAGCCGAACGCTGACGCGTGTGTTCGACCTTGCGCAACCACAACCGCGATGGGTATGGGTAAAGGGGGGTTTTTTAAAATCATTTTTCCGATGACAGTTGTGCTTTCCTTGCCAACTTGTAGCTGTTTTTTTCTTCTTCAATCTAAAGACGCACATTGCAGCAGCCGATTTAAGTAGCCCCAAACCCTGTCCAAGCAAGCGTTGACGATAGTTTTTGCTTGTCGTGTTCGGAA